>ML058408.1:7478239-8078239 GCA_003013855.2 Liriodendron chinense
AGCTGTTCTTTTCGGACCACGCTTCATCGGCGTCGGACCAGAAGCATGCGACCCAGAAGTTTCACCAGAAGATCCCATCGTCGCTACTGCAATTCACTGCAATGCGTAAACAAAACAACATTAGAAAACAACTCGATACACATGGGCAAATAGCCTAACGAAATCGTATCGCGAACACAAGCACAGCATGTAGAGCACAAGCAACAAAGCATGAAAGCAACAAAATCAAGAGCATAGCATATCGATCATCATACGCATTTCATAACAAAGCAACTGCCATCATACATGCACGCATACATGTGATCGATGCACACACAAAATCATAGATTGAACCCACAATACATCCATGCATTTAGTCTAAAAGTAGCCTTGAAAAGTCCAGGTGCTTATAAGTAAGTACTGGACAGAGTCAGGAAACAGTTTCAGCATCATACATACGCAACTATTCGCACACAGTAACTTTATAGGCAATCAGAACACTATAAGCGCACTCTGGCAGACATACTCTGAACCTGCCTAAAATAGACAGTTGCAAGCTGTGACAGGCCAAAGTAGGCAGCCAACTATAGGCCCAAGGCACTAAGCTCCAATCGTGCTTGAATTTTAAGTGATCTGGCCTCAAACAACATTGAATTTGACTGAGAAATGGAGCCGGAAATGCCATTTCTTCACAAGTGCAAAGTAGGGGCTAAAAACGAAAATTTTGGCTAAGTGTTGGGCTCACATGCGCCCAAGGTGAAGCCCCAGGTGCATGTGGCCCCTCATATGCGCCCAATCTCTAAAATTTGAAAGTGAAACTTCATTCTATAAGTCTCAGGCGCATGTCCAATCTGACATGCACCCGGCTCAGAAGAAGGAAATGATCAAGCTTGGAATTCAATGCACCAGGCGCATGTGCATCCTCACATGCGCCCACCTCTGATTCTTGAAGAAAAGACAAGTCCGGGTAGTGCCCTGGGCACATGCCCAGAACCACATGCGCCTGGGACATGCGCCCATTCCCATATGGCATCTCACATGCGCCTGAAGGGAAATTCCTCCGTCAAAAAAATGGGTAGTAGGCCACATGCGCCCACAAGGGGACCACATGCGCCTGTACCCTGAGGGTGAGCTCTCTCACCTTGGGAGAAATAGAGTTTTCTGACTCAAAAAATTATGGAATGACTCAGTGAGTCAACTATTTATACTTGAGCCTGGGGACCGGTGCACTGCACTGGCGTGACGTAAGCATCCAGCGCAGCACACCGGAGGGGAACTTATTGGGGCTCAAATTTGCACCCATTGTAAAAAAACATCCCATGGTCTATTGACAATGACTTGGATTAGTTTTGAGGTCGGGAAAGCCCCGAAAATGCCAGCACAACCCTGATCGCTTGGTAGCGACCAAAATTCGTAAACACCATTTTGGACCAGAACTGGACATGCGCTTCACCGCTAAATGATCCAAAATGTCTTAAAACCCTTAACCTGCAAGTTTCGAAGTCATTCGATGCATATTTTTACCTGCGCACCTCGAAATGCGTTTCGTCCCTGCCCGGAGCTGACCAAAAGGGTCTGTAAGCCTATAGCTACCATTTTAGAGTGGAACTGGACATGCGCTTTGCTGCCAAATGATCCGAAATGTCCTAAAACCCTAAACCTGTAAGTTTCGAAGTCATCCGGTGCATATTTTTACCTGTGCACCTCGAAATGCGTTTCATCCCCGTTTGGAGCTGACCAAAAAGGATCCGTAAGCCTACAGCTACCATTTCAGAGCAGAACTGGACATGCGCTTCACCGCCAAATGATCCGGAGTGTCCCAAAACCCTTAAATAGCAAGTTTGAAGTCATTACGATACGTATTTCCATGCGCACGCTCCCCGGAACAACGTTCCTATACGACAAGCCGACCCGGAGGCTCCAAATTAGAAGTACCAAAATTGGCAACATCTGGACTTCCACACCCCACCCCGTTCATTCAGGAGGTCAATCCTAGCCTAGAAGTGGCTTGGCGATAGTGAGTGCATGTCTAGAAAAGGTAGCTGTCCTTTGGAGGTCCCTCGTCGGAGCTGAAATGCTGAAATTTTCTAAGTGTTGGAATCCTGAAAATCTGGCTAAGTAGTGGAAAAACACCGGCAAAGCACATGCGCCTGGCCTCCAACCACATGCGCTTGCACTCTATCAGTGAAAGGAAGTGAATGAAACACTTTTCTGAAAAGCGCCGGGAAATGCGCCGGTAAAGGACATGCGCCCGGATCCACCACATGCGCTTGGCTGCTTTCTGCCACATGCGCTTGACACTGTTTTGTACCACATGCGCCGGGAAATACCATCCGGACCGGACCCGAACCCGATTATCCCCTATAAATAGTGAAGTCACTTCACTCATCAGCACGAGATCATCCCCCGCTGACCTCAGAGTGATGTAAGCACCACATGCGCTTGCTTTCTCTCCCTTCGCCGGATGCCTTGGCCGGAGTGGATTCCCTCGCCGGAAACCCTCGCCAGAAAGGGATTTCCTCGTCGGAATCCCAAGTTCAGGAAGAAATCCTGAAATTTTCAAAGTGCTGGGAACATGCGCCGGCTTTTCTCCAACATGCGCCGGCTTATTCCACCACATGCGCCGGCTTTTCCCACCGAAAAATCTGAATTTTCTCTAAGTCCGGGAGAGACATGCGCCCACTCTTTGGTTCCAGGCGCATGTGCACTACCACATGCGCCCGGAACACCTCTCCTTCATCTATTTTTTGTGCAAAATGGGCATATGCGCTCGGATGATGATCACATGCGCCTGACAGATGATGCAACACCACATGCGCCTGCAAAATGGCCACATGCGCCTGTGCTTTCCTGCAACGTTGTGGAGTGCTTTCCTAAGGTCACCCGTCATAAAAACACGGGCGCGGGCCTTGGGTCATGCCGACCAACATTTGAGGATCGTGTATTCCAGTGGTCACCTGTTCACAGTAACAGGCGCGGGCCCCAAGTTGCACCACTCGAATCCTGACAGTCTCTCAACCCGGACAATCCGAAAGAAAATGGGACATAGACATCCGGCGTGTCTAACAAATGTGGCTCAGTCCATAACAAGAAAACAAAGGTCTAAACGACCATGAGCTCAAGACCATAATCCCCGGCGGATTAGTCTTTTGCCTTCCAATCAAGGGTGATCAACCGTTGATGTAATTAAAGGCTCGTGACCAGCATCACAGCCTGGAATGTAAAAGATCTTAGAATCTCTGGAATAAAATTCACCTTGCGATATCTCTCTCTTGTGTACACTTTGTGATTGCTTATGATTGTCTATGAATGTCTCTATACTCAGAATTCCCCCAGAATGAAAGAAACACAAGAAAAAAACAAAAGGACTACTGACGAGCAAGTTCTGATCTCTCCTCTTTTTCTAAGTTCTAACAATAGGTCGATGATAGCAAACTCAATTTTATCAAGCAAGCCTCTTTCCAATCAAATTGAGATTCACAACTGTTGGGGCTCAAATTTGCAACCATGATAAAACAGTATGTAGCAGTACATTTACGACGATTTGGATCGATTTCAAGATCAGGAATACCCAAAAAACACCAGCGTAACCCTAACCCGCGCAATCGTGACCAAAACCCGCAAATGTCGTTTCGAAGCGAAACTGGACATGCGTATTGCCGCCAAATAATCTGAAATACCCTAAAACCCTTAAGCTTCTAGTTTCAAAGTCGCACATGGCATATCTTTACCTGCGCACCAGGAAATGCATTTGACCCTTGTCCGTAGCTAAGCAAAACAGTCCGAAAGCCTACAGGTACCATTTTAGAGTGGAATTAGACATGCGTATTACTACCAAATGATCTGGAACGCCCAAAAATGCTTAATTCACAAGTGTCAAAGTCTTGCAGTGCGTATTTCCATGTGCGCGATTCTCGAAACAACGTTCATATACGAAGAATTGACACAAACGCTCAAAATTAGGAAGGAATTACCAAAATTCGTAACATTTGGACCTCTGCACCTCGATCCCTTTGATTTGATAGGTGGATGATAGCACACTCAATTGTATCGAGCAAGCCTTTTTCGAATCTAATTTAGATTCACAACTGTTGGAGCTCAAATTTGTACCCATGACAAAACTGTATGTAGCGGTACATCTACGACTTTTTGGATCGATTTTAAGATCAGGAATACCTAAAAAACACCAACGCAACCTTATCCCACGCAATCGTGACCAAAACCCTCAAAGGTCATTTCGAACCGAAACTGGACATGCGTATTGCCGTCAAATAATCTGAAATACCCTGAAACCCTTAAGCTCCAAGTTTCAAAGTCGCGCGGTGCATATCTTTACCTGGGCACCTCGAAATGCGTTTGACCCTAGTTCGTAGCTGATCGAAAGGGTCCGAAAGCCTACAGGTGCCATTTCAAAGCGAAATTGGACAAGTGTATTAACTACCAAATGATCCGTAACTCCCAAAAATACATAACACGCAAGTTTGAATGCCTTGTTCTTCGTATTTCCATGTGCCTGCTTCTCGGAACAACATTCCTATACGAAGAGCCGACCCGGAGACTCCAGATTAGGAAGGAATTTGTAAAATTCGTAACATCTGGACCTCAGCTTCCCATCCCGTTCATTTGATAGGTCGATGATAGCACACTCAATTGTATCGAGCAAGCCTCTTTCCAATCTAATTGAGATTCACAACTGTTGGGGCTCAAATTTGCACCCATGATAAAATAGTATGTAGCGGTACATCTTCGACCATTCAGATCGATTTCAAGATCAGGAATACCCAAAAAACACCAGCGCAACCCTAACCTGCACAATCGTGACCAAAACCCGCAAATTTTGTTTCAGTCCGAAACTTTACATGCGTATTGCCGCTAAATAATCCGAAATACCCTAAAACCCTCAACCTCAAAGTTTCAAAATCGCGTAGTGCATATCTTTACCTGCGCACCTCGAAATGTGTTTCACCCTTCTCCGGAGCTGACCAAAAGGGTTCAAAAGCCTATAGGTACCATTTCAGAGAGGAACTAGACATGCGTATTACTGGCAAATGATCTGGAACACCCAAAAATGCTTAATTCACAAGTCCCAAAAGTCTTGCAGTGCGTATTTCCATGTGACCGCTTCCCGTAACGACGTTCTTATATGAAGAGCCGACACAAGCGGTCAAAATTAGGAAGGAATGACCAAAATTCGTGACATCTAGACCGCTGCACCCCATCCCTTTGATTTGATAGGTCGATGATAGCACACTCAATGTATCGAGCAAGCCTCTTTCCAATCTAATTGAGATTCACAACTGTTGGGGCTCAAATTTGCACCCATGATAAAACAGTATTTAGCGGAACATGTACGATGATTTGGATCGATTTCAATAACAGGAATACCCGAAAAACATCAGCCAACCCCAACCCGCGAAATCGTGACCAAAACCCGCAAATGTCGTTTCAGAGCGAAACTGGATATGCGTATTGCCGCGAAATAATCTGAAATACCCTAAAACCCTTAACCTTTAAGTTTCGAAGTCGCACGGTGCATATCTTTACCTGCGCACATTGAAATGCGTTTGACCCTTGTCCGTAGCTGACTGAAAGGGTCCAAAAACCTACAGGTACCATTTCAGAGTGGAACTGGACATTCGTATTGGCTGCTAAATGATCCGTAACGCTAAAAAATGCTTAACTCGCAAGTTTGAAAGTCTTCGGTGCGTATTTCCATGTGTGTGTTTCCCGGAACAACGTTCATATATGAAAAGCCGACCCAAATGCTCAAAATTAGGAAGGAATTACCAATATTCGTAACTTCTGGACCGCTGCACCCCATCCCGTTCATTTGATACGTCGATGATAGCACACTCAATTGTTTCGAGCAAGCCTCTTTCCACTCTAATTAAGATTCACAACTGTTGGGGCTCAAATTTGCACCCATGATAAAACAGTATGTAGCGGTACATATACGACGATTTGGATCGATTTCGAGATCAGGAATACCCGAGAAACACCAGCGCAACCCTAACCCGAGCAATCTAGTCCAAAACTCGTAAATGTTGTTTCGGAGCGAAACTGGACATGCATATTGCCGCCAAATAATTCGAAATACCCTAAAATCCTTAACCTTCAAGTTTCAAAGTCGCGCGGTGCATATTTTTACCTGCGCACCTTGAAATGCGTTTGACCCTTGCTCGGAGCTGATCGAAAGGGTCCGAAAGCCTACAAGTACCATTTCAAAGTGGAACTGGACATGCGTATTACTGTCAAATGATCCGGAACGCCCAAAAATGGTTAACTCACAAGTTTGAAAGTCTTGCTCTGTGTATTTCCTTATACGCACTTCCTGAAACAACGTTAATATACGAAGAGCCGACCCGGAGGATCCAAATTAGGAAGGAATTACCAAATTATATAACATCTGGACCTCTGCACCACATTCCGTTCATAAGATAGGTCGATGATAGCACACTTAATTGTAACGACCAAGCCTCTTTCCAATCGAATTGAGATTTACAACTGTCGAGGCTCAAATTTGCACCCATGATAAAACAGTATGTAGCGGTACATATACGACGATTTGGATCGATTTCGAGATCAGGAATATCAGGATAACACCAGCGTAACCCTAACCCACGTAGTTGGGACCAAAACCCACAAATGTCATTTCGGAGAGAAACTGGACATGCGTATTTTCGCCAAATAATTCGAAATACCCTAAAACCCTTAACCCGGAAGTTTCAAAGTCGGGCGGTGCATGTCTTTACCGGCGCACCTCGAAATGCGTTTAACCCTTGACCGGAGCTGACCAAAAGTGTCCGAAAGCCGACAAGTACCATTTCAAGGCGGAATTGGACTTCGTATTGCAGCTAAATGATCTGAAACGCCCAAAAATGCTTAACTCACAAGTTTAAAAGTCTTGCGGTTCATATTTCCATGTGTTTGCTTCCCGGAACAAAGTTCCTATACGAAGAGCCGACCCGAGGACTCCAAATTAGGAAGGAATTATCAAAATTCGTAACATCTGGACCTCTGCACCCCATCCCGTTCATTTGATAGGTCGATGATAGCACACTCAATTGTATCGGCCAAGCCTCTTACCAATCTAATTAAGATTCACAATTGTTGGGGCTCAAATTTTGTTACCCCCGAAAATCAAGTGTCGGGCAGTCCGCAGCTCCTGACTCTTCCAAGGTGACTGTATTTTGCAGAAGTATAGTTTAATGGCACAAATCGATGGCATCTACTCATAAATAGAGATTTAAGCTAAACAGTATATAACTCAATTTGAATTCAAAGTATAAATACATACAATTATCCACACAATCAAGGAGTCCACTCAGCTGGGGCTCAATATATACATGCTAAAAAATGAATACAATACAAGTCAAAAGCCACTCCGATAGGCAAGCCAGCAAATCCTATGTCTCACTCATCAAGTATGGAAACTCCTGCATCAAAGATAACTGGTTGGTGTTTTAAAATACCCCCCAGGTGGGAGTGAGTAATCATACTCAGTGTTACCATTCCTTAAGTTAAACATGTTATCAATCCAATCAAGTACAAATAGTAGAGCATAACAAATGGTGGAGTTCTCACACCTACCACCCTAGCATCAACAGATAGCATAACCTCACAATCAAGTTCTTATTCTAGTTGAATAATGCATGCAGTCATGATATGCAAATGTTATGTTCTGAAAAAATAAACGGTGGGGTTACCACCCAGCAGCAGTATCGGATCAATGCACTTGAAAATGTGATGCATACATGTTTACCAAGTATTTATTTAATTCTGTATTCAATCAGCAGTATTGGCGAAGCCAGAATACCTCAATTCTATCAAGAGTCTTACAAACAGGAACACGACCGACAGGGACGCGGCCGAACACTGGACAGCAAGGAAAGCCGGACAGTGGATAGTGGCCTTACCGAACACTGGACAATGCTAGGTCGGGGTACCCTCTACCAGGCTGGGACCCACCGCCAGGCCAGGGTGTCCTATGCCCGGCTCCTGGAATCCTAATTTAGGTATATCACCCAACATAACTGAATAATGAATCAAATGGTAAGGGTCTCGATGCCCTAGAATGTCATATGCATGGTAATGGGTCGTCACCCAAGATCAATGATGGTAGGCTCGTCACCTAGCATCAGTGCTCAAGACTCTCGATAAGACCATCAGGATCAATACTGGTTGAAGACAGCACAAGCACAGTTACCCATATACCATGCCTGGCCCATGAGCTTCAGTATGTAGGATTCAATGCTCAAGGCTATTGGATGGCTCATCACTCACACCAGCCAAAGACAACACAAACACAGTTACCCATATTCCATGTCTGGCTCATGAGACTTGATACGTATAGTAATAAGTGACTGTATAATAATGGTAATTGTGGTATTCAAGATTCTACAGAATATGTAACAATGATCAAACAAATATGATTAACCCTGAAATTGACTGATTTGGTAGGCCGAGCAAAACATCAACCAAACCGGCGTAGCTAGGGTCGGTCGATTATGTTACTCCCAAGTCAACCAAATAAGTCCGTGATGGCCAAACCCAACTAGGTAGTCCATAAATTGTGATTTTCAGAGATTAATCCCAATCATGTCAATTAAATAATATACTAAGCATGTTGTGAGAGGAATAGAACATCATAGCATTCATTATTTTTATCAGGCATAAAACCAAACAGTTGATATGCGATATACTTCATTTCATATATGAGCATAAAATCAAACACTTAGCATGCTATTGCAGGCCAACTCATCAAATTCACAATCAGGCACTAGCTAGGGTGGATGGTAATCCACTTACTCAAGCATATGTGAACTTCTGTTCACTCAGGAATTTCATCAAACACTTGATATGCACAACACATCAAATCTCATATTTTCATAAAATCGATTCAAATGGGCAATCAATCTACACATTGAAGTAAACATGTAATTAATCAACATATATAGAACATCAATCATAAACATAAATCATTCGGTACTTAACTTTGAATGGAATTCAAGAAAAACATAATTTTCACTATTTGGAACCCTCATGGGCTGATAATAGCCAACTCAGAAGAATAGTCCTCACCTGATTGGCGAATCTACGAGCTAGGAATAAGTATTCCTCAAGGATTTAGAGAAAATACAGTTAGAACACCTAAATTCGACAAAAACCCTAATTAGAAATGAGAATCCCTCATGAAACTTCCTAATTTCTACAATAGGAGAGGTATCTTACCTCAAGGCACGGCTCGCCTACGATCGGTAAAAGGAATGGTGAAAGAGTAAAAGGGTTTGAGCAAACTCTAGAAGAAAACCCAAGCAAAACTCCCAAATTCCATTTCCAATGAAATTCTTAAATGGGCTTGGTATTTATAGTTCCAGATAGTCCAAGGTTGAGGTGAGTCGCACAACTCACCCTCTCTGGTCATGACCTATGTTGTGCGGTTCAGGATAGGGTGTTGGACATCTGGTGTAGGGGAAAGGTCAAGTCCAGTAAAACAATCGATTTCGTGTAGATTCGTGATCAACGGCCCACTAACGAACGGTCTATAGCTGTTCTAGGTTTTCGGGACACCAATTAGATGATTTAGAGAACAGAGTTTGATGAATCCTTTTATTGGGTCATAACGGGCATAGCTAGGTACATGATGTGGTATACGGGGTACATTTATTTGCAGTTTAAGGGTGGTTAATCTCATTTGTATAATTTTATATGTCAAAAGGGCTATTTTGTCAAATCGATTTCTAAACTCAGGATAATCGAGATTTGATTCACTGATTAAGGTATTCTAAGGTGGATTTGCATTGTGAGTCAGTTGTATAGGTTAATCCATTGTGATTTCAGTAAATCATAGATTGAGATTCATTGGTTAACGGATCGGATGTAGGATTTGACAATTAAAAAGGAATCCGTAGCTATCCATGATATTCAACAAAGAATGTACGGTTAGATTGATGTGTCTAAATGTCTTACGAGATTTCGATCAAATTGGATCATTCAAACTAGGGTTTCGTGTACAAATCTTCTAGATTATTGGTTCTAAATCAGACGTATGCATTCTCATTTGAGAATTAAAATAGAAAAATTTCTAAAGGCACTCGAGTACTTTCAAGGCTCGAGGATTGAAATTTTCAGGGCCTTACAAATTTGCACCCACGATAAAATAGTATATAGCGATCCATCTACGACGATTTGGATCGATTTCAAGATCAGGAATATTCGGAAAACATGAGCGTAACCCTAACCCGCGCAGTTGTGACCATAACCCACAGATGCTGTTTCGGAGCAAAACAGGAGATGCGTATTGCAGCCAAATAATTCGAAATAGCCTAAAACCCTTAACCTACAATTTTTAAAGTCGTGCGGTGCATATCTTTACCGGCGCACCTCGAAATGCGTTTGACCCTTGTCCGGAGCTAATCGAAAGGGTCCGAAAGCTTACAGGTACCATTTCAGAGCGGAGCTGGACATGCGTATTGCTGCCAAATGATCCGGAACGCCCAAAAATACTTAACTCACAAGTTTGAAAGTCTTGTAGTGCGTATTTCCTTATGTGCGCTTCCCGGAACAACGTTAATATACGAAGAGCCGACCTGGAGGTTCCAAATTAGGAAGGAATTACCAAAATATGTAACATATGGACCTTTACACCCCATCCCGTTCACAAGATAGGTCGATGAAAGCACACTCAATTGTAACAGCCAAGCCTCTTTCCAATTGAATTGAGATTCTCAACTGTCCGGGCTCAAATTTGCACCCATGATAAACAGTATGTAGTGGTCTATCTACAATGATTTGGATCGATTTCAAGATCAGGAATATCCGAATATCGTCAGCATAACCCTAACCAGCACAGTTGTGACCAAAACCCACAAATGTCGTTTCGGAGAGAAACTAGACATGTTTATTGCCGCCAAATAATCTGAAATACCATTTCAGAATGGAACTGGACAAGCGTATCGGCTACCAAATGATCCGTAATGCCTAAAAATGCTTAATTCGCAAGTTTGAAAGTTTTGAGGTGCGTATTTCCAAGTGCGCGCTTCCCGAAACAACATTCTTATACGAAGTGCCAACCCGAAAGCTCCAAATTAAGAAAGAATAACCAAAATTCGTAACATCTGGACCTCTGCACCCCATCCCGTTCATTTGATAGGTCGATGATAGCACACTCAATTGCATCGGCCAAGCCCCTTTCCAATCTAATCGATATTCACAACTATTGGGGCTCAAATTTACACCCATGATAAAATAGTATGTAGCTGTACATCGACGACGATTTGGATCGATTTCAAGATCAGGAATACCCAATAAACACCAGCACAACCCTAACCCGCGCAATCGTGACCAAAACCCGCAAATGTCGTTTCAGAGCGAAACTGGACATGTGTATTGCCGCCAAATAATTCAAAATATCCTAAAATCCTTAACCTTCAAGTTTCAAAGTCGCGCGGTGCATATCTTTACTTGCGCACCTCGAAATGCGTTTGAACCTTGTCCGGAGTGGATCGAAAGGGTCCGAAAGCCTACATGTACCATTTCAGAGCGGAACTGGGCATGCGTATTGCTGTCAAATGATCTGTAACGCTAAAAAATGCTTAACTCGCAAGTTTGAAAGTCTTGCGGTGTGTATTTCCATGTGCGTGGTTTCCAGAACAACGTTTCTATATGAAGAGCCAACTCGGAGGCTCAACATTAGGAAGGAATTACCAAAATTCGTAACATCTGCACCTCTGCACCCCATCCCGTTCATTTGATAGGTCGATGTTAGCACATTCAATTGTATCGGCCAAGCCTCTTTCCAATCTAATAGAGATTCACAACTGTTGGGGATCAAATTTGGACCCACGATAAAATAGTATGTAGCGGTTCATTTATGACGATTTGGATCGATTTCAAGATCAGGAATACCCGAAAAACACTAGCGCAACCCTAACCCATGCAATCGTGACCAAAACTCGCAAATGTAGTTTCAGAGCGACACTGGACATGCGTATCACCGCCAAATAAACTGAAATACCCTAAAACCCTTAACCTTCAGTTTCAAAGTCTCGCGGTACATATCTTTACCTGCGAACATCGAAATGCGTTTGACCCTTGTCCGTAGTTGAATGAAAGGGTCCAAAAGCCTACAGGTACCATTTTAGAGTGGACCTGGACATTCGTATTGGTGCCAAATGGTCTGTAACGCCCAAAAATGCTTAACTCACAAGTTTGAAAGTCTTGCGGTGCGTATTTCCATGTGCCTGCTTCCCGGAACAACGTTCTTATAGGAAGAGCCGACTCGGAGGCACCAAATTAGGAAGGAATTACCGAAATTCGTCACATCTGGACCTCTGCACCCCATCCCATTGATTTGATAGGTCGATGATATCACACTCAATTATATCGAGCAAGCCTCTTTCCAATCTAATTGAGATTCACAACTGCTGGGGCTTAAATTTGCACCCATGATAAAACAGTATGTAGCGGTACATGTACGATGATTTAGATCGATTTCAAGATCAGGAATACCCAAAAAACACCAGCACAACCCTAACCCATGCAATCTTAACCAAAACCCGTAAATGTCATTTCGGGGCAAAACTGGACATGCATATTGCCGCCAAATAATCCGAAATACCCTAAAACCCTTAACCTTCTAGTTTCAAAGTCGCTTGGTGCATATCTTTACCTGCGCACATCGAAATGCGTTTTACCCTTGTTCGTAGCTGACTGAAACGGTCTGAAAGCCTACAGGTACCATTTTAGAGTGGAACTGGACATTCGTATTGGCTGCCAAATGATCCGTAACACCCAAAATGCTTAACTCGCAAGTTGAAAAGTCTTGCGGTGCGTATTTTCATGTGCGTGCTTCGCGGAACAACGTTCATATATGAAAAGCCGACCCAAACGCTTAAAATTAGGAAGGAATTACCAAAAATTCGTAACATCTGGGCCTCTGCACCCCATCCCGTTCATTTGATATGTCGATGTTAGCACATTCAATTGTATCGGCCAAGCCTCTTTCCAATCTAATAGAGATTCACAACTGTTGGGGATCAAATTTGGACACACGATAAAACAGTATGTAGCGGTTCATTTACGACGATTTGGATCGATTTCAAGATCAGGAATACCCGAAAAACACGATCGTAACCCTAACGCTTGCAATAGTGACCAAAACCCGAAAATGTCGTTTCAGAGCGAAACTGGACATGCGTATCATCGCCAAATAAACCGAAATACCCTAAAACCCTTAACCTTCAAGTTTCAAAGTCGTGCGGTGCATATCTTTACCTGCGAACATCGAAATGGGTTTGACCCTTGTCCGTAGCTGACTGACAGGGTCGAAAGCCTACAGGTGCCAGTTTAGAGTGGACCTGGACATTCGTATTGGCTACCAAATGATCCGTAATGCCCAAAAATGCTTAACTCGCAAGTTTAAAAGTCTTGCGGTGTATATTTCCATGTGTCTGCTTCCCGGAACAACGTTCCTATACGAAGAGCCGACTCAGAAACACCAAATTAGGAAGGAATTACCAAAATTCATCACATCTAGACCTCTGCACCCCATCCCGTTGATTTGATAGGTCGATGATATCACACTCAATTGTATCGAGCAAGCCTCTTTCCAATCTAATTGAGATTCACAACTGTTGGGGCTCAAATTTACACCCATGATAAAAACAGTATGTAGCGGTATATGTACGACGATTTGGATCGATTTCAAGATCAGGAATACCCGAAAAACACCAGCGCAACCCTAACCACGCAATCTTGACCAAAACCCGCAAATGTCGTTTCGGAGCGAAATTGGACATGCGTATTGTCGCCAAATAATCCGAAATACCCTAAAACCCTTAACCTTCAAGTTTCAAAGTCGCGTGGTGCATATCTTTACCTACGCATGTCGACATGCGTTTGACCCTTGTCCGTAGCTGACTGAAAGGGTCTGAAAACCTATAGGTACCATTTCAGAGTGGAACTGGACACTCGTATTGGCTGCCAAATGATCCGTAACATCCAAAATGCTTAACCCGCAAGTTGAAAAGTCTTGCGGTGCTTATTTCCATGTGCGTGCTTCCCATAACAACGTTCATATATGAAAAACCGACCCAAACGCTCAAAATTAGGAAGGAATTACCAAAAATTTGTAACATCTGGACCTCTGCACCCCATCCCGTTCATTTGATAGGTCGATGATAGCACACTCAATTATATCGAGCAAGCCTCTTTCCAATCTAATTGAGATTCACAACTGTTGGGGCTCAAATTTACACCCATGATAAAACAGTATGTAGCAGTCTATCTACAACGATTTAGATCGATTTCATGATCAGGAATATCTGGATATCGCCAGCGTAATGCTAACTCGGGCAGTTGTGACCAAAACCCACAAATGTCGTTTCGGGGCGAAACTGGACATGCGTATTGCCACCAAATACTCTGAAATACCATTTCAGAGCGGAACTGGACAAGCGTATTGGTTGCCAAATGATCCGTAATGCCCAAAAATGCTTAATTCGCAAGTTTGAAAGTCTTGAGGTGCGTATTTCCAAGTGCTTGCTTCCCGGAACAACGTTCATATACGAAGTGCGACCCGAAAGCTCCAAATTAAGAAGCGGTCCATCTATGATGATTTGGATCGATTTCAAGATCATGAATACCCAAAAAACAACAGCGGAACCCTAACCCGGGCAGTTGTGACCAAAACCCACAAATGTCATTTCGGAGGGAAAGAGGAGATGCATATTACAGCCAAATAATCCGAAATACCCTAAAACCCTTAAACCTGCAAGTTTCAAAGTCACGCAGTGCATATCTTTAACGGCGCACCTCGAAATGTGTTTGACCCTTGTCCGGAGCTGACCGAAAGGGTCCGAAAGTTTATAGGTACCATTTCAGAGCGGAACTGGACTACATATTGCTGCCAAATGATCCGGAACGCATAAAAAAGCTCAACTCACAAGTTTGAAAGTCTTGTGGTGCGTATTTCCTTATGCGCGCCTCCCAGAACATCGTTAATATACGAAGAGATGACCCGGAGGTTCCAAATTAGGAAGGAATTACCAAACTATGTAACATCGGGACCTCTGCACCCCATCCCTTTCATAAGATAGGTCGATGATAGCACACTCAATTGTAACGACCAAGCCTCTTTCCAATCGAATTGAGATTCACAACTGCCGGGGCTCAAATTTGCACCCATGATAAAACAGTATGTAGCGGTCTATCTACAACGATTTGGATCGATTTCAAGATCAGGAATATCCAGATAACGCCAACGTAACCCTAACTCGCGCAGTTGTGGCCAAAACCCACAAATGTCATTTCGGAGCGAAACTGGACATGCTTATTGCCGCCAAATAATCCGAAATACCCTAAAACCCTTAACCTTCAAGTTTCAAAGTCGTGCGGTTTATATCTTTACCAGCGTACCTCAAAATGCGTTTAACCCTTGACCGGAGCTGACCGAAAGTGTCTGAAACTCTACAGGTACCATTTCAGAGCGGAACTGTGTTTGCTTCCCCAAGTGTAGGGTTGCAATGTAGTAATAATCTCAGTAAGACCGAGGTTGATCCACAGGGACTTATGTAGGAATTCACAAAACACTTCCAATAGTTTCTATTGAAAATCTAACAACCAGAATTGTAGTAGATTGATGTAAGTAGCAATGTTGAACTAAACTGAAGTAATCAATTAATAAAAGGCACTAGGGGTTCAAGGATCCACTTGTAGCAATCCTTGATGCTCAATTCGTTGTGGTTTCTCATTCTCTCAACTAGAATTGAAATTAAGATCTATCTAGCCTGATGATAGAGCTGTTAAACCAAACAATCTGTCATACGTAAGGCCAATGTATATGATTCACTCAATGTAAGCTAGGATGAGCATGCTCAATTGCATAGGTCAGTCCCAATTCCAATAAACTAAGTTCATAATCATGATCATCATGAAGTCATGTCACCAGACAAAGCTAGATCATGATTTGAACTTGAATCAAATCACATGCACAGTCCCATACACAATTCAGAAAACTAGAAAAGTAGAACTTTAGTAGGAAGTTCCCACATGAAGATCATAGTACTAGAGCGTACTCCAATTCCTCGGATCATACAGGTCTAAACTAACATTCAGCCACTAAGAACTTTGAAATTGCGGTTTCACCGCTTGTAGAGATACTTGGAGATATGTCTAAGGACCTAGAGGGGGTGATATGGACCTTTTTCAAATTCTTTTCGCCTACTTATGCAATTCAATAAAATAAGCTTTGTAAGCAAGAACACCTCGGCTTCCAAGCCTTGGTGGGTCCAATCAAATAGACTAGCAAGGATTAATCAATAATCAAACCTAGTCTAAGCATGCATAGGTAAGAAAATGATACAACTAATTAAGCTACTAACCTATGCACCTTGTGTAGACTTATGAGATTGGATCAATGAGCTCAAGTCTACACAAGTAGTGAAGGTACATCTTGTGCAAGGATGCCTAAAAAGTGCCTAGCATGCATTCATATCAATCATTCATAATTAAGCAATTAAACTAACAATGCAGAGATATCAATGTGCTCAATAACAATCACAAACACAAGGATGTATAGTGGTTCGACTACGTGTCTACTCCACTCCCGGTTCAAGTACTCAACCCCTTTGAGCACACCGGCATTCACTATCGGAGGTTTTAAATGAGGTTCACCTCTCAACCTTTACACGGAGGTTTTATCGGTTCACCTCTCAACCGTATCCGGAGTTTTAGACATAGGCTAACTCTCAACCTTATCGCACGTTTACTCCCGTGTCGGAGGCTCCCCCTTGGAGACTTAGTTTAGGCCCGGCTGACGGGCCAAGGAACGGCTAACGTCCCTAAGGCGAGTTGACAAACAAACTCTAAAATGGACTCTCAAATGAGACAACTTACTTGTCGGATGAGCCCCTTGTTTAGCGCCGTAATGGGTTGCTTGATCTCCGCTCTCCCGTGCTTCAATCAGCGTCCCTTTGCTCCCTCGATCGTGCCGCCGTTGCGTTGCCAATGCCTCAGCCACATTCGATCAAACACCTTGCATGCGATGCCTTGAAATGCCCAAGGTGCTAGGAGGATGGGTGAATCTCATACATGGGATGTGTAGGTTGTTCCAACTAGGAGATTCACCTAGAGAGTCTTCTAGAGGTCTTGGACAAGGGATATACCTATGTGGAATAGTGTCACACCTCTAGACTTGAGAGAGGAATCAAGTCATCTCTTGATAGCATTTGAATGCCCATACTTGTGTTTGAAACACAAGGGATATGACTTGAAAACCTCCTCTTTGAGGCCCCAAAAGATGTACAAGATAAGTGTGGAATGGGCTCTCAAAAACTTCTCTCTAGTTGCCCAAGAGTGGAGCACCATATATATAGAAAAGAGGGCTCCAACGGCTCTAAAACGGGCAGAAAACGGTCATAAACGACCTGTCCCGACCGGTCACGACCGGTCGGACCCCTCTGCTGTAGGATGAAAACAGCCTAGGCCAAATACACACTGGCCGACCGGTCATGACCGGTCGGCCACCCTCACTGGACTGCCTTAACATGCCAGGCCGACCGGTCATGACCGGTCGGCCCCTCTTGCTGGAGGGCTGGACGCCAATAACTGGCCGACCGGTCATGACCGGTCGGCCCACCTTGCTGTTTCCCTTCTATTGCGAAGGCCGACCGGTCATGACCGGTCGGCTGGTCTTTGTAATTCCAGCAGGAATGCTGGCCGACCGGTCTTGACCGGTCGGACCAGCCTGGGTCCCCTCTATGCTGAGCTGAGATCTACTTTCTCCAGCTGGTTCATATAGACCTAGGTAGAGTTGATCAAATGGGACACCTAGGGCCTATCTATGATGACTAAAGGGTTCTAAATATGGTCAAGGTCATCAAGGATACAAAGGGGATAGGTTTTGGTCGCGGTTAAGGCACCAAGGCATCTCATATACCTGAATCTTCTTCCTTGATGCGGCTGGACGTCTTGAGTCTTCGTTCTTCGTCTTCTTTGGGCTCAACCGACACAAGACTCACTGCTGTAAGTGATTGACAAACAAGGTGCACTAGTATGCCTCGGAAAAGTGCACTAACAATCTCCCCCTTTGTCAATTACTTACAAAAACTTAACCTACCAAAACAAACTACATGTTCAAGATATTACAATGATAAAGCATAAATTACAGGACTCTTGACATGTCTAAACTATGCTGCTCCGCTTCAGTTTGCTCCCCCACAACCTGTCAATCCCTGCATCACAAAACATAGCAAACTAGTTTTGGTGGGATTTGATCTTTCTCCCCCTTTTTGTTAGCAATTGACAAACTATTCTCTCCCCCTTAATGATATACCAATGAAGTTAAGGTAAGAGGAGATAGTGTGTCGCAGTTATAACTATAAGCACATGCTAAAAGGGGAGTGTAGGATGCATGAATCATACATGGAGCACGCTAAGAAACATGATTAACAGGAAGATATAACTATCTAAGCATAGGTTAATCATGCAGCATTGGTCAAGGATATACATTTGCAATGAAAGCACAAAGGGCTTATAGCCCAATCAACCATCCTCCCCTAATGGTATATCAAGACCAATACTAAGCAAAGATTAGCATACATGAAGCATAAAACTCAAGATGGTTAGCTAATCTAAGCAGGATGATAATCTAGCAAGCAAATGTATCAATAAAAGCAAAGCTAAATCATCAAAATTTGGGCGAATGAGGCTGGAATCCTCTGATTTGCCCATTAAAACATAAATGAGGCTGAAATCCTCAGATTTACCAATAAAAGCATAACTAACTACCCTCTCTAACCATGTTTAGTTTAAAAAGCCAAAGGGTAGCAAAAATTCCACAACACCCTCATAAAATGTAGCATGAGGTGAGGGGTTGGGAACTCTACCTTCACTTAGAAGGGATAGCGGTTGGGATCCCCTCTTAGATAATCTGGTAAAGGGGTCGTGATGGAGGCCGAGAGAGCAAGATCATTATGTTGGCTCTCATCATCAGATTCGGACTCCTCCGTATCATCCCAAGTGGCAGCCATTGCCTTTTTACCTTTTGGTTTAGGCCCTTCCGGACATTCCGGGGCAATATGGCCACGACGACCGCAACCGTAACAACGGACGGATGAAGGTATGGATGATTTTCCTGTACGTTTATCACCCTTCTTGTCCTTCTTGTCACGGCTATTCCCTCTATCAAATTTGAGGAATCTCTTAAATTTTTTGTTCAATTGTTCTTCCTCATCATCCTCATCATCGCTATCATCCTCCGTCTCACTTTTGATTTTCTTGTGTCTGTGAGAGGACTTGAAGGCGATGTTTTTCCTTCTAGAGGGGGCTTTAAAGCCTAGCTCAAAGGTTTGTAGGGAACCTATGAGTTCTTCAACTTTCATTGTGTTTAGATCCCTACACTCTTCAATGGTGGTGACTTTAGAAGAGAACCGTTCCGGAAGCGATCTCAGAATTTTCCTACAAAGCCTATGTTCCGGAACCGGATCCCCTAAGCCCCACATATCATTTGTGATTTTGTTCAGTTTGGTATAAAATTCAGTAAACGTTTCATCCTCCTCCATAATAATATTTTCAAATAGAGTGGAGAGGCGTTGGAGTTTAGAATTTTTAACAACATTTGTACCTTCATGGGTAACTTCAAGAATATCCCATGCTTGTTTACTGGTAGTGCAGTTTTGGATCCGACCAAATTCTTCTCTTGATACTGAACAAAATATGGCATTCAGGCCTTTGGCATTATTAATACGTTGAGCTTTTTCATGAGCAGTCCACAATGCCTTGTCTTTTGGCCTGAGAACATCCGGCTCACCTTCCTTAGAAATAGTGATCATTGGGGGTTCATATCCAAAATCAACCATGTCTCTCACATCCGAATCAATGGATTCCAAGAAGATGCGCATTCGGGCTTTCCAATATGGATAATTTGACCCATCAAAGAAAGGAGGCTTAGAGACGGATGAAGAGTCCTCTCTAGACATATTTTCAAGTTTCTCTTTAGGATCTATCTCTAGGCAATTAAGCCCTTAAAGAGGAACCCTCTCTGATACCAATTGAAATTGCGGTTTCACCGCTTGTAGAGATACTTGGAGATATGTCTAAGGACCTAGAGGGGGTGATATGGACCTTTTTCAAATTCTTTTCGCCTACTTATGCAATTCAATAAAATAAGCTTTGTAAGCAAGAACACCTCGGCTTCCAAGCCTTGGTGGGTCCAATCAAATAGACTAGCAAGGATTAATCAATAATCAAACCTAGTCTAAGCATGCATAGGTAAGAAAATGATACAACTAATTAAGCTACTAACCTATGCACCTTGTGTAGACTTATGAGATTGGATCAATGAGCTCAAGTCTACACAAGTAGTGAAGGTACATCTTGTGCAAGGATGCCTAAAAAGTGCCTAGCATGCATTCATATCAATCATTCATAATTAAGCAATTAAACTAACAATGCAGAGATATCAATGTGCTCAATAACAATCACAAACACAAGGATGTATAGTGGTTCGACTACGTGTCTACTCCACTCCCGGTTCAAGTACTCAACCCCTTTGAGCACACCGGCATTCACTATCGGAGGTTTTAAATGAGGTTCACCTCTCAACCTTTACACGGAGGTTTTATCGGTTCACCTCTCAACCGTATCCGGAGTTTTAGACATAGGCTAACTCTCAACCTTATCGCACGTTTACTCCCGTGTCGGAGGCTCCCCCTTGGAGACTTAGTTTAGGCCCGGCTGACGGGCCAAGGAACGGCTAACGTCCCTAAGGCGAGTTGACAAACAAACTCTAAAATGGACTCTCAAATGAGACAACTTACTTGTCGGATGAGCCCCTTGTTTAGCGCCGTAATGGGTTGCTTGATCTCCGCTCTCCCGTGCTTCAATCAGCGTCCCTTTGCTCCCTCGATCGTGCCGCCGTTGCGTTGCCAATGCCTCAGCCACATTCGATCAAACACCTTGCATGCGATGCCTTGAAATGCCCAAGGTGCTAGGAGGATGGGTGAATCTCATACATGGGATGTGTAGGTTGTTCCAACTAGGAGATTCACCTAGAGAGTCTTCTAGAGGTCTTGGACAAGGGATATACCTATGTGGAATAGTGTCACACCTCTAGACTTGAGAGAGGAATCAAGTCATCTCTTGATAGCATTTGAATGCCCATACTTGTGTTTGAAACACAAGGGATATGACTTGAAAACCTCCTCTTTGAGGCCCCAAAAGATGTACAAGATAAGTGTGGAATGGGCTCTCAAAAACTTCTCTCTAGTTGCCCAAGAGTGGAGCACCATATATATAGAAAAGAGGGCTCCAACGGCTCTAAAACGGGCAGAAAACGGTCATAAACGACCTGTCCCGACCGGTCACGACCGGTCGGACCCCTCTGCTGTAGGATGAAAACAGCCTAGGCCAAATACACACTGGCCGACCGGTCATGACCGGTCGGCCACCCTCACTGGACTGCCTTAACATGCCAGGCCGACCGGTCATGACCGGTCGGCCCCTCTTGCTGGAGGGCTGGACGCCAATAACTGGCCGACCGGTCATGACCGGTCGGCCCACCTTGCTGTTTCCCTTCTATTGCGAAGGCCGACCGGTCATGACCGGTCGGCTGGTCTTTGTAATTCCAGCAGGAATGCTGGCCGACCGGTCTTGACCGGTCGGACCAGCCTGGGTCCCCTCTATGCTGAGCTGAGATCTACTTTCTCCAGCTGGTTCATATAGACCTAGGTAGAGTTGATCAAATGGGACACCTAGGGCCTATCTATGATGACTAAAGGGTTCTAAATATGGTCAAGGTCATCAAGGATACAAAGGGGATAGGTTTTGGTCGCGGTTAAGGCACCAAGGCATCTCATATACCTGAATCTTCTTCCTTGATGCGGCTGGACGTCTTGAGTCTTCGTTCTTCGTCTTCTTTGGGCTCAACCGACACAAGACTCACTGCTGTAAGTGATTGACAAACAAGGTGCACTAGTATGCCTCGGAAAAGTGCACTAACAAACTTAAGTAATTCTCCCAAACATCCATGAGTCATCATAAGACTAAGAAAAACTTACTTTGAACTTGTATAAACTTCAAACCATTGTTCATAATCATGAAAACCAACCTTAAAACCAACTAAAAATGAATTGAAACATCTTAGATCCACTACAAGCTTCACCTCTTAGCCCTAGCTAAGAGGTTTAGCTGCTCATGATCCAAGGAAACATGAAACAACTAGAAAAATCATAAAAACAGCAAAACAAACTAGAAGGAGTTGTGGAAATCTGAAATCCACTTCCGCCGCCTCCCACCTTGTTCAAACCCTTCTTGGATACCCTAGGAACGATCCCTAGGTGTCCTTTCATAGTGGGGAGGCTCCGCAACCTCAGAATATTCCAGAATCTGCGTAAGCTTACGCAGTGCGTAGAGATTTTCGGTGCCAAAAACAGAAGTTTCTGTTTTAGATGCATGGCCGACCGGTCGGACGACCGGTCTGGGTGACTAGCCGACCGGTCACGACCGGTCGGACTCACTATTGGAATCACTCCAGCAGCCTCTGGAGGTGGAAAAGTATTCTGGTCGACCAGTCTGGACCGGTCGGACTGGGCTGGCCGACCGGTCACGACCGGTCGGTTTGTCTTGTCCTGCGTCCAGCGTATGCAAGGGGTTGGCCGACCGGTCTTGACCGGTCTGGCTCCCTTGGCCAACCGGTCGGACGACCGGTCTTAGTCATTGCTTCTTCATTTCCTTCTTCTTTTCTTCTCTCTTTGCTTCCTTCTTCCTTCGGCCCACCTTGGGTCTTCATCCAAGGCTCTTAAAGGGATATTTTTGGTCTCCTATTAGGTGAAGTCCACCCTCATTCCTGCAATCACAACACATGCATTAAATTAGTCTTTAAATCATGAAAACCTTGCATAATGAGTGATAAATTGGGGTTAGAATATGCACAATTGAGAGCTCAACACACCCCCCAACCAGCATTTTGCTAGTCCCGAGCAAAACATGCGTGAAATCAATTCAATTCTCCAAAACTCAATTCTCCCTTAGAAACCATTCTTCTATACATCCCAAGACATACAAGTGTAAAATTCAGAAATATTAGGTGACAGAGGTTGAAACTGTAAACCCTTAAAACATGACAAGCATTCATGTGAAATTCCTGGTGATTGATTGATAAATAGAAGAACTTGAACAAATTCAACCTGGTGTGCATAGTGAAAATTCATCTCATGAGTTTCTAGGATTATCTTCTTCATAGATCAACCAGACTAGAGATCTCAAGGTATATAGAGTAACAACAAGCCAATGACGGAAATTTGCCTTACTGTCCTTCCGACGGCTTTCATACTACGTCCCATTTCCGGCTTTGGTTACGGGTAGACCATCCCCCGATTGGTAATAGGTAGCCCCTAATCAGAATTTTCCACCATTTTTCCAGCTTTCCCAATTTCATCCTTCCTTTTCCTTTTTCTTTTAAATTAAATAGGATCTTTAGAAATCCATATCTTTCGTTATTTTCCCATGGACAAGGACGGACAAAGTACCCCAGCCTGGTTTCTCAGCACCTTAAATCAAAGTCTAGCTAACCCACAAATCACATAATTCTTTCAACTCATGAAAATTATGTAATGTGAACTAGGTGTAAAAGTGTTCAAATTTTCTATCAATCACATAACTAGGGGAATTCACATATAAAATCATTATGCTATGAGAAGTTCCAGACATACAACCTCATACACTTCATATCTCCTCCTCTTATGCTCATATCATCTTGAATGCATAGAAACAAAGTTTTCCAAAAGAGTTTTGAATTTTAGGAAAATTGAAAATTTTCTACATAATTTCTCGAAATGTTACAAAACGCTGGATTCATCCAAGTGATCCTACACCCCCAACCAAATCTTGCATTGTCCTCAATGTAAAAGATGTGCAATAAGCAAAACATGAGAGCAATTTGGAAATAAAAGGGAGTGAGGAAAGATAGTACCTGAGAGAGTGAAAAGAGGAATTCTTCCTCCTTCTAACAAACCTAAGAAAAAGTAAACAAAATCCTAATCCTAACTACTACATACCTCCATCAGACTAGGAGATCAATTCCAACAAATCGTCCAAAAGCATGAAGTCAAGCATAATCATTAGATGGATCAAAAGTTTTTGCAATAACGTCATCCAATATCCTACATTACAGTATACATGTGTGTGAGTGATCCAGATAAGCCACTGAAAATTCCAAAAAATAATTTCAATGGGTTCATTATAGTTTTCACCACATGTATAAAAGGAGACAGTATCATATTTATCAGAAAAAATATGTCTCCATTCAGATTTTCCTGGGTATTGATTTTGCAAGTATGGATCATCCTAGGGTTGGTAAAGGTCGGTATGCATGATCTATAGAGGTGTGGAAATATGAATTGATTTCTCATGACAATAAAGTGTTGTTTCCTCATCCTTCTCTTGGCTAACATTATATACAAATATCGACTCGAAAGGTGTGACTATATCCCCTATCACATCAACATTCTTATCAAGAGAATAGGTCGCATCTTCTTCTAAGTGATTGGGGTAAGGAGTTGAGAGGGACACATCTTCCACAATAGAATTGATCATGTTTATTTCGTGGACCTCTTCATCTTCATCCTATTGTTGGTTGTCAACATTGAAAGCATTTAACTCAATCGTCATATTACCAAAGGACATTTGTATGACCCCACTCCTACAATTTATGATAGCATTTGATGTAGCTAGGAATGGGCGGCCAAGTATGACAGGAATTTGAGGGCCAATATTAACCATGGGTTGTGTATCCAAGACAATGAAGTCCACTGGGTAGTAGACCTTGTCAACTTGGACAAGAACGTCCTCAATCACCCCTCTCGGAATACGAATCGATCGGTCAGCGAGTTGTAATGTGGTTTTGGTAGGTTTTAATTCACCTAAACCCAATTGTTCATAGACCGAAAAGGGTATTAAGTTTACACTTGCTCCTAGATCAAGTAAGGCATGCTTCACCGGGTAGTCTCCAATTATGCATGATATTGTCAGACTACCAGGATCTTTGTATTTCTTGGGCATCCCGTGATTTATAATGGCGCTTACATTGTCTGTCAAAAATGCCTTCTTTTGCACATGTATTTTTCTTTTTATCGTGCAAAGATTCTTCAAAAACTTAGCATATGACGGTATTTGTTTAATGGCATCCAACAATGGGATGTTGATTTTCACCTGCTTGAAAACCTCTAAAATCTCCAGGTTTTTATCTAAAGGTTTGGGTGAAATCAACCTTTGGGGAAACGGGGCAACCGGCTTGTATTGCCTTTTCGGTTCTTTCTCTTGTGGAGTGTTGTTCGGGCTATCATCCTCTTTGGAATTTTTCGGATCATTAGGCTTTAGGGCCTTCACCGGATTAGATTTATCAATTATTTTCCTACTTCGCAAAGTGGTGATAGCTTGAACATGCTCCATATGTTGGGAGGATGAGCTTACGTCTTGTATCTCAAATTGAGTCCTTGGGTTAGGAAGAGGTTGAGCAGGAAGTGTGCCTTTCTCCCTAGCACTGAGGTGAGATTCAATCCTAGCCATTGAGATTTTCAAGTCATTGATGGCTTGGGTTGTATTTTGATTAAATTTCAATTGCTCTTGCATGAACCCATCTATTTTCAGAGAATTTGTCTTGTTATACTCAGCTTGAACCGATACAAATGCACCCAACATCTCCTATAGCGTAGCTTTCGGTGTAATGACTAGGGATGGACCTAGTAAAGGTTGAGCTTGAGGAGTATTACTTGCATTCGCAGTGGGTCCATTCCTCCAACTGAAGTTGGGATGGTTTTTCCAACTAGAATTAAACGTGTTTGAGTTTGGAGCACCAAATTGCTGTTGGTAACTGTTTATGGTTGTTCTTGTAAGATGTCTTGAATTGTTGAAATTGTGGGACAATCTTGTGTTGTATGTTGATTTTCGGCACAAATTCCACAAACAGTTTCAACGTCCTTAGAGTTGATCGTCTCGCCTTTCCTTAATTCCATGGCCTCGACTTTTCTTGTGAGGCTAACCACCCGTGCACTTAAGCTATCCTCTTCCGATAAGACATACATTCCCCCTTTTTCCTTTTGTTGGCCAGTCTTAGAATTTGTTGGTTTTGATGTATCCCAAGACTGTGTATTCTCAGCCAATTCTTCCAAATAATCCCATGCTTCATCAGCTTCCTTATTCATGAACTCTCCATTACACATCATCTCTACAAATTAGCGCATGGGTGAAGTCAGTCCTTCATAAAAAAAGCTTATAACCCGCCAAATTTCATAGCCATGATGTGGGCATGCGTTTAATAAGTCCTTAAACCTCTCCCAACATTGGAAGAAGGTTTCATCTTCCTTTTGGGAAAAGTTCATGATAAGGCGCTTCAACATGTTTGTTTTGTGAGTAGGGAAGAATTTTTTTATGAATTCCCTATGCATATCAGTCCATGCACCAATTGATCTTGGCCTTAATGCATGAAGCCAACCTTTAGCTTTATCTTTAAGAGTAAAAGGGAAGAATTTGAGTCTCACCACATCATCAGTCACATTAGCAAAGTGCATGGTGGTTATTACCTCATCAAACTCTTTAAGGTGTTGATAGGCACTTTCACTGTCTAATCCATGGAATTTAGGGAGAAGTTGGATCACTCCCGGTTTCAAATCCACATTCCCTGCATTTTGTGAAAAAACTATGCATGAGGGAGTGCTCTTGCTGGTTGTAAAACATCATGTAAAGTTCTTGGTCGGGGAACATTCTCAACCACATTCTCCCCCGTTTCAATTTGGTTTAGGCCCAGATTAGGATTGGCCATCGGATTAGGTTGATTCGCAGCCATACTTTCAGACAAAATTGGAGAAGTTAGATGTCTCCTAGCACGTGATTCTCTGCCAATTCCTTCTACTATTCCCCCTTCACTTATGAGTCGATTATTGGAATCCCGAGCCCAATGTGGCATGCAAAATAAAAAAGTATGAAACAAAGAGAAAGAAGAATTCTTCCTCCCTTTCTTTACTCTTCTCTAAGACCGAAGCACAAGGTGTCTTGCAATGGCTAAGCCAGAAGCAAGGATAGAGACCGATTTCTCCTGGTCAATAGGGGTTTAGAGAACTCCCCACCCACTCTTTGAATCTTTTGAGAAAAAGTGCAGAAAAAGAAGAAAGAGGAGTAGAGGTGAGAAAAGAAATCTCTGAGCACAAGGTGATCCAAGACGGCTGAGCCGACCAATAGGAATCCAAGTGGCACAAGGCCTACCTTTTAGAGATCCAAAAGGAGTCTCCACCCACTCTACAAGAGATGCATATGATAGGAATGAATAGGAGAAGGAGAATAGTAAGGTTTAGAAAGATAGAACCTGATTCGGCACTTGAGATCCTTATATCTTCTTCAGCTTCCTAGAAATCCCTGCAAAATAAAAATCAAACAAAACAAACTAGGTTAGTCCTAGAATCCTAAAAATCCTAAATAGATTCTATTTTCAGAAATCTGTGAAAATCCGTCAAAGTCCCCGGCAACGGCGCCAAAAACTTGTTCGCTTCCCCAAGTGTAGGGTCGCGATGTAGTAATAATCTCGGTAAGACCGAGGTCGATCCACAGGGACTTATGTAGGAATTCACAAAACACTTCCAATAGTTTCTATTGAAAATCTAACAACCAGAATTGTAGTAGATTGATGTAAGTAGCAATGTTGAACTAAATTGAAGTAATCAATTAATAAAAGGCACTAGGGGTTCAAGGATCCACTTGTAGCAATCCTTGATGCTCAATTCGATGTGGTTTCTCATTCTCTCAGCTAGAATCGAAATTAAGATTTATCTAGCCGGATGATAGAGCTGTTAAACCAAACAATCTGTCATATGTAAGGCCAATGTATATGACTCACTCAATGTAAGCTAGGATGAGCATGCTCAATTGCATAGGTCAGTCCCAATTCCAATAAACTAAGTTCATAATCATGATCATCACTAAGTCATGTCACCAGACAAAGCTAGATCATGATTTGAACTTGAATCAAATCACATGCACAGTCCCATACATAATTCAGAAAACCAAAAAAGTAGAACTTTGGTAGGAAGTTCCCACATGAAGATCATAGTACTAGAGCGTACTCCAATTCCTCGGATCATACAGGTCTAAACTAACATTCAGCCATTAAGAACTTAAGTAATTCTCCCAAACATCCATGAATCATAATAAGACTAAGAAAAACTTACTTTGAACTTGTATAAACTTCAAACCATTGTTCATAATCATGAAAACCAACCTTAAAACCAACTAAAAATGAATTGAAACATCTTAGATCCACTACAAGCTTCACCTCTTAGCCCTAGCTAAGAGGTTTAGCTGCTCATGATCCAAGGAAACATGAAACAACTAGAAAAATCATAAAAACAGCAAAACAAACTAGAAGGAGTTGTGGAAATCTGAAATCCACTTCCGCCGCCTCCCACCTTGTTCAAACCCTTCTTGGATACCCTAGGAACGATCCCTAGGTGTCCTTTTATAGTGGGGAGGCTCCGCAACCTCAGAATATTCCAGAATCTGCGTAAGCTTACACAGTGCGTAGAGATTTTCGGTGCCAAAAACAGAAGTTTCTGTTTTAGATGCATGGCCGACCGGTCGGACGACTGGTCTGGGTGACTAGCCGACCGGTCACGACCGGTCGGACTCAATATTGGAATCAGTCCAGCAACCTCTGGAGGTGGAAAAGTATTCTGGTCGACCAGTCTGGACCGGTCGGACTGGGCTGGCCGACCGGTCACGACCGGTCGGTTTGTCTTGTCCTACGTCCAGCGTATGCAAGGGGTTGGCCGACCGGTCTTGACCGGTCTGGCTCCCTTGGTTGACCGGTCGGACGACCGATCTTGGCCATTGCTTCTTCATTTCCTTCTTCTTTTCTTCTCTCTTTGCTTCCTTCTTCCTTCGGCCCACCTTGGGTCTTCATCCAAGGCTCT
The DNA here is from genome assembly GCA_003013855.2 of Liriodendron chinense. Lineage (NCBI taxonomy): Eukaryota > Viridiplantae > Streptophyta > Magnoliopsida > Magnoliales > Magnoliaceae > Liriodendron > Liriodendron chinense. Next base: position 7,507,177 of record ML058408.1, read on the forward strand.
TAAAGGGATCTTTTTGGTCTCCTATTAGGTGAAGTCCACTCTCATTCCTGCAATCACAACACATGCATTAAATTAGTCTTTAAATCATGAAAACCTTGCATAATGAGTGATGAATTGGGGTTAGAATATGCACAATTGAGAGCTCAAAAATGATCCATAATGCCCAAAAATGCTTAATTCGTAAGTTTTAAAGTCTTGCGGTGCATATTTCCATGTGCGCGCTTCCTGGAACAACGTTCCTATACGAAGACCCAACTCAAAATTTTGAAATTAGGAAGGAGTTACCAAAATTTGTAACATTGGGACCTCTGCACCCCATCCCGTTCATTTGATAGGTCGATGATAGCACACTCAATTGTATCGGCCAAGCCGCTTTCTAATCTAATTGAGATTCACAACTGTTGGGGCTCGAATTTGCACCCATGATAAGACAATATGTCGCGTACATCTACGATGATTTGGATCTATTTCAAGATCAGGAATACCAGAAAAACACCAGTGCAACCCCTAACCTGCGCAATTGTGACCAAAACCCGCAAATATCATTTCGGAGCGAAACTAGACATGCGTATTGCCGCCAAATAATTCGAAATACCTTAAAATCCTTAACCTTCAAGTTTTAAAGTCGCGCGGTGCATATCATTACCTGCGCACCTCAAAATGCGTTTGACCCTTGTCCGAAGTTAATCGAAAGGGTCCGAAAGCCTACAGGTACCATTTTAGAGTGGAACTGAACATGCATATTGCTGTCAAATGATCTGGAATGTCCAAAAATGGTTAACTCACAAGTTTGAAAGTCTTGCTATGCGTATTTCCTTATACGCGCTTCCCGGAACAACCTTAATATATGAAGAACTGACCCGGAGGTTCCAAATTAGGAAGGAATTACCAAAATACGAAACATCTGGACCTCTACACCCCATCCCGTTCGTAAGATAAGTCGATGATGGCACAGTCAATTGTAATGGCCAAGCCTCTTTCCAATCTAATTGAGATTCACAACTGTTGGGGCTCAAACTTGCACCCATGGTAAAACAGCATGTAGCGGTTTATCTACAACGATTTGGATTGATTTGAAGATCAGAAATATCCGGATAACACCAGCGGAACCCTAACCGGTGCAGTTGTGACCAAAACCCACAAATGTCATTTCAAAGCGAAACTGGACATGCCTATTTTCGCCAAATAATCCGAAACACCCTAAAACCCTTAACCTGCAAGTTTCAAAGTCACGCGGTGCATATCTTTCACTGCGGACCAAGAAATGCGTGTGACCCTTGTTTGGAGCCAACGGAAAGGGTCCGAAAGCCTACAGGTACCATTTTAGAGCGGAGCTTGACATGCGTATTGGCTGCCAAATGATCCGTAATGCCCAAAGATGCTTAATTCGCAAGTTTGAAGGTCTTGCGATGCGTATTTTCATGTGTGCGCTTCCCGGAACAACGTTCTTATACGAAGAGCCGACCTGGAAGCTTCAAATTAGGAAGGAATTATCAAAATTCGTAACATCTGGACCACTGCTCCCCATCCCTTTCATTTGGTAGGTCGATGATAGCACACTCAATTGTATCGGCCAAGCCTCTTTCCAATCTAGTTGAGATTCACAACTGTTAGGGATCAAATTTACACCCATGATGAAACTGTATGTAGCGTTCCATCAACAATGATTTAGATCGATTTCAAGATCAGGAATACCCGAAAAACACCAGCGGAATCCTAACCCTCGCAGTTCTGACCAAAATACACAAATGTAGTTTCGGAGCAAAACAGGAGATGCGTACTGCAGCCAAATAATCCGAAATACCCTAAAACCCTTAACCTGCAATTTTCAAAGTCGCGCGGTGCATATCTTTACCGGCGCACCTCGAAATGCGTTGAACCTTGTCCAGAGCTAACCGAAAGGTTCCGAAAGCTTACAGGTACCATTTCAGAGCGGAGCTGGACATGCGTATTGCTACCAAATGATCTGGAACGCTAAAAAATGCTTAACTTACAAGTTTGAAAGTCTTGCGGTGCGTATTTCCTTATGCGCGCTTCCTGGAACAACGTTAATATACGAAGAGCCGACCCGGAGGTTCCTAATTAGGAGGGAATTACCAAAATTTGTAACCTCTGGACCTTTGCACCCCATCCCGTTCATAAGATAGGTCGATGATAGCAAACCCGATTGTAACGGCCAAGCCTCTTTCCAATCGAATTGAGATTCTCAACTATCGGGGCTCAAATTTGCACCCATGATAAAAGAGTATGTAGTGGTCTATCTACAACGATTTGTATCGATTTCAAGATCAGGAATATCCGGATATCGCCAGCGTAACCCTAACCCTCGCAGTTGTGACCAAAACCCACTAATGTCGTTCAGAGCAAAACCGGACATACGTATTGCCACCAAATAATTCAAAATACCCTAAAATCCTTAACCTTCAAGTTTCAAACTCGCGCGGTGCATATCTTTACCTGTGCACCTCGAAATGCGTTTGACCCTTGTCCGGAGATGACCGAAATGGTCGAAAAGCCTACAGGTACCATTTTAGAGCAGAACTGGACATGCGTATTGGAGCTAAATGATCCGGAACACCCAAAAATTCTTAACTCGCAAGTTTAAAAGTCTTGCGGTCCGTATTTTCATGTGCGTGCTTCCCGAAACAACGTTCCTATACGTAGAGCCGACCCGGAGACTGTAAATTAGGAAGGAATTACCAAAATTCGTAACATCTCAACCTCTGCTCCCCATTCCGTTCATTTGATAGGTCGATGATAGCACACTCAATTGTATCACCCAAGCCACTTTCCAATCTAATTGAGATTCAAAATTGTTGGGGATCAAATTTGCACGCATGATGAAACTGTATGTAGCGGTCCATCTATGATGATTTGGATCGATTTCAAGATCAAGAATCCTCAAAAAACACCAGTGGAACCCTTACCGGCGCAGTTGTGACCAAAACCCACAAATGTTGTTTTGGAGCAAAACAGGAGATGCGTATTGCAGCCGAATAATCCGAAATACCCTAAAACCCTTAACCTGTAATTTTCAATGTCACGCGGAGCGTATCTTTATTGGCGCACCTCAAAACGAGTTTGACCGTTGTTAGGAGCTCACCGAAAGGGTCTGAAAGCCTATAGGTACCATTTCAGAGCTGAGCTCGATGCGTATTGCTGTCAAATCGTCCGGAATGCCCAAAAATGCTTAACTCACAAGTTTGAAAGTCTTGCGGTGCGTATTTTCTTGTTAATATACGAAGAGCCGATCGGAGGTTCCAAATTAGGAAGGAATTACAAAAATATGTCACATCTGGACCTCTGCACCCCATCCCGTTCATAAGATAGGTCGATGATAGCACACTCAATTGTAACGGGCAAGCCTCTTTCCAATCAAATTGAGATTCTCAACTGTCGGGGCTCAAATTTGCACCCATGGTAAAACAGTATGTAGCGGTCTATCTACAATGATTTGGATCAATTTCAAGATCAGGAATATCCGGATATCGCTAGCGTAACACTAACCCGCGCAGTTGTGAACAAAACCCACAAATGTAATTTTAGAGCAAAACTGGACATGCCTATTGCCGCCAAATAATACAAAATACCCTAAAACCCTTAACCTGCAAGTTTCAAAGTCGCGCGGTGCATATCTTTCCCTTCGCACCATGAAATGCGTGTGACCCTTGTCCGGAGTTGACGGAAAGGGTCCGAAAGCCTACAGGTACCATTTTAGAGCGGAACTTGACATGCGTATTGGCTGCCAAATGATCCATATTGCCCAAAATTGCTTAATTCACAAGTTTAAAAGTCTTACGGTGCGTATTTTCATGTGTGCGCTTTCCGGAACAACGTTCTTATACGAAGAGCTGACCCGGAAGATCCAAAGTAGGAAGGAATTACCAAAATTTGTAACATCTGGACCTCTGCACACCATCCCGTTCATTTGATAGGTCGATGATAGGACACTCAATTGTATCGCCCAAGCCTCTTTCCAATCGAATTAAGATTCACAACTGTTGGGACTCAAATTTGCACACATGATAAAACATTATGTAGCGGTACATCTACGATGATTTGGATTGATTTCGAGATCAAGAATACCCGAAAAATACCAAGCGCAACCCTAACCAGTGCAATCGTGACCAAAACCCGTAAATGTCATTTTAGAGTGAAACTGGACATGCGTATTGCCGCCAAATAATTCAAAATACCCTACAATCCTTAACGTTCAAGTTTCAAAGTCGTGCGGTGCATATCTGTACCTGCGCACCTCGAAATGCGTTTGACAGTTGTCCGAAGTGGACTGAAAGGGTTCGAAAGCCTATAGGTACCATTTCAGAGCAGAACTGGACATGCGTATTGCTGTCAAATGATCCGTAACGCCCAAAAATGCTTAACTCGCAAGTTTGAAAGTCTTGCGGTGTGTATTTCCATGTGCGCAGTTTTCGAAACAACCTTTCTGTACGAAGAGCCAACTCGGAGGCTGAACATTAGGAAGGAATTACCAAAATTCATAACATCTGGACCTCTGCACCCCATCCCAATAGGTCGATGATAGCACGCTCAATTGTATCGGCGAAGCCTCTTTCCAATCTAATAGAGATTCACAACTATTGGTGATCAAATTTGTACCCAAGATAAAAACAGTATGTAGCGGTCCATTGACGATGATTTGGATCGATTTCAAGATCAGGATTACCTGACAAACACCAGCGTAACCCTAGCTCGGGCAGTTGTGAGCAAAACCCACAAATGTCATTTCAAAGTGAAACAGGAGATGCGTAACTCTCAAGTTTGAAAGTCTTGCTGTGCGTATTTCCTTGTGCGTGCTACCCGGAACAACGTTAATATAAGAAGAGGTGACCCGGAGGTTCCAAATTAGGAAGGAATTACCAAAATAAGTAACATCTGGACCTACGCACCCCATCCCGTTCTTAAGATAGGTCGATGATTGCACACTCAATTGTAATGACCAAGCCTCTTTCCAATCGAATTGAGATTCACAACTGTCAGGGCTCAAATTTGCACCCATGATAAAACAATATGCAGCGTCTATCTACAACGATTTGGATCGATTTCAAGATCAAGAATATGGATATCGCCAGCGTAACCCTAACTGTGCAGTTGTGACCAAATCCCACAAAAGTCGTTTCGGAGCGAAACTGGACATGCTTATTGCCGCCAAATAATCCGATATACCCTAAAATCCTTAATCTGCTAGTTTCAAAGTCGTGTGGTGCATATCTTTCCCAACGCACCATGAAATGCGTGTGACCCTTGTCCGGAGCTAATGGAAAGAGTCTGAAAGCCTACAGGTACCATTTTAGAGCAGAACTTGACATGCGTATTGGCTGCCAAATATCCGTAATGCCCAGAAATGCTTAATTCGCAAGTTTGAAGGTCCTGTGGTGCGTATTTCCATGTGCGCACTCTAAAAGTTGGAAGGTCCGTCAAATAATTCGAAATACCCTAAAAGTTTCAAAGTCACGCAGTGCATATCTTTTCCTGTGCACCTGAAAATGCGTTTCACCCTTGTTCGGAGCTGATCTAAAGGGTCCAAAAGCCGACAGGTACCATTTCAGAGCCGAACTGGACATGCGTATTGCTGTCAAATGATCCGTAACGCCAAAAAATGCTTAACAAGCAAGTTTGAAAGTCTTGCGGTGTGTATTTTCGGAACAACGTTTCTAAGTCGGAGGCTCAACATTAAGAAGGAATTACCAAAATTCGTAACATCTGAACATCTGCACCCCATCCCGTTCATTTGATAGGTCAATGTTAGCACACTCAATTGTATCGGCCAAGCCTCTTTCCAATCTAATAGAGATTCACAACTGTCGGGGATCAAATTTGTACCCATGATAAAACAGTATGTAGCGGTCCATTTACGACGATTTGGATCGATTTCAAGATCAGGATTACCTGAAAAACACCAAAGTAACCCTAACCTGGGCAGTTGTGACCAAAATACACAAATGTCGTTTCGGAGCAAAACAGGAGATGCGTATTGCAGCCAAATAATCCGAAATACCAACTTGCAAGTTTCAAAGTCGCGCGGTGCATATCCTAACCTGCGCACCTTGAAATGCGTTTGACCCTTGTCTGGAGCTGACTGAAAGGGTCCAAAATTCTACAAGTAGCATTTCAGAGCGGAACTGGACATGCGTATTGCTACCAAATGATTCAAAACGCCCAAAAAATGCTTAACTCACAAGTTTGAAAGTCTTGCGGTGAGTATTTCCTTTGGTGAGCTACCCGGAACAACGTTAATATAAGAAGAGCTGACCCGGAGGTTCCAAACTTAGAAGGAATTACCAAAATACGTAACATCTGGACCTCTACACCCCATCCCGTTCATAAGATAGGTCGATGATAGCACACTCAATTGTAATGGGCAAGCTTCTTTCCAATCGAATTGAGATTCACAACTGTTGGGGCTCAAATTTGCACCCATCATAAAATAGTGTGTAGCGGTCCATCTACAACAATTTGGATCGATTTCAAGATCAGGAATATCCGGATATCGCTAGCGTAACCCTAACCCGTGTAGCTGTGACCAAAACCCACAAATGTCATTTTGGAAGCGAAACTGGACATGCATATTGCCGCTAAATAATTTAAAATACTCTAAAACCCTTAACTTGTAAGTTTCAAAGTCGTGCGATTCATATCTTTCCCTGCGCACCATGAAATGCTTGTGACCCATGTTCGGAGCTGATGGAGAGGGTCCGAAAGCCAACAAGTATCATTTTAGAGCGGAACTTGACATGCGTATTGGCTGCCAAATGATCCGTAATGCCCAAAAATGCTTAACTCGCAAGTTTGAAAGTCTTGCGGTGCGTATTTCCATTTGCGCGCTTCCCGGAACAACGTTCCTATACGAAGAGCCGACCCGGAAGCTCCAAATTAGGAAGGAATTACCAAAATTCATAACATCTGGACCTCTGCACCCCATCCCGTTCATTTGATAGGTCGATGATAGCACACTCAATTGTATCGGCCCAGCCTCTTTCCATTCTAATTGAGATTCACAATTGTTGGGGCTCAAATTTGCACCCATGATAAAACAGTATGTAGCGGTACTTCAATAATGATTTGGATCGATTTAAAGATCAGGAATACCCAGAAAACACCAGCGTAACCCTAACCAGCACAGTTGCGACCAAAATCCACAAATTTCATTTCGGAGCGAAACTAGACAAGCGTATTGTCGCAAAATAATCTGAAATACCTTAAAACCCTTAACCTGCAAGTTTCAAAGTCGAGCAGTGCATATCTTTCCCAACGCACCACGAAATGCATTTAACCTTTGTCCATAGCTAACCGAAAGGGTCTGAAAGCCTACAGGTACCATTTGAGAGTGGAATTGGACATACGTATTGGCTGCCAAATGATCCGTAACGCCCAAAAATGCTAAACTCGCAAGTTTAAAAGCCTTGCGGTGGGTATTTCCATGTGCATGCTTCCCAAAATAAAGTTCCTATACGAAGAGCTAACCCGAAGACTCCAAATTGGGAAGGAATTACCAAAATTCGTAACATCTGGACCTCTGCACCCCATCCCATTCATTTGATAGGTTGATGATAGCACACTCAATTGTATCGGTGAAGCTTCTTTCCCATCTAATTGAGATTCACAACTGTTGAGGATCAAATTTGCACCTATGATAAAACAGTATGTAGTGGTTCACCTATGACGATTTGGATCGATTTCAAGATCAGAAATACCCGAAAAACACCAGCGCAACCCTAACCTGCGCAATCGTGACCAAAACCCACAAATGTCATTTCGGAGCGAAACAGGAGATGCATATTGCAGCCAATTTGCAGGTTTTAAAGTCGCGCGGTGCATATCCTTACCTGTGCACCTCAAAATGCGTTTGACCCTTGTACGTAGCTGACCGATAGGGCCCGAAAGCCTACAGGAACCATTTCAGAGCAGAACGAGACATACGTATTGCTGTCAAATAATCTGGAACGCCCAAAAATGCTTAACTCACAAGTTTGAAAGTCTTGCGGTGAGTATTTCCTTGTGCGCACTTCCCAAAATAACGTTAATATACGGAGAGCGGACCCGAAAGCTCCAAATTAGGAAGGAATTACCAAAATTCGTAACATCTATACCGCTCCACCCCATCCCGTTCATAAGATAGGTCGATGATAGCACACTCAATTGTATCGGCCAAGCCTCTTTCCAATCTAATTGAGATTCACAACTGTTGGGGCTCAAATTTGCACATATAATAAAATAATTTGTAGCAGTCCATCTACGACGATTCGGGTTGATTACAAGATCTGAAAAAAAAAGTACGTGGCTATCCATCTACGATGATTTAGAAGGATTTCATGATCAGGAATACTCGAAAAACACCACCGCAACCCTAACACGTGCAGTTGTGACAAAAACCCACAAATGCCATTTCAGAGCAAAAATGAACATGCGTATTACTGCCAAATAATCTGAAATACCCATAAACCATTAACCTATAAGTTTTATAGTCATGCAGTACATATCTTTACCTACGCATCTCGAAATGCGTTTGACCCTTGTCCGGAGCTAACCGAAAGGGTCCGAAAGCCTATAGGTACCATTTCAGGGCTGAGCTAGAGATGCGTATTGTTGTCAAATGGTCCAGAACGCCCAAAAATGCCTAACTCACAAGTTAGAAAGGCTTGTGGTGTGTATTTCCATGTGCGTGCTTTCCAGAACAACGTTCATATACAAAGAGCCGACCCGGAGGCTCCAAATTAGGAAGGAATTACAGAAATTCGTAACATCTGGACCTCTACACCCCATCCCGTTCATTTGATAGGTCGATGATATCACACTCAATTATATCAGCCAAGCCTCTTTCCAATCTAATTGAGATTCACAACTGTTGGGGTTCAAATTTGCACCCATGATAAAATAGTAGGTATCGGTCCATCTACGACGATTTGGAACGATTTTAAGATCAGGAATACCCGAAAGACACCAACGGAAGCCTAACACGCACAGTCATGACCAAAACATACAAAAGTGGTTTTGGAGCAAAACTGGACATGCATATTACTGCCAAATAATATGAAATACCCTAAAACCCTTAACCTACAAGTTTCAAAGTCACACGGTGCATATCTTTACTTGCGCACCTCGAAATGCATTTGACCCTTGTCCGTAGCTAACCGAAAGGGTCCAAAAGCCTACAGGTACCATTTCAGAGCGGAACTGAAAATGCGTATTGTTGCCAAATGATCTGAAATGCCCAAAAATGCTTAACTCACAAGTCAGAAAGGCTTGTGGTGTGTATTTCCATGTGCGCGCTTTTCGGAACAACGTTCATATACAAAGAACCGACCCGGAGGCTCCAAATTAGGAAGGAATTACAAAAATTTGTAACATCTGGACCTCTGCACTCCATCCTGTTGATTTGATAGGTCGATGATAGCACACTCAATTATATCAGCCAAGCCTCTTTCCAATCTAATTGAGATTCTCAACTGTTGGGGCTCAAATTTGCACCTATGATAAAATAGTAGGTAGCGGTCCATCTACGACGATTTGGAACGATTTCAAGATCATGATTACCCGAAAGACACCAACAGAAGCCTAACACGCGCAGTCATGACCAAAACACGCAAAAGTGGTTTCGAAGTAAAACTGGACATGCGTATTACTGCCAAATAATCTGAAATACCCTCAAACCCTTAACCTACAAGTTTCAAAGTCACGCGGTGCATATCTTTACTTGCGCACCTCGAAATGCGTTTGACCCTTGTCCATAGCTAACCGAAAGGGTCCGAAAGCCATCAGGTACCATTTCAGAGCCAAACTGGAAATGCGTATTGTTGCCAAATGACCCAGAACGCTCAAAAATGCATAACTCACAAGTTAGAAAGGCTTGTGGTGTGTATTTCCATGTGCGTGCATTCCGAAACAACGTTCATATAAGAAGAGCCGACCGGAGGCTCCAAATTAGGAAGGAATTACAAAAATTCGTAACATCTAGACCTCTGTACCCCATCCCGTTCATTTGACAGGTCGATGATAGCACACTCAATTGTACCAGCCAATCCTCTTTCCAATCTAATTGAGATTCACAACAGTTGGGGCTCAAATTTGCACCTATCATAAAATAGTAGGTAGCGGTCCATCTACGACGATTTGGAACGATTTCAAGATCATGATTACCCGAAAGACACCAACAGAAGCCTAACACGCGCAGTCATGACCAAAACACGCAAAAGTGGTTTCGAAGTAAAACTGGACATGCTGTATTACTGCCAAATAATCTGAAATACCCTCAAACCCTTAACCTACAAGTTTCAAAGTCACGCGGTGCATATCTTTACTTGCGCACCTCGAAATGCGTTTGACCCTTGTCCATAGCTAACCGAAAGGGTCCGAAAGCCATCAGGTACCATTTCAGAGCGAAACTGGAAATGCATATTGTTGCCAAATGACCCAGAACGCTCAAAAATGCATAACTCACAAGTTAGAAAGGCTTGTGGTGTGTATTTCCATGTGCGTGCATTCCGAAACAACGTTCATATAAGAAGAGCCGACCGGAGGCTCCAAATTAGGAAGGAATTACAAAAATTCGTAACATCTAGACCTCTGTACCCCATCCCGTTCATTTGATAGGTCGATGATAGCACACTCAATTGTACCAGCCAATCCTCTTTCCAATCTAATTGAGATTCACAACAGTTGGGGCTCAAATTTGCACCTATCATAAAATAGTAGGTAGCGGTCCATCTACGACGATTTGGAACGATTTCAAGAGCAAGAATACCCGAAAGACACCAACAGAAGCCTAACACGCACAGTCATGACCAAAACACGCAAAAGTGGTTTCGGAGCTAAACTGGACGTGCGTATTATCGCCAAATAATCCAAAATACCCTAAAACCCTTAACCTACAAGTTCAAAGTTTCGTGGTGCATATCTTTACTTGCGCACCTCGAAATGTGTTTGACCCTTGTCCGTAGCTGACCGAAAGGGTCCAAAAGCCTATAAGTACCATTTCAGAGCGAAACTGAAAATGCGTATTATTTCCAAATGATCCGGAACGCCCAAAAATGCTTAACTCACAAGTTTGAAAGTCTTGTGGTGCATATTTTCATGTGCGTGCTTTCCGGAACAACGTTTATATATGAAGAGCTGACCCGGAGGCTCCAAATTAGGAAGGAATTACAAAAATTCGTAACATCTGGACCACTACACCCCATCCCGTTCATTTGATAGGTCGATTATAGCACACTCAATTGTATCGGCCAAGCCTCTTTCCAATCTAATTGCGATTCACAATTGTTGGGGCTCAAATTTGCACCCACGATAAAACAGTATGTAGCAGCTCATCTACGATGATTTGGATCGATTTTAAGATCAAGAATACCTGAAAAACACCAGCGCAATCCTAACTTGCGCTGTAGTGACGAAAACCCCCAAATGTCATTTCAGAGCAAACTGGACATGCCTATTGCCGCCAAATAATCCGAAATACCCTAAACCCTTAACCTACAAGTTTAAAATTCGCACGGCGCATATCTTTACCCGTGCACCTCGAAATCCGTTTGACCCATTTTCGGAGCTGACCGAAAAGGTTCGAAAGGCTAGAGGTACCATTTTAGAGCAGAACTGGACATGCGTATAGCTGCCAAATGATCCGTAACGCCCAAAAATGCTTAACTCGCAAGTTTGAAAGTCTTGCGGTACGTATTTCTATGTGCGCGCTTCCAGGAACAACATTAATATAGGAAGAGCTGACCCGGATGGTCCAAATTAGGAAAGATTTCTAAAATTCGTAACATCTGGACCTCTGCACCCCATGCCGTTCATTTAATAGGTCGATGATAGCACACTCAATTGTATCGGCCAATCCTCTTTCCAATCTAATTGAGATTCACAACTGTTGGGGCTCAAATTTGCACCCATGATAAAACAGTATGTAGCGATTCATTTACGACGATTTGGGTCGATTTCAAGATCAAGAATACTCGAAAAACACCCGCGCAACCCTAACCAGCGCAGTTGTGACCAAAACCCAAAAATGTCATTTCGGAACGAAACAGGACATGCGTATTGTCGCCAAATAATACGAAATACCCTAAAACCCTTAACCACCAAGTTTCAAAATCACACAGTGCATATCTTTACAGACGCACCTCGAAATTCGTTTCACCCTTATCCAGAGCTAACCGAAAGGGTTCGAAAGCCTACATGTACAATTTCAGAGAGGAACTAGACATGCGTATTACTGCCAAATAATTTGGAACGCCCAAAAATGCTTAATTCACAAGTTTGAAAGTCTTTCGGTGTGTATTTTCATGTGCGCGCTTCCCAAAACAACGTTCATATTCGAAGAACCGACTCAGAAGCTCAAAATTAGGAAGGAATTACCAAAATTTGTAACATCTCAACCTCTGCACCCCATCCCATTCATTTGATAGGTCGATGATAGCACACTCAATTGTATCAAGCAAGCCTTTTTCCAATCTAATAGAGATTCATAACTGTTGGGGCTCAAATTTGCACCCCTGATAAAACATTATGTAGCGGTACATCTACGACGATTTGGATCAATTTCAAGATCAGGAATACTCGAAAAACACTAGCGCAACCCTAACAAGCGCAATCGTGACCAAAACCCGCAAATGTCATTTTGGAACGAAACTGGACATGCGTATTGCAGCAATAATCCGAAATACCCTAAAAACCTTTAACCTTCAAGTTTCAAAGTCGCGCAGTGCATATCTTTACTTGTGCACCTCGAAATGCGTTTAACCCTTGTCCATATCTAACCGAAAGGGTCCAAAAGCCTATAGGTACCATTTCAGAGCGGAACCGGACATGCGTATTGGTTGTCAAATGATCCGTAACGCCCAAGAAAGCTTAACTCCCAAGTTTAAAAGTCTTGCATTGCGTATTTCCTTGTGCATGCTTCCAGGAACATTGTTCGTTGATGAAGAGCCAACCCGCAGACTCCAAATTATGAAGGAATTATCAAAATTCGTAACATCTGGACCTCTGCACCCCATCCCGTTCATAAGATAGGTCGATGATAGCACACTCAATTGTAACGGCCAAGCCTCTTTCCAATCTAATTGAGATTCACAACTCTTGGGTTTGAAATTTGCATCCATGATAAAACAGTATGTAGCGGTCCATCTACAACGATTTGGATTGATTTCAAGATTAGGAATATCCGAAAAACACCAGCGTAACCCTAACTCCCGCAGTTGTGACCAAAACCCACAAATGTCGTTTCGGAATGAAATTGGAGATACGTATTGCAGCCAAATAATTCGAAGTACCCTAAAACCCTTAACCTGCAAGTTTCAAAGTAGCGCGGTACATATCTATACCCGCGGAACTCGAAATGCGTTTGACCCTTGTTCGGAGCTGACCGAAAGGGTTAGAAAGCCTACAGGTACCATTTCATAGTGGAATTGGACATGCTTATCGCTATCAAATGATCCAAAACGCCCAAAAATGCTTAACTCACAAGTTTGAAAGTCCGGAGCACATATTTTCATGTCCGCGATTTCCAAAACAACGTTTTTATACGAAGTGCCAACCTATAGGCTCAAAATTAGGAAGGAATTACCAAAATTCGTAACATCTCGACCTCTGCACCCCATCCCATACATTTCATAGGTCGATGATAGCACGCACAATTACATCGGCAAAGCCTCTTTCCAATCTAATTAATATTCGCAACTGTTGGGGCTCAAATTTGCACCCATGATAAAACAGTATGTAGCGGATCATCTACGATGATTTCGATCGATTTCAAGATCAGGAATACCTAAAAAACACCAGCGTAACCCTAACCTGCGCAGTTGTGATCAAAACCAACAAATGTCATTTCGGACTGAAACTGGAGATGCGTATTATGACCAAATAATTGGAAATACCCTAAAACCCTTAACCTACAAGTTTTAAAGTCGCGCGGTGCATATCTTTACTTGCACACCTCGAAATGCGTTTGACCCTTGTCCACAACTTATCGAAAGGGTTCAAAAGGCTACAGGTACCATTTCAGAGTGGAACTGGATATGCGTATTCCTGCCAAAAGATTTGAAACGCCCAAAATTTCTTAACTCACAACTTTGAAAGTCTTATGGTCCATATTTCCATGTGTGCGCTTCCTGGAACAACGTTCATATACGAAGAGCCGACCCGGAGGTTCCAAATTATGAAGGAATTACCAAAAGTCATAACATCTGGACCTCCGTACCCCATCCCATTCATTTGATAGGTCGATATAAAGCACTCAATTGTATCGGGCAAGCCTCTTTCCATTCTAAGTTAGATTCACAACTGTTGGGGCTCAAATTTGCACCCATGATAAAACAGTATGTAGCGATCCATCTACGACGATTTGGGTCGATTTCAAGATCAGGAATACCCAGAAAACATCCGCGCAGTTGTGACCAAAACCCACAAATGTCGTTTCGGGGTGAAACCGGACATGCGTATGGCCGCCAAATAATCCGAAATACCCTAAAACCCTTAACCACCAAGGTTCAAAATCGTGCAGTGCATATCTTTACCTTCGCACCACGAAACGTGTTTGACCCTTGTCCGGAGCTAACCGAGAAGGTTTGAAAGCCTAGAGGTACAATTTCAGAGCGGAACCCAGACATGCGTATTACTGCCAAATGATTTGGAACGCCCAAAAATGCATAATTCATAGGGTTGAAAGTCTTGCGGTGCATATTTCCATGTGCGCGCTTCCCGGAACAACGTTCATATAGGAAGACCCGACCCAGACGCTCAAAATTAGGAAGGAATAACCAAAATTCGTAATATCTGGACCTCTGCACCCCATCCCATTCATTTGATAGGTTGATGATAGCACACTCAATTGTGTCGAGCAAGCCTCTTTCCAATCTAATTGAGATTCAACACTGTTGGGGCTTAAATTTGCACCCATGATAAAACAGTATGTAGCGGTACATCTATGATGATTTGGATCAATTTCAAGATCAGGAATACCTGAAAAACACCAGCGCAACCCTAACCAGTACAATCGTGTCCAAAACACGCAAATGTCGTTTTGTAGTGAAACTGGACATGCATATTGCTGCCAAATAATCCGAAATACCCTAAAACCTTTAACCTTCAAGTTTCAAAGTTGCGCGGTGCATATCTTTACCTGCGCACCTCGAAATGTGTTTGACCCTTGTCCGTATCTGTCCGAAAGGGTCCGAAAGCCTACAGGTATCTTTTCAGAGTGGAAATAAACATGCATATTGGCTGCCAAATGATCTGTAACGCCCAAAAATGGTTTACTCGCAAGTTTGAAAGTCTTGCAGTCCGTATTTCCATGTGCTTGCTTCTCGGAACAACGTTCCTATACGAAGAGCCGACTTGAAGACTCCAAATTAGGAAGGAATTACCAAAATTCGTAACATCTGGACCTCTGCACCCCGTCTCGTTTACTTGATATGTCGATGATAGCACACTCAGTTGTGTCGAGCAAGCCTCTTTCCAATCTAATTGAGATTCAACACAGTTGGGGCTCAAATTTGTACCCATGATAAAATAGTATGTAGTGGTACATCTACGATGATTTGGATCGATTTCAAGATCAGGAATACCAGAAAAACACCAGCGTAACCCTAACCTGTGCAATCGTGTCCAAAACACGCAAATGTCATTTTGGAATGAAACTGGACATGCGTGTTGCCGCCAAATAATACGAAATACCCTAAAACCCTTAACGTACAAGTTTCGAAGTCGCGCGGTGCATATCATTACCTGTGCACCTCGAAATGCGTTTGACCCTTCTCCAGAGCTGACCGAAAGGGTCTGAAAGCCTACAAGTACCATTTCAGAGTAGAACTGGAAATGTGTATTGCTGCTAAATGATCCGTAACGCCAAAAAATGCTTAACTCACAAGTTTGAAAGTCTTGCAGTGCGTATTACCATGTGCACGATTTTCGGAACAACGTTCCTATTCAAAGAGCCAACTCGGAGGCTCAAAATTAGGAAGGAATTACAAAAATTCGTAACATTTGGACCTCTGCACCCCATCCCATTCATTTGATCGGTCGATCATAGCACACTCAATTGTATCGGCCAAGCCTCTTTCCAATCTAATTTAGATTCGCAACTGTTGGGGCTCAAATTTACACCCATGATAAAAACAGTATGTAGCGGTCAATCTACGAAGATTTGGATCGATTTCAAGATCAGGAATACACGAAAAACACCACTGTAACCCTAAACAGCGTAGTTGTGATCAAAACCTATAGATGTCGTGTCGGAGCGAAACTAGAGATGCGTTTTGCGGGCAAATAATCCGAAATACCCATAAACCCTTAACTTACAGGTTTCAAAGTCGCGCAGTGCATATCTTTACCTACGCACCTCTAAATGCGTTTGACCGTTGTCCAGAGTTGACCGAATGGGTCCGAAAGCCTATAGGTACAGTTTCAAAGCGGAACTGGACAATCATATTGCTGCCAAATGATCCGGAATGCCGAAAAATGTTTAACTCGTAAGTTTGAAAATCTTGCGGTGCGTATTTCCATGTGCGCGCTTCTTGAAACAACATTAATAGACGCAGAGCTTACCCGGAGGCTCCAAATTAGGGAGAAATTACCAAAATTTGTAACATCTGGACATCTGCACCCCATCCCGTTCATTTAATAGGTCGATGATAGCACACTCAATTGTATCAGCCAAGCCTCTTTCCAATTTAATTGAGATTCACAACTGTTGGGGTTAAAATTTTCACCTATGTTAAAATAGTATGTAGCGGTCCATCTACGACGATTCGGGTCTATTACAAGATCTGGAATACCCAAAAAACACCAACGTAACCCTAACTAGCGCAGTTGTAACCAAAACCCACAAATGTCTTTTTGGAAGCGAAACTGGAGATATGATTGCGGCCAAATAACCTGAAATACCCTAAAATCCTTAACATGTTTCAAAGTCGCGCAGTGCATATCTTTACCTGTGCACATTGAAATTCGTTTGACCCTTGTCCAGAGCTGACCGAAAGGGTCCGAAAGCCTACAGGTACCATTTCAGAGCGGAATTGGAAATGTGTATTGCTTTCAAATGATTCGGATCGCCCAAAAATGCTAAACTCACAAGTTTGAAAGTCTTGCGGTGCGTATTTCCATGTGCGCGCTTCCCGTAACAATGTTAATATACGAAGAGCTGACCCGGAGACTCCAATTCGGAAGGAGTTACAAAAATTCGTAACATCTGGACCTCACCACCCCATCCCGTTCGTTTGATAGGTCGATGATAGCACACTCAATTGTATCGGTCATGCCTCTTTCTAATCTAATTGTGATTCACAACTGTTGGGGCTCAAATTTGCACCCATGATAAACAGTATTTAACAGTCCTTCTACGACGATTTGGATCGACTTTAAGATCAAGAATACCCGAAAAACACTAGCGCTACCCTAACCTGCGCAGTTGTGACTAAAACTTACAAATGTCGTTTCGGAGTGAAACTGGACATGCGTATTGATGCCAAATAATCCGAAATACCGTAAAACCCTTAACTAATGAGTTTCAAACTCATGTGATGCATATCTTTACCTGCGCACCTCGAAATGCGTTTGACCATTATCCGGAGCTGACCGAAAGGGTCCGAAAGCTTACAGGTACCATTTCAGGGCAGAACTGGACATGCGTATTGCTGGCAAATGATCCGAAATGCCCAAAAATGCTTAACTCACAACTTTACAAGTCTTGTGGTGCGTATTTTCATGTGTGTGCTTCCCAGAACAACGTTCCTATATGAATAGTCGAGCCGGAGGCTCCAAATTAGGAAGGAATTACAAAAATTCATAACATCTGGAACTCTACACCCAATCCCGTACATTTGATAGGTCAGTGATAGCACACTCAATTGTATCGGCCAAGCCTCTTTCCAATCTAATTGAGATTCGCAACTGTTAGGGCTCAAATTTGCACATATAATAAAATAGTATGTAGCAGTCCATCTACGACGATTCGGGTCGATTACAAGATCTGAAATACCCAAAAAACACAAGCGTAACCCTAACTCACACAGTTGTAACCAAAACCCACAAATGTCGTTCCGTAGCGAAACTGGAGATATGATTGTTGCCAAATAATCTGAAATACCCTAAAACCCTTAACCTGCAAGTTTCAAAGTCGCGCAGTGCATATCTTTACCTACGCACCTCAAAATGCGTTTAACCATTATCCGAAGCTGACTGAAAGCGTCCGAAAGCTTACAGGTACCATTTCAGGGCATAACTAGACATGCGTATTGCTGGCAAATGATCCGAAATGCCCAAAAATGCTTAATCACAACTTTGAAAGTCTTGCGATGCGTAGTTTCATGTGTGCGCTTCCCAGAACAACGTTCCTATATGAAGAGCCGAGCCGGAGGCTCCAAATTAGGAAGGAATTACCAAAATTCGTAACATCTGGAACTCTACACCCAATCCCGTTCATTTGATAGGTCGGTGATAGCAAACTTAATTTTATCGGCCAAGCCTCTTTCCAATCTTATTGATATTCGCAACTATAGGGGCTCAAATTTACATCTATAATAAAATAGTATGTAGCAGTCCATCTATGACGATTCGGGTCGATTACTAGATCTAAAATACCCAAAAAACACCAGCGTAACCCTAACTTGCCCAGTTGTAACCAAAACCCACAAATGTCGTTTTGTAGCTGTTGGGGCTCAAATTTGCACCCATTGTAAAATAACATCCCATAGTCTATTGACAATAATTTAGATCAGTTTTGAGGTCGAGAAAGCCCTGCAAACTCCAGCACAACCCTGATTGTTTGGTAGCGACCAAAATTCGTAAATAGCATTTCGTAGTGGAACTGGACATGCGCTTCGCTGCCAAATGATCCGAAATGTCCTAAAACCCTTAACCTACAAGTTTCGAAGTCAACCGGTGCATATTTTTACCTGCGCACCTCGAAATGTGTTTCGTCCCTGCCCGGAGCTGACCAAAAGGGTCTGTAAGCCTACAACTACCACTTCAGAGCGGAATTGTACATGCGCTTCACCGCCAAATGATCTAAAATGTCTTAAAATCCCTAACATGCAAGTTTCGAAGTCATTCGGTGCATATTTTTACCTGCGCACCTCGAAATGCGTTCCGTCCCTGCCCGGAACTAACCAAAAAGGGTCCGTAAGCCTACAGCTACCATTTCAGAGTGGAACTGGACATGCGCTTTGCCGCCAAATGATCCGGAGCACCCCAAAACCCTTCAATAGCAAGTTTGAAGTCATCACGATGCATATTTCCATGCGTGCGCCCCCCGGAACAACGTTCCTATACGACAAACCGACCCGGAGGCTCCAAATTAGGAAGGAAGTACCAAAATTGGCAACATCTGGACTTCCACACCCCATCCCGTTCATTCAGGAGGTCAATCATTGCCTAGAAGTGGCTTGGAAACAGTGAGTGCATGTCTACAAAAGGTAGCTGTCCTTTGGAGGTCCCCCGTCGGAGCTGAAATCCTGAAATTTTCTAAGTGCTGGAAACCTAAAAATTTGGCTAAGCAGTGGGAAAGCGCCGGCAAAGGACATGCACCTGGCCTCCAACCACATGCGCTTGCACCCTATTAGTGAAATGGAGTGAATGAAACACTTTTTCGAAAAGCGTCGGAAAATGCGCCGGTAAAGGACATCGCCCGGATCCTCCACATGCGCCTGGTGCATTTTTCTCACATGCGCTTGGCTTTGCTTCTGGTACATGCACCGGAAAATGCCCGTCGGACCGGACCCGAACCCGATTACCCCCTATAAATAACGATGTCACTTCATTTCATCAACACGAGATCATCCCCTGCCGACCTCAGAGTGATGTAAGCACCACATGCACTTGCTTTCTTTCTCCTCGCCGGATGCCTTGTCCAGACTGGATTCCCTCGCCGGAAACCCTCGCCGAAAAGGAATTTCCTCACCGGAATCCCAAGTTCAGGAAGAAATCCTGAAAATTTCTAAGTGTTGGGCACATACGCCGGCTTATACCCCACATGCGCCGGCTTATTCCATCACATGCGCTGGGATTGCTTCCGGACTCCCATTTTTCATGAAAAACACCTCCACATGCGCCTGTAAAATGGCCACATGCGCCTGTACTAACCCCCCATGCGCCTGGACGCTGATGGGAGGGGTGGACCTTCGATTGCGCGGCCCGCCTTCGTCTGAGATCGGATTTTGATGAAACCGCCTCTCCTAGATGCGTCTCGATGAGTTCTATCCATCCATCGGATCAGATTCTCCAACGGTCAATGATAAATGGCCCAAATCAGTGTTTTGGTCCAAAATGACCAACACTTAGCCAATTTGGCAGCTTCGAAAATCCTTCCGAAAGAGCCGAAAATGGCCGAAAACGAGAAGAATCGGGCGGAATTGGACCGAGCCCGAGAGGGAAACTTTTCTTCTACATGACATGATACACCATAATCATGCACCGCGACGAGGTTATCCGATCTCAGGACCCTCGAATACCCTAATCAAGTGGTCGGCAGGCCCGCTACTTAGTCGTTTTCAGCTCAGGGAAGTGCCTTGTTGGCCCGGAAATTGACTTCTGTTAAGCAAATCGAAATGCGATCTCACAGCGATCTTCGTGGACGTAATCCACCCCTATTCAAAGACGGTTATCGATAATACTCACCGATTTCTCTAATCAGGCCGCAAACAGGTCCACTACTCAGTCATTTTCAGCCCTGGGAAGTGCCCTGTTGGCTTGAAAATTGACTAATGTCAGTTGAAATCAACCGCGATCTCAAAGACGACGAGGCAAAGCTAAAGTACTCAGGCTATCCAACAGCCAAGTTAAGCATTTACGGGGCACCGATCCCCATTATTCATAAGAAATTAGCATGAACGGGAGCCCATCGGACCCTATACTTAGCCACCTGCGGGCATCGAAAATAGCCGATCCAGCCCATTGAATATTTAAACCTTCAAAAGATCTTGGCTCGATAAAGCCTATTTGATCCTAAACAGATCATTGAAAATACTCAGAAGAAAGAATATTCTCAAAGACAAGTCGCCCGACTCCAGAAGAAATACATTTATTTTGCTGTACAAAGCTCTATTCATCCCGGATAAAGGTCCGAGGCTAAACCTAAGGGGTTATGGTTACCACGAAAAACCACAAGCAAAGAGTTCAAACTAAGCTTGAAACATCCTGCTATGGATTGCCACTATGAAAAAGACAGTCGATGCCCTACCCATCGACAACGGGTCCGTCGGTTGAGCTGATGAGGCAGTTGCAGATTGCTTTCCTAAGGTCACCTGTTCACAGTAACAGGCGCGGGCTTTAGGTTATGCCGACCAACATTTCGATGTTCATGTATTCCAGCGGTCACCTGTTTACAGTAACAGGCGCGGGCCCAGAGTTGCACCACTCGATTAAAAACCTCGTTCGGGAACATTGCGGAGTGCTTTCCCAAGGTCACCTGTTCACAGTAACGGGCGCGGGCCTTGGGTTATGCCGGCCAACATTCGAGGATCGTGTATTCCAGCGGTCACCTGTTCACAGTAACAGGCGGGGGCCCAGAGTTGCACCACTTGAATCCTGACAGTCTCTTAACTCGGACAATCCGAAAGAAAATGGGACATAGACATCCGGCGTGTCTAATAAATGTGGCTCAGTCCATAACGAGAAAACAAAGGTCTAAACGACCATGAACTCAATATCATAATCCCCGACGGATTAGTCTTTTGCCTTCCAATCAAGGGTGATCAACCATTGATGTAATTAAAGGCTCGTGACCAGTATCACAGCCTGGAAAGTAAAAGATCTCAGAATCTCTGGAATAAAATTCGCCTTGCGATATCTCTCTCTTGTGTACACTTTGTGATTGCTTATGATTGTCTATGAATGTCTCTATACTCAGAATTCCCCCAGAATAAAAGAAACACAGGAAAAAACAAAAGAAGGACTGCTGACGAGCAAGTTCTTATTCTCTTTTTTTCTAAGTTCTAACAGTAGCGAAACTGGAGATATGATTGTGGCCAAATAATCTGAAATACCCTAACACCCTTAACCTACAAGTTTCAAAGTCGCGCAGTGCATATCTTTACCTACGCACATTGAAATGCGTTTGACCTTTGTCTAGAGCTGACTGAAAGGGTTCGAAAGCATACATGTACCATTTCAAAGCAGAACTGGACATGCGTATTCCTGCCAAATGTTTCAGAACGCCAAAAAATGCTTGACTCATAACATTGAAAGTCTTACGGAGCATATTTACATGTGTACGCTTCCCGGAACAACGTTCCTATACGAAGAGCCGACCTAGAAGTTCCAAATTATGAAGGAATTATAAAAAGTAATAACATCTGGACCTCCGCACCGCACCCCATTCATTTGATAGGTCGATGATAACACACTCAATTGTATCGAGCAAGCCTCTGTCCATTCTAATTTAGATTCACAACTGTTGGGGCTCAAATTTACACCCATGATAAAACAGTATGTAGCGATCCATCTACGACGATTTGGGTCGATTTCACGATCAAGAACACCCGTAAAACACCAGCTCAACCTTAACCCGTGCAGTTGTGACCAAAACCCACAAATGTTGTTTCGGAGCGAAACTGGACACGTGTATTGCCGCCAAATAATCCGAAATATCGTAAAACCCTTAACCACCAAGTTTCAAAGTCGCGCGATGCATATCTTTACTTGGGCACCTCGAAATGCGTTTGACCATTATCCAGAGTTGACCGAAAGGGTCTGAAAGCTTACATGTACCATTTTAGAGCAGAACTGGACATGTGTATTACTGCAAAATGATCTGAAATGCCCAAAAATGCTTAACTTACAACTTTGAAAGTCTTGCGGTGCGTATTTTCATATGTGCGCTTCCCGGAACAATGTTTTTACATGAAGAGCCGAGCCGGAGGCTCCAAATTAGGAAGGAATTACCAAAATTCGTAACATCTGGAACTCTACACCCAATCCTGTTCATTTGATAGGTTGGTGATAGCACAGTCAATTGTATCGACCAAGCCTCTTTGCAATCTAATTGCGTGTCACAACTGTTGGGGCTCAAATTTGCGCCCATGATAAAACATCATGTAGCGGCTCATCAATGACGATTTGGATCGATTTCAAGATCAGGAATACCCGAAAAACACCAGCGCAATCCTAACCCGCGCAGTCCTGACCAAAACCCCCAAATGTCATTTCAGAGCGAAACTGGACATGCATATTGCCTCCAAATAATCTGAAATACCCTAAAACCCTTAACGTACAAGTATCAAATTCGCGCGGTGTATATCTTTACCTGCGCACCTCGAAATGTGTTTGACCCTTTTTCGGAGCTGACCGAAAAGGTTTGTAAGGCTACAAGTACCATTTCAGATCAAAACTGGACATGCGTATTGCTGCCAAATGACCCATAACGCCCAGAAATGCTTAACTCGCAAGTTTAAAAGTCTTGTGGTGCGTATTTCCATATGCGCGCTTCCAAGAA
This sequence comes from Liriodendron chinense, assembly GCA_003013855.2. Classification (NCBI taxonomy): domain Eukaryota; kingdom Viridiplantae; phylum Streptophyta; class Magnoliopsida; order Magnoliales; family Magnoliaceae; genus Liriodendron; species Liriodendron chinense. The sequence goes on from ML058408.1 coordinate 7,530,611, forward strand.
CAACATTAATATAGGAAGAGCCGACCTGGAGGCTCCAAATTAGGAAAGAATTTTCAAAATTCGTAACATCTGGACCTCTGCACCCATCCCGTTCATTTAATAGGTCGATGATAGCACGCTCGATTGTATCGGCCAAGCCTCTTTCCAATCTAATTGAGATTCACAACTGTTGGGGCTCAAATTTGCACCCATGATAAAAACAGTATGTAGCAGTCCATCTACGACGATTTGGATCCATTTCAAGATCAGGAATACCTGAAAAACACCAGCATAACCCTAACCCGTGCAGTTGTGACCAAAACCTACAAATGTCATTTCGGAGCGAAACAGGACATTCGTATTGCCGCCAAATAGTTCGAAATAGCCTAAAACCCTTAACCTACAAGTTTCAAGGTCGCACGATGCATATCTTTACCTGCGAACCTCGAAATGCATTTGACCTTTCTCCGGAGCTGACCGAAAGGGTCCGAAAGCTTACAAGTACCATTTCAAAGCGGAACTGGACATGCGTATTCCTGCCAAAAGATTCGGAACGCCCAAAATTTCTTAACTCACAACTTTGAAAGTCTTATGGTCCGTATTTCCATGTGTGCGCTTCCTGGAACAACGTTCATATACGAAGAGCCGACCCGGAGGTTCCAAATTATGAAGGAATTACCAAAATTCATAACATCTGGACCTCCGTACCCCATCCCATTCATTTGATAGGTCGATATAACGCACTCAATTGTATCGGGCAAGCCTCTTTCCATTCTAATTTAGATTCACAACTGTTGGGGCTCAAATTTGCACCCATGATAAAACAGTATGTAGTGATCCATCTACAACGATTTGGGTCGATTTCAAGATCAGGAATACCCAGAAAACATCCGTGCAGTTGTGAACAAAACCCACAAATGTTGTTTCGGGGTGAAACCGGACATGCGTATTGCCGCCAAATAATCCGAAATACCCTAAAACCATTAACCACCAAGGTTTAAAATCGTGCAGTGCATATCTTTACCTTCGCACCTCGAAACGCGTTTGACCCTTGTCCGAAGCTAACCGAGAAGGTTTGAAAGCCTACAGGTACAATTCAGAGCGGAACCAGACATGCGTATTACTGCCAAATGATTTGGAACGCCCAAAAATGCATAATTCACAAGTTTGAAAGTCTTGCGGTGTGTATTTCCATGTGCGCGCTTCCCGGAACAACGTTCATATACGAAGACCCGACCCAGATGCTCAAAATTAGGAAGGAATAACCAAAATTCGTAATATCTGGACCTCTGCACCCCATCCCATTCATTTGATAGGTTGATGATAGCACATTCAATTGTGTCGAGCAAGCCTCTTTCCAATCTAATTGAGATTCAACACAGTTGGGGCTCAAATTTGCACCCATGATAAAACAGTATGTAGTGACATCTACGATGATTTGGATCGATTTCAAGATCAGGAATACCTGAAAAACACCAGCGTAACCCTAACCAGTACAATCGTGTCCAAAGCACGCAAATGTCATTTTGTAGTGAAACTGGACATGCGTATTGCTGCCAAATAATCCGAAATACCCTAAAACCTTTAACCTTCAAGTTTCAAAGTTGCGTGGTGCATATCTTTACCTGCACACCTCGAAATGAGTTTGACCCTTGTCCGTATCTGACCGAAAGGGTCAGAAAGCCTACAGGTATCGTTTCAGAGTGGAAATAGACATGCATATTGGCTGACAAATGATCTGTAACGCCTAAAAATGCTTAATTCGCAAGTTTGAAAGTCTTGCGGTCCGTATTTCCATGTGCGTGCTTCTCGGAACAACATTCCTATACGAAGAGCTGACTTGGAGACTCCAAATTAGGAAGGAATTACCAAAATTCGTAACATCTGGACCTCTGTACCCCATCTCGTTCACTCTATATGTCGATGATAGCACACTCAGTTGTGTCGAGCAAGCCTCTTTCCAATCTAATTGAGATTCAACACAGTTGGGGCTCAAATTTGCACCCATGATAAAACAGTATGTAGTGGTACATCTACGATGATTTGGATCGATTTCAAGATCAGGAATACTAGAAAAACACCAGCGTAACCCTAACCTGTGCAATCGTGTCCAAAACACACAAATGTCATTTTGGAACGAAACTGGACATGCGTATTGCCGCCAAATAATCCGAAATACCATAAAACCCTTAACGTACAAGTTTCGAAGTCATGCGGTGCATATCATTACCTGTGCACCTCGAAATGCGTTTGACCCTTCTCCGGAGCTGATCGAAAGGGTCCAAAAGCCTACAGGTACCATTTCAGAGCAGAATTAAAAATGTGTATTGCTTTCAAATGATTCGAAACGCCCAAAAATGCTAAACTCACAAGTTTGAAAGTCTTGCAGTGCGTATTTCCATGTGCGCGCTTCCCGTAACAACGTTAATATAGGAAGAGCCAACCCGGAGACTCCAAATTAGGAAGGAATTACAAAAATTCATAACATTTGGACCTCACCACCCCATCCCGTTCATTTGATAGGTCAATGATAGCACACTCAATTGTATCGGTCATGCCTCTTTTTAATCTAATTGTGATTCACAACTGTTGGGGCTCAAATTTGCACCCATGATAAACAGTATTTAGTAGTCCATCTACGACGATTTGGATCGACTTTAAGATCAAGAATACCCGAAAAACACCAGCGCTACCCTAACCCGCGCAGTTGTGACCAAAACTTACAAATGTCATTTCGGAGTGAAACTGGACATGCGTATTGATGCCAAAAAATCCGAAATACCGTAAAACCCTTAACTAAAGAGTTTCAAACTCGCGTGATGCATATCTTTACCTGCGCACCTTGAAATACGTTTGACCATTATCCGGAGCTGACCGAAAGGGTCCAAAAGCTTACAAGTACCATTTCAGGGCAGAACTGGACATGCGTATTGCTGCCAAATGATCTGAAATGCCCAAAAATGCTTAACTCACAACTTTACAAGTCTTATGGTGCGTATTTTCATGTGTGTGCTTCCCAGAACAACGTTCCTATATGAATAGCCGAGCCGGAGGCTCCAAATTAGGAAGGAATTACCAAAATTCTTAACATCTGGAACTCTACACCCAATCCCGTACATTTGATAGGTCGGTGATAGCACACTCAATTGTATCAGCCAAGCCTCTTTCCAATCTAATTGAGATTCGCAACTGTTGGGGCTCAAATTTGCACATATAAGAAAATAGTTTGTAGCAATCCATCTACGACGATTGGGGTTGATTACAAGATCTGAAATACCTAGAAAACACAAGCGTAACCCAAACTCGCCCAGTTGTAACCAAAACCCACAAATGTGGTTTCGTAGCGAAACTGGAGATATGATTGTTGCCAAATAATCTGAAATACCCTAAAACCCTTAACCTGCAAGTTTCAAAATCACGCAGTGCATATCTTTACCTATGCACCTCGAAATGCATTGACCGTTGTCCAGAGTTGACCGAATGGGTCCGAAAGCCTATAGGTACAGTTTCAGAGCGGAACTCGACAATCGTATTGTTGCCAAATGATCCGGAATGCCGAAAAATGTTTAACTCACAAGTTTGAAAGTCTTGCGGTGCATATTTCCATGTGCGGGCTTCCTAAAACAACGTTAATAGATGCAGAGCCTACCCGGAGGCTCCAAATTAGGAAGAAATTACCAAAATTTGTAACATCTGGACATCTGCACCCCATCCCGTTCATTTGATAGGTCGATGATAGCACACTCAATTGTATCAGCCAAGCCTCTTTCCAATTTAATTGAGATTCGCAACTGTTGGGGTTAAAATTTTCACCCATGTTAAAATAGTATGTAGCAGTCCATCTACGACGATTCGGGTCGATTACAAGATCTGGAATACCTAAAAAACACCAGCGTAACCCTAACTAGCGCAGTTGTAACCAAAACCCACAAATGTCATTTCGGAGCGAAACTGGAGATATGATTGCGGCCAAATAATCTGAAATACCCTAAAATCCTTAACATGTTTCAAAGTCGCGTAGTGCATATCTTTACCTTTGCACATCAAAATGCGTTTGACCCTCGTCTAGAGCTGATCGAAAGGGTCCGAAAGCCTATAGGTACCATTTTAGAGCGGAATTGGAAATGTGTATTGCTTTCAAATGATTCGGAACGCACAAAAATGCTAAACTCACAAGTTTGAAAGTCTTGCAGTGCGTATTTCCATGTGCGCGCTTCCCGTAACAATGTTAATATACGAAGAGCCGCCCCGGAGACTCCAAATTCGGAAGGAATTACAAAAATTCGTAACATCTGGACCTCACCACCCCATCCCGTTCATTTGATAGGTCGATGATAGCACACTCAATTGTATCGGTCATGCCTCTTTCTAATCTAATTGTGATTCACAACTGTTGGGGCTCAAATTTGCACCCATGATAAACAGTATTTATCAGTCCTTCTACGACGATTTGGATCGACTTTAAGATCAAGAATACCCGAAAAACACCAGCGCTACCCTAACCCGCGCAGTTGTGACCAAAACTTACAAATGTCGTTTCGAAGTGAAACTAGACATGCGTATTGATGCCAAATAATCTGAAATACCGTAAAACCCTTAACTAAAGAGTTTCAAACTCGCGTGATGCATATCTTTACCTGCGCACCTCGAAATGCGTTTGACCATTATCTGGAGCTGACCGAAAGGGTCCGAAAGCTTACAGGTACCATTTCACGGCAGAACTGGACATGCGTATTGCTGGCAAATGATCCGAAATGCCCAAAAATGCTTAACTCACAACTTTACAAGTCTTGTGGTGCGTATTTTCATGTGTGTGCTTCCCAGAACACCGTTCCTATATGAATAGTCGAGCCGGAGGCTCCAAATTAGGAAGGAATTACCAAAATTCGTAACATCTGGAACTCTACACCCAATCCCGTACATTTGATAGGTCGGTGATAGCACACTCAATTGTATCTGCCAAGCCCCTTTCTAATCTAATTGAGATTCGTAACTGTTGGGGCTCAAATTGCACATATAATAAAAAAGTATGTAGCAGTCCATCTACGACGATTCGGGTCGATTACAAGATCTGAAATACCCAAAAAACACAAGCATAACCTTAACTCGCCCAGTTGTAACCAAAACCCACAAATGTCGTTTCATAGCGAAACTGGAGATGTGATTGTTGCCAAATAATCTGAAATACCCTAAAACCCTTAACCTGCAAGTTTCAAAGTCGCGCAGTGCATATCTTTACCTATGCACATCGAAATGCGTTTGACCCTTATCTAGAGCTAACCGAAAGGGTCTGAAAGCCTATAGGTACCATTTCAGATTGGAAATGAAAGTGCGTATTGCTGCCAAATGATCCGTAACGCCCAAAAATGCTTAAGTCGCAAGTTTGAAAGTCTTGCGGTGCGTATTTTCATGTGCGCACTTCCAGGAACAACATAATATACGAAGAGCCAACCCGGAGGCCCCAAATTAGGAAAGAATTTCCAAAATCCGTAGCATCTGGACCTCTGCACCCCATCCCATTCATTTACTACCCTAAAATCCTTAACCTGCATGTTTCAAAGTCGCGTAGTGCATATCTTTACCTGCGCACATCGAAATGCATTTGACCCTTGTCTAAAGCTAACCGAAAGGGTCCGAAAGCCTACAGGTACCATTTCATAGCAGAATTGGAAATGCGTATTGCTGTCAAATGATCTGGACGCCTAAAAATACAAAACTCACAAGTTTAAAAGTCTTGTGGTCCATATTTCCATGTGCGCGCTTCCCAGAACAACGTTAATAGACGAAGAGCTGACTCGGAGACTCCAAATTAGGAAGGAATTACAAAAATTTGTAACATCTGGACCTCACCACCCCATCCCGTTCATTTGATAGGTTGATGATAGCACACTCAATTATATCGGCCATGCCTCTTTCTATTCTAATTGCGATTCACAACTGTTGGGGCTCAAATTTGCACCCATGATAAAACAGTACGTAGCGGTCCATCTACGACGATTTAAATCGATTTCAAGATCAAGAATACCCGAAAAACTCTATCGCAACCCTAACCTGCGCAGTTGTGAACAAAACTGACAAATGTCGTTTCGGAGTGAAACTGGACATGCGTATTGCCGCCAAATAATCTGAAATACCGTAAAACCCTTAACCAACAAGTTTAAAGTTGTGCGATGCGTATTTTTACCTGCGCACCTCGAAATGCATTTGGCCATTATTCGGAGCTGACCAAAAGGGTCCGACAACTTACAAGTACTATTTTAAAGCAGAACTGGACATGCGTATTACTGCCAAATGATCCGAAATGCCTAAAAATGTTTAATTCACAACTTTGAAAGACTTGCGATGCATATTTTCATTTGTACGCTTCCCAGAACAATGTTCCTATACGAAGAGCCGAGCCGGAGGTTCCAAATTAGGAAGGAATTACCAAAATTCGTAACATCTCGAACTCTACACCCAATCCCGTTCATTTGATGGGTCGGTGATAGCACAATCAATTGTATCGGCCAAGCCTCCTTCCAATCTAATTGAGATTCACAATTGTTTGGGCTCAAAATTGCACCCATGATAAAACACTATGTAGCGGTACATCCACAACGATTTGGATCGATTTCAGGATCAGGAATACCTAAAAAACACCAACACAACCCTAACATGCGCAATCATGACCAAAACCCACAAATGTCATTTCAGACCGAAACTTTGCATGTATATTGCCGCCAAATAATCTGAAATACCCTAAAACCCTTAACCGCCAATTTTCAAAATTGCGCAGTTCATATCTTTACTTGCGCACCTTGAAATGCATGTGACCCTTGTCCGGAGCTGACTAAAAGGGTCCGAAAGCCTACAGGTACCATGTTAGAGCGGAACTACACATGCGTATTGCGGCCAAATAATCTGAAATATCCTAAAACCTTTAACCTTCAAGTTTCAAAGTCGCTCGGTGCATATCTTTACCCGCGCACCTCGAAATGCATTTGACCCTTGTCCGTATCTGACTAAAAGGGTCTGAAAGCCTACAGGTACCATTTCAGAGCGGAACTGGACATGCGTATTGGCTGTCAAATGATCCGTAATGTCTAAAAGTTCTTAACTCATAAGTTTGAAAGTCTTGCGGTGCGTATTTCCATGTGCGTGCTTCCCGGAACAACGTTCCTATATGAGAGCCTACCAGGAGGCTCAAAATTAGGAAGGAATTACCAAAATTCGTAATATCTGGAACTCTGCACCCCATCCGTTCATAAGATAGGTCGATGATAGCACACTCAATTGTATCGGCCAAGCCTCTTTCCAATCTAATTGAGATTCACAACTATTGGGGCTCAAATTTGCACCCATGATAAAACAGTATGTAGCAGTCCATCTATAATGATTCGGATTGATTTCAAGATCAGGAATACCCGAAAAACACCAGCGTAACCTTAACCCGCACAGTTGAGACCAAAACCCACAAATGTCATTTCGGAAAGAAACTGGACATGCGTATTGCCGCCAAATAATTCGAAATACCCTAAAACCCTTAACTGCAAGTTTCAAAGTCGCGCGGTGTATATCTTTACCTATGCACCACGAAATGCGTGTGACCCTTGTCTAGAGCTGATTGAAAGGGTCCGAAAGCCCGCAGGTATCATTTTAGAGCGGAGCTTGACATGCGTATTGGCTGCCAAATGATTCGTAATACCCAAAAATGCTTAACTCAAAAGTTTGAAGTCTTGCGGTGCGTATTTCCATGTGCGCTCCTCCTGGAACAACGTTCCTATACGAAAAGTCGATCCGAAAGCTCCAAATTACCAAAATTCGTAACATTTGGACCTTTGAACGCCATCCTGTTCATAAGATAGGTTGATGATAACACACTCAATTCTATCATCCAAGCCTCTTTCCAATCTAATCAAGATTCGCAACTGTTAGAGCTCAAATTTGCACCCACGATAAAACAGTATGTAGCAGTCCGTCTACAACGATTTGGATCGATTTCAAGATCAGGAATATCCAGAAAGCACCAGTGTAACCCTAACCCGCGCAGTTGTGAACAAAACCCACAAATGTCATTTCGAAGCGAAACTGGAGATATGTATTGCGGCCAAATGATCCGAAATACCGTAAAACCCTTGACCTACAAGTTTCAAAGTCGTGCGGTGCATATCTCTTCCTACGCACCTCGAAATCCATATGACACTCGTTTGGAGCTGACCGAAAGGGTCAGAAAGCCTACAGGTACCATTTCAGAGCAGAACTGGACATTCGTATTGCTGCCAAATGATCCGGAATGTCGAAAAATGCTTAACACACAAGTTTGAAAGTCTGCGTGCGTATTTTCATGTGCACGATTTTCGAAACAACGTTTTTATACGAAGAGCCAACCCGGAGGCTCAAAATTAGGAAGGAATTACCAAAAATCGTAACATCTCTACCTCTACACCCCATCCCGTTCATTTGATAGGTCGACGATAGCACACTCAATTATATCGGCCAAGCATCTTTCCAATCTAATTAATATTCGCAACTGTTGGGGCTCAAATTTGCACCCATGATAAAACAGTATGTAGTGGACCATCTACGATGATTTAGATCGATTTCAAGATCAGGAATACCAAAAAAATACCAGCGTAACCCTAACTCGCGCAGTTGTGATCAAAACCAACAAATGCCATTTCGAAACGAAACTGGAGATGCGTATTGCGGCCAAATAATTTGAAATACAGTAAAACCCTTAACCTACAAGTTTCAAAGTCGCGCGAAGCATATCTTTACCTAGGCACCTTGAAATGCGTTTAACCCTTGTTAGGAGCTTTTTGAAAGGGTCTGAAAGCCTACAGGTACCATTTCAGAGCAGAACTGGACATGCGTATTGCTGCCAAATGATCTGGAATACCCAAAAATACTTAACTCGCAAGTTTGAAAGTGTACAGGTACCATTTCCATGTGCGCGCTTCCCGGAACAACGTTAATATACGCCGAGCCTACCAGGAGGCTTCAAATTAGGAAGAAATTACCAAAATTTGTAACATCTGGACCTCCGCACCCCATCCCGTTCATTTGATACGTATTGGAGCAAAATTGGAGCAAAACTGGAGATACGTATTGCGGCCAAATAATCTGAAAAACCATAAAACCCTTAACCTGCAAGTTTCAAAGTCGAGCAGTGCATATATTTACCTGCGCACATCGAAATTCGTTTGGCCCTTGTCTAGAGCTGACCGAAAGGGTCCGAAAGCCTATAGGTACCATTTCAGAGCAGAACTAGAAATGCGTATTGCTGCCAAATGATCTGTAACGCCCAAAAATGCTTAAGTCACAAGTTTGAAAGTCTTGTGGTGCGTATTTTCATGTGCGCGCTTCCTGGAACAACATTAATACACAAAGAGCCGACCTGGTGGCTCCAAATTTGGAAGGAATTACCAAAATTTGTAACATCTGGACCTTTGGCCCCCATCCCGTTCATTTGATAGGTCGATGATTGCACACCCAATTGTATCGGCTAAGCCTCCTTCCAATCTAATTGAGATTCACAACTGTTGGAGCTCAAATTTGCACCCATGATAAAAACAGTATGTAGCGGTCCATCTACGACGATTTGGATCCATTTCAAGATCAGGAATACCCGAAAAAACCAGTGCAACCCTAACCCTCGCAGTTGTGACCAAAGCCTGCAAATGTCCTTTCAGAATGAAACTGGACATGCGTATTGCTGCCAAATAATCTGAAATACCCTCAAACCCTTGACCTACAAGTTTCAAAGTCGCACAATGCATATCTTTACCTGCGAACCTCGAAATGTATTTGACCCGTGTCTAGAGCTGACCGAAAGGGTCCGAAACCTTACAGGTACCATTTCAAAATGGAACTGGACATGCGTATTCCTGCCAAATGATCCGGAATGCCCTAAAATGCTTAACTCACAACTTTGAAAGTCTTACAGTGCGCGTATTTCCATGTGTGCACGTCCCGAAACAACGTTCCTATACGAAGAGCCAACTCGGAGGTTCCAAGTAATGAAGGAATTACCAAAAGTCATAACATCTGGACCCCCGCACCCCTTCCCATTCATTTGATAGGTCGATGATAGCACACCCAATTGTATCGGGCAAGCCTCCTTCAATTCTAATGTAGATTCACAACTGTTGGGGCTCAAATTTGCACCCATGATAAAACAGTATGTAGCGATCCATCTACGACGATTTGGGTTGATTTCAAGATCAGGAATACCTGAAAAACACTAGTGCAACCCTAGCCTGCGCAGTTGTGTCTAAAACCGACAAATGTCATTTTGGAGTGAACCTAGACATGCGTATTGCCGTCAAATAATTCGAAATACCCTAAAAACATTAACATAAAAGTTTCAAAGTCGCGCAGTGTATATCTTTACTTGTGCACCTCGAAATGCATGTGACCCTTGTCAGAAGATGACAGAAAGGGTCAGAATGCCTACAGGTACCATTTCACAGCGGAACGGGACCTACGAATTGCTGGCAAATGATCCGGAACGCCGAAAAATTCTTAACTCACAAGTTTGAAAGTCTTGTGGTGTGTATTTTCATGTGCGGGGAGGCTCCAAACTAGGAAGGAATTACCAAAATTTGTAACATCTGGACATCTGCACCCCATCCCGTTCATAAGATAGGTCGATGATAGCACACTTAATTGTATCGGCCAAGCATCTTTCCAATCTAATTGATATTCACAACTATTGGGGCTCAAATTTGCACCCATGATAAAACAGTATGCAGCGGTTCATCTACGACATTTGGATCGATTTCAAGATCAGGAATACCCGAAAAACACTAGCGTAATTCTAACCCGCGGAGTCGTGACCAAAACCTTCAAATGTCGTTTTGTAGCGAAACTGGACATGCGTATTGCCGCCAAATAATCTGAAATACCCTGAAACCCTTAACTAGCTAGTTTCAAAGTTGCGCGGTGCATATCTTTACCCGCGCACCTCGAAATGCGTTTGACCCTTGTTCGGAGCTGACAGAAAGGGTCTGAAAGCCTAAAGGTACCATTTCAGAGCGGAATTGGACATGAGTATTGCTGCCAAATGATCCGAAAAGCCAAAAAATGCTTAACTCACAACTTTCAAAGTCTTGCGGTTCGTATTTCCATGTGTACGCTTCCTAGAACAACGTTCCTATACGAAGAGCCCAGCCAGAGGCTCAAAATTAGGAAGGAATTACCAAAATTCATAACATCTGGACCTCTGCACCCCATCCCGTTCATAAGATAGGTCGATGATCGCATACACAATTATATCCGCCAAGCCTCTTTCCAATCTAATCGTGATTCACAACTGTGGGGGCTCAAATTTGCACCCATGATAAAACAGTATGTAGCGGTCCATCTACAACGATTTGGATTGATTTCAAGATCAGGAATATTCGAAAAACACCAGCGTAACCCTAACCCGCGCAGTTGTGACCAAACCCACAAATGTTGTTTCGGAGGGAAACTGAACGTTATTATTGCCGTCAAATAATCTGAAATACCCTAAAACCCTTAACCTAAAAGTTTCAAATTCGCGTGGTGCATATCTTTACCTGCACACCTCGGAATGCGTTTGAACCTTGTCTGGAGCTGACCGAAAGGGTTTGAAAGCCTATAGGTACCATTTCAGAGCGTAACTGGACATGCGTATTGCTGCTAAATGATCCGGAACATCCAAAAATGCTTAACTCACAAGTTTGAAAGTCTTGCAGTGCGTATTTCTATGTGCGCGGTTTCCAAAACAACGTTCCTATACGAAAATACAACTCAAAGGGTAGAAATTAGGAAGGAATTACCAAAATTCGTAACATCTGGACATCTGCAACCCATCCCGTTCATTTGATAGGTCGATGATAGTATACTCAATTATATCGGCAAAGACTATTTCCAATCTAATTGAGATTCACAACCGTTGGGGCTCAAATTTGCACCGATGACAAAATAATATCTAGCGGACCATCTACGTGGTTTGGATCGATATCAAGCTCAGGAATACCCGAATCGTAACCCTAACCCGCGCACTTGTGATCAAAACCCACAAATGTAGTTTCAGAGCGAAACAAGAGATGCATATTGCGGCCAAATAATCTAAAATACCCTAAAACCCTTAACCTGCAAGTTTTAAAGTCGCGCAATGCATATCTTTACCTGCGCACCTTGAAATGCCTTTGACCCTTATCCGTAGCTGACCGAAAATGCGTTTGACCAATGTCTTGAGCACACTAAAAGGGTTCGAAATCCTACAGGTACCATTTCAGAGCGGAATTGGACATGCGTATTGCTACTAAATGATCCGGAACGCCCAAAAATGCTTAACTGACAAGTTTGAAAGTCTTGCGGTGCGTATTTCCTTGTGCGCGCTTCTCGAAACTACGTTAATACAAGAAGAGCCGACCTGGAGGCTCAAAATTAGGAAGGAATTACCAAAATTCATAACATCTGGACCTCTGCACCCCATCCCATTCATTTAATAGGTCGATGATAGCAAACTCAATTGTATCGGCCAAGCCTCTTTACAATCTAATTGAGATTCACAACTGTTGGGGCTCAAATTTGCACCCATTATAAAACAGTATGTAGCGGTCCATCTACGATGATTTGGATCAATTTCAAGATCTGGAATACTCGAAAAACACCAGCGTAACCTTAACCCGTGCAGTTGTGACCAATACCAACAAATGTCATTTTGGTGCCAAACTAGACATGCATATTGCCGCCGAATAATTCGAAATACCCTAAAAGCATTAACCTCCAAGTTTCAAAATCGCGGAGTGCATATCTTTACGTGTGCACCTCGAAATGCGTTTGACCCTTGTCCAGAGATGACCGAAAGGGTTTAAAAGCCAACAGGTACCATTTCAGAGCGGAACTAGACTTGCGTATTGCTTCCAAACGATCCGGAACGCCCAAACATGCTTAACTCACAAGTTTGAAAGTCTTGTGGTCCATATTTCCATGTGCGTGATTTTCGGAATAACGTTCCTATACGAAGAGCCAAGCCGGAGGCTCCAAACAAGGAAGGAATTACCAAAATTCGTAACATCTGGACCTCTGCATCCCATCCCGTTCAATTGATAGGTCGGGGATAGCACACTCAATTGTATCGGCCAAGCCTCTTTCCAATCTAATTATGATTCACAACTGTTGGGGCTTAAATTTGCACCCATGATAAAAAAGTATGCAGCAGTTCATCTACGACGATTTGGATCGATTTCATGATCAGGAATACCTGAAAAACACCAGCGTAATTCTAACTCGTGGAGTCGTGACCAAAACCTCTGAATGTCATTTTAGACCGAAACTGGACATCCGTATTGCCACCAAATAATCCAAAATACCCTTAAACCCTTAACCTATAAGTTTTAAAGTTGCACGGTGCAAATCTTTACCTGCACACCTTGAAATGCGTTTGACCTTTTCCAGAGTTGACCGAAAGGGTTCGAAAGCCTACAGGTACCATTTCAGAGCGGAACTGGACATGCGTATTGCTCCCAAATGATTCGAAATGCCCAAAAAAGCTTAACTCACAAGTTTGAAAGTCTTGCGGTGCGTATTTCCATGTACGCGCTTCCTGGAACAACGTTAATACATGAAGAGCCGACCCGGAGGCTCAAAATTAGGAAGGAATTACCAAAATTCGTAACATCTGGACCTCGCACCCCATCCCGTTCATAAGATAGGTCGATGATAGCACACTCAATTGTATCGGCCAATCCTCTTTCCAATCTAATTGAGATTCACAACTGTTGGGGCTTAGATTTGCACCCATGATAAAACAGTATGTAGCGGTCCATGTATGATGATTTGGATCGATTTCAAGATCAGGAATACCCGAAAAACACTACCGTAACCCTAACCCGTGCAGTTGTGATCAAAACCCATAGATGTCATGTTGGAGCGAAACTGCAGATGCGTATTGTGGCCAAATAATCCAAAATACCATTAAACCCTTAACCTATAAGTTTCAAAGTCGCGCGGTGCGTATCTTTACCTGCGTACGTCGAAATGCGTTTAACCCTTGTCTGAAGCTAACTAAAAGGGTCCAAAAGCCTAAAGGTACCATTTCATAGCGGAACTGGACATGGGTATTCCTACCAAATGATTCGGAATGCCCAGAAATGCTTAACTCACAAGTTTGAAAGTCTTACGGTGTGTATTTCCATGTGCGCGCTTCCCAGAACAACGTTAATACACGAAGAGCAGACCTGGAGGCTCAAACTTATGAAGGAATTACCAAAATTCGAAACATCCGGACCTCTTCACCCCATCGCGTTCATAAGATAGGTCGATGATAGCACACTCAATTGTATCGGCCAAGCCTCTTTCCAATCTAATTGAGATTCACAACTGTTGGGGCTCAAATTTGCACCCATGATAAAACAGTATGTAGCGGTCCATCTATAATGATTTGGATCGATTTCAAGATCAGGAATACCCGGAAAACACAAGCACAACCCTAACCCGTGCAGTTGTGACCAAAACCCACAAATGTCGTTTCGGAGGGAAACTATACATGTGTATTGCCGCCAAATAATCCGAAATACCCTAAAACCCTTAACAAGCAAGTTTCAAAGTCGCGTAGTGCATATCTTTACCTGTACACCACGAAATGCGTGTGGCCCTTGTCCGGAGTAGACTAAAAGGGTCCGAAAGCCTACAGGTACCATGTTAGAGATGAACTGGACATGCGTATAGGGTGCCAAATGATTCGTAATGCCCAAAAATGCTTAACTCGTAAGTTTGAAAGCCTTACGGTACGTATTTCCATGTGCGCTCTTCCCGAAACAACGTTCCTATACGAAGAGCTGACCCGGAAGCTCCAAATTAGGAAGGAATTGCCAAAATTCATAAAATTTGGACCTCTGCTTGCCATCTCGTTCATAAGATAGGTCGATGATAGCACACTCAATTGTATCAGCCAAGTCTCTTTCAAATCTAATCGAGATTCTCAACAGTGGGGGCTCGATTTGCACCCATGATAAAACAGTATGTAGTGGTCCATCTACGACGATTTGGATTGATTTCAAGATTAGGAATACCTGGAAAACACCAACGTAACCCTAACCAGTGCTGTGGTGACCAAAACCCACAAATGTTGTTTCGGAGCGAAACTAGACATGCGTATTGCCGCTAAATAATCCAAAATACCGTAAAAGCCTTATGTTCGCTTCCCCAAGTGTAGGGTTGCGATGTAGTAATAAACTCGGTAAGACCGAGGTCGATCCACAGGGACTATGTAGGATCTCACAAATTCATCCACAAGTGTCTATTGAAGTCTACTAATCAGATTGTTGTATGAAGTTGATGTGAGTAACAAAAGCTAAATTAAATTGAAAGTAATTAATTGTAAGAGGGCACTAGGGTATCAAGGATCCACTTGTAGCAATCCCTGATGTTCAATCTGCTGTGGTTTCTTATTCTCTCAACTAGAATCGACATTCCTGTCCGTCCAGTCGGATGATAAAACTGTTAAACCAAACAATCTGTAATATGTAAGTTCTATGCATAAGATTCACTCAATCTAGGCTGAGCTGAGCATGCTCAATTGCATAGGTCATTCCCCTTTCCTATAGGTCCAGTTCTCAATCATAACCATCCCCAAGTCCTCTCACAAGACAAGGTTAGATTAGGATTTGAACTAGATTCAAATCACCAGCACAGTCCTTACATATTCCAGAAAATAAAAAATAGAACTTTGGCCTGAAGTCCCTTTATGAAGAGCTTAGTACTAGAGCGCACTCCGATTCCTCGGATCATACAGGTCTATACCGTTGCAAACAAATTAAGAAGATAAGTAATTCATCCAAACATCCATGAGTCATCACAAGACTAAGAAAAATTACTTAAAAACTTGTATAAACTTCAAACCTTAGTTCATAATCATGAATTCCAAAACTAAAACCACTTAACTACGAATTAAAACATCTTGGATTCACTACAAGCTTCACCTCTTAGCCCTAGCTAAGAGGTTTAGCTACTCATGATCCAAGGAAACATGAAACAACTACAAAAAGCATGAAAACAGCAAAGCAAACCAAAAGGAGTTGTGAAACTCCAATCTTCACTTCCACAGCCTCCAACCTCACTTGAACCCTTCTAGGATACCCTAGGAACGATCCCTAGGTGTCCTCTTATAGTCTGGAGGCTCCACAACGTCGGAATAATCGGGAATTTGCGAAACTCTTACGCAGCGCAGAGAAAATCGGGAAGAAATTAGAAGTTTCTAAGTTCATACGCATGGCCGACCGGTCAAGACCGGTCGGCCTCAAGTGAAAACACTCCAGCAAACATCACCGACCGGTCATGACCGGTCGGGCCTATTCCTTCTTGGTCCAGCAAGCATGTCCGACCGGTCATGACCGGTCGGACGCCTTCAACACTTTTCCAGCACCAATGACAGAGCGGTCATGACCGGTCGGTCCCCTTCAATAATGCCCAATATACATGGCTGACCGGTCACTGACCGGTCTGGCTTCCTTGGCCGACCGGTCACGACCGGTCAGCTTCATTTTCTTCTTATTTTCTTCCTTTCTTTCGTCTGCTTTCTTCTCTTCTTTAGTTCTTTCTTTCTTTTCTTTTTTGGTCCTCAAACATTCTTCATCAGAATGATCCCGAGTGGGCTCTTTATGTCTTCAATTGAGTAGAGTCTACCCTCAATCCTGTAGTCACAAAACATGCATTGAATTAGCTTACAAACCATATAAACCTTGCACAATGAGTGATGAATTGGGGTTAGAATATACACAATTAAGAGCTCAACACCTTAACCACCAACTTTCAAAGTCGCGCGACGCATATCTTTACTTGTGCACCTCGAAATGCGCTTGACACTTATCCGAAGCTGACCGAAAGCCTACAAGTACCATTTCAGAGCAGAACTGGACATGCGTATTGGTGTCAAATGATCCGTAACACCAAAAAATGCTTAACTCGCAAGTTTGAAAGTCTTGCGGTGCATATTTACCTCTGCACCCCATCCTGTCCAGAGCTGATCAAAAGGGTCCGAAAGCCTACAGGTATCATTTCACATCGGAACGGGACCTGTGTATTGCTACCAAATGATATCTGGAACGCCAAAAAATGCTTAACTCACAAGTTTGAAAGTCTTGTGGTGAGTATTTCCATGTGCGCGGTTTTCGGAATAACAACCCTATACGAAGACCGAGCCGGAGGCTCCAAACTAGGAAGGAATTACCAAAATTTAAAACATCTGGACCTCTGCACCCCATCCCATTCATTTGATAGGTCGGGGATAGCACACTCAATTGTATCGGCCAAGCCACTTTTCAATCAAATTGCGGTTCACAACTGTTGGAGCTCAAATTTGCACCCATGATAAAACAATATGTGGCGGTTCATCTAGAATGATTTGGATCGATTTCAAGATCAGGAATACCTCTTTAGCCGATTGGAAAAAAGATTCACCCTCTTTAGCCGAAAAATTCATTATGGCTCTTCGAAGGGTGTTCGTTTTATGAGCCGGGAAGAACTTTTTCAAGAATTCCCAGGTCATCTCATTCCATGACCCAATCGAATGTGGTCTAAGAGAGTGAAGCCAATCTTTGGCTCTTTCTTTCAATGAAAAGGGAAAGAGTTTAAGCTTAATGGTATCTTCAGAAACATTGGTGTACTGCAAGGTAGCCACCACTTCTTCAAATTCTTTCAAGTGCAAATATGGGCAGTCAGAGTCTAGCCCATGGAACTTTGGTATAAGTTGAATTACACCCAGCTTTATATCAATGTTTTCCCCATTTGGTGGTAGAACCATGCAAGAGGGTGTAATTGCACTGGCTAGTTGTAGGTAATCCCGCAGTGATCTCATTGGAGGAACGTTATGTACCTCATTCTCTCCTACTCCCTCTTGATTTGCGTTTGTAGTTGGAGTAGGGGAGAGGATTCCTTAAAGGTGTTTGATCCATACTCCCCAAACTTTCACAATGTTCTTGGTAATTTCGGACTCGTCTATAGACTGACAATGGTCCAACTAAACCACCTTTAGATTGGAGACGATTTGAGTGGTTACGTTCCCAACGGGACATAAACCACTCAACCAAAAACTAAACTAGTCCTAAATCCTAGAAATCTGAAATTAATCTGAAAATAGAAAATCTGTAAAAAGCTAAGTTAGAAAGGTATCACCTGATGCGCTTTTAACTAGAGAAGAAATCCTACAAAGCAAAATAATTTGTTAGTTCTAAAAAATATCAGAAAACCTATCTACTTCTACTTCTACAGCCACTAAAACAATTCAAAAACCGTTATTTAAATTCCCCGGCAATTGCGCTAAAAACTTGTTCGCTCGCTTCAAGTGTAAGGCTGCGATGTAGTAATAAATCTCGGTAAGACCGAGGTCGATCCACAGGGAATTAGAAACAACTTTCAAACTATTCCAACAACTCAGTTTGCAATAGATATGAGGATTCAATTGAGCAATTAAACTAAAACAGTAACTTAATAAAAACCAGTAATTAAGGTACTAAGGCATTCAAGGATCCACTTGTAGCAATCCCATGTCAATCCAATCAATCCAAGTATAGAGCACAACTAGATTTGAAGTCCTATCTCTCATCTAGTTGGAAAATAAAGCATTCAAACACATTCAATTCCATTCAAGTTGAACTTCCAAGTTCTAGTCCCATTCAACACATGTAAATTTCAAAATCATAGCCTTCGGAGTAACAGCCATGCCTATGAACTATGGCTTGCTCAAGGGTTACCATAATTCGAATCTAAACAAACACCATATGATAATCTCAGAGAATTGCAAGGAATTCATGTCCGAAGCACATGAACTCTCATAAAACATCTCAAACTATCAACTTAA
The DNA here is from genome assembly GCA_003013855.2 of Liriodendron chinense. NCBI lineage: Eukaryota > Viridiplantae > Streptophyta > Magnoliopsida > Magnoliales > Magnoliaceae > Liriodendron > Liriodendron chinense. Next base: position 7,549,401 of record ML058408.1, read on the forward strand.
GGGACTAAAAGATTAAAATCCCAAACTTGAATTGAAATTACTTGAATTAAACTGAATCAAACATGAAAATTGGCTACAAGCTTCACCTCTCAGCCTTAGCTGAGAGATTCTAGCTGAGCATTGTCATACTATAACTAGAACTCATGAAAAAAGCATAAAAACTAGAAAAACCGGAGTTTGGAGGGTTGCAGACGCTCCACGATAGCTTCCTCTCTCTAGCACCACGTCCCTTAGCTTCTATGATCCCCTAGGAAGAGCCCCTAAGTGTCCTTTTATAGTGGGAAAGCCCCCTTGCGTTGGAAACATCCAGAAATTGCGTAAGGTTACGCACTGCACAAAAATTTTCGGAATCCCATTTTAGAAACTGCCTGATTTTTAGCATGGCCGACCGGTCGGACGACCGGTCGGACTGGCCTGGCTGACCGGTCACGACCGGTCGGACCTAATTGTTTAATGGTCCAGAGAGTTTCCCAGCAGCCATGACCTGTTGGCTGACCGGTCGGACCAAAGCATCGACCGGTTGGCCGACCGGTCAAGACCGGTCGGACCAACTGGTCCTTCTTCCAGCGGTGTCCAGAGGTATGGCCGACCGGTCGGACTAGCCATTCTTCTACTTTTCCTTCTTTTCTTCATTCTCTTTTCTTCCTCTTTCTTCTTCCTTCTTTGGTCCACCTTGGTCCTTCATTCACAGGTACTAAATGGACCCTTTTTGGTCTCCAATTGAGTGAAGTCTGCTCTCATCCCTACAATCACAAAACATGCATTAGATGACCCTTTTAATCATGAAAACCATGCATATAATGCGATGTAATAGGCGATGCAATGTATAAATTGGAGGTTGAACACACCCCCCAACCAGCTTTTTGCTAGTCCCGAGCAAAACATGCGTGAATAAGTTCAAACCTCCAAACCCAACTCTCCTTCAGAAACCATGTTTCTATCCATTCCAAGACATACAAGTATAAAATTTGGAGAAACTAGGTGATAGAAATTGCAACCTTAAACTCTCAAAGCATAATAAGTGTCTACATGAAATTCCCACTGATTGATTGATAAATAGAAGAACTCAAACAACTTCAACCTAATGTGTATAGTGAAAGTTCATCTCATGAGTTTCTGGGATTATATTCTTCATAGATCAACTAAACTGTAGATCTCAAGGTGCACAGAGCAACAACAAGCCTATGACAGGAATTTGTCTTACCGTCCTTCCGACGGCTTTCACACTACGTCCCATTTCCAGCTTTGGTTACGGGTAGACCATCCCCCGGTTGGTAATAGGTAGCCCTCTTTGGAATTTTCCACCAATTTTCTATCATTCCCAATTTCATCCTTCCTTTTCCTTTTTCTTTTAATTTAGATAGGATTTTTAAAAATCCATATCTTTCGTTATTTTCCCATGGACAAGTATGGACAAAATACCCCGGCTTAGTTTCTCAACACCTTTAAATCAAAGTCTAGCTAATCCACAAATCACATAATCCTTTCAACCCATGAAAATCGTGTAATGTGAACTAGGTGTAAAAAAATGTTCAAATTTTCTATCAATCACAACAATAGGGGAAATAGCATATAAAACCATTATGTTAGGAGAAGTTCAAGACTTACAACCTCACACACTTCGTATCTCCTCTTCTTATACTCATATCATCTCGAATGCATAGAAATAAGGTTTTCTAAAAAGTTTTTGAAATTTTAGAAAATTCAAAAAAAAATTGCGCATATGAGGCTCGAAATGTTGCAACATGCTAGATGAAGAATCTCATCTCACCCCCAACCAAATCTTGCATTGTCCTCAATGTAAAAAGATATGTAATGAGCATGAACATGAGAGCAATGGTAAAATATGACAGAGTGAGAACAATAGTACCTGAGAGAGCGATCATGGAAGTCTACAACCCAACAACTAAAGCTACTTAAAACAGTAAAACTAGATAAACTAAACCTAATCTATGGAAAGCAATAAAGATAACTAACCCGTCCTTTATTTAAAAAGAGGATCTCCATCAGACTAGGAGATCGATTATCAGTATAACATCCAAAAGGACAAAGTTGAGCAGGATCATCAAGTGGTGTAACAAATTTTTCAGTAGGACTGTCCACCATCCTGCTTTGGAAGGTACATTGGTGACATTGCTCATTCTAACCCATTGAAAATCCGGCTGAAAAATTTCAGCTGGTTCTTCAACAAAATTGTCACATGTACGAGGAAAGGAGAATTGCATTGGTTGAAAATCATTGAATATAGATCTCCTTTCCTTCTTGTCTGGGCAAAAATTATTCAAATATGGATCATCCCAGAAGTGTTCTTCAGTTTGAACAAACCAAAGAGATGTGGAGACTTGTATTTCTTCTTCACAAGTCGATATGATTTTCACAAAATCAGATTTCACCGGTGCTTCCACAATTGATTTTTCAATTCGGTGTTCTGTGGAAGGAAACTTTTTAGGCATCAGGGGAGTTCTCTCTCAAAGCCTGTACAATGTCCTGAATCATGGGATCATCCCAATCCTCAAAGTACATTAAGCACTCCTCAAGTGTATAAGAGACCTCATCGGAGGAAATTTTCAGATTTGGACCCTTTATGTCTTCCTCCTTCTCAGAATTTTGTGTAGGTTGGAGTGGGTCCTCAACCTCTACACTTTCAGAAATTGGCCTCTCTGTAGGCAAGTAAAGCACCAATTCTTCTAAATCATGCACAACAAATTTGTGTAAATAAAAAATTGGTGACTTGTTAATTGAATTTTCAGAATTTGACACTTCCAAGGTCTTAATGAAATGAGAATTAGATTCATCCTTAGAATGTGTCAAACATGTCCCCAAACTTTCAGGTAGATCATGTTGGAATAACCCCCCTCATCCATGGATTCAATCATATTTACCTCATGGGGGCCATCATTGTCGTCCCAATCCTCAAAGGAATCAAAGCTAACAACATCTAGAGGATCAAAATTCTGCCTTAAAGAGAACTCCTCTTCCACAATTGAATCAATCAAATCAACCTCGTGGACATCATCATCATCCCTATGCCTTTTTCCTAAGTGGAACACATTCACCTCCAACGTCATGTTCCCAAAGGACATTTGCATCACTCCATTCTGGCAAATTATGATTGCGTTTGATGTAGCAAGGAATGGGCGGCCTAGAATCACCGTTATTTGGGTGCTAGCATCCATAACCTATTGTGTGTCCAAGACGATGAAATCTACCGGGTAGCAGAATTTATCCACTTGGACTAGCACATCCTCAACTATCCCTCTTGGTACATGGATGGATCTATCAGCGAGTTGCAATGTGGTTTTGGTGAGTTTTAATTCACCAAGACCCAATTGCTCATATACCGAGTATGGGATCAAGTTCACACTTGCCCCCAAATCTAGCAACGCACGCTCAATCCGGTAGTCTCTAATGATACATGAGACGGTGGGACTATCGAGATCTTTGAATTTTGGGGGGGTCTTTTGAGTGAGAATGGCACTCACTTGCTCATTTAAGAAGGCCTTTTGCTGCACATTATATTTGTATTTTTTTGTGCATAGGTCCTTTAGAAACTTGGCATAAGAGGGGATTTGTTTGATGGCATCAAGTAAAGGAATGTTGATCTTACTTGTCTAAAAATCTCTAGAATATCATGAGAGTTTGGAAGAGATTTTGGAGCAACCAATCTCGAAGGGAATGGTGCTACAGGCTTGTAAATGCGTTCCGGTTCTTGTGGGGCTAAGTTAGATCCATCCCCATCCTTAGAATTTACCAGATCATTAGGCTTGTCGGCCTTCACCAGAATAGATTTGTCAATTTGTTTACCACTTCTAAGAGTGGTGATGGATTTTACTTGCTCCATGTGTTGGTTGGAAGGATTAGGAATGCTCACTTCATGTACTTGCTTTGGATTGGGCTGAGGTTGGGCCGGAAAGGTCCCTTTCCTAGCATTCAAGCGTCCCTTAATCTCATCAACCGAGACTTCAAGCTCTTGGAACATTTGCTGATTTGTTTGATTGATTTGCGTTTGCCCTTGTATAAACGCTTTCAAGGTATCCTCCATTGAGAACTGAGGTGGGGCCATATTTTTCATGGGTGGCCCTCCTTGAGAGTTGGTAGGATTGCCCGTCGGAGTATTCGTCCAACTGAAATTTGGGTGGTTCTTCCAACTAGTATTGTACGTATTACCCACCGGTCCATTGAAAGGCCGTTGATACCCATATGTGGCATTTGCATGTTCATGTAATGCCTCTTAGAATGCAGGAATTGTGGGACAATCTTGCGTAGCGTGTAAATCGGTGTGATAAATCCCACATATGGTCTCAATAGCTTCATTGGACTTTGGAACTCCACTTTTACTAAGTTCCATGGCCTCGACCTTCCTTGTGAGGTTGGCTATCCTTGCATTCACGTCGTCTTCCTCCTTAAGGATATAGATCCCTCATTTCTCTTTCTCTTGAGTAGGCTTGGGGTTATTGGGTTTATCCAAGGTATCCCAAGATTGGGCATTTTCAGCCAACATGTCCAAATAACTCCAAGCCTCATCTGAATTTTTTCTCATAAACTCGCCATTGCACATCATCTCTACAAATTGGCGCATATTGGAACTTAATCCATCATTGAAAAAATTTATAATTCGCCAACTCTCATAGCCATGATGTGGGCAAGCAAGTAGGAGTTCCTTGAATCTCTCCCAACATTGGAAGAAAGATTCACCCTCTTTAGCCGAAAAATTCATTATGGCTCTTTGAAGGGTGTTCGTTTTATGAGCCGGGAAGAACTTTTTCAAGAATTCCCGGGTCATCTCATTCCATGACCCAATCAAATGTGGTCTAAGAGAGTGAAGCCAATCTTTGGCTCTTTCTTTCAATGAAAAAGGAAAGAGTTTAAGCTTAATGGTATCTTCAGAAACATTGGTGTACTGCAAGGTAGCCACCACTTCTTCAAATTCTTTCAAGTGCAAATATGGGCGGTCAGAGTCTAGCCCATGGAACTTTGGTATAAGTTGAATTACACCCGGCTTTATATCAATGTTTCCCCCGTTTGGTGGTAGAACCACGCAAGAGGGTGTAATTGCACAGGCTGGTTGTAGGTAATCCCGCAGTGATTTCATTGTAGGAACGTTATGTACCTCATTCTCTCCTACTCCCTCTTGATTTGCGTTTGTAGTTGGAGTAGGGGGGAGGATTCCTTAAAGGTGTTTGATCCATACTCCCCAAACTTTCACAATGTTCTTGGTAATTTCGGACTCGTCTATGGACTGACAATGGTCCAACTAAACCACCTTTAGATTGGAGACGATTTGAGTGGTTACGTTCCCAACGGGACATAAACCACTCAACCAAAAACTAAACTAGTCCTAAATCCTAAAAATCTGAAAATAGAAAATCTGTAAAAAGCTAAGTTAGAAAGGTATCACCTGATGCGCTTTTAACTAGAGAAGAAATCCTACAAAGCAAAACAATTTGTTAGTTCTAAAAAATATCAGAAAACCTATCTACTTCTACTTCTACAGCCACTAAAACAATTTGAAAACCGTTATCTAAATTCCCCGGCAACGGCGCCAAAAACTTGTTTGCTCGCCTCAAGTGTAAGGCTGCGATGTAGTAATAAATCTCGGTAAGACCGAGGTCGATCCACAGGGAATTAGAAACAACTTTCAAACTATTCCAGCAACTCAGTTTGTAATAGATATGAGGATTCAATTGAGCAATTAAACTAAAAAAGTAACTTAATGAAAACTAGTAATTAAGGTACTAAGGCATTCAAGGATCCACTTGTAGCAATCCCATGTCAATCCAATCAATCCAAGTATAGAGCACAACTAGATTTGAAGTCCTATCTCTCATCTAGTTGGAAAATAAAGCATTCAAACACATTCAATTCCATTCAAGTTGAACTTCCAAGTTCTAGTCCCATTCAACACATGTAAATTTCAAAATCATAGCCTTCGAAGTAACAGCCATGCCTATGGACTATGGCTTGCTCAAGAGTTACCATAATTCGAATCTAAACAAACACCATATGATAATCTCAGAGAATTACAAGGAATTCATGTCCGGAGCACATGAACTCTCATAAAACATCTCAAACAATCAACTTAAGGGACTAAAAGATTAAAATCCCAAACTTGAATTGAAATTACTTGAATTAAACTGAATCAAACATGGAAATTGGCTACAAGCATCACCTCTCAGCCTTAGCTGAGAGATTCTAGCCGAGCATTGCCATACTACAACAAGAACTCATGAAAAAAGCATAAAAACTAGAAAAACCGGAGTTTGGAGGGTTGCAGACGCTCCACGACGGCTTCCTCTCTCTAGCACCACGTCCCTTAGGTTCTATGATCCCCTAGGAAGAGCCCCTAGGTGTCCTTTTATAGTGGGAAAGCCCCCTTGTGTCTAAAACATCCAGAAATTGCGTAAGGTTACGCACTGCGCAAAAATTTTTGGAATCCCGTTTTAGAAACTGCCTGATTTTTACATGTCCGACCGGTCACGACCGGTCGGACCTAACTGTTTAACGGTCCAGAGAGTTTCCCAGCAGCCATGACCTGTTGGCCGACCGGTCACGACCAGTAGGACCAATTGGTCATGCGTCCAGCGAGCTCAGCATCAGCACCGACCGGTTGACCGACTGGTCAGGACCGGTCGGACCAACTGGTCCTTCTTCCAGCGGTGTCCAGAGGTATGGCCGACTGGTCAGACGACCGGTCGGACTAGCCATTCTTCTACTTTTCCTTCTTTTCTTCGTTCTCTTTTCTTCCTCTTTCTTCTTCCTTCTTTGGTCCACCTTGGTCCTTCATTCACAGGTACTAAATGGACCCTTTTTGGTCTCCAATTGAGTGAAGTCTACTCTCATCCCTACAATCACAAAACATGCATTTGATGGCCCTTTTAATCATGAAAACCATGCATATAATGCGATGTAATAGGCAATGCAATGTATAAATTGGAGGTTCAACAACTAGTGTAACCCTAACCAAAGCAGTTGTGACCAAAACCCACAAATGTCATTTCGGAGCGAAACTGGACATGCGTATTGTCACCAAATAATCCGAAATATCGTGAAACCCTTAACCAGCAAGTTTCAAAGTCGTGCGGTGCATATCTTTACCTGCGCACCTAGAAATGCATTTGACCCTTATACGAATCTGACCGAAAGGGTCTGAAAGCCTACAGGTACCATTTCAGATCGGAACTGGACATGCATATTGCTGCTAAATGATCCGGAACGCCAAAAAATGCTTAACTCACAAGTTTGAAAGTCTTGCGGTGCGTATTTCCATGTGCGCGCTTCTCAGAACAACGTTAATATACTTAGAGCCAACCCAGAGGCTCCAAATTAGGAAGTAATAACCAAAATTCGTAACATCTGGACCTCTACACCCCATCCTGTTCATAAGATAGGTCGAGGATAACACACTCAATTGTATCGGCCAAGCCTCTTTCCAATCCAATTGAGATTCTCAACGGTGGGGGCTCGATTTGCACCAATGATAAAACAGTATGTAGCAGTCCATGTACGATGATTTGGATAAATTTCAAGATCTAAAATACTCGAAAAACACCAACGTAACCCTAACCCGCGTAGTTGTGATCAAAACCCACAAATGTAGTTTTAGAGCGAAACTGGAGATGCTATTGCGGCCAAATAATTCGAAATACGATAAAACCCTTAACCTATAGGTTTCAAAGTCGCACTGTGCATATCTTTACCTACGCACCTCGAAATGCGTTTGACCCTTGTCCGAAGCTGACTGAAAGGGTCCGAAAGCCTACAGGTACCATTTCAGGGCAGAATTGGACATGCTTATTGCTACCAAATGATTTGAAACGCCAAAAAATGCTTAACTCACAAGTTTGAAAGTCTTGCGGTGTGTATTTCCATGTGCGCGCTTTCCCGAACAACGTTAATACACGAAGAGTCGACCCGGAGGCTCAAAATTAGGAAGGAATTACCAAAATTGGTAAATCTGGACCTCTGCACCCCATCCCGTTCATAAGATAGGTCGATGATAGCACACTCAATTATATCGGCCAAGCATCTTTCCATTCTAATTGAGATTCACAACTGTTAGGGCTCAAATTTACACCCATGATAAAACAGTATGTAGTGGTCCATCTGGAATGATTTGGATTGATTTCATGATCAGGAATACCCGAAAAACACCAGCGTAACCCTAACCCATACAGTTGTGACCAAAACCCACAAATGTCGTTTCGGAGCAAAATTGGACATGCATATTGTCGCCAAATAATCCGAAACACCCTGAAACCCTTAACCAGCAAGTTTCAAAGTCTCGCGGTCCACATCGTTACCTGCGCACCTTGAAATGTGTTTGACCCTTGTCCGGAGCTGATCGAAAGGGTCTAAAGGCCTACAGGTACCATTTCAGAGTGGAACTGGACATGCAGATTGCTGCTAAATGATCCGTAACACCAAAGAATGCTTAACTCGTAAGTTTGAAAGTCTTGTGGTTCGTATTTCGAAGTGCGTGCTTCCCAGAACAACATTCCTATATGAAGAGCCGACCCAGAGACTATAAATTAGGAAGAAGTTATCAAAATTCGTAACATTTGGACCTCTGCACCTCATCCCGTTCATAAGATAGGTCGATGATAGCACACTCAGTTGTATCGGCCAAGCCTCTTTCCAATCTAGTTGAGATTCACAACTGTTGGGGCTTAAATTTGTACCCATGATAAAACAGTCTTTAGTGGTCCATCTACAACGATTTGGATCTATTTCAAGATAAGGAATATCCAGAAAACTCCAGCGTTACCTTAACCCGCGTAGTTGTGATCAAAACCCACAAATGTCATTTCGGAGTGAAACTGGACATGCGTATTTTCGCCAAATAATCGGAAATACCCTAAAACCCTTAACCTGCAAGTTTCAAAGTCGCGCGGTGCATATCTATACCTGCGCACCTTGGAATGCGTTTGACTCTTATCCAAAGCTGATCGAAAGGGTCTGAAAGCCTACAGGTACCATTTCAGAGCGGAACTAGACATGCGTATTGCTGCCAAATGATCTGGAATGCCAAGAAATTCCTAACTCACAAGTTTAAAAGTCCTGCAGTGCGTATTTCCTTGTGCGCGCTTCCCGAAACAATGTTAAAATACTAAGAGCCGACCCGTAGGTTCCAAATTAGGAAGTAATTACCAAAATACGTAACATTTGTATTTCTGCACCCTATCTCGTTCATAAGATAGGTCGACAATAGCACACTCAATTGCAACGACCAAGCCTCTTTCCAATCTAATTGAGATTCAAAACTGTGGGGCCTCAAATTTTAACCCATGATAAAACAGTATGTAGCGGTCCATCTACAACGATTTTGATTGATTTCAAGATCAGGAATATCCTGAAAAACACCAGCGTAACCTTAGCCGGCGCAGTTGTGACCAAAACCCACAAATGTCGTTCTGGAGCGAAACTGGACATGCGTATTTTCGCCAAATAATCCTAAATACCCGAAAACCCTTAACATACAAGTTTCAAAGTTGCGCGGTGCATATCTTTACCTACGCACCTCGAAATGCGTTTGACCCTTGTTAGGAGCTGACCAAAAGGGTTTGAAAGCCTACAAGTACCATTTCAGAGGGGAACTGGACATGCATATTGGTGACAAAAATGATTCGGAACGCCAAAAAATGCTTAACTCACAAGTTGGAAAGTCTTGCGGTGCGTATTTCCATGTGCGCACTTCCCGGAACAACGTTAATATACTTAGAGCTAACCCGGAGGCTCCAAATTAGGAAGGAATCACCAAAATTCGTAACATTTGGACCTCTGTACCCCATCCCATTCATAAGATAGGTCTAGGATAGCACACTTAATTGTATCAGCCAAGCCTCTTTCCAATCTAATTGAGATTCTCAACAGTGGGGGCTCGATTTGCACCCATGATAAAATAGTATGTAGCGGTCCATCTACGACGATTTGGATCGATTTCAAGATCAGGAATACCAGAAAAACACCAATGTAACCCTAACCAGCGCTGTGGTGACCAAAACCCACAAATGTTGTTTCGGAGCGAAACTAGACATGCGTATTGCCGCTAAATAATCCGAAATACCCTTAAACCCTTAACCAGCAAGTTTCAAAGTCACGCGGTGCATATCTTTACCTGCGCACCTCGAAATGCCTTTGACCCTTGTCTAGAGCAAACCGAAAGGGATTGAAAGCCTACAGGAACCATTTCAGAGCAGAAATGGACCTGCGTATTTCCATGTGCACGGATTTCGTAACAGCGTTCCTATACGAAAAGCCAACACGGAGGCTCAAAATTAGGAAGGAATTACCAAAATTCGTAACATCTGGACCTCTGCATCCCATCCCGTTCATTTGATAGGTCGATGATAGCGCACTCAATTATATCGGCCAAGCCTCTTTCCAATTTAATTGAGATTTGCAACTGTTAGGGCTCAAATTTACATCCATGAGAAAACAGTATGTAGCGGACCATTTACTGACTTGGATCGATTTAAAGATCAGGAATACCAAGAAAACACCAGCGTAACCCTAACGCAGTCCTCATCAAAACCCACAAATGTAGTTTTAGTGAGAAACTAGAGATAAGTATTGCAGCCAAATAATTCGAAATACCCTAAAACCCTTAACCTACAAGTTTCAAAGTCACACGGTGCATATCTTTACCTGCGCACCTTGAAATGTGTTTGAGCCTTATCCAGAGTTGACCGAAAGGGTCTGAATGCCTACAGGTACCATTTAAGAGAGAAACTGGGCATGCGTATTACTACCAAATGATCGGGAACACCAAAAAATGCTTAACTCACAAGTTTGAAGGTCTCGCGGTGCGTATTTTCATGTGCGCGCTTCCCGGAACAACGTTAATACACGAAGAGCCGACCTGGAGGCTCAAAATTAGGAAGGAATTACCAAAATTTGTAACATTTGGACCTCTGCACCCCATCCCGTTCATAACATAGGTCGATGATAGCACACTCATTTGTATCGCCCAAGCATCTTTCCAATCTAACTATGATTCACAAATGTTGGGGCTCAAATTTGCACTCATGATAAAATAGTATGTAGCTATCCATCTAGAATGATTTGGATCGATTATAAGATCAGGAATACCCGAAAAACACCAGCGTAACCTAAACTCGCGCAGTTGTGACTAAAACTCACAAATGTCATTTCAGAGCGAAACAGAACATCCTTATTGCCGCCAAATAATCCGTAATACCCTAAAACCCTTAACCAGTAAGTTTCAAAGTCGCGCGGTGCATATCTTTACCTGCGCACCTCGAAATGCGTTTCACCCTTATCCGAGCTGACCGTAAGGGTCTGAAAGCCTACAGGTACCATTTCAAAGCGGAACTGGACATGAGTATTACTGCCAAATGATTTGAAACGCACAAAAATGCCTAACTCACAACTTTAAAAGTCTTACGATGCGTATTTCCATGTGTTCGCTTTCCGGAACAACGTTCCTATACGAAGAGCCGACCCGGAGGCTCCAAATTAGGAAGGAATAACCAAAATTCGTAACATCTGGACCTTTGTACCCCATCCCATTCATAAAATAGGTTGATGATAACACACTCAATTGTATTGGCCAAGCCTCTTTCCAATCTAATTGAGATTCACAACTGTTGGGGCTCAAATCTGCACCTATGATAAAACTGTATGTAGCGGTCCATTTACAACGATTTAGATTGATTTCAAGATCAGGATTACCTGAAAAACACCAGCGTAACCCTAACCTAGGAAGTTGTGACCAAAATTCACAAATGTCATTTCGAGTGAAACAGGAGATGCGTATTGCAGCAAAATAATCTGAAATACCGTAAAACCCTTAACCTGCAAGTTTCAAAGTCGCGCGGTGCATATTCTAACCTGCGCACCTTGAAATGCATTTGACCCTTGTCCGGAGCTGACTGAATGGGTTTGAAAGTCTACCCGTACCATTTCAGAGCCAAACTGGACATGCGTATTGCTACCAAATGATCCGAAACGCCAAAAAATGCTTAACTCATGAGTTTGAAAGTTTTGCGGTTCGTATTTTCTTGTGCGCGCTACCTGAAACAACGTTAATATAAGAAGAGCCGACCCAGAGGTTCCAAATTAGGAAGGAATTACCAAAATACATAACATCTGGACCTTTGTACCCCATCCCGTTCATAAGATGGGTCGATGATAGCACACTCAATTGTAACTGCCAAGCCTCTTTCCAATCGAATTGAGATTCACAACTATCGGGGCTCAAATTTGCACCAATGGTAATACAGTATGTAGTGGTCTATCTACAACAATTTGGATCGATTTCAAGATCAGGAATATCCGGATATCGCCAGTGTAACCCTAACCCGCGCAGTTGTGACCAAAACTCACAAATGTCGTTTCGTAGTGAAACTGGACATGCTTATTGCCGCCAAATAATCCAAAATACCCTAAAACCCTTAACCTGCAAGTTTCAAAGTCGTGCGATGCATATCTTTCCTTGCACACCACGAAATGCGTGCGACCCTTGTCCGGAGCTGACAGAAAGGGTCCGAAAGCCTACAGGTACCATTTTAGAGTAGAACTTGACATGCGTATTGGCTGCCAAATGATTCGTAATGCCAAAAAATGATTAATTTGCAAGTTTGAAAGTCTGGCAGTCCGTATTTCTATGTGGGCGCCTTCCGGAACAACGTTTCTATACGAAGAGCCGACCCGGACGCTCCAAATTAGGAAGGAATTACTAAAATTTGTAACATCTAGACTTCTGCACCCCGTCCCGTTCATTTCATAGGTCAACGATAGCACCCTCAATTGTATCGGCCAAGCCTCTTTCCAATCTAATTGAGATTCACAACTGTTGGGGCTCGAATTTGCACCCATGATAAGACAGTATATAGCGGTACATCTACGACGATTTAGATCGATTTCAAGATCAGGAATACCAGAAAAACACCAGCGCAACCCTAACCTGCGCAATCGTGACCAAAACCCGCAAATGTCGTTTCGAAGCGAAACTGGACATGCATATTTGAAAATGCGTTATAAGTTTGATTACCGCTTTTGTAGAAGCAAGAAACAGGTTTCTTTGTCCTAGAGGGGGGTGAATAGGACACTTTTTTAAAATTACCAAATTACACACTTGCAAACATGCGAAGTATTCTTAGAGAACTTACTTCAAACACAAGATATGCAGAATATTAATCAATAAAAATGCAAGTGAAAGAAGTAAAGCAGTTCAACCACTCATCACACAACAAAAGATTTTTATAGTGGTTCGGTTATGTACCTACTCCACTCCCGGCTGATCCACTCACTCTTTGAGTGGCCGGATTTCACTATCTCTATGGTTTTAAATGAGGTTAACCATAAACCTTAACAGCCTACAAAAGGACTTAAACCTCAACACATGGATTCATCCTTCCATAGGACTAATCCATGAACCACTTTGTCCTACACAAGGACTTGTCCTACTCAAGGACTTGTCCTACGCAAGGACTCAACCGAGTTTGGGTCTTCAAACTCTGAAACCCAAATCTCAACTTTGAGGAGGTTTCTTGGACTCGAAAGACTAAATATACTTAGCTGATTGAGCCCCTTGATGATGCCTTTGTTGAAGAAGCTTCGGCTTGCACGGAAGATACCTTCTTCAGCTCCCACAATCAGCAACCTTGTTACGGATGACTTCTTGTAGATTCCAAGGTGAGGGATTAGGGTTTGGTGGAGGCTATATTGGGATATGGCTTTTATATGAGGAGTAGCTTCTGCTTAAACCACCATTAATGGCATTGATGACAAGGTTATAACTTTGAGAGGTAGGTCAAGATGCCATTAAAGAAGGGTTGAGTTCATGGTTCAATCTAAGCTTTAAATGCTCTTCAATGTTGGTCAAATTAACATGGATTGAAGTATGAACTCAACAAATCAAAGGAAATGAGAGAAAAGGGATCTCAAGGAGAAGCACAAACAAACCCTAGATGATGCTCAAGGTAATTCTTTTAAGATCCAACCGAGTTCCATATATAGAGATGTCTTTCAACGGTTAGAAAACGGTCACCTCGATAGGTTCCGATCGATTGGACATAAGTATCAGCTCATTTTGAATTTTTTGCTGAAAAACAGGTTCTCCGATTGATCGGACTTAGTTCCGATTGATCGGAGGACCCTGTCCAATTGATCGGACAGATGGTCCAATTGATCGTAATTTCTTCCAGAGATTTTATGTGATTTTCTGGATTTTCGTCCGATGGATCGGATGTCCTTCCGATTGATCGGAGCACCCTGTCCGATTGATCGGACAGATGGTCCGATTGATCGTAATTTCTTCCAGAGAGTTATGTGATTTTCTAGATTTTCGTCCGATTGATCGGAGCACCCTGTCCGATTGATCGGACAGTCCTCCGAGTGATAGGAAAAACGTCCAGATAGATTTTTAAAGTTGCTGGACAAATCTCCGATTGATCGGACATAACTTCCGATTGATCGGACACCTATCGGACACAGCTCCGATGGATCGGACACCTATCGGAGACAGCAGATATACTATTTTTCATGTTTTAAGCAACAACTGCCATAATGGACACGTCCATAGCTGATCTTTATGGAAGGTGGACTATAGATGGGGCTAAGGATGTACCTAGGAAGGATTGGGCCATCTATAGAAGGGTTTTGGGATCAAAGGTTTGGATGAAGAGGCTTGAAGCTTGACTGGATGAGCGATCTTCTTGAGTAGCTTCTGTCTTCAGCCGCAAGTAGACTTGACGACATACTAACCATAGTGTTAGAACTTAGAAAAAAAAGAAGAATCAGAAATTGCTCGTCAGCAGTCCTTTCTTTTTTTTCGTGTTTCTTTTATTCTGGAGGAATTCTGAGTATAGAGACATTCGTAGACGATCATAAGCAATCACAAAGTGTACAAAAGAGAGAGATATGGCAAGGCGAATTTTATTCCAGAGATTCTAAGATCTTTTACATTCCAGGCTGTGATACTGGTCACAAGCCTTTAATTACATCAATGGTTGATCACCCTTGATTGGAAGGCAAAAGACTAATTCCGCCGAGGATTATGGTCTTGAGTTCATGGTCGTGTAGACCTTTGTTTTCTTGTTATGGACTGAGCCACATTTATTAGACACGCCGGATGTCTATGTCCCATTTTCTTTCGGATTGTCCGGGTTGAGAGACTGTCAGGATTCGAGTGGTGCAACTCGGGGCCCGCGCCTGTTACTTTGAACAGGTGACCGCTGGAATACACGATCCTCGAATGTTAGTCGGCATGACCCAAGGCCCGCGCCCGTATTTTTATGACGGGTGACCTTAGGAAAGCACTCCGCAACGTTCCCGAACGAGGTTTTTAATTGAGTGGTTCAACTCTGGGCCCGCGCCTGTTACTGTGAACAGGTGACCGCTGGAATACACGAACATCGAAATGTTGGTCGGCATAACCTAAAGCCCGCGCCCGTATTTTTATGACCGGTGACCTTAGGAAAGCAATCCGCAACTACCTCATCAGCTCAACCGACGGACCTGTTATCGATGGGTAGGGCATCGACTGTCTTTTTCATAGTGGCAGTCCATAGCAAGATGTTTCAAGCTTAGTTAGAACTCTTTGTTTGTGGTTTCTCGTGGTAACCATAACCCCTTAGGTTTAGCCTCGGACCTTTATCCGGGATGAATAGAGCTTTGTACAGTAAAGTAAATGTATTTCTTCTGGAGTCGGGCGACTCGTCTTCGAGAACACTCTTTCTTCTGAGTATTTTCAGTGATCTATTTGGGATCAGGTAGGCTTTATCAAGCCAAGATCTCTTGAGGATCCAAACTCAATGGGTTGGATCGGCTATCTCCGATGCCTGTAAGTGGCTAAGTATAGGGTCCGATGGGTACCCACATATGCTAATTTCTTATGAATAATGGGGATCGGTGCCCCGTGAATGCTTGACTCGGCTGTTGGATAGCCTGAGTACTTCAGCTTTGCCTCGGCGTCTTTGAGATCGCGGTTGATTTCAACTGGCACTAGTCAATTCTCAAGCCAATTACAGGGCACTTCCCAGGGCTGAAAACGACTAAGTAGTGGACCTGCTTACGGTCTGATTAGGGAAATCGGTGCGTATTATCGATAACCATCTTTGAACAGGGGTGGATTACGTCCACGAGGATCGCTGTGCGATCGCGTTTCGATTTGCTTAGCAGAAGTCGATTTTCAGGCCAACAGGGCACTTCCCAGGGTTGGAAATGACTAAGTAGTGGACCTGTTTGCGGTCTAATCAGGGAAATCAGTGAATATTGTTGATGACCGACTTGGAACAGGGGTGGATTATGTCCACGAAGATCGTGGTGCGATCGTGTTTCGATTTGCTTAGCAGAAGTCAATTTTCGGGCCAACAGGGCACTTCCCAGGGCTGAAAATGACTAAGTAGCGGGCCTGCCGACCGCTTGATTAGGGTATTAAAGAGTCCTGAGATTGGATAACCTCAGCCGCGTGCATGATTATGATGTATCATGTCAAGTAGAATAAAAGTTTCCCTCTCGGGCTCGGTCCAATTTCGCTCGATTCTTCTCGTTTTAGGCCGTTTTTGGCTCTTTCGGAAGGATTTTCGGGGCTGCCAAATTGGCTAAGTGTTGGTCATTTTGGAACAAAACACTGATTTGGGCCACTTATCATTAACCGTTGGAGAATCTGATCCTATGGATGGATAGAACTCATCGAGACGCATCTAGGAGAGGCGGTTTCATCAAAATCTGATCCCGGACAAAGGCGGGCCGCACAACGGAAGGTCCACTCCTCCCATCAGCCTCCAGGCGCATGGGGGGTGTGTACAGGCGCATGTGGCCATTTTGCAGGCGCATGTGGTGTTGCATCATCTGTCAAGGGCATGTGATCATCATCTGGGCGCATGTGCCCATTTTGCACAAAAAATAGATGAAGGAGAGGTGTTCCGGGCGCATGTGGCAGTGCACATGCGCCTGGAACCAAAGAGTGGGCGCATGTCTCTCCCGGACTTAGAGAAAATTCGGATTTTTCGGTGGGAAAAGCCGGCGCATGTGGTGGAATAAGCCGGCGCATGTTGGAGAAAAGCCAGTGCATGTTCCCAGCAATTAGAAAATTTCAGGATTTCTTCCTGAACTTAGGATTCTGGTGAGGAAATCCCTTTCCGGCGAGGGTTTCCGGCGAGGGAATCCACTCCGGCCAATGCATCCGACAATGGGAAAGAAAGCAAGCGCATGTGGTGCTTACATCACTCTGAGGCCGGCAGGGGATGATCTCGTGCTGATGAAATGAAGCGAGTTCACTATTTATAGGGGGTAATCGGGTTCGGGTCCGGTCCGGCGGGTATTTCCCGATGCATGTCCCAGAAACAAAGCCAAGCGCATGTGAGAAAAATGCACCAGGCGCATGTGGAGGATCCGGGCGCATGTGATTTACCGGCGCATTTCCCGGCGCTTTTCGGAAAGGTGTTTCATTCACTCCATTTCACTAATAGGGTGCAAGCGCATGTGGTTGGAGGCCAGGCGCATGTTCTTTGCCGGCGCTTTCCCACTACTTAGCCAGATTTTCAGAATTCCAGCACTTAGAAAATTTCAGCATTTCAGCTCCGACGGGGGACCTCCAAGGGACAGCTACCTTTTCTAGACATGCACTCACTGTCGCCAAGCCACTTCTAGGCTATGATTGACCTCCTGAATGAACGGGATGGGGTGTGGAAGTCCAGATGTTGCTAATTTTGGTACTTCCTTCCTAATTTGGAGCCTCCGGGTCGGCGTGTCGTATAGGAACGTTGTTCCGGGGAGCGCGTGCATGGAAATACGCATCGTAATGACTTTAAACTTTCTATTGAAGGGTTTTGGGGTGCTCCGGATCATTTGGCGATGAAGCACATGTCCAGTTCCGCTCTGAAATGGTAGCTGTAGGCTTACGGACCCTTTTTGGTCAGCTCCAAACGAGGATGAAACGCATTTCGAGGTGCGCATGTAAAAATATGCATCAGATGACTTCGAAACTTGCATGTTAAGGGTTTTAGGGACATTTCGGATCATTTGGTGGCGAAGCGCATGTCCAGTTCCGCTCCAAAATATTGTTTACGAATTTTGGTCGCTACCAAGCGATCAGGGTTGTGCAGGCGTTTTCAGGGCTTTCCTGGCCTCAAAACTTAACCAAATCATTGTCAATAGACCACGGGATGTTGTTTTACAATGGGTGCAAATTTGAGCCCCAACACATGATAATTGACAAATCTTTGCATTAACAATCTCCCCCTTTGTCAATTACCGGACAAAACCAAACCTATAGAAGTCTTAGTCCATACCACAGACTTTTCCTAGACACCAAAACCAACTTACATACATACATTGAACATGTCGTAGAAAATAAATGCTTTATACATAGACATGACTCATTACATACAAAATGTACAGACTCAATGTACAGACTAAGCTTCACTTAAGCTCCCCCTAAGTCCCTGCACACAAAAGATCAACAAAAAATAACCTGGACCTTTTGGTGGGATAACTTCTCCCCCTTTTTGTTAGTGATTGACAAAGGTTAGTGAAATGATAATGCAGCACATATGTCATAGACTGAAGGAAGAAATAGACATTAACGAGCCGCGGGAGGAAGCCAAATACACATGGTCATGTAAGGATATACAAGTATATGTCAGTAAGCACAGTGGACATATAGCCCAAGCAGCCAACCTCCCCTTCTAAAATGTATATCATGACCAAACATCCCATATATACAACCCAAAATGGGGCAAGAAGCCCAATAAAGATAAAGCAATTACGAACAAGTATGTATAAACGCATAGGAATCAGATAAATGAGAAATGATGCACAAAATAAGTAATATCAAATATCAATCCACAAATCCAAATCAACAAATGATCATCAAAATATCCAAAACAAAATGATCATCAAAATATCCAATACAAATTGATCATAGAGTCAGATCCAGCAATGAGAGCATCAAAATGTTCCAAGGAAAAGTCTATCAAAAGATATAACTATGAAGGTGCTGAACTTGGGTGCCAAAGTCGCCCCAAAAAGATATCCGCGACGGTGCACACACTAAGGATCCTAGCCAGAAATATGGACAGCTACGGAGCAGGGCCAGAAATGTCATCACGTCAACACGAGAGAGCTGAGGTGAGGCGCTGAACGGCATCGTGTACTGTCTGCATCAGGCTCTCAAGTCGGGTCAACCGCTCACCGTGCTGTGCTAGGGCGCCCTCCACATGATCCAGTTGAGCAATGATCTGCTCCGAGTGAGGAGGAGGAGGAGCGGAAGAGGCGTCAGACTAAAGTTGCCGCTTGACCGATCGTCGAGCTGGGGCCGGCGTCGAGGCGGGGGCTGAAGACTTGCTATGGGTGCCAAAAGACACCTATGGGGAGTATGGGAGAAGTCCTGGTCTTCCACGTCAACCTCTCTGGGCAGAGCCATCTTTTTTATATTGAGGTCCTTGAAGGTTCGTCGAGGAATGGGATGAACCACAATATTGGTGAACCCGCAGTCTTGGCCCAAACGAGTAATGATCCAGCCAAAGGGGATGGTGTTGCGGGTGTTAGGTAGTGAATCCAGTATGTGATGCAGAATGATGGATGGAAGACATAGACGCATCCCGTGACCAACGTGATAGAGTAAATTTACCATATTAGCTGTGAGATTTGATTTGTTGGTGCTACGTGGGTACACATTGGTGCTGAAAATTTGGTGGAGCACTCGGAATCTGTTGGACATTTCGGACGCCCGGAGTGCACTACCATCTATCCACTCGGGATTGGGACCTCGACACAAATAACGTGTCCAATCAGCCCGTAGAGAAGAATCAAGAAGATTATCATTAGGTTGGGGGCTGTGGACATGGGAATCCCAATGAGGTCTGCGATTGTTTGGGCTGTGATCTTCACAACACGACCTTCGACAATGACCTCGCACGATGGAGGATTTCCAACAGGGTTGATAATTTTGGACAAGAATACATACACAACTTCTGGATGTGCCACGCCTCTAAACCGTAGCACACCCTCCCAATTGATCTGTGCGAGGAGTGCTGGAATGCCAAACGGCTCCACGCACGACAGGACTACCTCCCGCTCATAGATGATGGTGTGGGACTGAAAGAGGGATAGTGTAGATGGACTCTCAAGTTGGGCTGGAGGAGCAGTAGGAGGTGGAGAACCCTGAGATGGTCAAGTAGTTGGGAGTTTCTTAGACCTGGAGGTGGTGGATGGCCCCGCAACCATCTTGGATTTGCCTTTAGGGTCTTTAGGCATCGTTTTTGAAGATTGTAGGAACGGTGGAACAATGATCAGACCAAGATGGATAGGAAGGAAATGATTTAGTAGGAAGATCTCCAAATCCCTAATAATGATAAGCCAATAGAGGAAGGGGGAAGAAGCAATCGAACTGACAAATCTAGAATCCTTACCTAGGAGTCATGTGAAACCACCATTTCTACAAATGAGGACAGTTGGAGGGCTGGCCGAGCTACAGTCCGATCACAAGAAAATGCCCTACCAGAGGAGTTTGGAAAGAAACAGGAAAATGGGGCAGAATGAACAGAGCTCGCGTATATAGCCATCGGATCCCCGATATTTTCGATTGATCAGAGAAGTCTCCGATCAATCGGAAATGTCTCCAGTGACATATGAACAGATAAATCCTTTCAGCATGTTACAAGTGATGAGTCAGCCTATTTTGGAAGGTTGTATGCTTGAAAATATTGACCATCATTCAATTATATGAGGCTTATTCCTCAGATATACTTATATGCACATGTTTTTTCCAACCGACTAGAGTGAGCATACCCCGATAGACTTCCGAAGGTGTTCAAACCTTGTGGAATCTAACGGCTTTGTGAGAATGTCAGCCAATTGCCGCTCAGTTTGGATGTATTCAAGATTGACCACTTTTTCTTCAACTAATTCTCTTATAAAATGGTGCCGGATGTCGATATGCTTGGTTCGAGAATGTTGAACAGGATTTTTTGAAATATTAATGGCACTTGTGTTGTCACAAAAGAGCGTCATTTCGTCCTGATTAATACCATAATCCTTCAACCTCTGCTTCATCCAAAGTAGTTGAGCATAGCAACTACCGGCAGCAATATATTCAGCTTTAGCAATGGACAATGAGATGAAGTTTTGCTTTTTGCTATGCCAAGCAACTAAGCAGTTTCCGATGTAAAAACAGCCACCGCTTGTGGATTTTCGATCATCCATATTTC
Organism: Liriodendron chinense; assembly: GCA_003013855.2. NCBI lineage: Eukaryota > Viridiplantae > Streptophyta > Magnoliopsida > Magnoliales > Magnoliaceae > Liriodendron > Liriodendron chinense. The sequence goes on from ML058408.1 coordinate 7,570,577, forward strand.
CGGCCCAATCTGCATCGGAGTACCCCGCAATGATGGATGAGGTGTCAAAGGGGTACCACAAGCCATATTCAGTTGTGCAGGCCACATATCTGATCACTCTTTTTACAACAGTGAGATGTGATTCCCTAGGATCGGCTTGAAATCTAGCACATGCCCCTACGCTAAAAGCAATATCGGGTCTACTTGCTGTGAGATAGAGGAGACTCCCAATCATACTTCTATATAAATGTTGGTCAACACTTTTGCCTGATAAGTCTTTGGAAAGTTTAATGGTAGTGGCCATAGGCGTGGTGTGTGATCGACCCGAGTCTAGCCCAAACCTCTTGACTAAATCTTTTGCATACTTAGTTTGGTCGATGAAGATTCCATTTTTCAGTTGTTTAACTTGCAATCCTAGAAAAAATTCAGTTCGCCTACCAAACTCATCTCAAATTCAGATTTCATTAATTCAGCAAATAAGCTAGAAAATTCTTCACGGTTTAAGTCAAATACAATATCATCCACATAAATCTGAGTAATGAGAAATGAATCAGTCGTCCTTTTAATAAATAGGGTTTTGTCAACACTCCCCCTAACAAACTTGTGAGCATTTAGAAATTGAGTAAGACATTCATACCATGCTCGGGGGGCTTGTTTTAACCCACAGAGAGCCTTTTTCAATCGGTAGACTCTTTGAGAATAACTAGGGTCCACAAACCCTTTAGGTTGTTCAACATAAACTTCCTCATCAAGTATACCATTTAGAAAGGCACTCTTCACGTCCATTTGAAATAATTTGAATTTGAGTGCACATGCTATGGATATGAGAATTCGGATGGATTCTAGTCTAGCAACTGGGGCAAAAGTTTCATCAAAATCAATTCCCTTGATTTGAGAGTACCCTTGAGTTACAAGACGTGCTTTATTTCGAATCACATTGCCAGATTCATCTGTTTTGTTCTTGAAGATCCATTTACTTCCAATGACATTCTTCTCATATGGTCTTTCAACCAGAAACCAAACTTCATTTCTGGTGAACTGTTGAAGTTCCTCTTGCATTGCAAGTATCCAAAACTCATCATTGAGAGCCTCATTTATATTTTTTGGTTCAATTTTTGAGGAGAAGCACACATGACTATTGATGGCCTCAAGTTGTCTCCTAGTCTTGACTCCAACATTCGGATTCCAATGATTTGATTGAGGGGATGATCCTTGATATGTGGAACATTTTCAGAAGCTATTGAGGCATTGGGAGTGGGAGATTTTTCAACAAGTTTACCTATGTGGCATGGTTCTCCCACTTCATCATCATCAAGTCTTGTATCTTCTTTGGATTGGTCATCAATGATAACATTTATGGATTCTTGAGTTGTTTTAGTCCTTGTGTTATAAACTCTATAGGCACGACTATCAGAAGCATATCCTAAAAATATTCCCTCATCGTTCTTAGAGTCAAATTTTCCTAGATTTTCTCGATCACGAAGGATGTGGCAGTTGCTACCAAAGACCCTAAAGTACTTGATGTTTGGAACTTTTCCATTCCACAGCTCATATGGGGTTTTATCTAGGCCAACTCTCAAATAAACTCGATTAATGATGTGACAAGCTGTATTCACTGCTTCGGCCCACAGATTTTTTGCTATATTTCTGTTGTTCATCATAACTGTGGCCATGTCAAGTAGAACTCTGTTTTTCCTCTCTGCTACTCCATTCTGTTGTGGAGTTTTTGGGGCTGAGAACTCATGTTTGATGCCTAGATTTTTGCAGAATAGTTCAAATCGCCCATCCTCGAATTCCCCCCCATGATCACTCCTAATACGTTTCACTGTACATTCCTTCTCATTGTGGAGTTGTTTCATGAGTTTCTAAAATTCCTCAAATGTATCAGACTTTTCTTTCAAAAATACAACCCAAGTGTAGCGGGAATAGTCGTCAATGATAACAAAGAAGTACCTCTTACCACCTTGACTCATTACTCTTGTGGGACCTACGAGATCCATGTGGAGTAGATCAAGGGGTTTTGATGTAGCAATGATGGATGTCTTCTTATGTGCAACTTTAATTTGTTTACCTTTCAAGCACTCTGCACATACTTCTTTTGGTTTCTTCCCAATCTTAGGTAATCCTCTAACTAATTTCTTTCTACTCAACCTAGCAAGGTTCCTATAATGGACATGACCAAGCCGTTGATGCCATAACTCAGTTTCATCATTAATGGCCATATGGCATACGGCAGATGGTCCCTTATCACCCTTATTTTTAATAACATAGCAGTTATCTCCAGTGCGAAGCCCTTTTAGTATCAATTTTCCAGTTTGGTCCATAATTTCACATATATCTTTAGAGAATTTTACGGAATGATGTTCATCACATATTTGAGAGATGCGTAATAGATTATGTTTCAAACCGTCAACACACAGTACATCCTCAATTTTGGGCAATCCTGGCCCGGTGATGGTTCCCTTTTCAACAATTTTGACAACGCTCCCATCTCCAAAGGTAACAGACCCACCATCAAACTTAGCATAATCACAAAACTGAGTCCTGTCACCTGTCATGTGTCGGGAGCATCCACTATCAAGATACCACCTAGTGTTTCTTCCGGCTCTAAGGGCTGTATGGAGAACTAAGCATTTGTTCTTTACTACCCATTTAGATACTATCCTTTTTTGAGAACCAGGCTTCTTGGTTGATTCTAGAGATGTCATCGTTTGAGCATGAGGTATTGAGTTTTTTCCTTTGCTTGATTTCTCTTGCATCAGCTCCATGGTCCTTTTGTTTAACTGTTTTACAATTTCAAGGAGCTCTTCCATTCTTTTGTCTTTCTTAGGTGGAGTGGGATAATTTCTCCTCATATTTCCATTTTTGTATGGTGTTTGTTTTGGAGGACTCCACATATGATTCATCATTTTTCTGGTAGGTACAAATTTACCTTTCAAGTTCCGAACCGGATTCTTATAGATCAAGCATTCAAACTTCAAATGTCCAACATCTCCGCATGCATGGCATATTGGTGAATTCTTCTTATTGCTTCCTGATGCATTCCTAATCTTTTCAGGTTCTGGGTTACTAACCTTAGTTTGCTCACCATAGCCTAGCCCTCTTGTATTCCTACAAGGCTTACCTGATTTAAGGATATCGTCTAGTTTTTCTCTACTTTGAGCAAATCTTTCATTTAGTTGACGTTCTTGATTAAGCTGCAAGATTAGACATTGATTTGTAGATTTTGCCTTTTTCAGCTCATCTTCTAGGGTATTAATTTTATCTTGAGTTGCTTTGTTTATCCTTTCCAAGTCACAGATCTGAAAGTGAAATATGTTGTTTTCTCCTTTCACTTCTTGCATTTCATCAGCCAATTTGTTGTTGTCAATATTAGCTTGGCTCAACTTCTTGGTAAGAAGGATGCTTTGACGAAATAACTCATCATAGGCAACTTGCAACCCTTCATTATCATCCTCGTCATCATCGGAGGATGTCACATTGTTTTCTGACGACTCATTATCATCCTTGTCTCTTATGCCCTGTATGTCTGGGACAATCTCCGAGATAGAGGCCATTAAAATTTTAACTGATCCTCTCCCATCACTTTGATATTCATCTGATTCTGAATCTGAACTCTCGAGGTTGTCCCCTGTGGCTGCCATTGCTTTCTTTTTTAATTTTTCTTTGGCAGGAGCTTGGCAGTCAGAGGCAATATGACCATAGCGTCCACAGTTGTAGCACTTAGAATCTTTTGGCTTGTTGTAGGATTTTCCTGTATAGCGCTTTTTGTCAAAAGATTTGCTATTTTTGTCAACCCTCTTTCCTTTGTTTTTGAAGAATTTTCTAAATTTCTTGGCCATAAGAGCCATTTCATTCATATCCATTTCTTCATCACTATCAACTACAGATTCTTGTGTAGTGTGTGAAGTTTTCAGCACTGTGTTTTTACTTTTTGGGGCTTGAAATGAAGTTCATGGGTTTGTAGAGATCCTGTAAGTCTTCTATTTTCATAGTATCAATATCTCTACATTCCTCAATAGTTATGACCTTGGAGGAGAATCGTTCGGGTAAGGATCTTAGAATTTTCCTACAAATGGGCGGATCCGATATCCTCTCCCCCAATCCCCACATAGCATTGGTGACATCGCTCAGCCGGGTGTAAAAGTCCATGAAGTTCTCATGTTCTTCCATTTTCATATTCTCAAATTGAGTAGTCAAGAGCTAAAGTTTCGACCTCTTGACTGTACTAGTCCCTTCATGAGTAGTTTCAAAGATGTCCCATGCTTCCTTAGCAATTGTGCAGTTATAAATTCTTTTGAACTCATCTGCTGAAACGGCACAAAAAATAGCATTGAGTGCCTTTGCATTGCTAATGTATCTCAGTTGTTCAAGATCAGTCCATAAATCATCAGGTTTGACTGTGGTGGTGGTGACCCCATCTGTGACTGTGCTCAAGAGGGGTATTTCATATTTGATTTCCACAGAACTCCATGTTACATGATCCAATGATTGCAAGAAGACTCTCATTCTTGCTTTCCAATATGCATAGTTTGATCCATCAAAATACGGAGGTTTGGAAACCATACTAGAATCCCCTTTTGACATGATTTCAAGCTTCTAGGAACGGATCACACTCCGAGCTGTTACGCCTTTAAGGAGGAACCCGCTCTGATACCAATTGAAAATGCGGTATAAGTTTGATTACGGCTTTTGTAGAAGCAAGAAACAGGTTTCTTTGTCCTAGAGGGGGGTGAATAGGACACTTTTTTAAAATTACCAAATTATACACTTGCAAACATGCGAAGTATTCTTAAAGAACTTACTTCAAACACAAGATATGCAGAATATTAATCAATAAAAATGCAAGTGAAGGAAGTAAAGCAGTTCAGCCACTCATCACTGTTCGCTTCCCCAAGTGTAGGGTTGCGATGTAGTAATAAACTCGGTAATACCGAGGTCGATCCACAGGGACTTATGTAGGATGTCACAAACTCATCCACAAGTTTCTATTGAAGCTAACAATCAAAGTTTGAATAGAATGTGTGTGATTAACAGTTTAAGCTAAATTTAATATAAACAATTATAAGAAGGCACTAGGGGTTCGAGGATCCACTTGTAGCAATCCTCGATGTTCAATCCGCTGTGGTTTCCCATTCTCTCAACTAGAATCACCAGTCAGGTCTATCTAGTCGGATGATAGAACTGTTAAACCAGAAGTCTGTAACATGTAAGTTCTATGCATAAAGTTCACTCAACTCTAGGCTGATCTGAGCATGCTCATTGCATAGGTCATTCACCTTTTCTATAGGCCCAATTCCCAATCATAACCATCCTCAAGTCTTCTCACAAGACAAGGCTAGATCATGATTTGAACTGGATTCAAATTATATGCACAGTCCATACATATTCCAGATAATCAACCAAAACTAGAACTTTGGCATGAAGCCCCTTTATGAAGAGCTTGGTACTAGAGCGCACTCCAATTCCTCGGATCATACAGGTCTAGACCGTTGCAAACAAATTAAGAAGATAAGTAATTCATCCAAACATCCATGAGTCATCACAAGACTAAGAGAAATTACTTAAAAACTTGTATAAACTTCAAACCTTAGTTCATAATCATGAATTCCAAACTGAAAACCACATAACTACGAATTAAAACATCTTGGATACACTACAAGCTTCACCTCTTAGCCCTAGCTAAGAGGTTTAGCTGCTCATGATCCAAGGAAACATGAAACAACTCTTAAAAACATGAAAACAGCAAAGCAAACCAAAAGGAGTTGTGAAACTCCAATCTTCACTTCCACAGTCTCCAACCTCGCTTGAGCCCTTATCGAATACCCTAGGAATAATCCCTAGGTGGCTTTTTATAGTTTGGAGGCTCCCCAACTCCGAAAAAATCGAGAAAGTGCGTAGCATTTACGCAGCGCAGAGAAAATCGGACGTTACTTAGAAGTTTCTAAGTCAGTACACCTGGCCGACCGGTCACGACCGGTCGGCCTCAATAAACGTTCGATCCAGCAAGCATGACCGACCGGTCAAGACCGGTCGGTCTTGTGGAACAACAGTCCAGCAAGTACCTCCGACCGGTCATGACCGGTCGGAGCTATTCATCCTTGGTCCAGCAACCCAGTCCGACCGGTCATGACCGGTCGGACATCTTCAAAAGACCTCTAGCAGTTGTAGCCGACCGGTCAAGACCGGTCGGTCACCTTTGTGTGTCCTTTAGTGTCATGGCTGACCGGTCGCTGACCGGTCTGGCTTCCTTAGCCGACCGGTCATGACCGGTCAGCAGTCCTTCAAGCTTCTTTTCTTCTTTCTCTTTTCTTTCCTTGCTTCTTTGATCATCAAATATTATTCATTAGAATGATGCCAAATGAGCTCTTTATGTCTTCAATTGAGTAGAGTCCACCCTCAATCCTGTAATCACAAAACATGCATTGAATTAGCTTACAAACCATACAAACCTTGCACAATTAGTGATGAATTGGGGTTAGAATATGCACAATTAAGAGCTCAACATACCCCCCAACCAGCATTTTGCTAGTCCCGAGCAAAACATGCGTGAAACTAATTCCATCCTTTAAAACTCAACTCTCTTTCAGAAACCATCCTTCTATACATTCCAAGGTTCATAAGCTTAAGATTCAGAAACATTAGGCAACAGAGGTTGAAACCGTAAACTCTCAAAACATAATAAGCATTCATATGAAATTCCCGCTGATTGGTTGATAAATAGAAAGATTTGAACAAGTTTAACCTAGTGTGGGTAGTGAAAATTCATCTCACGAGTTTCTAGGATTATCTTCTTCATAGATCAGGTAGACTATAGAACTCAAGGTACATAGAGCCACATCAGGTCCATGACAGGAATTTGCCTTACCGTCCTTCCGACGACTTTCACACTACGTCCCATTTCCGGCTTTGGTTACAGGTAGACCATCCCCCGGTTGGTAGTAGGTAGCCCTAATCGGAATTTCCACCGTTTTTCACATTCCCAATTTCATCCTTCCTTTCCTTTTTCTTTTAAATTAGATAGGATTTTTAGAAATCCATATCTTTCATTATTTTCCCATGGACAAGGATGGACAAAGTACCCCGGCCTGATTTCTCAATACCTTAATTCAAAGTCTAGCTAATCCATAAGTCACATAATCCCTTCAACTCATGAAAATCATGTAATGTGAACTAGGTGTAAAAGTGTTCAGATTTTCTATCAATCACAAAAATAGGGGAGTTCACATATAAAACCATTATGCTATGAGAGATTGCAGACATCCAGCCCCATACACTTCATATCTCCTCCTCTTATGCTCATATCAACTCGAATGCATAAAACCAGTGTTTTCCAAAAGAGTTTCGAATTTTTGAAAAATCGAAAGAATTTCCACATGATTGCTTGAAATGTTGCAAATCGCTGGACTCATCCAAGTGATCCTACACCCCCCAACCAAATCTTGCATTGTCCTCAATGTAAAAGATGTGCAATGAGCAAAACCTGAGAGCAATTTGAAAATAAAAGGGAGTGAGGAATGATAGTACCTGAGAGAGTGAAAAGTGGAGATCTTCCTCCTTCTAACAAACCTATGAAAACGAAAACAAAAGCAGCAAAATCCTAATCCTAACTACTCTATACCTCCATCAGACTAGGAGATCAATCATCCTGATACACAGGATCATTCAGAGGTATGGACATACCTTCTGAAGGGAAGTTCTCAAAGAACGGCTTTAATCGCTGCCCATTTGCTTTAAAAATGTTGCCGTTCCTTGGATTTAACAGCTCAACAGTTCCATATGGATAGACAATTTGCACAATGTAGGGACCGGTCCACCGAGATCTCAATTTTCCCGGAAATAGATGTAAGCGAGAATTATACATGAGGACTTTTTAATTTATCGTGAATGTCTTGCGAAGAATATTCTTATCATGGAATATTTTCGTCTTGTCCTTGTAAATTCTTGCATTCTCATAAGCTTCATTCCGGATTTCTGCAAGTTCATTCAATTGTAGTTTGCGTAGTGAGCTTGCCTTGTCAGAATTAAAATTCATCTTCTTAATAGCCCAATATGCCTTATGTTCCAACTCCACAGGTAAGTGACAAGCCTTCCCATAGACAAGTCTATAGGGAGACATTCCAATAGGGGTTTTAAAGGCAATACGGTAAGCCCACAGCGCATCGGTAAGCTGAAGTGACCAATCCTTACGATCGGGATTCACCGTTTTCTCTAAAATGTGTTTAATCTCCCTATTGGATATCTCAGCTTGTCCACTAGTTTGTGGGTGATAGGGAGTGCTCACTTTGTGCGTTACGCCATATTTCTTCATTAATGCTTCAAAAGGGCGATTGCAAAAGTGAGACCCTCCATCACTTATGATGACTCGAGGCGTTCCAAACCGGGAAAGAATGTTTTCTTTTAAGAATCGAATGACCGTTTTATGGTCATTATTCCGGCAAGGGATGGCCTCGACCCATTTGGAAACATAATCAACGACAAGCAAGATGTATTGGTTTCCAAAAGAAGATGGGAATGGGCCCATGAAATCGATGCCCCAACAATAAAAAATTTCGACAATTAAGATGGGATTGAGTGGCATCATATTTCTACGGGAGATTCCTCCTAATTTCTGACAAGGTTCGCAAGCTTTGCAAAACTCATGTGTGTCTTTGAACATGGTGGGCCAATAAAACCCACATTGCAGAATTTTCGCTGTGGTCTTTTTAGCCGAAAAATGGCCACCACATGCTTGAGAATGACAGAAGGAGATGATACTTTGTTGCTCATCATCTGGGACACATCTCCTTATGATTTGATCGGGACAATACTTGAACAAGTATGGGTCGTCCCATAGAAATTTCCGTACCTCTGAGAAGAATCTATCCTTATCTTGCTTTTTCCAATATGTAGGAATTGTACCTGTAGCAAGATAATTAGCAATGTCCGCATACTATGGTAATTGGGAAACAGCAAAAAGTTGTTCATCAGGGAACATGTCATTGATTGCAGTCGTTTCAGGGGAATCAGTGAGGACAAGTCGAGAGAGGTGGTCAGCTACTACATTCTCTACTCCTTTCTTATCACGTATTTCTAAGTCGAATTCTTGGAGTAGGAGGATCCATCTTAATAACCGTGGTTTAGCATCCTTCTTAGAGAGAAGATACTTAAGCGCGGCATGGTTGGTGAATACGATGATCTTGGATCCAATCAAGTTGGATCTAAACTTCTCCAAGGCAAAAACTACTGCTAAAAGTTCCTTTTCAGTAGTGGTGTAGTTTGCCTGGGCTGAGTTTAGGGTTCTACTTGCATAGTAGATGACACACAGGCTTTTTATCTTTTCTTTAGCCTAACACAGCCCCAATAGCATAGTCGCTAGCATCGCACATAATTTCAAAAGGAAGGCTCCAATCAGGTGGTTGCATTATTGGGGCACATGTCAACATACCTTTAAGGGTGGTAAATGCCTGTTGACATTCTTCATTCCACTCGAATGAATTTTCCTTTTGAAGTAGGTTACATAAAGGGCGAGAGAGTGAATTGAAATCCTTTATAAACCTTCTGTAAAATCCTGCGTGTCCTAAAAAGGACCGTATATCTCGTATGCTTTTGGGTGGTGGTAGGTTAGAGATAAGATCAATTTTCGCCTTGTCCACCTCAATTCCATTTTGTGAAACGATGTGACCAAGTACAATTCCCTTTTGAACCATGAAGTGACACTTTTCCCAATTGAGCACAAGGTTCTTCTCTTCACATCTTTTTAGCACAGATTTCAAGTGCTTAAGGCACTCATCAAAGTTACAACCAAATACAGAAAAATCATCCATGAAGACTTCGAGAATGGTCCCCACCATGTCAGAAAAGATGCTCATCATACAACGCTGAAAGGTGGCAGGGGCATTACATAGTCCAAACGGCATTCGTCGATAGGCGAAAGTACCGAATGGACATGTGAATGTAGTCTTTTCTTGATCTTCACGGGCAATTTCTATTTGGTTGTACCCTGAATAGCCATCAAGGAAGCAAAAGTGGGAATGGCCCGCCAACCGTTCTAAAATCTGATCAATAAACGGTAGGGGAAAGTGGTCTTTCCTCATGACAATGTTTAGCTTCCTGTAGTCAATGCACATTCTCCAACCGGTAGTGACTCTAGTTGGCACGAGTTCGTTATTGGCATTGGCTACGATGGTTATTCCGGATTTCTTAGGCACCACTTGAGTTGGGCTCACCCATTGGCTATCAGATATTGGGTAAATGATACCTACATCCAATAGTTTCACCACTTCGGCCTTAACCACATCCTTCATATTTGGATTTAGTCGTCTTTGTGGTTGCCGGGATGTCTTTATATTTTCCTCAAGGTGTATACGGTGAGTGCAAATCAGTGGGTCTATGCCTTTGAGATCCGCAATTGTCCATCCGATGGCACTCTTGTGCTCTAATAGAGTGGCTATTAGCCTACTCTCTTGTTCCTCATCTAAGTGGGAAGAAATCACCACTGGATATGTCTCATCTCGACCTAAATAAACATATTTTAGCTCACTTGGCAATGGTTTTAGGTCGAGTTTTGGTGCCTTAATGTTGGATGGGAGGGCCTTGTTCTCATTTATAGGCAAAGGTTCAATTGGGGCCCTCCATCTTTTATTTTCACGCACCAGCATCACATCTAGAATGGCATCCATCTCTTGTGTTGTATCATCATTCATATCATGGAGATGGGCCACACATGCCTCCAAAGGGTCAGAAAATAGTGACAAGGGGATTGTATCCTCCACGAATGATTCGATCATGTTTAATTCGTGGATATCATCATCAACTTCCCGCGGTTGTTTGCATAACTCAAATATGTTAAGCTCAAGGGTCATATTTCCAAAGGACATTTGTACAAGTCTGTTTCTACAATTGATAATGGCGTTTGAGGTAGCTAGAAACGGTCGTCCAAGTATGACGGGAATTTGAGTACCGGTGCCTATCACGGGATGTGTGTCCAAGACAATAAAATCTACTGGGTAGTAGAATTTATCAACTTGGACTAGAACATCCTCTACCATTCCTCTCGGTATCCGGATGGATCTATCAGCAAGTTGGAGTGTGGTTTTGGTGGGTTTCAATTCACCTAACCCAAGTTGTTCATAGACCGAGTATGGAATGAGATTCACACTTGCCCCCAAGTCGAGTAGGGCTTGTTTTATCTAGTAGTCTCCTATGATGCATGATATGGTTGGACTACCCGGATCTTTGTATTTTTGGGGCACCTCTTGTTTGATGATGGCACTCAAATTCTCAGTCAAAAGCACTTTGTTGTGAACGTTATGTTTCCTTTTGATTGTACACAATTCCTTTAAAAATTTGGCATAAGATGGTATTTGTTTTATTGCATCCAACAGCGGAATGTTAATCTTCACCTGCTTGAAAACTTCCAGAATCTCCAGATTTTTATCTAAAGGTTTAGGTGAAATCAACCTTTGTGGAAATGGGGCGACCGGCTTGTATTGTCTTTCCGGTTCTTTCTCTTGTGGAATATTGTTTGGGCTATCATCCTCTTTAGAAATTTCCGGATCCTTAGGCTTTGGAGCCTTCACCGGATTAGATTTGTCAATTTCTTTCCCACTTCTCAAAGTGGTGATAGCTTGAACATGTTCCGTATGGTGGGAGGATGAGCTTGCATCTTGTATCTCATATTGGGTCCTTGGGTTAGGAAGAGGTTGAGCAGGAAGTGTGCCCTTCTCTCTAACACTAAGGTGAGCTTCAACTCTAGCCAAAGATGTTTTCAATTCATTGATAGCTTGGTTTGAGTTTTGATTGAATTTCAATTGCTCTTGCATGAACCCATCTATTTTGAGAGAATTTGTCTTGTTATACTCATTCTGGATCGATACGAATGCACCCAACATCTCTTCTAGTGACACTTTTGGAGTGTTGTTTGCATTTGCAGTGGGTCCATTCCTCCAACTGAAGTTGGGATGGTTCTTCCAATTAGGATTAAACGTGTTTGAGTTTGGAGCACCATATTGCTGCTGATAACTGTTTATGGCATTTGTTTGTTCTTGTAGGATGCCTTGGACTGCTGAAATTGTGGGACAATCTGGTGTAGCATGTTGATTTCCAGCACAAATTCCACAAACAGTTTCAACCTCAGTGGAGTTGATTGTTTCTCCTTTCCTTAATTCCATGGCTTCGACCTTTCTTGTAAGGCTAGCCAACCGTGCACTTATGCTATCTTCTTCTGATAAGACATACATTCCTCCCTTTTCCTTTTGTTGGCCAATCTTGGAATTTGTTGGTTTAGGTGTGTCCCAAGATTGTGCGCTTTCAGCCAATTCTTCCAGATAATCCCATGCTTCATCAGCTTCCTTATTCATGAACTCCCCATTACACATCATCTCTATAAATTGGCGCATGGATGGAATCAGTCCTTCATAGAAAAAACTTATAATCCGCCAATTTTCATAGCCATGATGTGGGCATGCGTTTAATAGGTCCTTGAATCTCTCCCAACATTGGGAAAAGGTTTCATCCTCCTTTTGGGCAAAGTTCATGATAAGGCGCTTAAGCATGTTCGTTTTGTGAGTAGGAAAGAATTTTTTTATAAATTCTCTGTGCATATCATTCCATGACCCAATTGATCTTGGCCTCAATGCATAAAGCCAACCCTTGGCTTTATCCTTAAGAGTGAAAGGGAAGAATTTAAGTCTTACTACATCTTCAGTCACATTTGCAAAGTGCATGGTGGTGATTACCTCATTAAATTCCCTAAGGTGTTGATAGGCACTTTCACTGTCTAAACCATGGAATTTAGGGAGAAGATTGATCACTCCCGGTTTCAAATCCACATTCCCTGCATTTTGTGGAGATACTATGCATGAGGGAGTGCTCGTTCTTGCAGGTTGCAAGAAATCACGTAAAGTCCTAGGTCGGGGAACATCCTCAACCACATTTTCCCCAGTTTCAGTTTGATTTTGGACCGGATTAGGTTGATTTGCAGCCATATTTTCAGATAAAATTGGAGAATCTAGCTGTCTCCTAGCACGTGGCTCTCTATCAATCCCTTCTACTATCCCCCCTGCACTAATGAGTCGGTTATTGGAATCCCGAGCCCAATGTGGCATGCAAAACCAAAAATAAGAAACAAAAAGAAAGAAGAATTCTTCCTCCCTTTTCTTTACTCTTCTCTAAGATCGAAGCACAAGGTGTCTTACAATGGCTAGGCCAGAAGCAAGGATAGAGACCGATTTCTCCTGGTCAATAGAGGTTCAGAGAACTCCCCACCCACTCTTTGAATCTTTTGAGAAAAAAGTGCAGAAAAAGGAGAAAGAGGAGTAGAGATGAGAAAAAGAAATTCCTGAGCGCAAGGTGATCCAAGGCGGTAGAGCCGACCAATAGGAATCCAGGTGGCAAAAAGGCCGACCTTTTAGAGATCCAAAAGGAGTCTCCACCCACTCTACAAGAGATGAATAAAATAGGAATGAATAGGAGAAGAAGAAGAGTAAGGTTTTAGAAGGATAAAACCTGATTCGCACTTGAAATCCTTGAATCTTCTTCAGCTTCCTAGAAATCCCTGAAAAAAAATCAAATAAACAAACTAAGTTAGTCTAAAAATCTAAAAAAAATCCTAAATAGATACTAATTTCAGAAATCTGTGAAAACCGTCAAAATCCCCGGCAGCGGCGCCAAAAACTTGTTCGCTTCCCCAAGTGTAGGGTTGCGATGTAGTAATAAACTCGGTAATACCGAGGTCGATCCACAGGGACTTATGTAGGATGTCACAAACTCATCCACAAGTTTCTATTGAAGCTAACAATCAAAGTTTGAATAGAATGTGTGTGATTAACAGTTTAAGCTAAATTGAATATAAACAATTATAAGAAGGCACTAGGGGTTCGAGGATCCACTTGTAGCAATCCTCGATGTTCAATCCGCTGTGGTTTCCCATTCTCTCAACTAGAATCACCAGTCAGGTCTATCTAGTCGGATGATAGAACTGTTAAACCAGAAGTCTGTAACATGTAAGTTCTGTGCATAAAGTTCACTCAACTCTAGGCTGATCTGAGCATGCTCATTGCATAGGTCATTCACCTTTTCTATAGGCCCAATTCCCAATCATAACCATCCTCAAGTCTTCTTACAAGACAAGGCTAGATCATGATTTGAACTGGATTCAAATTATATGCACAGTCCATACATATTCTAGATAATCAACCAAAACTAGAACTTTGGCATGAAGCCCCTTTATGAAGAGCTTGGTACTAGAGCGCACTCCAATTCCTCGGATCATACAGGTCTAGACCGTTGCAAACAAATTAAGAAGATAAGTAATTCATCCAAACATCCATGAGTCATCACAAGACTAAGAGAAATTACTTAAAAACTTGTATAAACTTCAAACCTTAGTTCATAATCATGAATTCCAAACTGAAAACCACTTAACTACGAATTAAAACATCTTGGATACACTACAAGCTTCACCTCTTAGCCCTAGCTAAGAGGTTTAGCTGCTTATGATCCAAGGAAACATGAAACAACTCTTAAAAACATGAAAACAGCAAAGCAAACCAAAAGGAGTTGTGAAACTCCAATCTTCACTTCCACAGTCTCCAACCTCGCTTGAGCCCTTCTTGAATACCCTAGGAACAATCCCTAGGTGGCTTTTTATAGTTTGGAGGCTCCCCAACTCCGGAAAAATAGAGAAAGTGCGTAGCACTTACGCAGCGCAGAGAAAATCGGACGTTACTTAGAAGTTTCTAAGTCAGTACACCTGGCCGACCGGTCACGACCGGTCGGCCTCAATAAACGTTCGATCCAGCAAGCATGACCGACCGGTCAAGACCGGTCGGTCTTGTGGAACAACAGTCCAGCAAGTACCTCCGACCGGTCATGACCGGTCGGAGCTATTCATCCTTGGTCCAGCAACCCTAGTCCGACCGGTCATGACCGGTCGGACATCTTCAAAAGACCTCTAGCAGTTGTAGCCGACCGGTCAAGACCGGTCGGTCACCTTTGTGTGTCCTTTAGTGTCATGGCTGACCGGTCGCTGACCGGTCTGGCTTCCTTAGCCGACCGGTCATGACCGGTCGGCAATCCTTCAAGCTTCTTTTCTTCTTTCTCTTTTCTTTCCTTGCTTCTTTGATCATCAAATATTATTCATTAGAATGATGCCAAATGAGCTCTTTATGTCTTCAATTGAGTAGAGTCCACCCTCAATCCTGTAATCACAAAACATGCATTGAATTAGCTTACAAACCATATAAACCTTGCACAATTAGTGATGAATTGGGGTTAGAATATGCACAATTAAGAGCTCAACAATCACCCAACAAGAGATTTTTATAGTGGTTCAGTTATGTACCTACTCCACTCCCGGCTGATCCACTCACTCCTTGAGTGGCCGGATTTCACTATCTCTATGGTTTTAAATGAGGTTAACCATAAACCTTAACAGCCTACAAAAGGACTTAAACCTTAACACATGGATTCATCCTTCCATAGGACTAATCCATGAACCACTTTGTCCTACACAAGGACTTGTCCTACTCAAGGACTTGTCCTACGCAAGGACTCAACCGAGTTTGGGTCTTCAAACTCTGAAACCCAAATCTCAACTTTGAGGAGGTTTCTTGGACTCGAAAGACTAAATATACTTAGCTGATTGAGCCCCTTGATGATGCCTTTGTTGAAGAAGCTTCGGCTTGCACGGAAGATACCTTCTTCGGCTCCCACGATCAGCAACCTTGCTACGGATGACTTCTTGTAGATTCCAAGGTAAGGGATTAGGGTTTGGTGGAGGCTATATTGGGATATGGCTTTCATATGAGGAGTAGCTTCTGCCTAAATCACCATTAATGGCATTGATGACAAGGTTATAACTTTGAGAGGTAGGTCAAGATGCCATTAAAGAAGGGTTGAGTTCATGGTTCAATCCAAGCTTTGAATGCTCTTCAATGTTGGTCAAATCAACATGGATTGAAGTATGAACTCAACAAATCAAAGGGAATGAGAGAAAAGGGATCTCAAGGAGAAGCACAAACAATGATGCTCAAGGTGATTCTCTCAAGATCCAATCGAGTTCCATATATAGAGATGTCTTTCAACGGTTAGAAAACGGTCAACTCGATAGGTTCCGATCGATCTGACATAAGTATCAGCTCATTTTGAATTTTTTGCTGAAAAACAGGTTCTCGATTGATCGGACTTAGTTCCGATTGATCGGAGGACCCTGTCCGATTGATCGGACAGATGGTCCGATTGATCGTAATTTCTTCCAGAGAGTTTATGTGATTTTCTGAATTTTCGTCCGATGGATCAGATGTCCTTCCAATTGATCGGAGCACCCTGTCCGATTGATCGGACAGATGGTCCGATTGATCGTAATTTCTTCCAGAGAGTTATGTGATTTTCTGGATTTTCGTCCGATGGATTGGATCATTCTCCGATTGATCGGAGCACCCTGTTCGATTGATCGAATAGTCCTCCGAGTGATTGGAAAAACGTCCAGATAGATTTTCAAAGTTGCTGGACAAATCTCCGATTGATCGGACATAACTTCCGATTGATCGGACACCTATCGGACACAGCTCCGATGGATCGGACACCTATCGGAGACAGCAGATATACTATTTTTCATGTTTTAAGCAACAATTGCCATAATGGACACTTCCATAGCTGATCTTTATGGAAGGTGGACTATAAATGGGGCTAAGGATGTAACTAGGAAGGATTGGGCCATCTATAGAAGGGTTTTGGGATCAAAGGTTTGGATGAAGAGGCTTGAAGCTTGACTGGATGAGCGATCTTCTTGAGTAGCTTCTGTCTTCAGCTGCAAGCAAACTTGACGACACACTAACCATGGTAATTGACAAATCTTTGCATTAACAATATTGCCGCCAAATAATTCGAAATACCCTAAAATCCTTAACCTTCAAGTTTCAAAGTTGCGCAGTGCATATATTTACCTACGCACCTCGAAATGCGTATGACCCTTGTCCGCAGCTGAACGAAAGGGTCTGAAAGCCTACAGGTATCATTTTAGAGGGGAACTGGACATGCATATTGCTATCAAATGATCCGGAATGCCCTAAAATGGTTAGCTTACAAGTTTGAAAGTCTCGCTATGCGTATTTCCATTTTAGAACAAGGAAATGGAGCGAAATAGGAGATTGCGTATTGCAGCAAAATAGAAACCGTTGCCTCGGTCTCTATCCTTGCTTCTGGCTTAGCCATTGCAAGACACCTTATGCTTCGGTCTTAAAGAAGAGTAAAGAAAGGAAGGAAGAATTCTTTTTCCTTTTTGTTTCATTCTTTTTGGTTTTGCATGCCACATTGGGCTCGGGATTCTAATAACTGACTCAATCGTGACGGAGTAGTGGTTGAAGGGATTGATAGAGAGCCTCGTGCTAGAAAACGTCAAAATTTTTCTGAAATTACTAGAGAGATGGCTAAAAATCAACCAAATCAAGGGGCTAATTAACATCAAAATCAAGCCCAAAACCTTACTGGATTGGATGAGAATGAAGTGGGGGATGTACCTCAACCTAGAACTTTACGTGACTATTAACAACCAGTTAGGACGAGTACTCCCTCTTGCATAATTTTTCCTCACAATGTGGGAAATATTGATTTTAAACCGGGGTTGATCCAACTTCTTCCTAGATTCCATGGACTCGACTCTGAAAGAGCTTATTTACATATTAAGGAATTTGAAGAGGTTATTGCCACAATAAACTATGACAATGTAACCAAGGATACTATAAAACTCAAATTATTCCCTTTTTCCTTGAAAGAGAAGGCCAAATCGTGGCTACATTCCTTAAGGCCAAGGTCTATTGGGACATGGGCTGAGATGACTCGGGAGTTTCTTAAAAAATTCTTCCCTACGCATCGAACCAATGCACTAAGAAGGGCCATAATGAACTTCGCCCAAAAAGAAGAAGAAACCTTTTTTCCAATGTTGGGAAAGGTATAATGAGCTATTAAACGCATGCCCACATCATGGTTATGAACGGTGGAGGTTGATTAGTTTCTTCTATGATGGATTAAACTCAACCATGCGCCAATTTGTGGAGATGATGTGCAATGGGGAGTTCATGAACAAGGAAACGGAGGAAGCTTGGGATTATTTTGACATGTTAGCTGAAAACATACGAGCATGGGATACATCTAAGCCGACAAGTTCAAAACAACCCCAAGCCAAGGAAAAGGGAGAAATTTATGTTTTAAATGTGAGAGATGATCTAGGTTCTAGAGTGGCTAATCTCACACGAAAGGTCGAGGAGATGGAACTAAAGAAAGTGGACACAACCCAACAAAGGGGGACTGTTGAAACTATTTGTGGTATTTGTGCTTCCAATGTGCATCAAACGCCGGATTGTCCAACAATTTATGCGTTTCGAGAACTTTTATGTGAACAATCGAATGCTTTGAATAGTTATCAACGACCTTTTAGTACTCCAAATTCAAACACGAATAATTCTAGCTGGAGAAACAACCCTAACTTCAATTGGGCGAATGGAACCAACCAAAGTAATCCTCAAATGGGGCCCCCAATGCAATTTCCTATGGCCCCACCTCAAATGCCTATAGAGGATACATTGAAAGCATTCATGGAAGGTCAAGCTCAAATAAATCAATCCAACCATACGATAATGCTTGAGCTTAAAAATTCGGTGGAGGAAATCAAGGCTCGCTTAAACGCAAGGGAAGGGATTCTTCCAGCCCAACCCATACCAAATCCGAAATCACAATGCGAAATAAGCATGCCTAGTTCCTCTAACCAACACATGGAACATGCTAAGGCCATCACCACTATTAGAAGTGGTAAAATTATTGAAAAATCTGACCCGGTGAAGGCCTCAAAGCCTAATGATCCGGTATCTTCCAAAGAGGATGATGGACCTAGCACCGCCATGAATGAAAAAGAGCTATTGAAAGAATATAGGCCCGTTTCTCCATTCCCCCAACGCTTGATTTCAGCCAAACCTCAAGATAAATATCAGGAATTTTTAGAGGTTTTCAAGCAAGTTAAAATCAACATCCCATTGTTGGATGCCATTAAACAAATACCGTCATACGCTAAATTTTTAAAAGACCTTTGCATGGTTAAAAGAAAAATACATGTGCAAAAGAAGGCATTTTTGACAGAGAATGTAAGTGCCATTATCAACCACGAGATGTCCAAGAAATACAAAGATCCTGGTTGTCCGACAATATCATGCGTAATTGGAGATTACCGGGTGAAACATGCTTTACTTGATCCAGGGGCAAGTGTGAACTTAATTCCCTTTTCGGTCTATGAACAATTGGGTTTAGGTGAATTAAAACCCACCAAAACCACATTACAACTTGCTGACCGATCGATTCGTATTCCGAGAGGGGTGATTGAGGACGTCCTTGTCCAAGTTGACAAAGTCTACTACCCGGTGGACTTTATTGTCTTGGACACACAACCCATGGTTAATATTGGCCATCAAATTCCTGTCATACTTGGCCGTCCATTCCTAGCTACATCAAACGCTATCATCAATTGTAGGAGTGGGGTCATACAAATGTCTTTTGGCAATATGACGATTGAGTTGAATGCTTTCAATATTGACAACCAACAAGAAGATGAAGATGAGGAGGTTCATGAAATAAACATGATCAATTCTATTGTAGAAGATGAATCCCTCTCACCTTTTTACTCCGGTCACTTAGACGAAGATGTGACTTACTCCCTTGATAAGAACGATGATATGATAAGGGATATGGTCACACTTTTAGAATCGGTATCGACATATGACGTTAGCCGAAAGAAGGATGTGGAAACAATACCTTGTTGTACTGAGAAATCAATTCATATTTCCATACCTTTGTGGATCATGCACACTGAACTCCACCAACCCTAGGATGATCCTTACTTGCAATATCAATGCCCAGGAAAATCTGAATGGAGACATATTTTTTCTGATAAATATGATGATGTCTCCTCTTATACATATGGTGAAAACATTAAGGAACCCGCTGAAATTCCTTTTTGGGATTTTGAGTGGCTTATCTCGATCACTCACACACATGTACATTGTAAAGCAGGATATTGGATGACCTTACTGCGAAACCTTTTGATCCATCTAATGATTCTGCTTGACTTTATGCTTTTGGATGAGTTGTTGGGATTAACCTCCTAGTCTGATGGATGATGATTTTCTAGAATGCTTTCCCATTAGGATTTGCTTTGATCAGTTGATTTCTTTGTGAAGTAATCCATCTCCAAAAGCTAATCTTGCCATGAAATATATGCTTCAGGTGATATATCTCTTTCTCACTCTCCTTTTTTTGGCATTGCTCTCATGTGTTGCATTCATTGTATACATTCTTACATTGAGGACAATGTAAAGTTTTGGTTGGGGGGTGAGAGAGATTCCTTAGATGAATCTGCTAGCTTTTGTGACATTTCGAGCAATGATGTAGAAATTTTTCAATTTTTCTAAAATTCAAAACTCTTTTGAAAAACTTTGATTCTATGCATTCGAGATGATATAAGTATAAGAAAAGGAGATACGAAGTGAGGGATGTTGCAAGCTTTGAATTTCTCTTAATATAATGGTTTTATATGTGAATTCACCTATTTATATGATTGATAAAAAATTTGAATACTTTTACACCTAGTTCACATTACACGATTTTCATGATTTGAAAGGATTATGTGATTTGTGGATTAGCTAGACTTTGATTTAAGGTGTTGAGAAACCAAGCCGGGGTACTTTGTCCATCCTTGTCCATGGAAAAATAACGAAAGATATGGATTTTCTGAAAATCCTATCTAATGTAAAAGAAAAAGGAAAGGGAGGATGAAATTGGGAATGATGGAAAAATGGTGGAAAATTCTGAAAAGGGCTACCGATTACCAACCGGGGGATGGTCTACCCGTAACCAAAGCCGGAAATGAGATGTAGTGTGAAAGCCGTCAAAAGGACGGTAAGGCAAATTCCTGTCATAGGCTTGTGGTTGCTCTATACACCTTAAGATCTATAGTTTAATTGATCTATGAAGAAGATAATCCCAAAAATTCATGGGATGAACTTTCACTATGCACAATAGGTTGAATTTG
Source organism: Liriodendron chinense (assembly GCA_003013855.2). NCBI lineage: Eukaryota > Viridiplantae > Streptophyta > Magnoliopsida > Magnoliales > Magnoliaceae > Liriodendron > Liriodendron chinense. The sequence goes on from ML058408.1 coordinate 7,591,614, forward strand.
TTCGAATTCTTCTATTTATCAATCAATCAGCGGGAATTTCATATGGACACTTATTATGTTTTGAGAGTTTACAGTTTCAACCTCTATCACCTAATTTTTCTGACTTTTACACTTGTGTGTCTTGGGATGTAGAGAAGAATAGTTTCTAGAGAGTTGGTTTTTGGAGAATTGAACTTGTTTCACGCATGTTTTGCTCGGGACTAGCAAAATGCTGGTTGGGGGGTGTGTTGAGCTCTTAATTGTGCATATTCTAACCCCAATTCATCACTCATTATGCATGGATTTTATGTTTAAAGACTATTCTAATGCATGGATTTGTGATTGTAGGAATGAGAGGGAGACTTCACTAATTCATAGCTAAAAGAGTCACTTTGTATGCATTGAAGATCAATAGAACAAGTGCCAAAAGGTGGAAGAAAGAAGCAAGAAAGAAAGAGAAGAGATAAAGAAGAAAAACTGAAATTTTGTTCTTAGACCTATTTGTAGACCGGTCGCTAGACCGGTCGCCAGACAGGTCGACAGTGTATTTTTTGGACTATTTTTTTCTCCTCTTAGACCGGTCGCCAGATCGGTCGCCAGACAGGTCGAGAGTAGTCTAGAAACACAAAAACTCTTTGGACAGATTTTGCAGTTTTGAGACCGGTCGTGCGACTGGTCGTCCACAGCTCAGACCGGTCGTATGACCGGTCGTCAGCGTAACAGATTACACGCAAAGCTCCGATTTTCTCTGCGAATTGCGTAATTCCTTGTTAAATCTGGAATCTTCCGCGCCAATCTATAAAAGGGACTTCTCCTGTTCATACCAGGGCATGCTAGGACGTGGGGATTGCTTGGGAGACGGATTCTACTTCGAGCTTTCTTAGTTTTCTTTCTGTTTTAGTAGTTTTCATGTTTTTAAGGCTTCTAGTTCAAGGATGTTAGAGATGAACTAAAACCTCTTAACTAGGGCTAAGAGGTAAAGCTTTTGATTTGTTTTTAATGGATTGATGCAACCTAGGTTTCCTTTTATGTTTTAATTGAAGAATTTTAGTTCAATATGAGTTTGAATCAAGTACTAGTTTGGTTTTACTTTGATCTCTTGATGACTCCGGGCTCATGTGATTCTTAGTGATTCTAAGCTTCGTAGCTTACCTTCTGAGCATTGTTTATGCTTGTGTAGTTCATTGATCTATCATCGACTCCGGGCATCATAGATCCTTTGATTGTCTTGTGTACAATGGCCCGATCTTCATGTGGGAACTCTTTCAACTAAAGTTCTTATCTTTTGTTATAATCTGGAATAGCTGTTTGTTGATTGATTTTGATTTAATTATAGTTATAATCATTAGTTGTAATCCAGTCGAGTGACAGGATTTGATAAAAGCTATGGTTGTGAATCTCAACTAGATTGGAAAGAGGCTTGGCCTACACAATTGAGTGTGCCCAAGGCCTGAGCATTAATGTGGGAATTGAATCAATGAATAAGCAACTGTTTTGGATAATTGTTGATTTAACCGCTCTATATTCCGATCGGATAGAGATATGAATTTGATTCCGATTGAGTTATGAGAGACATAGTTGTGTTGATGCATTGAAACTTATCAAAAGTGGATCATTGGTGCTCTAGTGCCTTTTTAGATCGATATTACCTTACACATTCACTGTTTAAACCCAAATCATTATTTTCCAGCTTTAGTTCTTAATAGGATCTTAATTATTAGTTATTTTAGACAAATTCTGAGAATACCCATTCATAAATCTCTGTGGGAACGATACTCTGTCTTTTCGAATTATTACTACTTCGCAATCCTACACTTGGGGAGTGAACAATATCTTTACCGGCGCACCTCGAAATGCGTGTAACCCTTGATCGGAGCTGACCGAAAGTGTCTGAAAGCCTACAGGTACCATTTCAGAGCGGAACTGGACTGTGTATTGCAGCCAAATGATTCGGAACGCCCAAAAATGGTTAACTCGCAAGTTTAAAATTCTTGCGGTGTGTATTTCCATGTGCGTGCTTCCAGGAACAACGTTCCTATACGAGGAGTCGAGCCGGAGACTGCAAATTAGGAAGGAATTACCAAAATTCGTAACATCTGGACCTCTGCTCTCCATCTCGTTCATTTGATAGGTCGATGATAGCACACTCAATTGTATCGGCTATGCCTCTTTCCAATCTAATTGAGATTCACAACTGTTGGGGCTCAAATTTGCACCCATGATAAAACAACATGTAGCAGTCCATCTACGGCGATTTGGATCGATTTTAAGATCATAAATTTTTAGAAAACACCAGCGTAACCCTAACCCGCGCAGCTGTGTCCAAACCAACAAATGCCGTTTCGGTACCAAACTGCAAGTTTCAAAGTCGCGTAGTGCATATATTTACCTGCGCACCTCGAAATGCGTTTGACCCTTGTTCGGAGCTGACTGAAAGGGTTCAAAAGCCTACCGGTACCATTTCAGAGCAGAACTAGACATGCATATTACTGCCAAATGATCTGGAAAGCCCAAAAATGCATAATTCACAAGTTTCAAATTCTTGCGGTGTGTATTTCCATATGCGCGCTTCCCGAAACAAAGTTCATATACGAAGAACTGACCCAAACACTCAAAATTTGGAAGGTATTACCAAAATTCGTAACATCTGGACCTCTGCACCCCATCCAGTTCATTTGATAGGTCGATGATAGCACACTCAATTGTAACGAGCAAGCCTCTTTCCAATCTAATTAAGATTCACAACTATTGGGGCTCAAATTTGCACCCACGATAAAACAGTATGTAGCGGTACATATACGACGATTTGGATCGATTTCAAGATCAGGAATACCCAAAAAAAACCAGCGAAACCCTAAGCCGCGTAATCGTGACCAAAAGCCGCAAATGTCGTTTTGGAGCGAAATTGGACATGCGTATTGCCGCCAAATAATCTAAAATACCCCAAAACCCTTAACCTTCAAGTTTCAAAATCACGTAGTGCATATCTTCACCTACGCACCTCGAAATGCGTATGACCTTCTTGTCTGGAGTTGACCGAAAGGGTTCAAAAGCCTACAAGTACCATTTCAGAGTAGAACTAGACATGCATATTACTGCCAAATGATCTGGAACGCCCAAAAATGCTTAATTCACAAGTTTTAAATTCTTGCGATGCGTATTTCCATGTGCGCGCTTCCCGAAACAAAATTCATATACGAAGAGCCAACCCAAAAGCTCAAAATTAGGAAGGAATTACCAAAATTCGTAACATCTGGACCTCTGCACCCCATCCCATTCATTTGATAGGTCGATGATAGCACACTCAATTGTATCGAGCAAGCCTCTTTCGAATCTAGTCGAGATTCACAACTGTTGGGACTCAAATTTGCACCCATGATAAAACAGTATGTAGCGGTACCTCTATGACAATTTGGATCAATTTCGAGATCAGGAATACCCAAAAACACCAGCGCAACCCTAACTCTTGCAATCGTGACCAAAACCCACAAATGTCGTTACGGAGCGAAATTGGACATGCATATTGCCGCCAAATAATTCAAAATACCCTAAAACCTTAACCAACAAGTTTCAGAGTTGCGTGGTGCATATCTTTACCAGCCCACTTCGAAATGCGTTTAACCCTTGTTCGGAGCTGACTGAAAGGGTCAGAAAGCCTACAGGTACCATTTCAAATCGGAACTGGACATGTGTATTGTTGTCCAAATGATCTGTAACGCCCAAAAATGCTTAACTCGCAAGTTTGAAAATATTGCGGTGTGTATTTCCATATGCGCGGTTTTCGAAACAACGTTTCTATACGAAGAGCCAACTCGGAGGCTCAACATTATGAAGGAATTACCAAAAGTCGTAACATCTAGACCTCTGCACCCCATCCCGTTCATTTGATAGATTGATGTTAGCACACTCAATTGTATTGGCCAAGCCTCTTTCCAATCTAATAGAGATTCACAACTATTGGGGATCAAATTTGTACCCGTGATAAAACAGTATGTAGCGATCCATTTACGACGATTTGGATCGATTTCAAGATCAGGATTACCTGAAAAACACCAGCGTAACCCTAACCCGGGCAATTGTGACCAAAACCCACAAACGTCATTTCAGAGTGAAACAGGAGATGCGTATTGTAGCCAAATAATCCGAACTACCCTAAAACCCTTAACCTGCAAGTTTCAAAGTTGTGCGGTGCATATCCTAACCTGCGCACCTTGAAATGCCTTTGACCCATGTCCGGAGCTGACCGAAAGGGTTCGAAAGTCTACAGGTACCATTTCAGAGCAGAACTGGACATGCGTATTGCTACCAAATGATTTGGAATGCCCAAAAATTCTTAACTCACAAGTTTGAAAGTCTTGCAGTGCGTATTTCCTTATGCACGCTACTCGGAACAACGTTATTATAAGAAGAGCCAACCCGGAGGTTCCAAATTAGGAAGGAATTACCAAAATATGTAACATCTGGACCTTTGCACCCCATCCCGTTCACAACATAGGTCGATGATAGCACACTCAATTGTAACGGCCAAGCCTCTGTCCAATCGAAATGAAACTCACAACTGTCGGGGCTCAAATTCGCACCCATGATAAAACAGTATGTAGTAGTCTATCTACAACGATTTGGATCGATTTCAAGATCAGGAATATTCGGATATCACCAGTGTAACTCTAACCAGCGCAGTTGTGACCAAACCCACAAATGTTGTTTCGGAGTGAAACTGGACATGCTTATTGTCGACAAATAATCCGAAATACCCTAGAACTCTTAACCTGCTAGTTTCAAAGTCGCGCGGTGCATATCTTTCCCTGCGCACCATGAAATGCGCGTGACCCTTGTTCGGAGTTGACGGAAAGGGTCCGAAAGCCTACAGGTACCATTTTAGAGCGGAACTTGACATGTGTATTGGCTGCCAAATGATTCGTAATGCCTAAAAATGCTTAATTCGCAAGTTTGAAAGTCTTGCGGTGCATATTTTCATGTACGCGCTTCCGGAACAACGTTCCTATATGAAGAGCCAACCTGGAAGCTCCAAATTAGGAGGGAATTACCAAAATTTGTAACATCTGGACCTCTGCACCTCATCCTGTTCATTTGATAGGTCGATGATAGCACACTCAATTGTTTCGGCCAAGCCTCTTTCCAATCTAATTGAGATCCACAACTGTTAGGGCTCGAAATTGCTCTCATGATAAGAAAGTATATAGCAGTACATCTACGATGATTTTGATCGATTTCAAGATCAGGATACCCAAAAAACACCAGCACAACCCTAACCAACGTAATCATGACCAGAACCCGCAAATGTCCTTTTGGAACGAAACTGGACGTGCGTATTGCCGCCAAATAATTCAAAATTCTTTAAAATCCTTAACCTTCAAGTTTCAAAGTCGCGCGGTGCATATCTTTACCTGCGCACCTCGAAATGCGTTTGACCCTTGTTCGGAGCTGACCGAAAGGGTCCGAAAGCCTACAGGTACCATTTCAGAGCGGAACTGGACATGCATATTGCTGTCAAATGATCCGGAACGCCCAAAAATGGTTAACTCACAAGTTTGAAAGACTTGTTGTGCGTATTTCCTTGTACGCGCTTTTCGAAACAACGTTAATATACGAAGAGCCGACCCAGAGGTTCCAAATTAGGAAGGAATTACCAAAATACGTAACATCTGGACCTGTGCACCCCATCCCGTTCATAAGATAGATCGATGATGACACACTCAATTGTAACAGCCAAGCCTCTTTCCAATCTAATTGTGATTCACAACTGTTGGGGCTCAAATTTGCACCCATGGTAAAACAGTATGTAGCGGTCTATCTACAATGGTTTGGATCGATTTGAAGATCAGGAATATCCGGATAACACTAGCGTAACCCTAACCGGCACAGTTATGACCAAAATCCACAAATGTCATTTCCGAGCGAAACTGGACATGCGTATTTCCGCCAAATAATTCGAAAGACCCTAAGCCCCTTAATCTATAAGTTTCAAAGTCGCACAGTTTATATCTTTACCAACGCACCTCAAAATGTGTTTAACCCTTGATCGGAGCTGATCGAAAGTGTTTGAAAGCCTACAGGTACCATTTCAGAGCGGAACTGGACATGCGTATTGCTGTCAAATGTTCCGTAAAGCCCAAACATGCTTAACTCGCAAGTTTGAAAGTCTTGCGTTGTGTATTTCCATGTGCGTGGTTTCCGGAACAACGTTTCTATACGAAGAGCCAAATCGGAGGCTCAACATTAGGAAGGAATTACTAAAATTCGTAACATCTGGACCCTTGCACCCCATCCCGTTCATTTGATAGGTCGGTGTTAGCACACTCAATTGTATTGGCCAAGCCTCTTTCAAATCTAATAGAGATTCACAACTGTTGGGGATCAAATTTGTACCCATGATAAAACAATATGTAGCGGTCCATTTATGACGATTTGGATCGATTTCAAGATCAGGATTACCTGAAAAAGTACCAGTGTCACCCTAACCTGGGCAGTTGTGACCAAAATCCACAAATGTCATTTCGGAGCGAAACAAGAGATGCGTATTGCAGCCAAATAATCTGAAATACCGTAAAACCCTTAACCTGCAAGTTTCAAAGTCGCGCGGTGTTCGCTTCCCCAAGTGTAGGGTTGCGATGTAGTAATAATCTTGGTAAGACCGAGGTCGATCTACAGGGACTTATTTAGGAATTCACAAACACATCTAATAGTTTCTATTGAGAAGCTAACAACCAGATTTGTAGTAGATTGATGTAAGTAGCAATGTTGAATTAAACTGAAGTAATCAATTAATAAAAGGCACTAGGGGTTCAAGGATCCACTTGTTAGCAATCCTTGATGCTCAATTCACTCTGGTTTCTCACTTTCTCAACTAGAATCGAAATTAAGATCTATCTAGTCGGATGATAGAGCAGTTAAACCAAATAATCTGCCATATGTAAAAGCCATGTGTATGATTCACTCAATGCAAGCTAGGACGAGCATACTCAATTGCATAGGTCAGTCCTAATTCCAATAGACTAAGTTCACAATCATAACCATCATTAAGTCCTGTCACAAGACAAAGCTAGATTATGATTCGAACTTGATTCAAATCACATATACAGTCCCATACATACTACAGAAATTCAGAAAAGTAGAACTTTGGTAGGAAATTCCCACATGAAGATCATAGTACTAGAGCGTACTCTAATTCCTCGGATCATATAGGTCTAGACTAGCACAAATCAATTAAGAACTCAAGTACTTCTTCCAAACATCCATGAGTCATCATGAGACTAAGAAAAATTACTTAGAACTTGAATTAAACTTCAACCCATTGTTCATAAACATGAAATCCAACTTATAAACCAACTTAAACGAACTAAAACATCTTATATTCACTACAAGCTTCACCTCTTAGCCCTAGCTAAGAGGTTTAGCCATTCATGCTCTAAGGAAACATAAAACAACTAAGAAAAGCATAAAAACGAGAAAGCAAACTAGAAGGAGTTGTGGAACTCTGAAATCCACTTTCGCTGCCTCCCACCTTGCTCAAACCCTTCTTAGACACCTTAGGAACGTAGTGGAGGAGTCCTTTTATAGCTTTGGAACCCTAGGTGCGAAGAAACTTCGAGAAAGCCCACATATTTGCGTTTTGTGTAGAGGTTTTCGGAGCTTGCAGAAGAAGTTTTCTTACGCAGCCGACTGGTCGGACCCCATGTCCGGCCGGTCGGACAAAGTGTGAGCAATTGAAATTTTCACTAGAGTGTTTTTTACACAGTCCGACCCACCAGCCGACCGGTCGGCCGGCTGGCCGATGGACTTGCTTCAATCTACTGAATTTTCTGGACATTGCAATGGATAGGCCGACCCTTTAGCCGTTCGGTCGGCCGGCCGGTCAGTCAGTCTGTCCGGCCGGTCGGTCAGTGGGTCGGCCTTCATAAAAATGTGTCCAGAGATTTTGTTCTTTCTGGAGGGTTTGGCCGGCCGGTCGGTGGCTGTGACCGGCCGGCCGGTGGACATGAACTTGGCTGAAATCTTCAGCTTCTCCTCCTTATCTTCAATGCGCTTTTGCTCCACCTTTGGTCCTTCATTCCTTTGATCTTCAAGATGCGTAACTGACCTATCTTAGCCCTCATTTGATGACTTCTCTCTTTTACTCCTACAACCACAAAACCATGCGTTAGTTGGGTCTTTAATCATGTATTTCAAACATAGTTAATGATAAAATGGGGTTAGAATATGCACATTTAAGAGCTCAACACGCGGTGCATATCCTAACCTGCTGTTCGCTTCCCCAAGTGTAGGGTTGCGATGTAGTAATAATCTCAGTAAGACCGAGGTTGATCCACAGGGAAGGAAGTAAACAATTCAAACTATCCTAATAACTAGAATTTAAATGGTTTGTGAAATTGGTTTTGAACATAAAATAGAAAATCTGATAATGAAAAGATAACTAGAGCATCAAGGATCCACTTATAGCTCTCCTTAGATGCATAATTCGCTATGGTTTCTCACTTTCTCAACTAGAATCGAAAGTAAGTCCTATCTAGCCGGATGATAGAACGGTTATATTATCAAATCAATCTGTCATATGTGTTGTTCATCAACATGATTCCCTCAATTCAAGTTAGGACTTGAGCACACTCAATTGCATAGGTCAATCCTAATTCCAATAGATTAAGATCATAATCATAATAATCATCAAACCTTGTCACAAGACCTGACTATATTATGATTTGAACTTCATTCAAATCATATGAACAATCAACACAATATTCAGAATTTAGAACAAAAGGTAGAACTTTGGTTTAAGTTCCCACATGGAAATCCAAGTCTAAAGCATATTGAATCCGATTCCTCGGAGTATACAGGTCTAGAACCATGCAAAACAATTAGGAATCCTTCCAAACATCCATGAGCCATCATAAGATTAAGAAAAACTACTTAGAACTTTATTCAAACTTTTAAAAACCATTATTCTTCATTCAATCCAACTTTGAAACCAATAAAACAAATTAAACAATCTAAGAAAACTATAAGGTTCACCTCTTAGCTCTAGCTAAGAGATTAGCTAATGAAAAACATATTAAAAACTAGAACTAAAACTAAGAAAAGGAAGAAAAACTAGCTGGAGGAGGCTAGAAAGCCTCCTATGACTTGAACTCCTTGCTCCCCACATCCTTGTTTACCCTGGAATAGAAGAGAGCACCTCCTTTTATAATATAGCAAGAGTACCGCAACATAACAGATTTTGTTTCACTTCGTACGGCTTAACCAATGGTCAAATTGCTTTCAAATTCGATTTGTAGCTTTCTTGTAATGTGATCTTCCTCATAGATGATTTAGATTTCCAAGATTATCTTCTGAATGAGCCCACCAATCAGATCAGCGACCACCTCTCAAAATCGCGCAATTCAGGTACCTTCAGAACCAGTCATCTTGCTTTCAAAGCTCCGGAGTGTACAGATGTCGGATTGATCCCAAATTTTGAACATGAGTAGAAAATTCCTTCTCTACATGATAGACGGATTAGATTGTCAAAAAAAATCCCAAAATGTGGTCCAAAAATTAGAACACTTAGGGCTTTTATAAACTCTGCGCAGTTGAATCTTTCTGGATGGTCCATCTTTCTTCAACCGATACAATCAAACCACACATGCTTTTGATCTGAAACTCTGTGGTTATTCATATATGGATGTAGTCTAGAAGATGGTTAAAGTAGATTCTTTATATCATCAATGATGGGCCACCTGGACCGGCCTAGAGTGGAGTAGACGAAATTTGAAACTTTCTGGACAGTTCGTATTGTTTCGGCCACCACGGTCAATCTGTAGCTCCGATCAACACGAAACCACTTCGGTTACTTTGGCGTCAGGAGAGTGTTGGATTTCCAAATATCATCAAGATGGCTCCAGAAAACTGTGTCAAAAATCTAAAAATGAGAATAGCCTGCTGTTTGAAATCTGGAACTCTAAAATTGCATGGCCGACCGGTCAAGACCGGTCGGACAGGGCTGGCCGACCAGTCTTGATCGGTCTAGCCCATGTGTCCTTGCTCCAGCAGCTTTAAGAGAGGGGAGAGTAACTGGCCGACTGGTCAAGACCGGTCGGGACCTGTTTGACAGACCGGTCTTGACCGGTCGTACCACCTTGTGGGGCTCCTTTTCATACTTTCCTTCTTTCTTTTCTTTCCATCTTTCTTCATGATTCTTTGGCCCACCTTGGGTCTTCATCCAAGGTTCCTAAATCTGCTTCTTTTAGCTATTGATCGAGTGAACTCTCTCTCATCCCTGCAATCACAAAACCATGCATTAGAATAGTCTTTAAACATAAAATCCATGCATAATGAGTGATGAATTGGGGTTAGAATATGCACAATTAAGAGCTCAACACCTGCGCACCTTGAAATGCGTTTGACCCGTGTCCGGAGCAGACTGAAAGGGTTCAAAAGTCCACAGGTACCATTTCAGAGCGGAACTGGACATGCATATTGCTACCAAATGATCCGGAATGCCCAAAAATGTCTAACTCACAAGTTTGAAAGTCTTGCGGTGCGAATTTCCTTGTGCGCGCTACCCGGGACAACATTAATATAAGAAGAGCCGACCCGGAGGTTCCAAATTAGGAAGGAATTACCAAAATACGTAACATCTAGACCTCTGTACCCCATCCCGTTCATAAGATAGGTCGATGATAGCACACTCAATTGTAATGGCCAAGCCTCTTTCCAATTGAAATGAGATTCACAACTGTCGGGGCTCAAATTCGCACCCATGATAAAACAGTATGTATCAATCTATCTACAATAATTTGGATCGATTTCAAGATCAGGAATATCCGGATATCGCCAGCGTAACCCTAACCCGCGCAGTTGTGACCAAAACCCACAAATGTCGTTTCAGAGTGAAACTGGACATGCTTATTGCCGCCAAATAATCTGAAATACCCTAAAACCCTTAACCTGCAAGTTTCAAAGTCGTGCGGTGCATAACTTTCCCTGCGCACCATGAAATGCGTGTGACCCTTGTCTGGAGCTGACGGAAAGGGTCCGAAAGCCTACAGGTACCATTTTAGAGTGAAACTTGACATGCGTATTGGCTGCCAAATGAACCGTAATGCCCATAAATGCTTAATTCACAAGTTTAAAAGTCTTGCGGTGTGTATTTCCATTTGCGCAGTTCCTGGAACAACGTTCCTATACGAAGAGCCGACCAGGAAGCTCCAAATTAGGAACGAATTACCAAAATTTGTAACATCGGGACCTCTGCACCCCATCCCATTCATTTGATAGGTCGATGATAGCACACTCAATTGTATCGGCCAAGCCTCTTTCCAATCTAATTGAGATTCACAACTGTTGGGGCTTGAATTTTCACCCATGATAAGACAGTATGTAGCGGTACATCTACTACTATTTGGATCGATTTCAAGATCAGGAATACCAGAAAAACACCAGCGCAACCCTAACCTATGCAATCGTGACTAAAACCAACAAATGTCATTTCGGAGCGAAACTAAATATGCGTATTGCCGCCAAATAATTCGAAATACCTTAAAATCCTTAACCTTCAAGTTTCAAAGTCGCGCGGTTTATATCTTTACCTGCGCACCTCGAAATGCGTTTGACCCTTGTCCGGAGCTAACCGAAAGGGTTCGAAAGCCTACAGGTACCATTTCAGAGCGGAACTGGACATGCGTGTTGCTGTCAAATGATCCGGAACGCCCAGAAAATGGTTAACTCACAAGTTTGAAAGTCTTGCTGTGCGCATTTCCTTATACGCGCTTCCTGAAAAATTGTTAAAATACGAAGCCGACCCGGAGGTTCCAAATTAGGAAGGAATTACCAAAATAAGAAACATCTGGACCTCTACACCCCATCCCGTTCATAAGATAGGTCGATGATGGCACACTCAATTGTAACGGCCAAGACGCTTTCCAATCTAATTGAGATTCACAACTGTTGGGGCTCAAATTTGCACCCATGGTAAAACAGTATGTAGCGGTCTATCTACAACGATTTGGATCGATTTAAAGATCAGGAATATCCGGATCACACCAGCGCAAACCTAACCTGCGCAGTTGTGACCAAAACCCACAAATGTCATTTCAGAACGAAACTGGCCATGCGTATTTCTACCAAATAATCTGAAACACCCTAAAACCCTTAACCTACAAGTTTCAAAGTCACGCGATGCATATCTTTATCAGCGCACCTCAAAATGCGTTTAACCCTTGATCGGAGCTGACTAAAAGTGTCTGAAAGCCTACAAGTACCATTTCAGAGCGGAATTGGACTGCGTATTGCAGCCAACTGATCCGGAACGCCCAAAAATACTTAACTAGCAAGTTTAAAAGTCTTGCGGTGCGTATTTCCTTGTGCGCGCTACCCGGAACAACGTTAATATAAGAAGAGACGACCTGGAGGTTCCAAATTATGAAGGAATTACCAAAATACGTAACATCTGGACCTCTGCACCCCATCCCGTTCATAAGATAGGTCGATGATAGCACACTGAATTGTAACGGCCAAGTCTCTTTCCAATTGAATTGAGATTCACCACTGTCAGGGCTCAAATTTGCACCCATGATAAAACAGTATGTAGCGGTCTATCTACAATGATTTGGATTGATTTCAAGATCAGGAATATCCGGATATCGCCAGCATAACCCTAACCCGCGCAGTTGTGACCAAAACCCACAAATGTCGTTTCGGAGAGAAACTGGACATGCTTATTGTCGCCAAATAATCTGAAGTACCCTAAAACACTTAACCTGTAAGTTTGAAAGTCGTGCGGTGCATATCTTTCCCTACGCACCACGAAATGCGTGTGACCCTTGTCCGGAGTTGACGGAAAGGGTTCGAAAGCCTACAGGTACCATTTTAGAGCAAAACTTGACATGCGTATTGGCTGCCAAATGATCCGTAATGCCCAAAAATGCTTAATTCACAAGTTTTAAAGTCTTGCGGTGCATATTTGCATGTTGCGATTCCCGGAACAACGTTCCTATACGAAGAGCCGACTCGAAATTTCCAAATTAGGAAGGAATTACCAAAATTCGTAACATTGGGACCTCTGCACCCCATCCCTTTCATTTGATTGGTCGATGATAGCACACTCAATTGTATCGGCCAAGCCGCTTTCCAATCTAATTGAGATTCACAACTGTTGGGGCTTGAATTTGCACCCATGATAAGACAGTATGTAGCGGTACATCAACGATGATTTGGATTGATTTCAAGATCAGGAATACCAGAAAAACACCAGCGCAACCCTAACCTGCACAATCGTGACCAAAACCTGTAAATATCATTTTGGAGCGAAACTGGTCATGCATATTGCTGCCAAATAATTCGAAATACCCTAAAATCCTTAACCTTTAAGTTTCAAAGTCGCGCGGTGCATATCTTTACCTGTGCACCTCGAAATGCGTTTGACCCTTGTCCGGAGCTGGCCGAAAGGGTCTGAAAGCCTACAGGTACCATTTCAGAGTGGAACTAGACATGCATATTGCTGTCAAATAATCCGAAACGTCTAAAAATGGTTAACTCACAAGTTTGAAAGTCTTGCGGTGCGTATTTCCTTATACGCGCTTCCCGAAAAATCGTTAATATACGAAGTAGACCCGAAGGTTCCAAATTAGGAAGGAATTACCAAAATACGTAACATCTGGACCTCTACACCCCATCTCGTTCATAAGATAGGTCGATGATGGCACACTCAACTGTAACAGCCAAGCCTCTTTCCAATCTTATTGAGATTCACAACTGTTGGGGCTAAAATTTGCTCCTATGGTAAAACAGTATGTAGCGTTCTATCAACAACGATTTGGATCGATTTCAAGATTAGGAATATCCGGATAACACCAGTGCAACCCTAACCCGCTTAGTTGTGACCAAAACTCACAAATATCATTTCGCAGTAAAACTGGACATGCGTATTTCCGCCAAATAATCCGAAACACCCTAAAACCCTTAACCTACAAGTTTCAAAGTCGCGCGATGCATATCTTTCCCTGCGCACCACGAAATGCTTGTGACCCTTGTCCAGAGCTGACGGAAAGGCTCCAAAAGCCTACAGGTACCATTTTAGAGCGGAACTTGACATGCGTATTGGCTGCCAAATGATCCGTAATGCCCAAAGATGCTTAATTCGCAAGTTTGAAAGTCTTGCGTTGCGTATTTCCATGTGCGCGCTTCCTGGAACAATGTTCTTATACGAAGAACCGACCTGGAAGCTCCAAATTAGGAAGGAATTACCAAAATCCGTAACATCTGGACCTCTGCTCCCCATCCCTTTCATTTGATAGGTCGATGATAGCACACTCAATTGTATTGGCCAAGCCTCATTCCAACCTATATGAGATTCACAACTGTTAGGGATCAAATTTACACCCATGATGAAACTGTATGTAGCGGTCCATGTACAATGATTTGGATCGATTTCAAGATCAGGAACACCTGAAAAACACCAGCAGAATCCTAACCAGCGCAGTTGTGACCAAAATCCACAAATGTAGGTTTGGAGCAAAACAGGAGATGCGTACTGCAGCCAAATAATCCGAAATACCCTAAAACCCTTAACCTTGTAATTTTCAAAGTCGCGCGGTGCATATCTTTACCGGCGCACCTCGAAATGCATTTGACCTTTGACTGGAGCTGACCGAAAGGGTCCAAAAGCTTACAGGTACCATTTCAGAGCAGAGCTGGACTGCGTATTGCTGCCAAATGATCCAAAATGCCCAAAAATGATTAACTCACAAGTTTGAAAATCTTGCGGTGCGTATTTCCTTATGCGCTCTTCCTGGAACAACGTTAATATATGAAGAGCTAACCCGGAGGTTTCAAATTAGGAAGGAATTACCAAAATATGTAACATCTGGACCTTTGCACCCCATCCTATTCATAAGATAGGTCGATGATAGCAAACTCGATTGTAACAGCCAAGCCTCTTTCCAATCGAATTGAGATTCTCTACTGTCGGGGCTCAAATTTGCACCCATGATAAAAGAGTATGTAGTGGTCTATTTACAACGATTTGTATCGATTTCAAGATCAGGAATATCCGGATATCGCCAGCATAACCCTAACCCACGCAGTTGTGACCAAAACCCACAAATGTCGTTTAGAGCAAAACTAGACATGCGTTTTGCCACCAAATAATTCGAAATACCCTAAAATCCTTAAACTTCAAGTTTCAAAGTCGCGCGGTGCATATCTTTACCTGCGCACCTCGAAATGCGTTTGACCCTTGTCCGGAGATGACCGAAATGGTCCGACATCCTACAGGTACCATTTCAGAGCGGAACTGGACATGCGTATTGGAGCCAAATGATTCAGAACACACAAAAATGCTTAACTCGCAAGTTTAAAAGTCTTCTGGTCCGTATTTTCATGTGCGTGCTTCCCGAAACAACGTTCCTATACGTAGAGCTGACCCGGAGACTCCAAATTAGGGAGGAATTACCAAAATTCGTAACATCTCGACCTCAGCTCCCCATCCCGTTCATTTGATAGGTCGATTATAACACACTCAATTGTACCGGCCAAGCCACGTTCCAATCTAATTGAAATTCACAACTATTAGAGACCAAATTTACACCCATGATAAAACTGTATGTAGCAGTCCATCTATGATGATTTGGATCGATTTCAAGATCAGGAATACCCGAAAACACCAGCGGAACCCTAACCGGCGCAGTTGTGACCAAAACCCACAAATGTTGTTTCGGAGCAAAACAGGAGATGCGTATTGCAGCCGAATAATCCGAAATACCCTAAAACCCTTTACCTACAATTTTCAATGTCACGTGGTGCGTATCTTTACCGACGCACCTCGAAACACGTTTGACCCTTGTTAGGAGCTGACCGAAAGGGTTTGAATGCTTACAGGTACCATTTCAGGGCAAAGCTCGACTGCTTATTGCTGCCAAATCATCCGGATCGCCACAAAATGCTTAACTCACAAGTTTGAAAGTCATGTGGTGCGTATTTCCTTGTTAATATACGAAGAGCCAACCCGGAGGTTCCAAATTAGGAAGGAATTACCAAAATATGTAACATCTGGACCTTTGCACCCCATCCCGTTCATAAGATAGGTCGATGATAGCACACTCAATTGTAACGGGTAAGCCTCTTTCCAATCGAATTGAGATTCTCAACTGTCGGGGCTCAAATTTGCACCCATGGTAAAACAGTATGTAGCGGTCTATCTACAATGATTTGGATCGATTTCAAGATCAGGAATATTCGAATATCGCCAGCGTAACCCTAACCCGCGCAGTTGTGACCAAAACCCACAAATGTCATTTCAGAGCAAAACTGGACATGCCTATAGCCGCCAAATAATCCGAAATACCCTAAAACCCTTAACTTGCACGTTTCAAAATCGCGCGGTGCGTATCATTCCCTTTGCAACATGAAATGCGTGTGGCCCTTGTCCGAAGCTGACGAAAAGGGTCCGAAAGCCTACAGGTACCATTTTAGAGCGAAACTTGACATGCTTAATGGCTGCCAAATGATCTGTAATGCCCAAAAATGCTTAATTCACAAATTTTAAAGCCTTGCGGTGCGTATTTCCATGTGCGCGCTTCCCGGAACAACGTTAATATAAGAAAAGCCGACCCGGAGGTTCCAAATTAGGAAGGAATTACCAAAATAAGTAACATCTGGACCTATGCACCCCATCCTGTTCTTAAGTTAGGTCGATGATAGCACACTCAATTATAACGGCCAAGCCTCTTTCCAATCAAATTGAGATTCACAACTGTTGGGGCTAAAATTTGCACCCATGATAAAATAGTATATAGTAGTCTATCTACAACGAATTGGATCGATTTCAAGATCAGGAATATTTGGATATCACCAGCGTAACCCTAACCCGCGCAGTTGTGACCAAATCCCACAAATTTCATTTCGGAGCGAAACTGGACATGCTTATTGCCGCCAAATAATCCGATATATCCTAAAATCCTTAACCTGCTCATTTCAAAGTCATGTGGTGCATATCTTTCCCAGCGCACCAAGAAATGCATGTGACCCATGTCTGGAGTTGATGAAAACGGTCCGGAAGCCTACAGGTACCATTTTATAGCAGAACTTGACATGCGTATTAGCTGCCAAATATCTGTAATGCCCAGAAATGCTTAATTCGCAAGTTTGAAGGTCTTGTGGTGGGTATTTCCATGTGCGCGCTTCCCGAAACAACGTTCCTATATGAAGAGCCGACCCGAAAGCTCCAAATTATGAAGGAATTACCAAAATCCATAACATCTGAACCTCTGCACCCCATCCAGTTCATTTGATAGGTCGATGATAGCACACTCAATTGTATCGGCCAAGCCTCTTTCCAATGTAATTGATATTCACAACTGTTGGGGCTCAAATTTGCACCAATGTTAAAATAGTATGTAGCAGTACATCTACGACGATTTGGATCGATTTCAAGATCAGGAATACCCAAAAAACACCAACGCAACCCTAACCCACGCAATCGTGACCAAAACCTAAAAATGTCATTTCAGAGCGAAACAGGACATGCGTATTGCCACCAAATAATTCGAAATACCCTAAAATCCTTAACCTTCAAGTTTCAAAGTCGCGCGGTGCATATCTTTACCTGCGTACCTCGAAATGCGTTTGACTCTTGTCCGGAGCTGACCAAAAGGGTCCGAAAGCCTACAGGTACCATTTCAGAGCGGAACTAGACATGCGTATTACTGTTAAATGATCCGTAACGCCCAAAAATGCTTAACTCGTAATTTTGAAAGTCTTGCAGTGCGTATTTCCTTATGCGCGCTTCCCAGAACAACGTTAATATACGAAGAGCCGACCCGGAGGTTCCAAATTAAGAAGGAATTACCAAAATACGTAACATCTGGACCTCTGCACCCCATCCCGTTCGTAAGATTGGTCGATGATGGCACATTCAACTGTAACGGCCAGGCCTCTTTCCAATCTAATTGAGATTCACAACTATTGGGGCTCAAATTTACACCCATGGTAAAACAATATGTAGCGGTCCATCTACAACGATTTGGATCAATTTCAAGACCACGAATATCCAGATAACACCAGTGTAACCCTAACCTACACAGTTGTGACCAAAACCCACAAATGTCATTTCGGAGCGAAACAGGACATGCGTATTTTCCCAAAATAATTCAAAATACCCTAAAACCCTTAACCTACAAGTTTCAAAGCCGCGCGGTGCATATCTTTACCGGCGCACCTCGAAATGCGTTTAACCCTTGATCGGAGCTAACCGAAAGTGTCTTAAAGCCTACAGGTACCATTTCAGAGTGGAACTGGACTGCATATTGCAGCCAAATAATCCGGAACGCCCAAAAATGATTAACTCGCAAGTTTAAAATTCTTGCGGTGAGTATTTCCATGTGTGTGCTTCCAGGAACAACGTTCCTATACGAGGAGCCAAGCCGGAGACTGCAAATTAGGAAGGAATTACCAAAATTCGTAACTTCTGGACCTCTGCACCCCATCCCGTGCATTCGATAGGTCGATGATAGCACACTCAATTGTATCGGCCAAGCCTCTTTCCAATCTAATAGAGATTCACAACTGTTGGTGATTAAATTTGTACCCATGATAAAACAGTATGTAGCGGTCCATTTACTACGATTTGGATCGATTTCAAAATCAGGATTACCTGACAAACACCATCGTAACCCTAACGTGGGTAGTTGTGACCAAAAACCACAAATGTCGTTTCGGAGCGAAATAGAGATGCGTATTACAGCCAAATAATCCCAAATACCTTAAAACCCCTAACCTACACTTTCAAAGTCGTGCGGTGCATATCTTAACCTGCGCACCTTGAAATGCGTTTGACCCTTATCCAGAGCTGACTGAAAGGGTCTGAAAGTCTATAGGTACCATTTCAGAGTGGAGCTGGACTGGGTATTGCTGTCAAATAATTCGAAACATCCAAAAATGCTTAACTCTCAAGTTTGAAAGTCTTGCGGTGCGTATTTCCTTGTGCGTACTACCCGGAACAATGTTAATATAAGAAGAGCCGACTCGGAGTTCCAAATTAGGAAGGAATTACCAAAATAAGTTACATCTGGACCTCTGCACCCATCCCGTTCATAAGATAGGTCGATGATAGCACACTCAATTGTAACGGCCAAACCTCTTTCCAATCGAATTGAGATTCACAATGGTCGGGGCTCAAATTTGCACCCATGATAAAACTGTATGTAGCGGTCTATCTACAACGATTTGGATCGATTTCAAGATCAGGAATATTTGGATATCGCCAGCGTAACCCTAACCCGCTCACCAAAACCCGCATATGTCATTTTGGAGTGAAATTGGAGATGCGTATTGCCGCCAAATAATTTGAAATACCGTAAAATCATTAACCTTTAAGTTTCAAAGTCGCGCGGTGCATATCTTTTCCTGCGCACCTGGAAATGCGTTTCACCCTTGTCTAGAGCTGACCAAAAGGGTCCGAAAGCCTACAGGTACCACTTCAGAGCCGAACTGGACACGCGTATTCCTATCAAATGATCCGTAACGCCCAAAAATGCTTAACAAGCAAGTTTGAAAGTCTTGCGGTGTGTATTTTCGGAACAACGTTTTTATACAAAGAGCCAACTCGGAGGCTCAACATTAGTAAGGAAATACCAAAATTCGTAACATCCAAACATCTGCACCCCATCCCATTCATTTGATAGGTCGATGTTAGCACACTCAATTTTATCGGCCAAGCCTCTTTCCAATCTAATAGAGATTCACAACTGTTGGGGATCAAATTTGTTCCCATGATAAAACAGTATGTAGCGGTCCATTTACGATGATTTGGGTCATTTTCAAGATCAGGATTACCTGAAAAACACCAACGTAACCCTAACCCAGGCAATTGTGACCAAAATCCTCAAATGTCGTTTCGGAGCGAAACAGGAGATGCGTAATGCAGCCAAATAATCCGAAATACCCTAAAACCCTCAACTTGCAAGTTTCAAAGTCGCGCGGTGCATATCCTAACCTGCGCACCTTGAAATGTATTTGACCTTGCACTAGAGCTGACTGAAAGGGTCCGAAAGTCTATAAGTAGCATTTCAGAGCGGAACTGGACATGCGTAGTGCTACCAAATGATTCTGAACGCCCAAAAATGCTTAACTCACAAGTTTGAAAGTCTTGCGGCGCTTATTTCCTTTGGCGTGCTACCCGGAACAACATTACTATAAGAAGAGCTGACCAGGAGGTTCCAAACTAGGAAGGAATTACCAAAATACGTAACATCTGGACCTCTCCACCCCATCTCGTTCATAAGATAGGTCGATGATAGCACACTCAATTATAACGGGCAACCCTCTTTCCAATCGAATTTAGATTCACAACCGTCGGGGCTCAAATTTGCACCCATGATAAAACAGTATGTAGCGGTCTATCTACAACGATTTTGATCGATTTCAAGATCCGAAAAATCCGGATATCACCAGCGTAACCCTAACCCGCGCAAGTGTGACCAAAACCCACAAATGTCGTTTTGGAGTGAACTGGACATGCGTATTGATGCCAAATAATCTGAAATACCGTAAAACCCTTAACTAAAGAGTTTCAAACTTGCGCGATGCATATCTTTACCTGCGCACCTCGAAATGCATTTGGCCATTATCCGGAACTGACTGAAAGGGTTTGAAAGCTTATAGTACCATTTCAGAGTAAAACTGGACATGCGTATTGCTGCCAAATGATCCGAAATGCCTAAAAATGCTTAACTCGCAACTTTGAAAGTCTTGCGGTGCGTATTTTCATGTGTACGGTTCCAGAACAACGTTCCTATATGAAGAGCCGAGACGGAGGCTCCAAATTAGGAAGGAATTACCAAAATTCGTAACATCCAGAACTCTACACCCAATCTCGTTCATTTGATAGGTCGGTGATAGCACACTCAATTGTATCGGCCAAGCCTCTTTCCATTCTAATTGAGATTCGCAACTGTTGGAGCTCAAATTTCCACCATAAAATAGTATGTAGCAGTCCATCTACGACGATTCGGGTTGATTACAAGATCTGAAATACCCAAAAAACACCAGCATAACCCTAACGTGCCCAGTTGTAACCAAAACCCACAAATGTCGTTTCGTAGTGAAACTAGAGATATGATTTGGGTTGATTGCAAGATCAGGAATACCCGAAAAAACCAGCGTAACCCTAACCCACGCAGTTGTGACCAAAACCGACAAACGTCATTTCAGAGCGAAACTGGACAAGCGTATTGCCGCCAAATAATGCGAAATACCCTAAAACCCTTAACCTGCAAGTTTCAAAGTCGCGCAGTGCATATCTTTACCTGCGCACATCGAAATGCCTTTAACCCTTGTCCAGAGCTTAGCAAAAGGGTCCGAAAGCCTACATGTACCATTTCAGAGTGGAACTGGAAATGCATATTGCTGCAAAATGATCTGTAACACCCAAAAATGCTTAACTCGTAAGTTTGAAAGTCTTGCGGTGCGTATTTTCATGTGCGCGCTTCCAGGAACAACATTAATATACGAAGAGCCAACCCGGAGGCCCTAAATTAGGAAAGAATTTCCAAAATCCATAACATCTGGACCTCTGCACCCCATCCCGTTCATTTAATAGGTCGATGATAGCACACTCAATTGTATCGGCCAAGCCTCTTTTCAATCTAAATGAGATTCACAACTGTTGGGGCTCAAATTTGCACCCATGATAAAAACAGTATGTAGCGGTCCATCTACGACGATTTGGATCCATTTCAATATTAGGAATACCTGAAAAAACCAGCGTAACCCTAACCCCCGCAATTTATCGTTTCAGAACGATACTGGACATGCGTATTGCCACCAAATAATTTGAAATACCCTAAAACCCTTAACCTACAAGTTTCAAAGTCGCAAGATGCATATCTTTACCTGCGAACCTCGAAATGCATTTGACCTTTATCCCGAGTTGACCGAAAGGGTTCGAAAGCTTACAGGTACCATTTCAAAGTGGAACTGGACATGCGTATTCCTTCCTAATGATCCGGAACGCCAAAAAATGCTTGACTCATAACTTTGAAAGTCTTACAGAGCGTATTTTCATGTGTTCGCTTCCCGGAACAATGTTCTTATACGAAGAGCCGACCTGGAAGTTCCAAATTATGAAGGAATTACCAAAAGTAATAACATCTGGACCTCCGCACCCCATCCCATTCATTTGATAGGTCGATGATAACACACTCAATTGTATCGGGCAAGCCTCTGTCTATTCTAATTTAGATTCACAACTGTTGGGGCTCAAATTTGCACCCATGATAAAACAGTATGTAGTGATCCATCTACGATGATTTGGGTCGATTTCAAGATCAGGAATACCCAGAAAACACCCGCGCAACCCTAACCCTTGAAGTTGTGACGAAAACCCACAAATGTCGTTTCGGGGTGAAACCGGGCATGTGTATTGCTGCCAAATAATCCGAAATACCCTAAAACCCTTAACCACCAAGTTTCAAAATTGTCCAGTGCATTTATTTACCTTCGCACCTCGAAACGCGTTTGACCCTTGTCCGGAGCTAACTGAAAGGGTTCGAAAGCCTACAGGTACAATTTCAGAGCGGAACCAGACATGCGTATTACTGCTAAATGATTTGGAAAGCCCAAAAATGCATAATTCACAAGTTTGAAAGTCTTGCGGTGCATATTTCCATGTGCGCACTTTCTGGAACAACGTTCATATACGAAGACCCGACCTAGACCCTCAAAATTAGGAAGGAATAACCAAAATTTGTAACATCTCGACCTCTACACCCCATCCCATTCATTTGCACCGGTCCATCTAAAATGATTTGGATTGATTTCACGATCAGGAATACCCGAAAAACACCAGCGTAACCCTAACCCGTACAATTGTGACCAAAACCCACAAATGTCGTTACGGAGCGAAACTGGACATGCATATTGTCACCAAATAATCTGAAATACCCTGAAACTCTTAACCAGCAAGTTTTAAAGTCTCGCGGTCTATATCGTTACGTGCGCACCTCGAAATGCGTTTGACCCATGTCTGAAGCTGACCGAAAGGGTCTAAAAGCCTACAGGTACCATTTCAGAGCGGAACTGGACATGCGGATTGATACTAAATGATTCGTAACACCAAAGAATGCTTAACTCGTAAGTTTGAAAGTCTTGTTGTTCGTATTTCGAAGTGCGTGGTTCCCGAAACAACATTCTTATACGAAGAGCTGACCTGGAGACTCCAAATTAAGAAGAAGTTATCAAAATTCGTAACATCTGGACCTCTACACCCCATCCCGTTCATAAGATAGGTTGATGATAGCACACTCAGTTGTATCGGCCAAGCCTCTTTCCAATCTAATTGAGATTCACAACCGTTGGGGCTCAAATTTGCACCCATGATAAAACAGTCTTTAACGGTCCATCTACGACGATTTGGATCGATTTTAAGATCAGGAATATCCAGAAAACTCCAGCGTTACCTTAACCCACGCAGTTGTGATCAAAACCCACAAATGTCTTTTCGGAGTGAAACTGGACATGCGTATTTTCGCCAAATAATCGGAAATACCCTAAAACCCTTAACCTGCAAGTTTCAAAGTTGCACGGTGCATATCTATAACTGCGCACCTCGAAATGTGTTTGACTCTTGTCCGAAGCTGAAGGAAAGGGTCTGAAAGCCTACAGGTACCATTTCAGAGCGGAACTAGACATGCGTATTGCTGCCAAATGATTCGAAACGCCCAAAAATTCCTAACTCACAAGTTTAAAAGTCTTGCAGTCCGTATTTCCTTGTGCGCACTTCCCGAAATAACGTTAAAATACTAAGAGCCGACCCGTAGGTTCCAAATTAGGAAGTAATTACAAAAATACGTAACATCTGTACTTCTGCACCCTATCTCATTCATAAGATAGGTCGAAGATTGCACACTCAATTGCAACGGCCAAGCCTCTTTCCAATTTAATTGAGATTCACAACTGTGGGGCCTCAAATTTGAACCCATGATAAAACAATATGTAGCGGTCCATCTACAATGATTTTGATTGATTTCAAGATCAAGAATATCCGAAAAACACCAGCGTAACCCTAACCCTGCGCAGTTGTGACCAAAACCCACAAATGTCATTTCAGAGTGAAACTGGACATGCGTATTTTCGCCAAATAATTCAAAATACCTGAAAACCCTTAACTTACAAGTTTCAAAGCCGCGCGGTGCATATCTTTACCTGCGCACCTCGAAATGCTTTTAACCCTTGTTAGGAGCTGACCGAAAGGGTTTGAAAGCCTACAAGTACCATTTCAGAGCGGAACTGGACTGCGTATTGGTGACAAAAATGATTCGGAACGCCCAAAAAATGCTTAACTCACAAGTTGGAAAGTCTTGCGGTGCGTATTTCCATGTGTGCGCTTTTCGGAACAACGTTAATATACTTAGAGCCAACTGGAGGCTCCAAATTAGGAAGGAATAACCAAAATTCGTAACATCTGGAGCTCTGCACCCAATCCCCTTCATAAGATAGGTCTAGGATAGCACACTCAATTGTATCATCCAAGCCTCTTTCCAATCTAATTGAGATTCTCAACTGTAGGGGCTCGATTTGCACCCATGATAAAACAATATGTAGCGGTCCATCTACAACGATTTGGATCGATTTCAAGATCAGGAATACCTAAAAAAACACAAGCATAACCCTAACCAGCACCGTTGTGACCGAAACCCACAAACGTTGTTTCGGAGCGAAACTGGACATACGTATTGCCGCTAAATAATCCGAAATACCTTGAAACCCTTAACCAGCAAGTTTCAAAGTCCCACGGTGCATATCTTTTCCTGCGCACCTCGAAATGCCTTTGACCCTTGTCTAGAGCAAACCGAAAGAGTTTGAAAGCCTATAGGTACCATTTCAGAGCGAAAATGGACATGCGTATTTCCATGTGCGCGGTTTTCGTAACAGCGTTCCTGTACGAAAAGCCAACACGGAGGCTCAAAATTAGGAAGGAATTACCAAAATTCGTAACATCTATACCTCTGCACCCCATCCCGTTCATTTGATAGGTCGATGATAGTACACTCAATTATATCGGCCAAGCCCCTTTCCAATCTAATTGAGATTCGCAACTGTTAGGGCTCAAAATTGCACCCATGAGAAAACAGTATGTAGCGGACCATTTACGATGACTTGGATCGATTTAAAGATCAGGAATACCCGAAAAACACCAGCGTAACCCTAACGCAGTCGTGATCAAAACCCACAAATGTAGTTTTGGTGAAAAACTGGAGATGAGTATTGCAACCAAATAATTTGAAATACTCTAAAACCCTTAACCTGTAAGTTTCAAAGTCACATGGTGCATATCTTTACCTGCGCACCTTGAAATGTGTTTGAGCCTTACTCGGAGCCGACTGAAAGGGTCCGAATGCC
Organism: Liriodendron chinense; assembly: GCA_003013855.2. NCBI lineage: Eukaryota > Viridiplantae > Streptophyta > Magnoliopsida > Magnoliales > Magnoliaceae > Liriodendron > Liriodendron chinense. Next base: position 7,616,982 of record ML058408.1, read on the forward strand.
TACAAGTACCATTTAAGAGCGAAACTGGGCATGCCTATTGCTACCAAATGATCGGGAACGCCCAAAAATGCTAACTCACAAGTTTAAACGTCTTGCAATGCGTATTTCCATGTGCGCGCTTCCCGGAACAACGTTAACACGTGAAGAACCGACCCGGAGGCTCAAAATTAGGAAGGAATTACCAAAATTTGTAACATTTGGACCTCTGCACCCCATCCCGTTCATAAGATAGGTCGATGATAGCACACTCATTTGTATCGCCCAAGCATCTTTCCAATCTAACTGAGATTCACAACTGTTGGGGCTCAAATTTGCACTCATGATAAAACAGTATGTAGCTATCCATCTAGAATGATTTGGATCGATTTCAAGATCAGGAATACCCGGAAAACACGAGCGTAACCTAAACCCGCGCAGTTGTGATTAAAACCCACAAATGTCATTTCGGAGCGAAACAAAACATCCTTATTGCTGCCAAATACTCCGAAATACCCTAAAACTCTTAACCAGCAAGTTTCAAAGTTGCGCGGTGCATATCTTTACCTGTGCACCTCGAAATGCGTTTCACCCTTATCTGGAGCTGACCATAAGGGTCTGAAAGCCTACAGGTTCCATTTTAGAGCGGAACGGGACATGCGTATTGCTGCCAAATGATCTGAAATCCCCAAAAATGCCTAACTCACAACTTTGAAATCTTGCGGTGTGGATTTCCATGTGTGCGATTCTCGGAACAACGTTCCTATATGAAGAACCGACCCGAAGGCTCCAAATTAGGAAGGAATAACCAAAATTCATAACATCTGGACATCTGCACCTCATCCCGTTCATAAAATAGGTCGATGATAGCACACTCAATTATATTGGCCAAGCCTCTTTCCAATCTAATTGAGATTCACAACTGTTGGGGCTCAAATTTGCACCTATGATAAAACAGTATGTAGCGGTCCATCTATAATGATTTGGATCAATTTTAAGATCTAGAATACCTAAAAAATACCAGCGTATCCCTAACCCACGCAGTTGTGACCAAAACCCACAATTGTCGCTTGGGAGTTAAACTGGACATGCGTATTTTCGTCAAATAATTCCAAATACCCGAAAACCCTTAACTTACAAGTTTAAAAGTCATACGGTGCATATCTTTACATGCACACCTTGAAATGCGTTTGACCCTTGTTAGGAGCTGACCAAAAGGGTTTGAAATCCCACAAGTACCATTTCAGAGCGAACCTGGACATGCGTATTGCTGACAAAAATGATTCAGAACACCCAAAAATGCTTAACTCACAAGTTGGAAAGTCTTGTGGTGCGTATTTCTATGTGCGCGGTTTCTTCAACAACTTTCCTATACGAAAAGCCAACCCGGAGGCTCAAAATTAGGAAGGAATTACCAAAATTCGTAACATCTGTACCTCTGCATCCCATCCCGTTCATTTGATAGGACGACGATAGCACACTCAATTATATCGCACAAGCCTCTTTCCAATCTAATTGACTTCACAACTGTTGGGGCTCAAATTTGCACCCACGATAAAACTGTATGTAGCAGACCATCTATGATGATTTGGATTGATTTCAAGATCAGGAATACCCGAAAAACACCAGCGTAACCCTAACCCGTGCAATTGTGATCAAAACCCACAAATGTAGTTTCGGAGCAAAACTGGAGATGCGTATTGCGGCTAAATAATTAGAAATACCCTAAAACCCTTAACCTGCAAGTTTCAAAGTTGCGCGATGCATATCTTTACCTGCGCACCTTAAAATGCGTTTGACCCTTATACGGAGCAGACTGAAAGGATCCAAAAGCCTACAGGTACCATTTCAGAGCGGAACTGGATATGCATGTTGCTGCCAAATGATCCAGAACACCAAAAAATGCTTAACTCACAAGTTTAAAAGTCTTGCGGTGCGTATTTCCATGTGCGTGCTTCTCGGAACAACGATAATATACTTAGAGCCAACCGGGAGGCTCCAAATTAGGAAGGAATAACCAAAATTCGTAACATTTGGACCTCTGCACGCCATCCCGTTCATAAGATAGGTCGATGATAGCACAATCAATTGTATCGACCAAGCCTCTTTCCAATCTAAATGAGAGTCTCAACTGTGGGGGCTCGATTTGCACCCATGATAAAACAGTATGTAGCGGTCCATCTACGGCGATTTGGATCGATTTCAAGATCAAGAATACCTGATAAACACCAGCGTAACCCTAACCCGCGCAGTTGTGATCGAAACGCACGAATGTAGTTTTGGAGCGAAACTGGAGATGCGTATTGTTGCCAAATAATTCGAAATACCCTAAAACCCTTAACCTATAAGTTTCAAAGTCACGCGGTACATATCTTTACCTACGCACCTCGAAATGAATTTGACCCTTGTCCAGAGCTGATTGAGAGGGTCCGAAAGCAAATAGGTACCATTTCAGAGCGGAACTGGACATCCTCGTGCTACCAAATGATTTGTAACCCCCAAAAATGCTTAACTCACAAGTTTGAAAGTCTTGTGGTTCGTATTTCCATGTTCGCGCTTTCCCGAAAAACGTTAATATACGAAGAGCCGACCCGGAGTCTCAAAATTAGGAAGGAATTACCAAAATTCGTAACATCTAGACCTCTGCACCCCATCTCATTCATAAGATAGGTCGATGATAGCACACTCAATTGTATCGGCCAAGCCTCTTTCCAATCTAATTAAGATTCATAATTGTTGGGGCTCAAATTTGCACCCATGATAAAACAGTCTGTATTGGTCCATCTACAACGATTTGGATCGATTTTAAGATCAAGAATATCCAGAAAACTCCAGCGTTACCTTAACCCGCGCAGTTGTGATCAAAACCCACAAATGTCATTTCAGAGTGAAACTGGACATGCATATTTTCGCCAAGTAATCCGAAATACCCTAAAACCCTTAACCTGCCAGTTTCAAAGTCGCGGGGTACATATCTATACCTGTGCACCTCGAAATGCGTTTGACTCTTGTTTGAAGCTGACCAAAAGGGTCTGAAAGCCTATAGGTACCATTTCAGAGCAGAACTGGACATGCGTATTGCTGCCAAATGATCCGGAACACCCCAAAATTCCTAACTCACAAGTTTAAAAGTCCTGCAGTGCGTATTTCCTTGTGCGCGCTTCCCAAAACAACGTTAAAATACTAAAAACCAACCAGGAGGTTCCAAATTAGGAAGTATCAAAATACGTAACATCTGTAATTCTGCACCCCATCCCGTTCATAAGATAAGTCGATGATAGCACCCTTAATTGCAACGACCAAGCCTCTTTCCATTCTAATTGAGATTCACAACTGTAGGGGCTCAAATTTGAACCCATGATAAAACAGTATCTAGCGTTCCATCTACAATGATTTGGATTGATTTCAAGATCAGGAATATTCGAAAAACACCAGCGTAACCCTAACCCATGCAGTGGTCACCAAAACCCACAAATGTTGTTTCGGAGTGAAACTGAACATGCATATTGCCGTCAAATAACCTGAAATACCATAAAGCCCTTTACCGGCAAGTTTCTAAGTCGCGCAATGCATATCTTTACCTACGCACCTCGAAATGCGTTTGACCCTTGTCCGGAGCTGACCGAAAGGGTTTGAAAGCCTACAGGTACCATTTCCGATCGAAAATGGACATGTGTATTTCCATGTGCGCGGTTTTCGGAACAACATTCCTATACGAAAAGCCAACACGGAGGCTCAAAATTAGGAAGGAATTACCAAAATTCGTAACATCTAGACCTCTGCACCCCATCCCGTTCATTTGATAGGTCGATGATAGCACACTCAATTATACCGACCAAGCCTCTATCCAATCTAATTGAGATTCACAACCGTTAGGGCTCAAATTTGCACCCATGAGAAAACAGTATGTAGCAGACCATCTACGATGACTTGGATCGATTTCAAGATCAGGAATACCCAAAAAACACCAACGTAACCCTAACGTAGTCATGATCAAAACCCACAAATGTAGTTTTGGAGCGAAACTGGAGATGCATATTGCATCCAAATAATCTGAAATACCCTAAAACCCTTAACCTGCAAGTTTCAAAGTCACGCGGTGCATATCTTAACCTGTGCACCTTGAAATGCATTTGACCCTTATCTGGAGCTGACCGAAAGGGTCCGAAAGCCTACAGGTACCATTTAAGACTGAAACTGGGCATGCGTATTTCTACCAAATGATTGAGAACGCCCAAAAATGCTTAACTCACAAGTTTGAAGGTCTTGCGGTGCGTATTTCCATGTGCGCGCTTCCCGGAATAACGTTAATACACGAAGAGCTGACCTAGAGGATCAAAATTAGGAAGGAATTACTAAAATTCGTAACATCTGGACCTCTGCGACCCATCCCATTCATAAGACAGGTCGATGATAGCACACTCAATCGTATCACCCAAGCATCTTTACAATCTAACTGAGATTTACAACTGTTGGGGCTCAAATATGCACTCATGCTAAAACAGTATGTTGTCGTCCATCTAGAAAGATTTGGATCAATTTCAAGATCTGGAATACCTGGAAAACACTAGCATAACCCAAACCCGCGTAGTTGTGACCAAAACCCACAAATGTCGTTTCGGAGCGAAATTGAACTTCCTTATTGCCGCCAAATAATCCGAAATACCCTAAAACCCTTCACCTGCAAGTTTTAAAGTTGCATGGTGCATATCTTTACCTATGCACCTCGAAATGCATTTGACCCTTGTCCGATGTTGACCGAAAGGGTTCGAAAGCCTACAGGCACCATTTTAGAGGGAAACTTGACATTCGTATTGGCTGCCAAATGATCCGTAACGCTGAAAAATGCTTAACTCGCAAGTTTGAAAGTCGTACGGTGCGTATTTCCATGGGTGCGCTTCCCCGAACTACGTTCCTATACAAAGAGCCGACCCGGAAGCTCCAAATTAGGAAGGAATTACTAAAATTCGTACCATTTGGACCTCTGCACCCCATTTAATGCTTCTGACCCTTAACTTACATGTTTCAAAGTTGCACGGTGCATATCTTCATCTATGCACCATTTAATGCTTTTGACCCTTATCTGGAGCTAACCGAAAGGGTCCGAAAGCCTACAGGTACCATTTCAGAGTGGAACTGGACCTACGTATTGCTGCCAAATAATCCGGAACGCCCAAAAATGCCAAACTCACAAGTTTGAAAGTCTTGCGGTGCGTATTTCCATGCGTGCGCTTCCTAGAACAACGTTAATATACGAAGAGCCAACCCGGAGGCTCAAAATTAGAAAGGAATTACCAAAATTCGTAACATCTGGACCTCTGCACCCCATCCCATTCATTAGATAGGTCGATGATAGCACACTCAATTATATCAGCCTAGCCTCTTTCCAATCTAATTGAGATTTGTAATGGTTGGGGTTCAAATTTGCACCCATGATAAAATAGTATGTGGTGGACCATCTACGATGATTTGGATCGATTTGAAGATCAAGAATACCCAAAAAGCACCAGCGTAACCTAACCCACGTAGTTGTGATCAAACCCACAAATGTAGTTTCGGAGAAAAACTGGAGATGCGTATTGCAGTAAAATAATCCGAAATACCCTAAAACCCTTAACGTACAAGTTTCAATGTCTCACGATGCATATCTTTACCAGCGCACCTTGAAATGTGTTTGACCCTTATCTGGAGCTGACCGAAAGGGTCCGAAAGACTATAGGTACCATTTTCGAGGGGAACTGGACAGGCGTATTGTTGCCAAATGATCCAAAATGCCCAAAAATGCTTAACTCACAAGTTTGAAAGTCTCGCGGTACGTATTTTCGTGCGTGCGCTTCCCGGAACAACGTTAATATACGAAGAGCCAACCCTGAGGCTCCAAATTAGAATGGAATTACCAGAATTCGTAACATCTGGGCCTCTGCACCCCATCCCATTCATTTGATAGGTCGATGATAGCACACTCAATTGTATCGTCCATGCCTCTATCCAATCTCATTGCGATTCACAACTGTTAGGGCTCAAATTTGCACCAACGATAAAACAGTATGTAACGGTCAATCTACGACGATCTGGATAGATTTCAAGATCAGGAATACCAAAAAAAACTAGCGTAACCCTAACCCGCGCAGTTCTGACCAAAACTTGCAAATTTCATTTCGGAGCGAAACTGAACATGCGTATTGCGGCCAAATAATCCAAAATACCCTAAAACCCTAAGCTTACAACTTTCAAATTCGCATGGTGCACATCTTTACCTGCGCAACTTGAAATGCTTATGACCCTTTTCCGGAGCTGATCGAAAGGGTTTGAAAGCCTACAGGTACCATTTCAGAACAGAAGTAGACATGCGTATTGCCGCCAAATGATCCGTAACGCCCAAAAATGCTTAACTCGCAAGTTTGAAAGTCTTGTGGTGCAAATTTCCATGTGCGCACTTCCCGGAACAACGTTCCTAAAAGAAGAGCCGACCCGGAAGCTCCAAATTCGAAAGAAATTACCAAAATTCGTAACATCTGGACCTCTGCACCCCATCCCGTTCATTTGAAAGGTCAATGATAGCACACTCAATTGTATCAGCCAAGCCTCTTTCCAAACTAATAGAGATTCACAACTGTTGGGGTTCAAATTTGCATCCATGATAAAACAGTATGTAGCAGACCATCTACGATGTTTTGGATCGATTACACGATCAAGAATACCCTAAAAACACCAGTGTAACCATAGCCCGCGCAGTTGTGACCAAAACCCAAGAAAAAAATTGGAGTGAAACTGGAGATATGTATCGTGGCCAAATAATCCGAAATACCCTAAAAACCTTAACCTGCAAGTTTCAAAGTCGCGCAGTGCATATCTTTACCTGTGTACATCGAAATGCATTTAACCCTTGACCGAAAGGGTCCGAAAACCTATAGGTACCATTTCAGAGCAGAACTGGGAATGCGTATTGCTGCCAAATGATCCGTAACGTCAAAAAATGCTTAACTCACAAGTTTGAAAGTCTTGCTGTGCGTATTTCCAGGTGCGCGCTTCCTGGAACAAAGTTCCTAAAAGAAGAGCCGACCCGAAAGCTCCAAATTCGGAAGGAATTACCAAAATTCGTAACATCTGGACCTCTGCACCCGATCCCGTTCATTTGATAGGTCAATGATAGAACACTCAATTGTATCGGCCAAGCCCCTTTCCAATCTAATAGAGATTCACAACTATTGGGGTTCAAATTTGCACCCATGAAAAAACAGTATGTAGCGGACCATCTACGATGATTTGGATCGATTACAAGACCAGGAATACTCGAAGAACACCTACATAACCCTAACCCACGCGGTTGTGACCAAAACCCACAAATGTCATTTCAGAGGGAAAATGGAGATATGTATTGTGGCCAAATAATACGAAATACTCTAAAACCCCTCACATGCAAGTTTCAAACTCGCGTGGTGCATATCTTTACTTGCGCACATCGAAATGCATTTGACCCTTGTTCAGAGCTGACTGAAAGGTTTCGAAAGCCTATAGGTACCATTTCAGAGTAGAACTGGACATGCATATTGCTGCCAAATGATAAGTAATGCCCAAAAATGCTTAACTCAAAAGTTTGAAAGTCTTACGGTGCGTATTTCCATGTGAGCGCTTCCCGGAACAATGTTCCTAAAAGAAGACCCGACCCAGAAGCTCCAAATTTAGAAGGAATTACCAAAATTCGTAACATCTTGACCTCTGCACCCCATCCCGTTCATTTAAAAGGTCGATGATAGCACACTCAATTGTATCGGCCAAGCCTCTTTCCAAACTAATAGAGATTCGCAACTGTTGGGGTTCAAATTTGCACCTATGATAAAACAGTACGTCGTGGACGATCTACGATGACTTGGATTGATTACAAGATCATCAATACCCGAAAAACACCAGTGTAACCATAGCCCGCACAGTTGTGACCAAAACCCCAAAAAAAAAATTGGACCGAAACTGGAGATATGTGTTGTGGCCAAATAATCTAAAATACCCTAAAACCCTTAACCTGCAAGTTTCAAAGTTGCGCGGTGCATATCTTTACCTGTGCACGTCGAAATGCATTTAACCCTTGTCCAGAGCTGACCAAAAGGGTCCGAAAGCCTATAGGTACCATTTCAGAGCAGAACTAGAAATGCTTATTGCTGTTAAATGATCCGTAACGCCCAAAAAAGCTTAACTCGCAAGTTTGAAAGTCTTGCTGTGCGTATTTCCAGGTGCGCGCTTCCTGGAACAACATTCCTAAAAGAAGAGCCGACCCCGAAAGCTCCAAATTCGGAAGGAATTACCAAAATTCGTAACATCTGGGCCTCTGCACCCGATCCCGTTCATTTGATAGGTCGATGATAGAACACACAATTGTATCGGCCAAGCCTCTTTCCAATCTAATAAAGATTCGCAACTATTGGGGTTCAAATTTGCACCCATGAAAAAACAGTATGTAGCGGACCATTTACGATGATTTGGATTGATTACAAGACCAGGAATACCCGAAGAACACCAATGTAACCATAGCCCGCGGAGTTGTGACCAAAACCCAGGAAAAAAATTGGAGCGAAACTGGAGATATGTATTGTGGCCAAATAATCCAAAAACCCTAAAACCCTTAACTTGCAAGTTTCAAAGTCGCGCGGTGCATATCTTTACCTGCGTACATCGAAATGCGTTTAACCCTTGTCCAGAGCTGACCGAAAGGGTACAAAAGCCTATAGGTACCATTTCAGAGCAGAACTGGAAATGCGTATTGCTTCCAAATGATCCGTAACGCCCAAAAATGCTTAACACACAAGTTTGAAAGCATTGCGGTCCATATTTTCATGTGCGCGCTTCCCGCAACAACGTTCCTAAAAGAAGAGCAGACCCGAATGCTCCAAATTCGGAAGGAATTATCAAAATTCGTAACATCTGGACCTTTGCACCTGATCCCGTTCATTTGATAGGTCGATGATAGCACACTCAATTGTATCGGCCAAGCCTCCTTCCAATCTAATAGAGATTCGCAACTGTTGGGGTTCAAATTTGCACCCATGAAAAAACAGTATGTCGCGGACCATCTACGATGATTTGGATCAAGTACAAGACCAGGAATACCCAAAAAACACCTACATAACCCTAACCCGCGCGGTTGTGACCAAAACCCACAAATGTAAGAACCCAAATTCTCATAAGTGATTATATACACACTTGTGAACACTTCAACTTAGGACCAGTGGGATACAAATACTGTATAGTAGACTCTGCATCCATGAGTTTAGTACGTTAGATTGAATTTCAGGGACAAAATTCTTGTAAGGGGGGTAGGATGTAATATCTGTGATTTTTTATGATTTATTATTTAATTTAAAAATCTGAATTAGAATTTATAAAATTAAAATAATAATAATTTAATGTGTGTAAGTTGATAACATGTTTGATGTACGTTTCTCATGGAATAATTGGGTAGAAAAGTGGAATTATAAACCATATTCCATGTACAAAAACTTTAGTAATTCATTTTAAATTATTTATATTATCTGTGGAATTGATCTGAGCCATAAATTGATAGATTAAATCATTTAGAATCCAATAATATAGTCTGATCTACCCAGATCCGATCATAGATCTTTCTATCGTGGCCATTCATCCTCATTTTAATCACCATGGCCCATTGAGCTAATCAAACCGAGTTTGGTTCCGTTGGAATTATAGAGTATCCTTAGAAGAACCTTTATGACCGTTGAAATTCTCATCGGACTTCGATCAAGCCATTAAAACTTGTCCTAGCACCAAACCAGTGGTGAAAGTGAACCCCCGTGATTTATTTCAATTGGTGTGTCAGTTAGCTGTGGGATTTTCTCCACACCTTTGTTATAGCATTTTAACCGTCCATGTGAAATTTCATCACCGGATGATCTTCCGAGACCGTTTAATCGAAGAATTACTGCGTAGGGCCATGTGGACCACCAATCAAGGTGAAATCACTCATGGGCGACCTTTTTCATATTCTTAGGTGACCTATTGGATTAGATTCCCTCATAAGGTCCTAGATATGTCCATGTAGACCGAGAAGTACAGAAGTCACATTCGTTGCGATGTGCCAATTCAAAATCTAAATTTTAGGATATGGTTACGGAGTTTGGTACAGAGAGATTTCTATCTTCATTGTGGACCGTCCATCTTTATGTATGGACGTCGGTGTGTGTCTAGATTTTGGCTATTTTAGGTTTTCTAAGATGGCCCACGTCCCCATGTTTTCAGAATCTTGAACCGAGGTGTGTTCACCGTCCATCACATTTTTTATCAATTACTCTTAAACCAATAAGAGATTCATCGTCCCAACGATCCATTATTCAATCCATGGACATTCTAACTAATGGTACGGACCACTTCGCACAACACTCAACGGTCATGATTTAATCACACCTCAAAGTGGTCAAGCTTATCCTTAGAAACTAACCACCTTAAGTTGTGGTGTTTACCACCATTTAGATCATCATTTGTGTCCTTATTAGATCGTGGGTGTGGACACTACCAAATTCTCCCAAATTCATATCACTTTGTCAGTTTTTCGAGGCCAATGTCATAATGGTCTCAGATTTGTGAAAGGTGGGCCCGATTTTAAGATGTTACACATCTTTTCGAGAGCGTTCATTTAGGCTAACTCTTACATAGATCATATTGTGTCCATCCATCGACCCTTTGACCCGAGAGTTTACCCACTACTTATTGTGTTAATCCTCTGTATGATGGACATCTTAGATCCAAGAAGGAATCACTAGGTGGACCATCAAAATATTACTTCTATTTTCACCACAAATATTTATGTTACAAGCTAATGTACTTTATTTAAACTCTCGTAAGAGAGTCCTATTCTACTACTTTTACAATTACGACCGAATCGTAGCCATCCCATCACCATTCATCATCAATAGTTTCAAATCCCTACCATCCATTATCACCATCCATCATCACCATCCACCATCATCATCATATGACTGTTGATTGGGAGGAAGGAGGTAGTATTTTGTAGTGGGCCGAAGATTGGTTTTCTTTGTTATTTTTATTTTTAAAATCTCAGATCGGATTGACAATTGGTGAGTCTACGGAGATACTCACTCCACATCATTGTTTGAATTTGCGCATTTGTGTTTTGTTTAGTAGATCAATTATGTTACTTTGATTAAATCTATGCCATTCATTATGTATTATAGTTTACGTTTGCTTGTGGACTAGATTTAAAAGGAATCTGATATTTAAGTAGGCCAGGGTGGGAGAAATAGACCCAACCATTAAAAAGGAAATAAAACCACTATCTTTGTTTTATAATTTTCGATCTATGCAAAATCAAATTTATTGGGTGGACTAAAGGCCTGAATAATTCAATGGATGGATTGGATCTCAACCTAGTGGGCCTCACCTTGTGTGAATACATATATAATAATAATAATAATAATAATAAAATAAAACAATGGGTTGCTGGACTAGTCAGCACCCCAAGGACGCTGCCAGTCCAGTAGCGTCATGACTGCTGACGCAAGGGGCGGACGGGCAGCAGTTGGGGGTCCACATGTGGACCCCACCCTGATGTACTTTTCTATATCTACTCCGACCATAGTTTACTTCATCATGTGTTTTAATAGCCCACCAAATTTCAACTTAATCCGAGACCCGAGCGGACCATACCAACTTCTACAAATTGGACTATCTTGCTGAATTTTCTGCAATTGTGCAGAAAATTCCGAATTTATCTCTCATGAACAGCGGGTAATTCGTGGGCCCCACCTTAAGCTTTCTGTCAAATCTATACCACTCATTTGTTACATTATTATGTTAGGAGGCTGGAAATTAAATTTTAGAGGGTTTCGATAACCGAGTGGGCCACATCGTCTCAAATAGTGGACAATGTAATACAATATAAATCTGAAGGTGAGTAGATTTTAAAGTGGGGACAACAAGCACTTATGGGCCCCACATGTGAACTTTTGGATAAATCCACCTCGTCCACACTGTTTGTTGGGTTGTGTGGGATTCACCATAAAAATATGGGCCAGAACGGGGTTCCAGGTGGCCCACACCACTTGAAATAATGGGATTGACACCTTGAAAAATAACAGAATCTTAATCTTATTGGACTTCAACTTTTGGGTCCCATTGAGGAATATTTTGCCCAATCTAAGCTGTCTAATGCTTAGACCAGCAAGTCTTAAAACTGTAAAATAAGTTTGGTACACATCAAACCTCCCAAACAGTCAGATTAAACGAAATTGTGGGGACAACAACTGTCCATTCTCTTTGAATGTATGGTTATAGTTTAGTTTAAAGTTCTTGAACCCCTCAAAATGCTGTGTTTCATAATGTGGATGCATTCTTGCCATCTTGATATATATGCACTTGATTTGTTTCTTAAATAGTAATGTTGTATGATTCATTAAATTGTGTTAACATGCAATAAATTCTCATTATCACATGTTTATGTTTATATGATCACATATGATGGACCCATACATAGAGCGGTTTATGGTGAGGTTAAGTCCACGGAATTAAATCAGAGTAAGGGTATGTAAATGGTTCTTAACCATGACTATCCAAGTACGGTTAAGCATGGTCGGTGTATATAGGTGTGGTTAAGTGTGGTTAAGTTTGTGTGGGATGGATATGGGTGTGGTTATGGGACACCTATGTATGGTACATCATTGGATGAATTGAAATATGGGAAACCATCAAGTGTGGTATGTTTTCCCGTCCAGAATGCGTCCCGTGTTGGGATCGGATCGTACCCGTGTCAGGATCGGGGCAATTGTTTTCTCATTGAGAATGCGACCCGTGTCAGGATCGGGCGTACCGTGTCAGGATCGGAGCAATTGCGTCTCGTCAGGAATGCGACCCGTGTCAGGATCGGGCGTACCGTGTCAGGATCGGAATGTACCTCACCTGTCTGGTTGTGATTGGTTGTGATACTATTTTTCAGGCGTAACCTCGTATGGTTGATTTACTTGTGTGAAACCTGACTAAAGACCTTGTATTAAAGGCTACGTATATGGTTGATTTATGCGTGCTGCATGAAAATTCATTATGGGATGTGTGTTTAATGTTAATGAATGTGTCATTGTGAGGTGGAAAAATGTGAGCATGGCATTTTACAATTTACAAACTGAATAGTTATGTTTTGATTCTTTTTATCTGTTTACTTGGATGCGTAATTCATATTATGGAGTGGAGTAAGTACTCTTACTCGCTGGGCATTGTTTTGCTCACCCTTCTTAGGGAACTGTAGGTTCAAGAGGTGACATGGAATCTTTCGAGAACAAGGTACAAGTTGAGGACATAGTGAAAATCCAGCAAGAGGAGAACGCCAACTCTAATGAAGACGTTTTTATTTGTTTTTAGATATTTTATTTAGTTTCAAGTTAATAGAATCGTAAATGAGTATATAGTGTCATGTTTGTGAATTATGGACATTTATAATTTATTTTATGATGTAAGTTGGAATAAGAGTATGGATATGGTTTAGTAGAAAAATAATAAGCAAAAAAAAATGCTTTAAAAAAAATTGCTACTAGTATTTGTATTCCTGTAATTATTACCTTAGTAGCGCTCGAAAATTTGTGTTCGGGCGGTATATTCGGGCATTGAATTTTGGGGCGTTACAACAAATGTCATTTCGGAGGGAAACTAGAGATTTGTATTGTGACCAAATAATCTGAAATACCCTAAAACTCTTAACCTGCAAGTTTCAAAGTCACGCGGTGCATATCTTTACTTGCGCACATCGAAATGCGTTTGACCCTTGTCGAGAGCTGACTGAAAGGGTCCTAAAGCCTATAGGTACCATTTCAGAGCAGAACTGGACATGCGTATTGTTGCCAAATGATAAGTAACGCCCAAAAATGCTTAACTCAAAAGTTTGAAAGTCTTGCGTCGCGTATTTCCATGTGCGCCCTTACCGGAACATCGTTAATATACGAAGAGCTGACCTGGAGGCTCCAAATTTGGAAGGAATTACCAAAATTCGTAACATCTAGACCTCTGCACTTCATCCCGTTCATTTAATAGGTCGATGATAGCACACTCAATTGTATCGGCCAAGCCTCCTTCCAATCTAATTGAGATTCACACTGTTGGGGCTCAAATTTGCACCCATAATAAAACTGTATGTTGCTGTCCATCTACGATGATTTGGATCGATTTCAAGATCAGGAATACCCAAAAAACACCAACTCAAACCTGTGCACCTCGAAATTCATTTGACCGTTATCCGGAGTTGACTGAAAGGGTCCGAAAACTAACAGGTACCATTTCAGAGCAAAACTGGAAATGCGTATTGCTGTCAAATGATCTGTAACGCCCAAATATGCTTAACTCACAACTTTGAAAGTCTTGCGGTGCCTATTTTCATGACGTGTGCTTCCCGAAACAGTGTTCCTATCCGAAGAACCATGTTGGAGGCTCTAAATTAGGAAGGAATTGCCAAAATTCACAACATATGGACCTCTGCACCCCATCCCGTTCATTTGATAGGTTGCTGATAGCACCCTCAATTGTATCGTCCAAGCCTCTTTCTAATCTAACTAAGATTCACAACTGTTGGGGCTGAAATTTGCACCCATGATAAAACAGTATGTAGTAGTTCATCTACGACGATTTGGGTCGATTTTAAGAACAGGAATACCCGAAAAAGACCAACGCAACCCTAACCAACGTACTCATGACCAAAACCAACAAATGTCATTTCGGAACGAAACTGGACAAGCGTGTTCCTGCCAAATAATCTGAAATACCCTAAAATCCTTAACCTACAAGTTTCAAATTCATGCGGTGCATATCTTTACTTGCGCACCTCGAAATGCGTTTGACCCTTTTTCGGCGCAGACCGAAAGGGTTCGAAAGCAAAAAGGTACCATTTCAGAGTAGAACTGGACATGCGTATTGCTGCCAAACGATTTGTAACGCCCAAAAATGCTTAACTCGCAAGTTTGAAAGTCTTGCGGTGCGTATTTCCATGTGCGTGCTTCCTAGAACAACGTTCCTAAAAATACCAGCGTAATTCTAACCCACGCAGTTTTGACCAAAACCTCCAAATGTCGTTTCGGAGCAAAACTGGAGATACCTATTGCAGCCAAATAATCCGAAATACCCTAAAACCCTTAACCTACAAGTTTCAAATTAGAGTGGTGCATATCTTTACTTGCGCACCTCGAAATGCGTTAACACTTTTTTGGAGCTGACTGAAATGGTTTGAGAGCCTACAGATTCCTTTTCAGAGCAGAACTGGGCTGCGTATTGCTGCCAAATGATCTGTAACGCCCAAAAATGCATAACTTCCTAGTTTGAAAGTCTTACGGTGCATATTTTCATGTGCGTGCTTCCTGGAACAACGTTAATACACGAAGAGCCGACCCGGAGGCTCTAAATTAGGAAGGAATTACCAAAATTCGTAACATCTGGACCTCTGCACCTCATCCCGTTCATTTAATAGGTCGATGATAGCACACTCAATTGTATCGGCCAAGCCTCCTTCCAATCTAATTGAGATTCACAACTGTTGGGGCTCAAATTTGCACCCATAATAAAACAGTATGCTGTGGTCCAGCTATGACGATTTGGATCGATTTGAAGATTAGGAATACCCAAAAAAATCAGCGTAACCCTAGCCCGCTCAGTTGTGACCAAAACCCACAAATGTCATTTCGGAGCGAAACTGGAGATATGTATTGTGGCCAAATAATCCAAAATACCCTAAAACCCTTAACCTACAAGTTTCAAAGTCGCGCGGTGCATATCTTTACCTGCGCACATCGAAATGTATTTAACCGAAAGGGTCTGAAAGCCTATAGGTACCATTTCAGAGCAGAACTGGATATGCGTATTACTCCCAAATGATCAGTAACGCCCAAAAATGCTTAATTCACAAGTTTGAAAGTCTTGCGGTGCATATTTCCATGTGTGCGCTTCCCGGAACAATGTTAATATACGAAGAGCCGACCCGGAGGCTCCAAATTAGGAAGGATTTACCAAAATTCGTAACATCTGGACCTGTACACCTCGTCCCGTTCATTTAATAGGTCGATGATAGCACACTCAATTGTATCGGCCAAGCCTCTTTCCAATCTAATTAAGATTCACAATTGTTGGGGCTCAAATTTGCACCCATAATAAAACAGGATGTTGCGTTCCATCTATGACGATTTGGATCGATTTCAAGATAAGGAATACCCGAAAAACACCAGCGCAGCACTAACCCGCGCAGTTGTGACCAACACCCACAAATGTTTTTTCGGAGCGAAAGTAGACACGCGTATTGCTGTGAAATAATCCGAAATACCCTAAAACCCTTAATCACCAAGTTTCAAAGTCGCGCAGAGCATATCTTTACCTGTGCACCTCAAAATGTGTGTGACCCTTGTCCGGATCTGACCGAAAGGGTCCGAAAGCATACAGGTACCATTTCACAGCGGTAATGGACATGCGTATTGTTGCCAAATGATCTAGAACGCCAAAAAATGCTTAACTCACAAGTTTAAATGTCCTGTGGTGTGTATTTCATTGTGTGCCGTTTCCGGAACAACGTTCCTATACGAAGGGCTAACCCGAAGGCTCAAAAGTAGGAAGGAATTACCAAAATTCATAACATCTGGACTTCTGCACCCCATCCCGTTCATTTAATAGGTTGATGATAGCACACTCAACTGTATCGACCAAGCCTCTTTCCAATCTAATTGAGATTCGCAACTGTTGGGCTCAAATTTTCACCTATGATAAAACAGTATGTAGCGGTCCATCTACGATGATTTGGATCGATTTCAAGATGAGGAATACCCGAAAAACACCAGCGCAATTCTAACCCTCGCAGTCTTGACCAAAACCTCAAAATGTCATTTTGGTGCAAAACTGGACATGTGTATTGCTGCCAAATAATCTGAAATACCCAAAAACCCTTAACCTACAAGTTTCAAATTCACGCGGTGCATATCTTTACCTACGTACCTCGAAATGCGTTTAACCCTTTTCTCGAGTTGATCGAAAGGGTTCGAAAGCTTGCAGGTACCATTTCAGAGCAGAATTCGACATACGAATTGCTGCCAAATGATTTGTAATGCTAAAAAATGCATAACTCGCATGTTTCGAAGTCTTGCGGTGCATATTTCCATGTAGGCGCTTCCCGAAACAATGTTAATATACGAAGTGCCGACCCGGAGGCTCTAAATTCGGAAGGAATTATCAAAATTTGTAACATCTGGAACTCTGCACCCCCATCCCGTTCATTTGATAGGTGGATGATAGCACACTCAATTGTATCGGCCAAGCCTCTGTCCAATCTAATAGAGATTCACAACTGTTGGGGTACAAATTCGCACCCACGATAAAACAGTATGTAGCAGACCATCTACGATGATTTGGATCGATTACAAGATCAGGAATACCCGAAAAACACCAGCGCAATTCTAACCCGCGCAGTCGTGACCAAAACCTCTAAATGTCGTTTCGGAACGAAACTAGACATGCATGTTGCTGCCAAATAATCTGAAATACCCTAAAACCCTTAACCTACAAGTTTCAAATTTACAAGGTGCATATCTTTTCCTGCGCATCTTGAAATGTGTTTGACCATTGTCCGGATCTGACAGAAAGGGATGGAAAGATTGCAAGTACCATTTCAGAGTAGAGCTGGACATGCGTGTTGCTACCAAATGATTCAGTAATGATAAAAAATGCTTAACTCGCAAGTTTCAAAGTCTTGCGGTCCGTATTTCCATGTGCACACTTCCCGAAACAACGTTAATATACGAAGAGCCGACCCGGAGGCTCCAAATTCGGATGGAATTACCAAAATTTATAACATTTGGACCTCTGCACCCCATCACGTTCATTTGATAGGTCGATGATAGCACACTCAATTGTATCGGCCAAGCCTCTTTCCAATCTAATAGAGATTCACAACTTTTGGGGTTCAAATTCGCACCCACGATAAAACAGTATGTAGCGGACCATCTACGATGATTTGGATCTATTACAAGATCAGGAATACCTAAAGAACATCAGTGTAACCCTAGCCCACTCAGTTGTGACCAACACCCACAAATGCCATTTCAGAGCGAAACTGGATATACGTATTGCGGCCAAATAATCCGAAATAGCCTAAAACCCTTAACCTACAACCTTCTAATTCGCGCGGTGCATATCTTTACCTGCGCAACTCGAAATGCTTTTGACCCTTTTTCGGAACTAACCGAAAAGCTTTGAAAGCCTACAAATACCATTACAGAGCAGAACTGGACATGCGTATTGCTACCAAATGATCTGTAACGCCCAAAAATGCTCAACTTGCTAGTTTGAAAGTCTTACGGTGTGTATTTCCATGTGCGAGCTTCCCGGAACAACGTTAATATACGAAGAGCCGACCCGAAGGCTCCAAATTAGGAAGGAATTACCAAAATTCGTAACATCTGGACCTCTGCACCCCATTCCGTTCATTTCATAGGTCAATGATAGCACACTCAATTGTATCGGCCAAGCCTCTTTCCAATCTAATTGAGATTCACAACTATTGGGGTTCGAATTTGCACCCATGATAAAACAGTATGTAGTTGTCCATCTACGATGATTTGGATCGATTTCAAGGTTAGGAATACCCGAAAAGCACTAGCACAACCCCAACCCACGCAGTTGTGACCAAAACCTGCAATTGTCGTTTCAAAGTAAAACTGGACATGCGTATTGCCGCTAAATAATCCGAAATACCCTAAAACCCTTAACCTACAAGTTTCAAAGTCGCGCGATGCATATCTTTACTGTGAACCTCGAAATGCATTTGACCCTTATCCGGAGCTGACCGAAATGGTCTGAAAGCTTAAAGGTACCATTTCAAAGCGGAACTGGACATGCGTATTGCTGCCAAATGATCTGGAACGCCCAAAAATGCTTAACTCACTACTTGAAAGTCTTACGGTGCGTATCTCCATGTGTGCGCTTCCTAGAACAACGTCCCTATACGAAGAGCAGACCCGGAGGTTCCAAATTAGGAAGGAATTACAAAAAGTCATAACTTCTGGACCTCTGCACCCCATCCCATTCATTTGATAGGTCGATGATAGCACACTAAATTGTATAGGCCAAGCCTCTTACCAATCTAATAGAGATTCACAACTGTTGGGGTTCAAATTCACACCCACGATAAAACAGTATGTAACAGACCATCTACGATGATTTGGATCGATTAAAAGACGAGGAATACCCGAAAAACACCAGCGTAGCCCTAACCCACACAAGTGTGATCAAAACCTACAAATGTCATTTTGGAGCGAAGCTGGACATGCGTATTACCGCCAAATAATCTGAAATACCCTAAACCCCTTAACCCCTTAACCTGCAAGTTTCAATATCGCGCGGTGCATATCTTTAACTACGCACCTTGAAATGCGTTTGACCCTTATCCAGGGCTAATCGAAAGGGTCCGAAAGCCTGCAGGTACTGTTCGCTTCCCCAAGTGTAGGGTTGCGATGTAGTAATAATCTCGGTAAGACCGAGGTCGATCCACAGGGAAGGAAGTAAACAATTCAAACTATCCTAATAACTAGAATCTTAAGAGGGTTGTGAAATTGGTTTTGAACATAAAATAGAAAATCTGATAATGAAAAGATAACTAGAGCATTAAGGATCCACTTATAGCTCTCCTTAGATGCATAATTCGCTATGGTTTCTCACTTTCTCAACTAGAATCGAAATTAAGTTCTATCTAGTCAGATGATAGAGCGGTTAAAACAATCAACCTGACATATGTATGATCCATGTATATGATTCACTCAATGCAAGCTAGGACGAGCATACTCAATTGCATAGGTCAATCCCAATTCCAATAGGCAAAGATCACAATCATAATCATCATTAAATCCTGTCACAAGACAAAACTAGATTATGATTTGAACTTGATTCAAATCACATACACAGTCTCACATAGTTCAGAATTCCAGAAAAGTAGAACTTTGGTAGGAAGTTCCCACATGAAGATCATAGTACTAGAGCTTACTCCAATTCCTCGGATCATACAGGTCTAGACTAGCACACAACCATTAAGAACTCAAGCAATTCTCCCAAACATCCATGAGTCATCATAAGACTAAGAAAAACTACTTGGAACTTGTATTAACTTCAAACCATTGTTCATAAATATGAAATCTAACTTTAAAACCAATAAAACGAATTAAGCCATCTAAGAAAACTATAAGGTTCACCTCTTAGCTCTACCTAAGAGATTAGCTAATGAAAAGCATATTAAAAATAAAACTAGAACTAAAAAAAAGGAAGAAAAACTAGCTAGAAGAGGCTAGGAAGCCTCCTATGACTTGAACTCCTTGCTCCCCACGTCCTTGGTTGCCCTGGAATAGAAGAGAGCACTCCCTTTTATAGTGCAGCAAGAGTACCGCAACGTAACAAATTTTGTTTCGCTTCGTACGGCTTGACCAATGGTCAGATTGCCTTCAAAATTGATTTATAGCTTCCTTGTAATGTGATCTTCCTTATAGATGATTTAGATTTCCAAGATTATCCTCTGAATGGGCCCACCAATCATATCACCGACCGCCTCTCAAAATTGCGCACTTTGGGTACCTTCAGAACCAGTCATCTTGCTTTCAACGCTCCGGAGTGTACAGATGTCGGATTGATCCCAAATTTTGAACATTGGTAGAAAACTTCCTCCTATACATGATAGATGGATTAGATTGTCCAAAACAATCCCAGAATGTGGTCTGAAAATTAGAACACTTAGGGCTTTTATAAACTCTGCACAGTTGAATCTTTCTGGATGGTCCATCTTTCTTCAACCGGTACGATCAAACCACACATCCTTTTGATCTGAAACTTTGTCGTTATTCATATATAGATGTGGTCTAAAATCTGGTCAAAGTAGATTCTTCATATCATCAATGATGGGCCACCTGGACCGGCCCAGAGTGGAGTAGGCAGAATCTGGAACTTTCTGGACAGTTCGTATTGTTTTGGCCACCACGATCAGTCCGTAGCTCCGATCGACACGAAACCACTTGGGTTAGTTCGGCGTCGAGCTCCTCTTAGACATGGATGTATTGGATTTCCAAATATCATTAAGATGGGCTCAGAAAACTGGTCTGAAAAATCAGAAACGGGAATGGCCTGCTGTCTGCAATCTGAAACCCTGAAATTGCATGGCCGACCGGTCAAGACCGGTCGGACAAGGCTGGACTTGCTCCAGCAGCTTTAAGAGAGGGGAGATCTATTGGCCGACCAGTCAAGACCGGTTGGACCACCTTGTGGGGCTCTCCTTTTTCTTTCCTTTCTTCTTTCTCTTCTTTCCTTTCTTCTTCCCTCTTTTGTTACTCCTTTCCCTTGATCGTCAAGGTATGTAAGAAAGGTCTCGAAGCATCCGAATGATGAAGTCCCTCTTTCATTCCTACAACCGCAAAACTATGCACTAGATTAGCCTTTAAATCATAAAAACCATGCATAATGAGTGATGAATTGGGGTTAGAATATGCACAATTAAGAGCTCAACAGGTACCATTTCAGATAAGAACAGGACATGCGTATTGCTATCAAATGATCTGGAACGCCCACAAATGATTAACTCACAAGTTTGAAAGTCTTACGATTCGTATTTTCATATGTGAGCTTCCCGAAACAACGTTAATATACAAAGAGCCAACCCGAAGGCTCCAAATTAGGAAGAAATTACCAAAATTCGTAACATCTAGACATTTGCACCCCATCCCGTTCATAAGATAGGTCGATGATAGCACACTCAATCATATCGGCCAAGCCTCTTTCCAATCTAATTGAGATTCACAACAGTTGGGGCTCAAATTTGCACCCATGATAAAACAGTGTGTAGCTGTCCATCTACAACAATTTGGATCGATTTCAAGATCAGGAATACCCAAAAAACACCAGCACAACCCTAACCTGTGCAGTTGTGACCAAAACCTGCAAATGTCATTCCGGAGCGAATTTAGACATGCGTATTGTCGCCAAATAATCGGAAATGGCCTAAAACCCTTAATCTACAAGTTTCAAAGTCGCGCGGTGCATATCTTTACCTATGCACCTCGAAAT
Organism: Liriodendron chinense; assembly: GCA_003013855.2. Classification (NCBI taxonomy): domain Eukaryota; kingdom Viridiplantae; phylum Streptophyta; class Magnoliopsida; order Magnoliales; family Magnoliaceae; genus Liriodendron; species Liriodendron chinense. The sequence goes on from ML058408.1 coordinate 7,639,032, forward strand.
GCGTTTGACCCATGTTCAGAGCTAATCGAAAGGGTCCGAAAGCTTACAGGTACCATTTGAGAGTGGAACTGGACATGCGTATTACTGCCAAATGATCTGGAACGCCTAAAAATGCTTAACTCACAAGTCTGAAGGTCTTGCGATACGTATTTCCATGTGAGCGCTTCCCGGAACAACGTTCCTATATGAAGAGCCAAGCCAGAGGCTCCAAACTATGACGAAATTACTAAAATTCGTAACATCTAGACCTCTGCACCCCATCCTATTCCTTTGATAAGTTGGTGATAGCACACTCAATTATATCGGCCAAGCCTCTTTCCAATCTAATTGCGATTCACAACTATTGGGGCTCAAATTTGCACCCATGATAAAACAGTATGTAGCGCTTCCCGGAACAACGTTCCTATATGATAAAACAGTATGTAGCGGTTCACAAATTCGCGTGGTGCATATCTTTACCTGTGCACCTCGAAATGCGTTTGACCCTTTTCCGGAGCTGACCGAAAGGGATCGAAAGCCTACAGGTACCATTTCAGAACAGAACTGGGCATGCGTACTGTGCCAAATGATCCGCAACGCCCAAAATGGTTAACTCGCAAGTTTGGAAGTCTTACGGTGCGTATTTCCATGTGCGTGCTTTCCAGAACAACGTTCCTAAAAGAAAAGCCGACCCGAAAGCTCTAAATTAGGAAGGAATTGCCAAAATTGGTAACATCTGGATGTCTGCACCCCATCCCGTTCATTTGATAGGTCGCTGATAACACACTTAATTGTATCGTCCAAGCCTATTTCCAATCTAATAGAGGTTCGCAACAGTTGGGGTTCAAATTTGCACCCATGATAAAACAGTATGTAGCGGAACATCTATGATGATTTGGATCGAGTACAAGATCAGGAATACTAAAAGAACACCAGCGTAACCCTAGCCCGCGCAGTTGTGATCAAAACCCATAAATGTTATTTCGGAGCGAAACTGGAGATATGTATTGTGGCCAAATAATCCGAAATACCCTTAAACCCTTAACCTGCAAGTTTCAAAGTCGCGCGGTGTATATCTTTACCTGCCCATATCGAAATGCATTTGACCCTTGTCTAGAGCTAACCGAATGGGTCTGAAGGCCTATAGGTACCATTTCAGAGCAGAACTGGACATACGTATTGCTGCTAAATGATTCGTAACGCCCAAAAATGCTTAACTTACAAGTTTGAAAGTCTTACGGTGCATATTTCCATGTGTGCGCTTCCCGGAACAACGTTAATATACGAAGAACCGACCCAGAGGCTCCAAATTAGGAAGGAATTTCCAAAATGCATAACATCTGAACCTCTGCACCCCATCCCGTTCATTTAATAGGTCGATGATATCACACTCAATTATATCGGCCAAGCCTCTTTCCAATCTAATTGAGATTCACAACTGTTGGGGCTCAAATTTGCACCCATAATAAAACAGTATGTAGCGGTCCATCTACGATGATTTGGATCGATTACAAGATCAGGAATACTCGAAAAACACTAGCGCAAACCTGCGCACCTTGAAATGCATTTGACCCTTATCCGGAGCTGACCAAAAGGGACCGAAAATTACAGGTACCATTTCAGAGCAGAATTGGACATGCGTATTGCTGCCGAATGATTCGAAATGTATAAAAATGCTTAACTCGCAACTTTGAAAGTCTTGTGGTCCATATTTTCATGTGTGCGCTTCTCGGAACAACTTTCCTATATGAAGAGCCAAGTCAGAGGCTCCAAATTAGGAATGAATTATCAAAATTCATAACATCTGGACCTCTGCTCCCAATCTCGTTCATTTGATAGGTCGATGATAGCACACTCAATTGTATCGTCTAAGCCTCTTTCCAATCTAATTGCAATTCACAATTGTTGGGGCTCAAATTTGCACTCACGATAAAATAGTATGTAGCAGTTCATCCACAACGATTTGGATCAATTTCAAGATCAGGAATACCCGAACAACACCACCGAAATTCTAACCCACGCATTTGTGACCAAAACCTTCAAATGTCGTTTCGAAGCGAAACTGTACATGCGTATTCCGCCAAATAATCCGAAATACCCTAAAACCCTTCACCTACAAGTTTTAAACTCGCGTGATGCATATCTTTACCCTGCGAACTTTGAAATGCATTTGACCCTTGTTTGGAGCTGACCGACAAGGTCCGAAAGCTTAAAGGTACCATTTTCGAGGAAAACTGGACATGCGTATTGCTGCCAAATCATCCGGAACGCCCAAAAATGCTTAACTCACTACTTTGAAAGTCTTCCGGAGCGTATTTCCATGTGTGCGCTTCCTAAGAACAACGTTTCTATACGAAGAGCCGATCCGGAGGTTCCAAATTAGGAAGTAATTATCCAAAAGTCGTAACATCTAGACCTCTGCACCCCATCCCATTCATTTCATAGGCCGATGATAGCACACTCAATTGTATTGGGCAAGCCCCTTTCCCATCTAATTTAGATTCACAACTATTGAGACTCAAATTTGTACCCATGATAAAACAGTATGTAGCGATCCATCTACGACGATTTGGGTTGATTGCAAGATTAGGAATACCCGAAAAAAACCAGTGTAACCCTAACCCGCGTAGTTGTGACCAAAACCAACAAACGTCATTTCGGAGCGAAACTGGACAAGCGTATTGCCGCCAAATAATGCGAAATACCCTAAAACCCTTAACCTAGAAGTTTCAAATTCGCGCGGTGCTTATCTTTACCTGTGCACCTCGAAATGCATTTGACCCTTTTTTGGAGCTGACCGAAAGGGTTCGAAAGCCTACAGGTACCATTTTAGAGCAAAATTGGACATGCGTATTGCTGCCAAATGATCTATAACGCCCAAAAATGCTTAACTCGCAAGTTTCAAAGTCTTCCGGTGTGTATTTCCATGTGCGCGCTTCTAGGAACAACGTTAATATACGAAGAGCTGACCCGGAGTCTCCAAATTAGGAAGGAATTTCCAAAATTCATAACATCTGAACCTCTGCACTCCATCCCGTTCATTTCAGAGGTCGATGATAGCACACTCAATTGTATCAGCCAAGCCTCTTTCCAATCTAATTGAGATTCACAACTGCTGGGGATCAAATTTGCATCCATGATAAAACAGTATGTAGCTGTCCATCTACGACGATTTGGATCGATTTCAAGATCAAGAATAGACAAAAAACACCAGCGCAACCCTAATCCATGCAGTTGTGACCAAAACCAGCAATTGTCATTTCGGAGCGAAACTGGACATGCGTGTTGCCGCCAAATAATCGAAAATACCCTAAAAACCTTAACCTACAAGTTTCAAAGTCGTGTGATGCATATCTTTACTGCGAACCTTGAAATGCATTTGACCCTTGTACGGAGCTGACCCAAAGGGTCCAAAAACTTAAAGGTACCATTTCAGAGCGGAACTGGACATGCGTATTACTGCCAAATGATCCGGAATGCCCAAAAATGCTTAACTCACTACTTTGAAAGTTGTTAATGTCAAATTTTGTAACGAGATCCTTCGACTTTTCTCCTTCACTCCAGCAGGAATTTCCACCACCAGACCTAAAGCAAGACAGCAAATAAGGGTGGCTGGGGACCAGCCGTTAGCCCTCCGATGCTTAAGTTAGGCCACAGTAAGAAGAGAAGCCAAGTAAACGAGACCAAGATCGAATGATGTGTGCGTACCTGCTCTCAATGGAGCCACCCCTTTATATAGATCTGAAGCAATCCAATTTGTTACGTGAGATGTCGAAATCCCGTTGATGTCGCATACGATACTGAGAATTCGCTGATTTCGTGGGATAAGATCCTATCTTTTTAGTCAGATCCAATCCCAATGACTTATTCCAACAATCACGCCCCTTGATGGTAATCCCTTGAAATCCGGCTGGAAGCCATAGTTGGAATCATAGCCTCCGAAAAGGAAGGAGACGCCGACAAGACGAAAACCACCGAACTGGTTGTAGCCCTGCTTGGTGTCGCAGAGGGATTGGACAAGCTGCTCGACGGGAATCGGGTGCTAGTACTGAAAGCTAAGAGAGATTACCGCAGAAAAGCTACTCGCAGGTTAGAATGTGGTCGCGAGTCCGAGTACATACTTAGATGTGACGTCTTTCAACGACTTGTGAGAAGATCTGTTCGCGGATCGAATTTTGCCGTATTTGACTATCGGTTATGAAGACTCGAGACTTGCGAATAGCTGCTCCGTATTTTTCAATCTATGACTCCTGATCAGGCGTGCTCGAGAATCGAATGGACGTCCCGCATTTATCCAACATTCGACTCTCGAGCAGATAATCTCGAGAGTCGAATGGACGTCCCGCACTTATCCAATATTCGACTCTCGATTAGACAATCTCGAGAGTCAAGAGCGAAATGGGCATTTCCGCGTGAAATCTTATCTCCATCATTTTGCCTATAACAGATGCCCCCCAAGTCCTTGCCGCCAAGAATTCTTAAGGAAAGGACTTAGCTTACTATCACACGAAACCGCCCGCTGCTTGCATCGAGAACGGCACCCCACATGATGGGCTGGAATTAATGAACGCCAGCTTTCCGCAGCCTTTTCGCAGACGGAAAATGAAGGGGCGCTCGCCACGTGTTTGTGTAATTAATGGGCGTGCCTGCTCGAGCGCTGTGTCAAGGGAGGGACTGCCACATGTCATCAGATACGGCGGAATGATTGCCTATAAATATACGGAGTCCGCCATTTCTTTGATTTTCTACAGAAGTTTTTTCGAAAGGAACCTGCAGCCTTTTCTTTCCATTCTTCTTCCTCTTCCGGTGCTCATTTTCTTTCCTTTTTCCGGTATACTTCCTTTTTCTTCTCCTTCTTTTATTTTTATATCCCCATGGCTGGGAACTCTGACGAGACTACTGTCCCTCTTGGTGATGCCACTCCGGAGTCCTCTGCCTCCAGCAGTGCAAGGGTTTCGGCGGGGAGATACACAGCAGCCGGATATCCTTCCGTTTTATCGGAGGACCAACTGGCTGAGCTACGGGAGAGATACCAAATCCCTGACTCTGTAACTCTCCGCTTGCCCGGAGGTGGAGAAACACCCGACTCCCCCCCCCCCCCCCAGGATGCGTAGCATTTTATGAGTACCAGCTTATCCTGGGGGTACGCCTTCCCCTCCATCCCTTCGTTCGCGATGTACTCCGGTGTTACAAGATTGCCCCTGGGCAACTCATTGTGAACGGGTGGAGGGTGGTTCTGGGCTCCTTTGCCCTTTGGGCTCAGGCTGGCAACGGGGAACTCACGGCGGAGGAGTTCCTCCGTATGTTTCGTCTGAAGAAAGCTCCATCCAGCGAAGGCTGGTATTATTTGTGTTACTGGCACCGGGATAATTTCGTGTTGGGGAAGCCCTCCTCGAACTATCCCGGCTGGAGGAAGCGGTGGTTCTATGCTTCCGGGAGCTGGGAGTCTGCCTCCTCCAGGGGTCCAGGAGTGACCCGGTTTTTCTGTGAAGGTAGACACAATCCCGTATTGTGCAGTTTCCTCAGAATAATTTTTAGGGTTTTGCTTCGTTTGACCATTATTTGTGCTCGCAGGTATCCCGGCATTGAGGAAACCGAATTTGAAAGGAGGGATCAACGAGAAGATTGTCAGAGTATATAAGGTGCCTGTCGGAGATAGGCATATCGAGGCTTGCTTATCTCCTTCGCGACTTGCAGCAGCAGGCCTCATATCCAGAAGAGAAGTTGAAATGACGAAGGCTGGAGAGAAGAGAGGCCTACTGCCCCGTCTGAAGGGCACAGGCTCCAAAAGGCAGAAGAGAACCCCTGCCGAACCTTCTCAATCCTCCATCTGCACGGGCAGCGACCAGCCTGCCCTTCCCGCGAGCATGGCGGGGGCCCCAGCTGGGCCCACTATTCCTTCACTGGTGGTCGCACCTGGGCCACCAGTGATCAACATTGCAGATAATTCCCCAGATGGGGTGGGGTCCAACTGCCCCCCAGCTGAAGAGGCTCGAGAGCAGGTAGAACCTCAAGAGCCGACTCCTGCTCGGGAACTGGTCCCGGCTGCCGAGCAGGGACCTGCTCGCGAGTCCATGCCTCTACCTCGTGAGCAGGCCGGTTTGGTCGTTGCCCAACCGTCTGGGAGCGGGACGTACTCGATTCCACGCCACCTCCACCCTGTATGTAAATTTTTGTTCGAGAATGTCCCGCCTCACGCCTTCGGCTCTCTCCCCGAGCCAAGTCCTGAGAACCTTATCCTCGAAGCGGGGATGAGGATGGTTCAGGTAAGACTTCGTCAAGATCTGTTTCGACCTGTTGTTACGTTCCAGAACTCTTATATTTTTCATCTCTTTGCAGGGTTTAGATCTTATTCTGCGAACGAGGCGTGATATCGTTGCCGCCCGTCGCACGATAGAGGAGGCTGAGGGAAAGAGGACTGCCTTGGAAAAGGCAGTTCAAGGAAGAGATCAACTGCTCAAGGCTCGTGAGGCAGTGATCTCGAAGAGAGATGAGGAGAAAAAGATCCTCATCGAGAAGATCCAAGTCCTGACCGACAGGTATCAGGCCTTGGACTCAGACTACGTGAAGCTCACGGGTCTGAAGGAGAAGGCAGAGAGAGAGAGGGAGATCTTCCGGCAGGACAAGATCTCGTTAGAGGAGCAATTCGCGGGGGCCAGGTCGCAGCTCAAGGAGGCCTACGACAACTTGACTAGGGAGCGCACCGCTCTCGCGCAGCTTAAGGACGACTCGATCCACTGGGACGAGGAGAGAGTCGCCCTTGTAAAAATGCTCTCGGAGGAAGGTGCTCGGGCAGTTTCCGAGTTCCGGACTTCGCAGCTGTATGACGATGAACGATATGAGTCATACGATGCTGGTCGAGACTTTGCACTAAGAGTAGTGCAACGAATGATCCCATCCTTCGATATGGGGGAATTCGGTCGAGTCGCGACCATCATAGCTGCAGAAGAGCAAGCTGCTGCCGAGAACGAGGTGACTGAAGCCACGCAGGCTGGAGGGGCTCCTGAAATGGGCCCTGAAGTCGAGAGCGTGGCTCCTCCAAGCGATTGATTTCCTTTTATTTTCTTCTCTTTTGTATCTGCGATCATCTCTGTAATCATCTAATTATCAATGAAAAGATATTTTTGGAAGTGTTACTGTTTTGTTGCTGTTCTCCCTTTATCTTTCATTTTTTGCTTTATGTTGATCTTGAATGGATTCATCAGAGATGTGACCCTTTAATTCGAGCATGAGCTAAGCTGCTCGCGATTAGGATGTGACCCCGATCGCTGCCCTAATTTGAGCACGAGCTGCGGTGCTCGCATTCTGGAGTGCGATCCCTCCTCTCACCAATCGCGAGTAACTAACTCATAAAAAAAATGAATTAGACTCAATCCGGGGGTCGTGAGACCATGTCCGCGTTGAGATAGACTGATCTATCGATTGAGATTTTGATTCTACCAAGGGCAGAAGGTTGGTCAAGAGATGGTATTCATTCTCTTTAAGGCTTTTCAGGTCCATGAAAATGGAGAAGCAACCAACTAGTAATGATTTTAGTCCTACCAAAGGTAGGCAATTGGCTAAGAGGATGTGTAAGCACTCTTCAGGGCTATTCAGGTCCATATAAATGGAGTAGCGGCCGAAAGATATCTTTCACTTTATTCATAAAACGTTATGATAAACTACATCGAATCTAGGGGTAGTATCGTAGCAAATGCTCCACGTGCCAAGGGCGACGTACAGGCTTCCCTTGCATGTCTTCAAGATAATAAGTACCGGGTCGCACAACCCTAATAACCCGATACGGGCCTTCCCAATTCGGATCCAATGAACGAACAGGAATTCCAAGATTTTGCCTTAGGACCAAATCTCCGAACTGGAAGGATCTAGGTCGAACCTTCGCATTCCGATAACGAGCAATACGTTGTTGATATGCCGCCACTCGTACTTGGGAAGCATTTCTTCGCTCTTCCAAGAGATCGAGATGAAGTCGGAGGTTTTCCTGATTGCTCGCGGGATCGTACTGTTCGATCCGATATGAGGGCACTTGAATTTCCACTGGTACTACTGCGTCAACACCAAATGCTAAGGAGAAAGGAGTTTCACCTGTCGATGTACAGGCCGTGGTTCTATAGGCCCATAACACCTCTGGCAGAAGTTCTGGCCACACCCCTTTACATTCACTTAGCTTGGTCTTTAAATGATGCTTTATGATTTTATTCACTGCCTCGACCTGCCCATTCGCCTGAGGATGATATGGAGAAGTGCGGAGATTACGTATCTTCCATTTGTCACAAAATTCATCAAAGGCTGCGTTGTCGAACTGCGTTCCGTTATCGGTAATTATAGTATGAGGAAGTCCGAAGCGACATATGATATTTCTCCACATAAACTTAGTAGTTTGTTTTTCAGTTATTTTGGCTAATGGTTCTGCCTCGGCCCATTTGGTGAAATAATCAACCGCCACGATCGCGAACCTATTCTGTCCCTTTCCCATAGGTAAGGGCCCGATGATATCGATCCCCCACTGAGCAAAAGGCCAAGGGCTGTCGACTGGGGTCATCCGCTCAGACGGTACACGAGGTATAGGTTGATATCGTTGACACTTGTCGCATGTTTTAGAAAATTCTATGGCGTCTGCTTTCATAGTAGGCCAATAATATCCTTGCCTCATCGCTTTATATGCTAGAGATCGCCCCCTGGGATGATTACCACATGCCCCCTGGTGTACTTCATCTAGAACACGATGTGCTTCTTCTGGATGAAGACACCTTAAATAAGGCAAGGAGAAGCTTTTTCGCAACAAGATTCCATCTTGTAAGGTGTACCTGGCAGCTCGAAGCCGAATTTGTCTTGCAGCTTTCTTGTCTTCTGGTAGGTATCCATCTCTGAGATAGAGGATGATAGGATCCATCCAGCATGGAGACGATTGTACCGATATAACTTGCTCGAGAGTCACTTGGTCGATACTCAAGTGTTGACGGTGCTCGATGGGGATCGAATGTGATAGCTCCGATTCCGGTGCAGAAGCGAGTTTTGCCAAGGAATCGGCAAGTTGGTTCTGCTCGCGAGGGATATGAAATATTTTATAAGTCTTCAGTTTGGCGAGCAGGATGAGGACACGAGACTTGTATAAGGCCATTCTTTCTTCTTTGGTCTCGAATTCGCCAAGAACTTGGTTGACAATGAGCTGGGAGTCGCTATGAATTATCAAATTCTGGACTGCGAGGACAACGACTAGCTCGAGGCCAACAATCAGGGCCTCATATTCTGCTTCATTATTGGAGATGCGTGATTCAAAACGCAGAGCATATTGAAAATGCGACCCGTCAGGAGCCACCAAAATCAGGCCCGCTCCACTGCCAGTGGCTCGCGACGACCCGTCTACGAAGAGAGACCAAGGAGGCTGGTCGCTGGTCATAACATTATCTTCAGAAGAATACGTAAATTCAGCGATGAAGTCAGCCACGGCCTGGCCCTTGACTGCCGTCCTAGGACAGAATGAGATATCATGCTCACTGATCTCGACTGCCCATTTAGTCAAGCGTCCTGAAGCCTCAGGTTTTTGAAGGACTTGGCGTAGTGGATGATTTGTTGGTACTAAAATAGCATGGGCTTGAAAGTATGGTCGCAGTTTTCGAGCTGCCGTGATTAAGGCTAGGGCCAGTTTCTCCATATCAGAATACCTAGTTTCTACATCAACCATTGCTCGACTGATATAATAAACGGGCCTTTGTATCCCAGAATCTTCTCTTATTAAAGCGGCACTAACGGCCGTGGAAGACACAGATAAATAAAGAATGAGTTGCTCATGTGCCACAGGCTTAGATAAAATGGGGGGAGCGCTCATATATTGCTTCAGTTGTTGAAAAGCTTCTTCACATTGAGGTGTCCACTTCCAATCAGACTTGGCCGTTGCATGAAGGAGTTTGAAGAAGGGCAAGCACTTGTCAGATGCTCGCGAGATGAACCTGTTCAATGATGCGATGCGACCAGCTAGACGCTGAACGTCCTTCAGAGTCGCTGGGGATTTCATCTCTATCAATGCTTTAATCGCCTCAATTCCACGTTGGCCAACCATGAACCCAAGAAATTTCCCTGCAGATACTCCAAACGCACATTTTTCTGGATTTAATTTCATCTGATACTTCCTCATCAGATCAAAGGCTTCTCGAAGATCAGGAATGTGGTCATCTTCATCGATGCTTTTTACGAGCATATCGTCAACATATACTTCCATATTCCTACCGATTTGAGCAGCGAATATTTTGTTGACAAGACGTTGATAAGTAGCCCCTGCATTTTTGAGACCGAACGGCATTACCTGGTAGCAATATAGTCCTCGATCTGTGATGAAGGCAGTATGCTGGCTATCAGGTGGATGCATCATAATCTGGTTGTAACCAGAATAAGCATCCATAAAACTGAGGAGAGCATGTCTAGCTGTTGAGTCAACCAACTGGTCGATCCGCGGTGTCGGAAAACTATCTTTGGGACATGCGTTGTTCAAGTCTGAATAGTCGATGCACATCCTCCATTTGCCATTAGCTTTCCGAACGAGAACTACGTTGGCGACCCATTCTGGGTAGTCAACTTCTTTTATGAAATTAGCCGCGAGTAGCTTTTCAACTTCAGTTTTGATTGCCATTTGTCTTTCTGCAGTAAAGGCACGTCGACGCTGATGTACGGGTTTATGCTTCGGGTCAATGTTGAGACGATGTGCGATGACATCAGGATCGATGCCTGGCATATCTTTATGAGACCAAGCAAACACGTCCTTGTATTCGGTGAGGAAACGGATCAAATTTTCATGATGGATAATGTTTAAGGAGGAACCGATGTACACGATCTTAGACGGGTCGTCTTCGGTCAAGCGGATCGCCACTGTTTCCTCTCCTGGAGTTCCTGATTTCAGAGCATTTTCCCTTGGATCCAACGCGGTGGCGAGAACGTCGGATGAACCTTGAACTATTTCCATGACAGGTGTCGCTTGAGCCTTCTTTCGATCTTGGAGGGCTATCTGGTAACAGGACCGTGCCTCCTGCTGACTTCCTCGCACGACCCCGATGCCATTTGGGGTCGGAAATTTAACACATAAATATGAAGGGTGCAAGGTCGCTCCAACCTTAGTTAGAGACGGTCGCCCCAAGATGGCGTTATATGCTGATTTTCGATCCACGACGAGGAAGTTTACGAAGACGGTGGTCTTCGCTGGACTCTCCCCAAAGGTGACTGGGAGATCGATACTTCCTTCAGGTGTTACCACCTCTCCTCCAAAGCCGACAAGAGGGGTCGATACTGGCTTGAGGAGGTTTCTGGCAAGTGCCATCTTGTCGAAAGCCTCCAAATACAGAATATCGGCCGAGCTACCTGTATCCACCATAATTCGATGAGTCAGATAATTTGATACCTTCAGTGTGACTATGATGGAATCTTCATGAGGGAAGTGAATTCCCGCTGCATCTTCGAGGGTGAACGAAATTGGAGGATGGCTAGCCTTCGATGAGTTGGACGCTTGTTCCAGCCAATAGATCTGCTGGGGTTCTTTGGACGCCTTTCGGGCGTATGCCTTTCTTGAAGCTTGAGAGTCACCCCCGCAAGCTGGACCCCCGACGATAGTGCGGATTTCTCCTGTGGGCTCGGCGTCCTCCTGGTTGGTTTGATGATGAGGTGGTTCCTTTTGGCGAGATGAGGTCTTCGCCCTTTCTGGTGATCGATTTTTAAGAGCAACATAATCCTGGAGATGGCCTTTTCGAATAAGGGCTTCGATATGGTCTCGTAAAGAGATGCAGTCCTGGGTCCTATGCCCGTGATCTTTGTGAAAGTAACAGAACTTGCTCTTGTCCCTCTTCTCGGGATCGGATTTGATCTTTGCAGGCCACTTCACATATGGCTTGTGTTTAATTTCCATTAGAACCTTTTCAGGAGACTGATTGAGAGGAGTGTAATTATGATATTTACCAGAGTAAGGCCTCTTGGGAGAACGATCGCGCTGGTCACGACGGTATTTCTTATCCGTAGAAGAGGCTCCTTCTGGTTTGCGCTTCTTGCTCTGTACTCCATGGCGTGTCAATGCGACTTCTTCTGCATTGATATATTTCTGAGCTTTGGCTTGAAATTCTGCCATAGTTTTCGGTGGGCTTTTATCTAAGGCAAACCTGAATTTCTCGCTCGTTATTCCAGCAATGAGGGCTGTAAGACCCTTTTCTTCGGTGTATCCCTCAGTTTGAACGGCTTCGGCAGTGAATCGTACTGTGAACTCCTTTATTGTTTCCCCATGCTGCTGTTTCAAATTCATCAGATGGGAGGCTGGCTTCTTAATGCGAATACTTCCCATGAATTGAGAAAGAAATATCTCCGATAATTGGGAAAAGGAACTGATGGAACGAGGCTTTAACCCCCGAAACCACGTACGAGCCGCTTCCTTCAATGTAAGGGGAAAAGCCCTACACATGATTTCTGAACCATGTCCCTCCAACTCCATGAGGGACCTGTATGTTTCCAGATGTTCCAGAGGATCGCCAATGCCTGTATACGGAGCGATAACAGGCGCTCGATACTTTCTGGGCAACGGGGCTTCCATGACCTCTCTAGTGAAGGGAGATTCAGATTGATGTATCGCCGCCATGACAGCAGATGGCCGATTTGCCTGGTATCTCTGTTCCATGACATCAAAACGATCTTGGATTCTTTTGAGATCTCCTTCCCATGGCAGGGTATAGCTAGACGTTTCGGCGGTGGAGCCTTGCGGTTGAGGTTGTCGAGACAAACTGGAATGTATGGAATGTGGAGACGGCACAGGGGGATGGCCGCCAAGTGGTGGGACCTGTGGTTCATCCATAGAATGTCTGGAAGCAACTGGTATGGGTGGCGGTGGTAACCCTTCGGAGGGTTGTCTTTGCGGTTCAGGAAAGTGCTGATCAAGCCGATTTGACAGAGCCTGAACTCCGGCGTTTAGAGTTAGGAGAGTGTTTTCGAGGAATCGTAGGACATCATCTTGATTTCCAGAGGCCTCCAATAATGGATTTGTTGATGGCATATTTGGGGCTCCTTGAGGGATATCCGTCGGAACAGGTGGGAGGGCAGGTGCGGATTCCGTCTCATCAGGCGGAGGTGGTGCCTGCCTCGAAGTTGAAGGATGAACAGTCTTTCTAGGAGGCATCACCGAAGGATTTTGATCGGTGGTTAACACGATTGATTTTGACGATCAAGTCGTTCCCACAGACGGCGCCAAACTGTTAATGTCAAATTTTGTAACGAGATCCTTCGACTTTTCTCCTTCACTCCAGCAGGAATTTCCACCACCAGACCTAAAGCAAGACAGCAAATAAGGGTGGCTGGGGACCAGCCGTTAGCCCTCCGATGCTTAAGTTAGGCCACAGTAAGAAGAGAAGCCAAGTAAACGAGACCAAGATCGAATGATGTGTGCGTACCTGCTCTCAATGGAGCCACCCCTTTATATAGATCTGAAGCAATCCAATTTGTTACGTGAGATGTCGAAATCCCGTTGATGTCGCATACGATACTGAGAATTCGCTGATTTCGTGGGATAAGATCCTATCTTTTTAGTCAGATCCAATCCCAATGACTTATTCCAACAATCACGCCCCTTGATGGTAATCCCTTGAAATCCGGCTGGAAGCCATAGTTGGAATCATAGCCTCCGAAAAGGAAGGAGACGCCGACAAGACGGAAACCACCGAACTGGTTGTAGCCCTGCTTGGTGTCGCAGAGGGATTGGACAAGCTGCTCGACGGGAATCGGGTGCTAGTACTGAAAGCTAAGAGAGATTACCGCAGAAAAGCTACTCGCAGGTTAGAATGTGGTCGCGAGTCCGAGTACATACTTAGATGTGACGTCTTTCAACGACTTGTGAGAAGATCTGTTCGCGGATCGAATTTTGTCGTATTTGACTATCGGTTATGAAGACTCGAGACTTGCGAATAGCTGCTCCGTATTTTTCAATCTATGACTCCTGATCAGGCGTGCTCGAGAATCGAATGGACGTCCCGCATTTATCCAACATTCGACTCTCGAGCAGATAATCTCGAGAGTCGAATGGACGTCCCGCACTTATCCAATATTCCACTCTCGATTAAACAATCTCGAGAGTCGAGAGCGAAATGGGCATTTCCGCGTGAAATCTTATCTCCATCATTTTGCCTATAACAAAAGTCTTACGGTGTGTATTTCCACATGTGCGCTTCCTGGAACAACGTTCCTATACGAAGAGCCACCTGAAGGTTCCAAATTTGGAAGGAATTACCAAAAGTCATAACTTCTTGACCTCTGCACCCCATCCCATTCATTTGATAGGTCGATGATAGCGCACTCAATTGTATCGGGCAAGCCTCTTTCCAATCTAATTTAGATTCACAACTGTTGGGGCTCAAATTTGTACCCATGATAAAACACTATGTAACAATCCATCTAGGACGATTCGGATCAATTTCAAGATCAGGAATACCCAAAAAACACCAGCGCAACACTAACCCGCGCAGTTGTGACCAAAACCCACAAATGTCGTTCTGGAGCGAAATTAGACATGCGCATTGCCGTTAAATAATCCGAAGTACACTAAAACCCTTCACCTGCAATTTTTATGTCACGCGGTGCATATCTTTACCTCTGCACCTCGAAATGCGTGTGACCCTTGTCCGGAGCTGATCGAAAGGGTCCGAAAGATTACAGGAACCATTTCACAGCGGAACTGGACATGTGTGTTGCTACCAACTGATCTGGAATGCCCAAAAATGCTTAACTCACAAGTTTGAAAGTCTTGTGGTGCATATTTCCATGTGTGCGATTTCCAGAACAACGTTATATACGAAGAGCCAACCCAGATGTAGCGGTCCATCTAGAATGATTTTGATCGATTTCAAGATCAGGAATACCCGAAAAACACCAGCGTAACCCTAACCCGCGCAGTTGTAACCAAAACCTACAAATGTCATTTCGGAGCGAAACTGGACATGCGTATTGCTGCCAAATGATCTGAAACGCCCAAAAATGCTTAACCCACAAGTTTGAAAGTCTTGTGGTGCATATTTCCATGTGAGTGCTTCCCGGAACAACGTTCATATACGAAGAGCCGAGCCGGAGGCTCCAAACTAGGAAGGAATTACCAAAATTGGTAACATTTGGACCTCTGAACCCCATCCCGTTCATTTGATTGGTCGGTGATAGCACACTCAATTGTATTGGCCAAGCCTTTTTCCAATCTAATTGCGATTCACAACTGTTGGGGCTCAAATTTGCACCCATGATAAAAATAGTATGTAGCGGTTCATCTACGACGATTTGGATCGATTTAAAGATTAGGAATACCCGAAAAACACCAGCGCAACACTAACCCGTGCAGTTGTGACCTAAACCCACAAATGTCGTTCCGGAGCGAAAGTAGACATGCGTATTGCCGTTAAATAATCCGAAATACCCTAAAACCCTTCACCTGTAATATTTTTTGTCGCGGGGTGCATATCTTTACGTGTGCACCTCGAAATGCGTGTGACGCATGTCTGGAGCTGACCGAAAGGGTCTGAAAGATTACAGGAACCATTTCACAATGGAACTGGATGTGCGTATTGCTGCCAACTGATCTGGAATGCCCAAAAATGCTTAACTCACAAGTTTGAAAGTCTTGTGGTGCGAAATTTTCATGTGCGCGGTTTTCGAAACAACGTTCCTATACGAAGAGCCAACTAGGATGTAGCGGTCCATCTAGAATGATTTTGATCAATTTCAAGATCAGGAATACCCGAAAAACACCTACGTAACCCTAACCCACGCAATTGTGAGCAAAACCTACAAATGTCATTTCGGAGCGAAACTGGTAATGCGTATATCCGCCAAATAATCTGAAATAGCCTAAAACCCTAACCTGCAAGTTTCAAGGTCGAGCGATGCATATGTTTACCTGTGCACCTTAAAATGTGTTTGAACCTTATCCAGAGCTGACCGAAAGGGTCTGAAAGCCTACAGGTACCATCTTAGAGCGGAACTGGGCAAGCGACTTGCTATCAAATGATATGGAATGCCAAAAAATGCTTAACTCACAAGTTTGAAAGTCTTGCGGTCCGTATTTCCATGTGTACGCTTCCCGAAACAACGTTAATATACAAAGAGCCAACCCGGAGGCTCCAAATTAGGAAGGAATTACCAAAATTCATCACATCCGGACATTTGCACCCCATCTGGTTCATAAGATAGGTCGATGATAGCACACTCAATCGTATCGGCCAAGCCTCTTTCCAATCTAATTGAGATTCAGAACTATTGGGGCTCAAATTTGCACCAATGATAAAACAGTGTGTAGCGGTCCATGTACGACGATTTGGATCGATTTCAAGATCAACAATACCCAAAAAACACCAGCGCAACCCTAACCCGCGCAATTGTGACCAAAACCTACAAATGTCGTTTCGGAGTGAATTTGGACATGCGCATTGCCGCCAAATAATCCGAAATAGCCAAAAACCCTTAACCTACAAGTTTTAAAGTCGGACGATGCATATCCTTACCTGCGCACCTTGAAATGCGTTTGACCCATGTTCGGAGCTGATCGAAAGGGTCTGAAAGCTTACAGATACCATTTCAGAGCAGAACTGGACATACATATTGCTGCCAAATGATCCGGAACGCCCGAAAAATGATTAACTCACAATTTTGAAAGTCTTATGGTGCGTATTTCCATGTGAGTGCTTCCCGGAACAACGTTCATATACGAAGAGTCGAGCCGGAGGCTCCAAACTAGGAAGGAATAACCAAAATTGGTAACATCATGGACCTCTGAACCCCATCCCGTTCATTTAATTTGTCGGTGATAGCATACTCAATGATATCGGCCAAGCCTTTTTCCGATCTAATTACGATTCACAACTGTTGGGGCTCAAATTTGCACCCGTGATAAAATAGTATGTAGCGGTTCATCTACGACGATTTGGATCGATTTCAAGATCAGGAATACCTGAAAAACACTAGCGCAACACTAACCCGCGCAGTTGAGACCAAAACCCACAAACGTCGTTCTGGAGTGAAACTAGACATGCGTATTGCCGTTAAATAATCTGAAATACCCTAAAATCCTTCACTTGCAATTTTTTTTGTCGCGCGGTGCATATCTTTACATGTACACCTCTAAATGCGTGTGACCCTTGTCCGGAGCTGACCGAAAGGGTCTGAAAGATTACAAGAACCATTTCATAGCGGAACTAGACATGCGTATTACTTCCAACTGATCTGGAATTCCCAAAAATGCTTAACTTACAAGTTTGAAAGTCTTGTAGTGCGTATTTCCATGTGCACGGTTTCCGGAACAACGTTCCTATACGAAGAGCCAACCCGATGTAGCGGTCCATCTAGAATGATTTTGATCGATTTCAAGATCAGGAATACCCGAACAACACCAGCGTAACCCTAACCCACGCAGTTGTGACCAAAACTTACAAATGTCATTTCGAAGGGAAACTAGACATGCGTATATCCGCCAAATAATCTGAAATACCCTAAAACCCTAACCCACATGTTTCAAAGTCGCACGGTGCATATCTTTAGCCTGCGCACCTTGAAATGTGTTTGAACCTTATCCAGAGCTGACCGAAAGGGTCCGAAAGCCTATAAGTACCATCTCATAGCGGAACTGGGCAAGCGTCTTGCTGTAAAATGATATGGAACGCCCAAAAATACGTAACTCACAAGTTCGAAAGTCTTGCAGTCCATATTTTCATGTGCGCGCTTCCCGGAACAAAGTTAATATACAACGAGCCAACCCGGAGGCTCCAAATTAGGAAGGAATTACCAAAATTCGTAACATCTGGACATTTGTACCCCATCCTGTTCATAAGATAGGTCGATTATAGCACACTCAATCGTATCGGCCAAGCCTCTCTCCAATCTAATTGAGATTCGAAACTATTGGGATTTAAATTTGCACCAATGATAAAACAGTATGTAGCGGACGATCTACGATGATTTGGATCGATTACAAGGTCAGGAATACCCGAAAAACACCAGCGTAACCCTAACCCGCGTAGTTGTGACCAAAACCCACAAATATCGTTTCGGAGAAAAACTGGAGATACCTATTGCGGCAAAATAATCCAAAATACCCTAAAACCCATAACCTGCAAGTTTTCAAGTCGCGCAGTGAATATCTTTACCTGCGCACATTGAAATGCGTTTAACCCTTGTCAAGAGCTGACCAAAAGGGTCCAAAACCCTATGAGTACCATTTCAGAGCAAAACTGGACATGCGTGTTGCTGCCAATGATCGTAACGCCCAAAAATGCTTAACTAGCAAGTTTTAAAGTCTTTCGGTGCGTATTTCCATGTGCGCGCTTCTCAGAGCAACGTTAATATACGAAGAGCCTACCCAGAGGCTCCAAATAGGAAGGAATTACCAAAATTCGTAACGTCTGGACCTTTGCACCCCATCCCGTTCATTTGATAGGTCGTTGATAGCACAGTCATTTGTATCGACCAAGCCTCTTTCCAATCTAATAGAGATTCACAACTGTTGCGGTTAAAATTTGCACCCATGATAAAACAGTATGTAGCAGACCATCTACGATGATTTGGATCGATTACAAGATCAGGAATACCCGAAAAACACCGGCGTAACCCTAGCTCTCGCAGTTGTGATCAAAACCTACAAATGTCATTTCGGAGCGAAACTGGAGATATGTATTGCGGCCAAATAATCCAAAATACCCTTAAACCCTTAACCTGCAAGTTTCAAAGTCGCGCGGTACATATCCTTACCTGCGCACATCGAAATGCGTTTGACCCTTATCGAGAGCTGACCATAAGGGTCTGAAAGCCTATAGGTACCATTTCAGAGCAGAACTGGACATGCGTATTGCTGCCAAATGATCTGTAACGCCAAAAAATGCTTAACTCATAGTTTGAAAGTCATGCGGTCCGTATTTCCATATGCGCGCTTCCCAGAACAGTGTTACTACACGAAGCACTGTCCCGGAAGCTCCAAATTAGGAAGGAATTACCAAAATTTGTAACATCTGGACCTCTGAACCCCATCCCGTTCATTTGATAGGTCGTTGATAGCACAGTCAATTCTATCGATCAAGCCTCTTTCCAATCTATTTGAGATTCACAACTGTCGGGGCTCAAATTTGCACCCATGATAAAACAGTATGTAGTGGACCATCTACAATGATTTGGATCGATTTCAAGATCAGGAATACCCAAAAAACACCAGCGCAACCCTAACCCGTGCAGTTGTGACCAAAACCTACAAATGTCATTTCGGAGCGAAACTGGACATGCGTGTTGCCTCCAAATAATTCGAAATACCCTAAAACCCTTAACCTACAAACCTCGAAATGCATATCTTTACCTGCGAACCTCGAAATGCATTTGACCCTTGTTTGGAACTGACCAACAGGGTCCGAAAGCTTAAAGAAACCATTTCAGAGCAGAACTGGATATGTGTATTGCTGCCAAATGATCTGGAACGCCCAAAAATGCTTAACTCACTACTTTGTAAGTCTTTCGGTGCGTATTTCCATGTGTGCAATTCTTAGAACAACGTTCTTATACGAAGAGCCGACCCGGAGGTTCCAAATTAGGAAGGAATTATCTAAAAGTCATAACATCTGGACCTCTGCACCCCATCCCATTCATTTGATAGGTCGATGATAGCACACTCAATTATATCAGGCAAGCCACTTTCCAATCTAATTTAGATTCACAACCATTGGGGCTCAAATTTGTACCCATGATAAAACAGTATGTAGCGATCCATCTATGACGATTCGGGTCGATTTCAAGATTAGGAATAACCGAAAAACACCAGCGTAACCCAAACTCGCGTTGTTGTGACCAAAACCCACAAATGTCATTTCAAAGCGAAACTGGACATGCGTATTTTTGCCATATAATCTGAAATACCCTAAAACCCTTAACCTGCAAGTTTCAAGCTCGGGCGGTGCATATCTATACCTGCGCTTCTCGAAATGCATTTGACCATTGTCCGGAGCTGACCGAAAGGTTTCGAAAGCCTACAGGTACCATTTCAGAGCGGAACTGGACATGCGTATTGCTGCCAAATGATCCGGAATGCACAAAAATGTTTAACTTAAAAGTTTGAAAGTCTTACGGTCTGTATTTCCAGGTGCATGCTTCCCGAAACAACTTTAATATCCTTAAAGCCAACTCGGAGGCTCTAAATTAGGAAAGAATTACAAAAATTCGTAACATCTGGACCTTTGCACCCCATCCCGTAAATAAGATGGGTCGATGAAAGCACACTCAATTGTATTGGCCGAGCCTCTTTCCAATCTAATTGAGATTCACAACTGTGGGGGCTCAAATTTGCACCCATGATAAAATAGTATGCAGCAGTCCATCTACGATGATTTAGATCGATTTCAAGATCAGGAATAGACAAAAAACACCAGCGCAACCCTAATCCGCGCAGTTGTGACCAAAACCTGCAATTGTCATTTCGGAGAGAAACTGGACATGCGTGTTGCCGCCAAATAATCGAAAATACCCTAAAAACCTTAACCTACAAGTTTCAAAGTCGCGTGATGCATATCTTTACTGCGAACCTTGAAATGCATTTGACCCTTGTACAGAGCTGACCCAAAGGGTCCGAAAACTTAAAGGTACCATTTCAGAGTGGAACTGGACATGCGTATTGCTGCTAAATGATCCGGAATGCCCAAAAATGCTTAACTCACTACTTTGAAAGTCTTACGGTGTGTATTTCCACGTGTGCACTGTTAATACAAAGATTTGTCAATTACCATGGTTAGTGTGTCGTCGAGTCTTCTTGTGGCTGAAGATAGTCTCCGTGCGGCTAAAGACAGAAGCTACTCAAAGAAGATTGCTCATCCAGTCAGCTTCAAGCCTCTCCATCCAAACCTTTGATCCCAAAACCTTCTATAGATGGCCCAAATCCTTCCTAGGTACATCCTTAGCACCATCTATAGTCCACCTTCCATTAAGATCAGCTATGGAAGGGTTCATTTTAGCAGAAGTTGCTTAAAAGTTGAAAATCAGCATGTCTGCTCTCTCCGATAGGTGCCCGATCAATCGGAGAAGAGTCTGATAGGTGTCCGATCAATCGGAGAATTGTCCAGCAACATTGAAAACTTCTTTGGACACTTTTCCGATCAATCGGAAGTCTGTCCGATCAATCGGATAGGGTCTTCCGATCAATGGGACGGTATGTCCGATCAATCGGAAAATTGTCCAGCAAACATTGAAAATCTCTCTGGACACTTTTCCGATCACTCGGAGGTCTGTCCGATCCATCGGACAAGGAGGTCCGATCCATCGGACATACATCCGATCCACCGGAGGAAAATCCAGAAACATTGCATAAACTCTCTGGAAGGAATTCCGATCAATCGGACTATCTGTCCGATCAATCGGACAGGGTCTTCCGATCAATCGGAACTAAGTCCGATCAATCAGAGAACCTGTTTTTCAACAAAATTCAAATCTAGCTAAAACTTATGTCCGATCAATCGGATCGTATCGAGCTGATCGTTTTCTGACCGTTGAATGTCATCTCTATATATGGAACTCGGTTGGATCTTGTGAAAGACACCTTGAGCATCATTTAGGGTTTGTGTGTGCCTTCTCCTTGAGATCCCCTTCTCTCATACCCTAAGATTTGTTGAGTTCATACTTCAATCCATGTTGATCTGACCAACATTGATGAAGCATTCAAAGCTTGGATTGAATCATGAACTCAACCCCTCTTTAATGGCATCTTGACCTACCTCTCATAGATATACTCTTGTCATCAATGCCATTAATGGTGGTTTAGGTAGAAGCTTTCCTCATATAAAAGCCATATCCCCATATAGCCTCAACCTAACCCTAATCCCTCGCCTTGGAATCTACAATGAGTCATCCGGAGCAAGGTTGCTGATCAAGGGAGCTGAAGAAGGTATCTTCCGTGCAAGCCGAAGCTTCTTCAACAAAGGCATCATCAAGGGACTCAATCAGCTAAGTATATTTAGTCTTTCGAGTCCAAGAAACCTCCTCAAGTTGAGATTTGGGTTTCAGAGTTTGAAGACCCAAACTCGTAAGAGTCCTTGCGTAGGACAAGTCCTTGAGTAGGACAAGCCCTTGTGTAGGATAAAGTGGTCATGGATTAGTCCTATGGAAGGATGAATCCATGTGTTGAGTCCTAAGTCCTTTTGTAGGCTGTTAAGGTTTATGGTTAACCTCATTTAAAACCATAGTGATAGTGAAATCTGGCCACTCAAGGAGTGAGTGGATCAGCCGGGAGTGGAGTAGGTACATAACCGAACCACTATAAAAATCTCTTGTTGTGTGATGAATGGATGAACTGATTTACTTCTTTCACATGTGCTTTTATTGATTTATACTCTGCATATCTTGTGTTCGAAGTAAGTTCTCTAAGAATACTTTGTATGATTACAAGTGTGTAATTGGGAAATTTAAAAAGTGTCCTATTCACCCCCCTCTAGGACAAGGTAACTTGTTTCTTGCTTCTACAAAAGCGGTAATCAAACTTATACCACATTTTCAATTGGTATCAGAGCGGGTTCCTCCTTAAAGGCGTAACAGCCCAGAGTGTGATCTGTCTCTAGAAGCTTGAAATCATGTCAAAAGGGGATTCTAGTATGGTTTCCAAACCTCCATATTTTGATGGATCAAACTACGCATATTGGAAAGCAAGAATGAGAGTCTTCTTGCAATCATTGGATCATGCAACATGGAGATCTGTGGAAATCAAATATGAAATACCCCTCTTGAGCACAGTCATAGATGGGGTCACCACTACCACAGTCAAGCCTGATGATTTATGGACTGATCTTGAACAACTGAGATACATTAGCAATGCCAAGGCACTCAATGCTATCTTTTGTGCCGTTTCAGCAGATGAGTTTAAAAGAATTTGTAATTGCACAACTACTAAGGAAGCATGGGACATCTTTGAAACCACTCATGAAGGAACTAGTACAGTCAAGAGGTCAAAACTTCAGCTCTTGACTACTCAATTTGAGAATATGAAAATGGAGGAACATGAGAACTTCATGGACTTTTACACCCAGCTGAGCGATGTCACCAATGCTATGTGGGGATTAGGGGAGAGGATATCGGATCCGCGCATTTGTAGGAAAATTCTAAGATCCTTACCCGAACGATTCTCCTCCAAGGTCATAACTATTGAGGAATGTAGAGACATTGATATTATGAAAATAGAAGACTTACTAGGATCTCTACAGACCCATGAACTTCATTTCAAGAAATCCCCAAAAAGTAGAAACACAGTGCTGAAAACCTCACACACTACACAAGAATCTGTAGTTGATAGTGATGAAGAAATGGATATGAATGAAATGGCTCTTATGGCCAAGAAGTTTAGAAAATTCTTCAAAAACAAAGGAAAGAGGGTTGACAAAAATAGCAAATCTTTTGACAAAAAATGCTATACAGGAAAATCTTACAACAAGCCAAAAGATCCTAAGTGCTACAACTGTGGACGCTATGGTCATATTGCCTCTGACTACCAAACTCCTGCCAAAGAAAAATTTAAAAAGAAAGCAATGGCAGCCACATGGGACAACCTCGAGAGTACAGATTCAGAAACAGAAGAATATCAAAGTGATGAGAGAGGATCAGTTAAAATTCTGATGGCCTCTATCTCGGAGATTGTCCCAGACATACAAGGCGAAAGAGACAAGGATGATCGTGAGCTATCAGAAAACAATGTGACATCCTCCGATGATGACGAGGATGATAATGAAGGTTTGCAAGTTGCCTATGATGAGGTATTTCATCAAAGCATCCTTCTTACCAAGAAGTTGAGCCAAGCTAATATTGACAACAATAAATTGGCTGATGAAATGCAAGAAGTGAAGGGAGAAAACAACAGATTTTACTATCAGATCTGTGAATTGGAAAGGAAAAACAAAGCAGCTCAAGACAAAATTAATACCCTAGAAGATGAGCTGAAAAAGGCAAAATCTACAAATCAATGTCTAATCTTGCAGCTTAATCAAGAAAGTCAACTCAATGAAAGATTTGCCTAGAGTAGAGAAAAACTAGATGATATCCTTAAATCAGGTAAGCCTTATAGGAATACAAGAGGGCTAGGCTATGGTGAGCAAACTAAGGTTAACAACCCAGAACCTAAAAAGATTAGGAATACATCAGGAAGCACTAAGAGAAATTCACCTATATGCCATGCATGCGGAGATGTTGGACATTTGAAGTTTGAATGCTTGATCTTTAAGAATTCGGTTCGGAACTTGAAAGGTAAATTTGTACCTACCGGAAAAAGGATGAATCAGATGTGGAGTCCTCCTAAACAAACACCAAACATGAGGAAAAATTATCCCACTCCACCGAAGAAAGACAAAAGAATGGAAGAGCTCCTTGAAATGGTAAAACAGTTGAACAAAACAACTATGGAGCTGATGAAAGAGAAATCAAGTAAAGAGAAAACGTCAACACCTTATGCTCAAACGATGACATCCCTAGAATCAACCAAGAAGCCTAGTTCTCCAAAAAGGGTAGTCTCTAAATGGGTAGTAAAGAACAAATGCTTAGTTATCCATACAACCCTTAGAGCCGGAAGAAACACTAGGTGGTACCTTGATAGTGGATGCTCCCGACACATGACAGGTGACAGGACTCAGTTTTGTGATTATGCTGAATTTGATGGTGGGTCTGTTACCTTTGGAGATGGGAGTGTTGCCAAGATTGTTGGAAAGGGAACCATCACCGGGCCAGGATTGCCCAAAATTGAGGATGTACTATGTGTTGACGGTTTGAAACATAATCTATTAAGCATCTCTCAAATCTGTGATGAACAGCATTTCGTAAAATTCTCCAAAGAAATGTGCGAAATTATGGACGAAACTGAAAAATTGATACTAAAAGGGTTTCGCACTGGAGATAACTGCTATGTTATTGAAAACAAGGGTGATGAGGGACCATCTGCCGTATGCCACATGGCTATTAATGATGAGACTGAGTTATGGCATCAACGGCTTGGTCATGTCCATTACAGGAACCTTGCTAGGTTGAGTAGAAAGAAATTAGTAAGAGGATTACCAAAGATTGGGAAGAAACCAAAAGAAGTATGTGCAGAATGCTTGAAAGGTAAACAAATTAAAGTTGCACATAAGAAGACATCCATCATTGCTACATCAAAACCCCTTGATCTACTCCACAGGGATCTCGTAGGTCCCACAAGAGTAATGAGTCAAGGTGGTAAGAGGTACTTCTTTGTTATTGTTGACGACTATTCCCGATATACTTGGGTTGTATTTTTTAAAGAAAAGTCTGATACATTTGAAGAATTTGAGAAACTCATGAAACGACTCCACAAATGAGAAAGAATGCACAGTGAAACGAATTAGGAGTGATCATGGGGGGGAATTTGAGGACGGGCGCTTTGAACTATTTTGTGAAAATTTAGGCATCAAACATGAATTCTCAGCCCCAAAAACTCCACAACAAAATGGAGTAGCAGAGAGGAAAAATAGAGTGATACTCGACATTGCCACAGTTATGATGAACAGCAAAAATATAGTAAAAAATCTGTGGGCCGAAGCAGTGAATACAGCTTGTCACATCATTAATCGAGTTTACTTGAGAGCCGGCCTAGATAAGACCACATATGAGTTGTGGAATGGAAAAGTTCCAAACATCAAGTACTTTAGGGTCTTTGGTAGCAAATGCCACATCCTTCGAGATAGAGAAAATCTAGGAAAATTTGACTCTAAGAGCGATGAGGGAATATTTCTAGGATATGCTTCTGATAGTCGGGCCTATAGAGTGTACAACACAAGGACTAAAACAACTCAAGAATCCATAAATGTTGTCATTGATGACCAATCCAAAGAAGATACAAGACTTGATGATGATGAAGTGGGAGAACCGTGCCACATAGGTAAACCTGTTGAAAAATCTCCCACTCCCAATGCCTCAATAGCTTCTGGAAATGTTCCACATATCAAGGATCATCCCCTCAATCAAATCATTGGAGATCCGGATGTTGGAGTCAAGACGAGAAGACAACTTGAGGTCATCAACAGTCATGTGTGCTTCACTTCAAAAATTGAACCAAAAAATATAAATGAGGCTCTCAATGATGAGTTTTGGATACTTGCAATGCAAGAGGAACTTCAACAGTTTACCAGAAATGAGGTTTGGTTTCTGGTTGAAAGACCATATGAGAAGAATGTCATTGGAACTAAATGGATCTTAAAAAACAAAACAGATGAATCTGGCAATGTGATTCGAAACAAAGCACGTCTTGTAGCTCAAGGGTACTCTCAAATCGAGGGAATTGATTTTGATGAAACCTTTGCCCCGGTTGCTAGACTCGAATCCATTCGAATTCTCATGTCCATAGCATGTGCTCTCAAATTCAAATTATTTCAAATGGACGTGAAGAGTGCCTTTCTAAATGGTATACTTAATGAGGAGGTTTATGTTGAACAACCAAAAGGGTTTGTGGACCCTAGTTATCCTCAAAGAGTCTACCGATTGAAAAAGGCTCTCTATGGGTTAAAACAAGCCCCCCGAGCATCGTATGAATGTCTTACTCAATTTCTAATTGCTCACAAGTTTGTTAGGGGGAGTGTTGATAAAACCCTATTTGTTAAGAGGACGGCTGATTCCTTTCTCATTGCTCAGATTTATGTGGATGATATTGTATTTGGGTCAAACTATGAAGAATTTTCTGGCTTATTTGCTGAACTAATGAAATCTGAATTTGAGATGAGTTTGGTAGGCGAACTAAACTTCTTCCTAGGACTGCAAGTTAAACAACTGAAAAATGGAATCTTTATCAACCAAACTAAGTATGCAAAAGATTTAGTCAAGAGGTTTGGGCTAGACTCGGGTCGATCACACACCACGCCTATGGCCACTACCATAAAACTTTTCAAAGACTTATTAGGCAAAAGTGTTGATCAACATTTATATAGAAGTATGATTGGGAGTCTTCTCTACCTCACGGCAAGTAGACCCGATATTGCCTTTAGTGTAGGGGCATGTGCTAGATTTCAAGCCGATCCTAGAGAATCACACCTCATTGCAGTAAAAAGAGTGATCAAATATGTGGCCTGCACAACTGAATATGGCTTGTGATACCCCTTTGACACCTCAACCATCATTACTGGGTACTCCGATGCCGATTGGGCCGAAAATATGGATGATAGAAAGTCCACAAGCGGTGGCTGTTTTTACGTCGAAAATTGCTTAGTTGCTGGGCATAGCAAAAAGCAAAACTCCATCTCATTGTCCACTGCTGAAGCTGAATATATTGTTTCCGGTAGTTGCTGTGCTCAACTACTTTGGATGAAGCAGATGTTGAAGGATTATGGTCTTAATCAGGACGAAATGACGCTTTTTTGTGACAACACAAGCGCCATTAATATTTCAAAAAATCCTGTTCAACATTCTCGAACCAAGCATATCGATATCCGACACCATTTTATAAGAGAACTAGTTGAAGAAAAACAGATCAATCTTGAATACATCCAAACCGAACGGCAATTGGCCGACATCCTTACGAAGCCGTTAGATTCCACAAGGTTTGAACACCTTCGGAAGTCTATCGGGGTATGCTCACTCTAGCATATTGAAAAATCATGTGCATATAGGTATATCTGAGGAATTAGCCTCACATAATTGAATGATCATTGATATTCTCTAGCTTACATTCTTACAAAATAGGCTGGGGAATCATTTTCAGGAGGGAGGAAGGATTTAACTGTTTAAATGTCGCTGGAGACATTTCCGATTGATCGGACACTTCTCCGATCAATCGGAAATATCGGGGGTCCGATAGTTATATACGCGAGTTCTGTTCATTTGTGCCCTATATTTCTGTTTTCTCTCAGACTCTTCTGGTAGGGCATCCTTGTGCGATCAGACTGTAGCTCGGCAGGCTTTCCATCGGTCCTCATTTGCAGCAAAAATGGCTCCTCGTGTCTCCTAGGTAAGGTCTCAAAAGCTGTTAGTTGGGTTTCTTCTTTCCCTTTCCTCTATTAGCTTATCATTTGTAGGGATTTGAAGTTCTTCCTGGTACATCACTTCCTTCCTGTCCATCTTGGTGTCTGCATTGTTCAAATCGTTCCTCCAATCTTGAAAAACCATGCCTAAAGATCCTAAAGGCAAGTCCAAGATGGCTGCGGGGCCATCCACCACCGCCAGGTCTAAGAAGCTCCAAACTTCTCGACCTTCTCAGGGTTCTCCACCTCCTGCTGCTCCTCCTGCCCAACCTGAGAGTCCAGCTTCAATCTCCCGATTCCAATCCCGCACCATTATATATGAGCGGGAGGTCGCCTTGTCATGTGTGGAGCCCTTTGGCATTCCAGCCCTTCTCGCACAGATCGGCTGGGATGGTGTGCTACGATTTGGAGGCGTAGCATATCCTGAGGTTGTGTATGTATTTTTATCCAAAATCATCAACCCCGTTGGAAACCCTCCATCGTGTGAGGTCATTGTCGGAGGACGGGTAGTCAAGATCACCGCCCAAACCATAGCCGACCTGATTGGGATTCCCATGTCCACAGCCCCTCAACCCAATGACAATCTTCTTGATTCTACTCTTCGGGCTGATTGGACTCGATATTTGTGTCGGGGTCCCAATCCTGAGTGGATAGACGGTAGTGCACTTCGGGCGTCTGAAATGTCCAATAGATTTCGAGTGCTCCACCAAATTTTCAGCACAAATGTCTACCCACGCAGTACCAACAAATCCCACCTTACAGCAAATATGGTCAATCTGCTCTATCACGTTGGTCACGGGACGCGTCTGTGTCTTCCGTCCATCATTTTACATCATATTCTGGACGCTTTGCCACACAACCGCAATACTATTCCTTTTGGCTGGATCATTACCAGATTGGGGCACGATTGCGGGTTCACAAATATTGTGGTCCATCCTATTCCTCGCCGAACCTTCAAGGACCTCAATATCAAGAAGATGGCTCTACCAAAAGAGGATAACGTGGAAGACCGGGACTTCTCTCATACTCCCACATAGGTGTCGTCTGGCACCCATAACAGGTCTTCAGCTCCAGCCCCGACGCCGGCCCCAGCACGTTGATCAGTCAAGCGGCGACTTCAGTCCGACGCCTCTTCCGCTCCTCCTCCTCCCAACTCAGAGCAGATCATTGCTCAATTAGATCGTGTGAAGGGCACTCTAGCTAAGCACGGTGAGCGGTTGACGCGTCTTGAGAGCCTGATGCAGACCATACATGATGCTGTTCAGCACCTCACATCAGCTCTCTCTTGTCGACGTGATGACGTCACTGGCCCTGCTCCATAGCTGTCTATATTTTTAGTCAAGGTCCGTAGTATATGTGTAGTCGCGGATATCTTTTTGGGGTGACTCTATTAGTTGTATTGGTTGATACATCTTTTCATTGACACATTTTGTTTTGGATAGTCTGATGGTCATTCTTTTTGGATATTTAGATGATCATATGTTGGATTTGGATATTTTGCTATGACTTATGTTGGATCTGGATATTCTGATGATCATTCTTTTGCTATGATATTTTACTATGATCTTATGTTGGATTTGGACAGTCTGATGATCATTCTCTGTGGATATCTTGTGTATCTTTTCTCATTTATCTGACTCTTTTGCGTATATACATATTCTTGTGCGTACTTGTTTTATCCTTATTGGGCTTCTTGCCCCATTTTGGGTTGTATATATGGTATGTTGGTCATGATATACATTTCAGAAGGGGAGGTTGGCTGCTTCGGCTATATGCCCACTGTGCTTACTGTCATATACTTGTATATCCTTGCATGACCATGTGTGTTTTGGCTTCCTCTCTCTGCTCGTTCATGTCTATTTTCCTCCTTTAGTCTATGACATATGCGCTGCATTCTCATTTCACTAACCTTTGTCAATCACTGACAAAAAGGGGGAGAAGTTATCCCACCAAAAGGTCCAGGTTATTTTTTTGTTGATCTTTTGTGTGCAGGGACTAAGGGGGAGTTCAAGTGAAGCCTAGTCTGTACATTGAGTCTGTACATTTTGTATGTAATGAGTCATGTCTATGTGTAAAGCTTTTATTTTTCCTCGACATGATCTATGTATGTATTTTGGTTTTGATGTCTAGGAAAAAGTCTATGGTATGGACCAAGACTTTCATAGGTTTGGTTTTGTCTGGTAATTGACAAAGGGGGAGATTGTTAATGCAAAGATTTGTCAATTACCATGGTTAGTGTGTCGTCGAGTCTCCTTGTGGCTGAAGACAGTCTCCGTGCGGCTGAAGACAGAAGCTACTCAAAGAAGATTGCTCATCCATTCAGCTTCAAGCCTCTCCATCCAAACCTTTGATCCCAAAACCTTCTATAGATGGCCCAAATCCTTCCTAGGTACATCCTTAGCACCATCTATAGTCCACCTTCCATTAAGATCAGCTATGGAAGGGTTCATTTTAGCAGAAGTTGCTTAAAAGTTGAAAATCAGCATGTCTGCTCTCTCCGATAGGTGCCCGATCAATCGGAGAAGAGTCTGATAGGTGTCCGATCAATCGGAGAATTGTCCAGCAACATTGAAAACTTCTTTGGACACTTTTCCGATCAATCGGAAGTCTGTCCGATCAATCGGACAGGGTCTTCCGATCAATCGGACAGTATGTCCGATCAATCGGAAAATTGTCCAGCAAACATTGAAAATCTCTCTGGACACTTTTCCGATCACTCGGAGGTCTGTCTGATCCATCGGACAGGGAGGTCCGATCCATCGGACATACATCCGATCCATCGGAGGAAAATTCAGAAACATTGCATAAACTCTCTGGAAGGAATTCCGATCAATCGGACTATCTGTCAGATCAATCGGACAGGGTCTTCCGATCAATCAGAACTAAGTCCGATCAATCGGAGAACCTGTTTTTTAGCAAAATTCAAATCTAGCTAAAACTTATGTCCGATGAATCGGATCCTATCGAGCTGACCGTTTTCTGACCGTTGAATGTCATCTCTATATATGGAACTCGGTTGGATCTTGTGAAAGACACCTTGAGCATCATTTAGGGTTTGTGTGTGCCTTCTCCTTGAGATCCCCTTCTCTCATACCCTAAGATTTGTTGAGTTCATACTTCAATCCATGTTGATCTGACCAACATTGATGAAACATTCAAAGCTTGGATTGAATCATGAACTCAACCCCTCTTTAATGGCATCTTGACCTACCTCTCATAGATATACTCTTGTCATCAATGCCATTAATGGTGGTTTAGGTAGAAGCTTTCCTCATATAAAAGCCATATCCCCATATAGCCTCAACCTAACCCTAATCCCTCACCTTGGAATCTACAATGAGTCATCCGGAGCAAGGTTGCTGATCAAGGGAGCTGAAGAAGGCATCTTCCGTGCAAGCCGAAGCTTCTTCAACAAAGGCATCATCAAGGGACTCAATCAGCTAAGTATATTTAGTCTTTCGAGTCCAAGAAACCTCCTCAAGTTGAGATTTGGGTTTCAGAGTTTGAAGACCCAAACTCGTAAGAGTCCTTGCGTAGGACAAGTCCTTGAGTAGGACAAGCCCTTGTGTAGGACAAAGTGGTCATGGATTAGTCCTATGGAAGGATGAATCCATGTGTTGAGTCTTAAGTCCTTTTGTAGGCTGTTAAGGTTTATGGTTAACCTCATTTAAAACCATAGTGATAGTGAAATCCGGCCACTCAAGGAGTGAGTGGATCAGCCGGGAGTGGAGTAGGTACATAACCGAACCACTATAAAAATCTCTTGTTGTGTGATGAATGGATGAACTGATTTACTTCTTTCACATGTGCTTTTATTGATTTATACTCTGCATATCTTGTGTTCGAAGTAAGTTCCCTAAGAATACTTTGCATGATTACAAGTGTGTAATTGGGAAATTTAAAAAGTGTCCTATTCACCCCCCTCTAGGACAAGGTAACTTGTTTCTTGCTTCTACAAAAGCGGTAATCAAACTTATATCGCATTTTCATGCGCTTCCTGGAACAACGTTCCTATACGAAGAGCCACCCGAAGGTTCCAAATTTGGAAGGAATTACCAAAAGTCATAACTTCTTGACCTCTGCACCCCATCCCATTCATTTGATAGGTCGATGATAGCGCACTCAATTGTATCGGGCAAGCCTCTTTCCAATCTAATTTAGATTCACAACTATTGGGGCTCAAATTTGTACCCATGATAAAACACTATGTAACAATCCATCTAGGATGATTCGGGTCAATTTCAAGATCAGGAATACCCAAAAAACACCAGCGCAACACTAACCCGCGCAGTTGTGACCAAAACCCACAAATGTCGTTCTGGAGTGAAATTAGACATGCGCATTGCCGTTAAATAATCCGAAGTACCCTAAAACCCTTCACCTGTAATTTTTATGTCGCGCAGTGCATATCTTTACCTGTGCACCTCGAAATGCATGTGACCCTTGTCCGGAGCTGATCGAAAGGGTCCGAAAGATTACAGGAACCATTTCACAGCAGAACTGGACATGCGTGTTGCTACCAACTGATCTGGAATGCCCAAAAATGCTTAACTCACAAGTTTGAAAGTCTTGTGGTGCGTATTTCCATGTGCGCGATTTTCAGAACAACGTTATATACGAAGAGCAAACCCGGATGTAGCGGTCCATCTAGAATGATTTTGATTGATTTCAAGATCAGGAACACCCGAAAAACACTAGCGTAACCCTAACCCACGCAGTTGTAACCAAACCTACAAATGTCATTTCGGAGCGAAACTGGACATGCGTATATACGCCAAATAATCTAAAATACCCTGAAACCCTAACCTACAAGTTTCAAAGTCGCGCAGTGCATATCTTTACCTGTGCACCTTGAAATGTGTTTGAACCTTACCCAGATCTAATCGAAAGGGTCCGAAAGCCTACATGTACCATCTCAGAGCGGAACTGGGCAAGCGTCTTGCTGACAAATGATATGGAACGCCTAAAAATATTTAACTCACAAGTTTGAAAGTCTTGCGGTCCATATTTCCATGTGCGCGCTTTTTGAAACAACGTTAATATACAAAGAGCCAACCCGAAGGCTCCAACTTAGGAAGGAATTACCAAAATTCGTAAGATCTGTACATTTGCACCCCATCCCGTTCATAAGATAGGTTGATGATAGCACACTCAATCGTACCAGCCAAGACTCTTTCCAATCTAATTGAGATTCAGAACTATTGGGGCTTAAATTTGCACCCATGATAAAACAGTGTGTAGCGGTTCATGTACGATGATTTGGATCGATTTCAAGATCAGGAATACCCGAAAAACACCAGCGCAACCCTAACCCGCGCAATTCTGACCAAAACTTGCAAATGTCGTTTCAGAGCGAATTTAGACATGCGTATTGCCGCCAAATAATCCGAAATAGCCAAAAACCCTTAACCTACAAGTTTTAAAGTTGGGCGATGCATATCCTTACCTGCGCACCTCGAAATGAGTTTGACCCATGTTCGGAGCTGATCGAAAGGGTTTGAAAGCTTACAGGTACCATTTCAGAGTGGAACTGGACATGCGTATTGCTGCCAAATGATCTGAAACGCCCAAAAATGCTTAACCCATAAGTTTGAAAGTCTTGCGGTGCGTATTTCCATGTGAGTGCTTCCCGAAACAACGTTCATATATGAAGAGCTGAGCTGGAGGCTCCAAACTAGGAAGGAATTACCAAAATTGGTAACATTTGGACCTCTGAACCCCATCCTGTTCATTTGATTGGTCGGTGATAGCACACTCAATTGTATTGGCCAAGCCTTTTTCCAATCTAATTGCGATTCACAACTGTTGGGGCTCAAATTTGCACCCATGATAAAAATAGTATGTAGCGGTTCATCTACGACGATTTGGATCGATTTAAAGATCAGGAATACCCGAAAAACACCAGCGCAACACTAACCCGCGCAGTTGTGACCTAAACCCACAAATGTCATTCCGGAGCGAAAGTATACATGCGTATTGCCGTTAAATAATCCAAAATACCCTAAAACCCTTCACCTGTAATATTTTTTGTCGCGGGGTGCATATCTTTACGTGTGCACCTCGAAATGCGTGTGACGCATGTCTGGAGCTGACCGAAAGGGTCTAAAAGATTACAGGAACCATTTCACAGTGGAACTGGATATGCGTATTGCTGCCAACTGATCTGGAATGCCCAAAAATGCTTAACTCACAAGTTTGAAAGTCTTGTGGTGTAAAATTTTCATGTGCGCGGTTTTCGGAACAACGTTCCTATACGAAGAGCCAACCAGGATGTAGCGGTCCATCTAGAATGATTTTGATCGATTTCAAGATCAGGAATACCCGAAAAACACCTGCGTAACCCTAACCCACGTAATTGTGACCAAAGCCTACAAATGTCATTTCGGAGCAAAACTGGTAATACGTATATCCGCCAAATAATCTGAAATAGCCTAAAACCCTAACCTGCAAGTTTCAAGGTCGAGCGATGCATATGTTTACCTGTGCACCTTGAAATGTGTTTGAACCTTATCCAGAGCTGACCGAAAGGGTCCAAAAGCCTACAGGTACCATCTTAGAGCGGAACTGCGCAAGCGACTTGCTATCAAATGATATGGAATGCCAAAAAATGCTTAACTCACAAGTTTGAAAGTCTTGCGGTCCGTATTTCCATGTGTAGCGCTTCCCGAAACAACGTTAATATACAAAGAGCCAACCCGGAGGCTCCAAATTAGGAAGGAATTACCAAAATTCATCACATCCGGACATTTGCACCCCATCCCGTTCATAAGATAGGTCGATGATAGCACACTCAATCGTATCGGCCAAGCCTCTTTTCAATCTAATTGAGATTCAGAACTATTGGGGCTCAAATTTCCACCAATGATAAAACAGTGTGTAGCGGTCCATGTACGACGATTTGGATCGATTTCAAGATCAACAATACCCGAAAAACACCAGCGCAACCCTAACCCGCGCAATTGTGACCAAAACCTGCAAATGTCGTTTCGGAGTGAATTTGGACATGCGTAGTGCCGCCAAATAATCCGAAATAGCCAAAAACCCTTAACCTACAAGTTTTAAAGTCGGACGATGCATATCCTTACTTGCGCACCTTGAAATGCGTTTGACCCATGTTCGGAGCTGATCAAAAGGGTTTGAAAGCTTACAGATACCATTTCAGAGCGGAACTGGACATGCGTATTGCTGCCAAATGATCCGGAACGCCCAAAAATGATTAACTCACAATTTTGAAAGTCTTGCAGGTGCGTATTTCCATGTGAGTGCTTCCCGGAACAACGTTTATAAACGAAGAGCCGAGCCGGAGGCTCCAAACTAGGAAGGAATAACCAAAATTGGTAACATCTGGACCTCTGAACCCCATCCCGTTCATTTGATTTGTCGGTGATAGCACACTCAATGGTATCGGCCAAGCCTTTTTCCAATCTAATTACGATTCACAACTGTTAGGGCTCAAATTTGCACCCATGATAAAATAGTATGTAGCGGTTCATCTACGATGATTTGGATCGATTTCAAGATCAGGAATAGCCGAAAAACACTAGCGCAACACTAACCCGCGCAGTTGAGACTAAAACCCACAAATGTCATTCCGGAGTGAAACTAGACATGCGTATTGCCGTTAAATAATCTGAAATACCCTAAAACCCTTCACCTGTAATTTTTTTTGTTGCGCGGTGCATATCTTTACCTGTGCACCTCTAAATGCGTGTGACCCTTGTCCGGAGCTGACTGAAAGGGTCTGAAAGATTACAAGAACCATTTCATAGCGGAACTAGACATGCGTATTACTGCCAACTGATCTGGAATTCCCAAAAATGCTTAACTTACAAGTTTGAAACTCTTGTAGTGCGTATTTCCATGCCCGCGGTTTCCGGAACAACGTTCCTATACGAAGAGCCAACCAGATGTAGCGGTCCATCTAGAATGATTTTGATCGATTTCAAGATCAGGAATACCCGAACAACACCAGCGTAACCCTAACCCATGCAGTTGTGACCAAAACTTACAAATGTCATTTCGAAGCGAAACTGGACATGCGTATATCCGCCAAATAATCTGAAATACCCTAAAACCCTAACCCGCATGTTTCAAAGTCGCACGGTGCATATCTTTACCTGCGCACCTTGAAATGTGTTTGAACCTTATCCAGAGCTGACCGAAAGGGTTCGAAAGCCTACATGTTCCATCTCATAGCGGAACTGGGCAAGCGTCTTGCTGTCAAATGATATGGAACGCCCAAAAATGTGTAACTCACAAGTGTGAAAGTCTTGCGGTCCATATTTCCATGTGTACGCTTCCCGGAACAAAGTTAATATACAACGAGCCAACCCGAAGGCTCCAAATTAGGAAGGAATTACCAAAATTCGTAACATTTGGACATTTGTACCCCATCCTGTTCATAAGATAGGTCGATTATAGCACACTCAATCGTATCGGCCAAGCCTCTTTCCAATCTAATTGAGATTCGCAACTATTGGGATTCAAATTTGCACCCATGATAAAATAGTATGTAGCGGACGATCTACGATGATTTGGATCGATTACAAGGTCAGGAATACCCGAAAAACACCAGCGTAACCCTAACCCGCGTAGTTGTGACCAAAACCCACAAATATCGTTTCGGAGAAAAAATGGAGATAACTATTGCGGCAAAATAATCCAAAATACCCTAAAACCCATAACCTGCAAGTTTCAAGTCGCGCGGTGAATATCTTTACCTGCGCACATCAAAATGCGTTTAACCCTTGTCAAGAGCTGACCAAAAGGGTCCAAAACCCTACGAGTACCATTTCAGAGCAAAACTGGACATGCGTGTTGCTGCCAATGATCGTAACACCCAAAAATGCTTAACTAGCAAGTTTTAAAGTCTTTTGGTGCGTATTTCCATGTGCGCGCTTCTCAGAGCAACATTAATATACGAAGAGTCGACCCAGAGGCTCCAAATTAGGAAGGAATTACCAAAAGTCGTAACGTCTAGACCTCTGCACACCATCCCGTTCATTTGATAGGTCGTTGATAGCACAGTCATTTGTATCGGCCAAGCCTCTTTCCAATCTAATAGAGATTCACAACTGTTGCGGTTAAAATTTGCACCCATGATAAAACAGTATGTAGCGGACCATCTACGATGATTTGGATCGATTACAAGATCAGGAATACCCGAAAAACACCGGCGTAACCCTAGCTCTCGCAGTTGTGATCAAAACCTACAAATGTCATTTCAGAGCGAAACTGGAGATATGTATTGCGGCTAAATAATCCAAAATACCCTTAACCTGCAAGTTTCAAAGTCGCACGGTACATATCCTTACCTGCGCACATCGAAATGCATTTGACCCTTGTCGAGAGCTGACCATAAGGGTCTGAAGGCCTATAGGTACCATTTCAGAGCAGAACTGGACATGCGTATTGCTGCCAAATGATCTCTAACGCCTAAAAATGCTTAAATCATAGTTTGAAAGTCATGCGGTTCATATTTCCATATGCGCGCTTCCTAGAACAACGTTACTACACGAAGCGCCGACCCGAAAGCTCCAAATTAGGAAGGAATTACCAAAATTTGTAACATCTGGACCTCTGAACCCCATCCCGTTCATTTGATAGGTCGTTGATAGCACAGTTAATTCTATCGATCAAGCCTCTTTCTAATCTATTTGAGATTCATAACTGTCGGGGCTCAAATTTGCACCCATGATAAAACAGTATGTAGTGGACCATCTACAATGATTTGGATCGAATTCAAGATCAGGAATACCCAAAAAACACCAGCGCAACCCTAACCCGTGCAGTTGTGACCAAATCCTGCAAATGTCATTTCGGAGCGAAACTGGACATGCGTGTTGCCTCCAAATAATTCGAAATACCCTAAAACCCTTAACCTACAAACCTCGAAATGCATATCGTTACCTGCGAACCTCGAAATGCATTTGACCCTTGTTTGGAGCTGACCAACAGGGTCCGAAAGCTTAAAGATACCATTTCAGAGCAAAACTGGATATGCGTATTGCTGCCAAATGATCTGGAACGTCCAAAAATGCTTAACTCACTACTTTGTAAGTCTTTCAGTGCGTATTTCCATGTGTGCAATTCTTGGAACAACGTTCTTATACGAAGAGCCGACCCGGAGGTTCCAAATTAGGAAGGAATTATCCAAAAGTCATAACATCTGGACCTCTGCACCCCATCCCATTCATTTAATAGGTCGATGATAGCACACTCAATTATATCTGGCAAGCCTCTTTCCAATCTAATTTAGATTCACAACTATTGGGGCTCAAAGTTGTACCCATGATAAAACAGTATGTAGCGATCCATCTACGACAATTCGGGTCAATTTCAAGATTAGGAATAACCGGAAAACACCAGCGTAACCCAAACTCGTGTTGTTGTGACCAAAACCCACAAATGTCATTTCAGAGCGAAATTGGACATGCGTATTTTTGCCATATAATCTGAAATACCCTAAAACCCTTAACCTGCAAGTTTCAAGCTCGGGCGGTGCATATCTATACCTGCGCATCTCAAAATGCATTTGACCATTGTCCGGAGCTGACCGAAAGGTTTCGAAAGCCTACAGGTACCATTTTAGAGCGGAACTGGACATGCGTATTGCTGCCAAATGATCTGGAATGCACAAAAATGTTTAACTTAAAAGTTTGAAAGTCTTACGGTCTATATTTCCAGGTGCATGCTTCCCGGAACAACGTTAATATCCTTAAAGCCAACTCGAAGGCTCTAAATTAGGAAAGAATTACCAAAATTCGTAACATCTGGACCTTTGCACCCCATCCCGTAAATAAGATAGGTCGATGAAAGCACACTCAATTGTATTGGCCGAGCCTCTTTCCAATCTAATTGAGATTCACAACTGTGGGGGCTCAAATTTACACCCATGATAAAATAGTATGTAGCAGTCCATCTACGACGATTTGGATCGATTTCAAGAACAGGAATACCCGAAAATCACCAGCGCAACCCTAACCAGTGCAGTTGTGACCAGAACCTATAAATGTCGTATCGGAACGAAACTGGACATGCGTATTACTGTCAAATAATCCGAAATACCCTAAAACCCTTAACCTACAAGTTTCAAAGTCACGCGGTGCATATCTTTACCTGTGCACCTCCAAATGCGTTTGACCCTTGTCCGGAGCTGATCGAAAGCGTTCAAAAGCATATAGGTACGATTTCAGAGAGGAACTGGACATTCATATTGCTGCCAAATGATCCGGAACACCCAAAAATGCTTAACTCAAAGTTGAAAAGTCTTGCGGTGCATATTTCCATATGCGCGCTTCCCGGAACAACGTTAGTATACTTAGAGCCAACTCGGAGGCTCCAAATTAGGAAGGAATTACCAAAATTAGTAACATCTGGACCTCTACAGCCCATCCCGTTCATAAGATAGGTCGATGATAGCACACTCAATTGTATCGGCCAAGCCTCTTTCTAATTTAATTGAGATTCACAACTGTGGGGGCTTAAATTTGCACCCATAATAAAACAGTATGTAGCGGTCCATCTAGTACGATTTGGATCGATTTCAAGATCAAGAATTCCCAAAAAATACCAGTGCAACCCTAACCCGCGCAGTTGTGACCAAAACTAGAAATGTCGTTTCGAAAGGAAACTGGACATGCTTATTGCCGTCAAATATTCCGAAATACCTTAAAACCCTTAACTTGCAAGTTTTAAAGTCGCGTAGTGCATTTCTTTACCTGCGCACATCGAAATGCATTTGACCCTTGTCAAGTTTGACCGAAAGGGTCCGAAAGCATCCAGGTACCTTTTCAGAGCAGAACTGGATATGCGTATTGCTGAAATGATACGTAACGCCCAAAAATGCTTAACTTGCAAGTTTGAAAGTGTTGCGGTTCGTATTTCCATGTGCGTGCTTCTCGGAACAACGTTAATATACGAAGTGCCAACCCGGAGGTTCCGAATTAGGAAGGAATTACCAAAATTCATAACATCTGGACCTCTGCACCCCATCCCGTTCATATGATAGGTCAATAATAGCACACTCAATTGTATCGGCCAAGCCTCTTTCCAATCTAATAGAGATTCACAACCGTCGGGGCTTAATTTGCACCCATGATAAAACAGTATGTAGCGGTCCATCTAGAATTATTTGGATCGATTTCAACATCAGGAATACCCAGAAAACACCAGCATAACCCTAGCCAGTGCAGTTGTTACCAAAACCAACAAATGTCATTTCAGAGCGAAACTGGACATGCGTATTACCGCCAAATAATCTGAAATACCCTAAAACCTTTACCCTGAAAGTTTTAAAGTCGCACGGGGCATATCTTTACCTGCGCACCTCGAAATGAGTTTGACCCTTTCACGGAGCTGAGTGAAAGGGTCTGAAAGCCTACAGGTACCATTTCTGAGCAGAACTGGACATGCATATTGCTGCCAAATGATCTGGAATGCCTAAAAATGCTTAACTCAAAAGTTTGAAAGTCCTGTAGTGCGTATTTTCATTGTGCTCTTCCCTAACAACGTTAATATACTTAGAGCCAACCCAGAGGCTCCGAATTAGGAAGGAATTACCAAAATTCGTAACATCTGGACCTATGCACCCCATCCCGTTCATAAGATAAGTCGATGATAGCACACTCAATTGTATCGGCCAAGCCTCTTTCCAATCTAATTACGATTCAGAACTGTTGGGGCTCAAATTTGCACCCTTGATAAAACAGTTTGTAGCGGTTCATATACGACGATTTGGATCGATTTCAAGATCAGGAATACTCGAAAAACACCAGCTCAATTTTAACCCGCGCAGTCGTGACCAATACCTCCAAATGTTGTTTCGGAGCGAAATTGGACAAGCGTATTCCGCTAAATAATCCAAAATACCCTAAAAACCTTAACCAACGAGTTTCAAATCCGGGCAGTGGATATCTTTACCTGCGCACCTCGAAATGCGTTTGACCCTTTTTCGGAGCTGATCGAAAGGGTTCGAAAGCCTACATGTACCATTTTAGAGCAGAACTGGACATGCGTATTGCTGCCAAATGATCCGTAACGCCCAAAATGCTTAACTCGCAAGTTTGAAAGTCTTGTTGTGCGTATTTCCATGTGCGCACTTCCCGAAACAATGTTCCTAAATGAAGCGCCGACCTGTAAGCTCCAAATTAGGCATGAATTACCAAAATTCATAACATCTAGACCTCTGCACCCCATCCCGTTCATTTGATAGGTGGATGATAGCACACTCAATTGTATCGGCCAAGCCTCTTTCCAATCTAATTGAGATTCGCAACTGTTGGGGTTCAAATTTGACCAAAACCTCTAAATGTTGTTTCGGACCAAAACTTGACATGCGTATTCCGTCAAATAATTCGAAATACCCAAAAATCCTTAACGTATGAGTTTTAAATTTGCACGGTGCATATCTTTACCTGCGCACCTTGAAATTCGTTTGACCCTTTTTCCGGAGCTGACCGAAAGTGTTCGAAATCCTGCAAGTACCATTTCAGAGCAGAACTGGACATGCGTATTGCTGCCAACTGATCCGTAACGCCCAAAACCCATAAATGTCATTTCGGAGCGAAACTGGAGATAAGTATCGGAGCCAAATAATCTGAAATACCTTAAAACACTTAACCTGCAAGTTTCAAAGTCGCGCGGTGCATATCTTTACCTGCGCACATCGAAATGCCATTGACCCTTGTCCAGAGCTGATCGAAAGGGTCCGAAAGCCTATAAGTACCATTTCAGAGCAAAAGTGGACATGAGTATTGCTGCCAAATGATCCATAATGCCAAAAAATGCTTAACTCGCTTGTTTGAAAGTCTTGCGGCACGTATTTCCATGTGCGCGCTTCTTGGAACAACGCTAATATATGAATAGCAGACCCGAAGGCTTCAAATTAGGAAGGAATTACCAAAATTCGTAACATCTGGACCTCTGCACCCCATCTCATTCATTTAATAGGTCGATGATAGCACACTCAATTGTATCGCCAAGCCTCTTTCCAATCTAATTGAGATTCGCAACTGTTGGGCCTCAAATTTGCTCCCAAGATAATACAGTATGTAGCGGTCCATCTACAACAATTTGGATCAATTTCAAGATCAGGAATATCCGAAGAACACCAGTGTAACCCTAACCCGCGCAGTTGTGACCAAAACTCGCAAATGTCGTTTCAGAACAAAACTGGACATGCATATTTTAGCCAAATAATCTGAAATACCTTAAAACCCTTAACCTGCAAGTTCCAAAGTCATGTGGTGCATATCTATACCTGTGCACCTTGAATTGCGTTTAACCCTTGTCCGGAGCACACCGAAAGGGTCTGAAAGCCTACAGGTACCATTTCAGAGCGGAATTGGACATGCGTATTGCTCACAAGTTTGAAAGTCTTGCGGTGCGTATTTCCTTGAGTGCGCTTTCCGGAACAACGTTCCTCTACGAAGAGCCGTGCCGGAGGCTCGAAAATAGGAAGGAATTACAAAAATTCGTAACATCTGGACGTCTACACCCCATCCCGTTCATTTGATAAGTTGGTGATAGCACACTCAATTGTATCCGCCAAGCCTCTTTCCAATCTAATTGCGATTAACAACTGTTGGGGTTCAAATTTTCACCCATGATAAAACAGTATGTAGCGGACCATCTACGATGATTTGGATCGATTACAAGATCAGAATACCCGAAAAACACTAGCGTAACCCTGACCCGCGCAGTTGTGATAAAAACCCACAAATGTAGTTTCGGAGCGAAATTGGAGACGTGTATTACAGCCAAATAAACCGAAATACCCTAAAATGCTTAACCCGCAAGTTTCAAAGTCGCGCAGTGCATATCTTTACCTGCACACATCGAAATGCCATTGATGCTTGTCCAGAGCTGATCGAAAGGGTCCGAAAGCCTACAGGTTCCATTTTAGAGCAGAAGTGGACATGCGTATTGCTGCCAAATGATCCATAACGCCCAAAAATGCTAACTCGCAGGTACCATTTCAGAGCAGAAGTGGACATGCGCATGTGCACGCTTCCCGAAACAACATTACTATATGAATAGCCGACCCGGAGGCTCCAAATTAGGAAGAAATTTCCAAAATTCGTAACATCTGGACCTCTACACCCTATCCCGTTCATTTAATAGGTCGATGATAGCACACTCAATTGTATCGGCCAAGCCTCCTTCCAATCTAATTGAGATTCACAACTGTTGGGGCTCAACTTTACACCCATGATAAAATAGTATGTAGCAGTCCATCTATCGCGATTTGGATTGATTTCAAGATCAAGAATACCAGAAAAACACCAGCGCAACCCTAACCCGAGCAGTTGTGACCAAAACCTGCAAATGTTATTTCGGAGTGAAACTGGACATGCGTATTGCCGCCAAAAAATCTAAAATACCCTAAAACCCTTAACCTACAAGTTTCAAAGTCGCGCGATGCATATCTTCACCTGCACACCTCGAAATGCATTTGACCCTTGTCCGGAGATGACCGAAAGGGTCCGAAAGCTTCCAGGTACCATTTCAGAGCGGAACTGGACATGCGTATTGCTGCCAAATGATCCAGAACGCTAAAAAAATGCTTAACTCACAACTTTGAAAGTCTTGCGATGCATATTTTCATGTGTGCAATTCCCGGAACAATGTTTATATACGAAGAGTCGACCCGGAGGTTCCAAATTATGAATGAATTTCCAAAAGTCATAACATTTGGACCTCTGCACCCCATCCCATTCATTTGATAGGTCGATGATAGCAGTCTCAATTGTATCGGGCAAGCCTCTTTCCAATCTAATTTAGATTCACAACTGTTGGGGCTCAAATTTGCACCCATGATAAAACAGTATGTAGCGATCCATCTATGACAACTTGGATAGATTGCAACATCAGGAATATCCAGAAAACACCAGCGTAACCCTAACACGCGCAGTTGTGACCAAAACCTACAAATGTCTTTTCTGAGTGAAACTGGACATGCATATTTTTGCCAAATAATCTGAAATACCATAAAACCCTTAACCTGCAAGTTTCAAAGTCACGGGGTGCATATCTATACCTGCGCACCTCGAAATAAGTTTGACCCTTGTCCGGAGCAGACCGAAAGGGTCTGAAAGCCTACAGGTACCATTTGAGAGCGGAATTAAACATGCATATTGTTGCCAAATGATCCAGAACGCCCAAAAATGCTTAACTCACAAGTTCGAAAGTCTTGCGGTGCTTATTACCATGTGCGTGGTTTTCGGAACAACGTTCCTATAGGAAGAGCCAACCTGGAGCTCAAATTTGCACCCATGATAAAATAGTATATAACGGACCATCTACAATGATTTGGATCGATTTCAAGATCAGAAATACCC
The DNA here is from genome assembly GCA_003013855.2 of Liriodendron chinense. Taxonomy (NCBI): domain Eukaryota; kingdom Viridiplantae; phylum Streptophyta; class Magnoliopsida; order Magnoliales; family Magnoliaceae; genus Liriodendron; species Liriodendron chinense. The sequence continues at coordinate 7,683,307 of ML058408.1, forward strand.
GAAAAACCCCAGTGTAACCCTAACCCGCGCAATTGTGATCAAAACCCAAAAATGTAGTTTCGGAGCGAAACTAGAGATGCGTATTGTCGCCAAATAATCCAAAATACCCTAAAACCCTTAACCTGCAAGTTTCAAAGTTGCGCGGTGAATATCTTTACCTGTACACCTTGAAATGCATTTGAACCTCATCCGGATCTGACCGAAAGGGTTCAAAAGCCTACAGGTACCATTTCAGAGCGGAACTAGACATGTGTATTACTGCTAAATGATCCATAACGCCTAAAAAATGCTTATCTCACAAGTTTGAAAGTCTTGCAGTGCGTATTTCTATGTGCGCGCTTCCCGAAACAACGTTAATATACGAAGAGCCGACCTAGAGGCTCCAAATTAGGAAGGAATTACCCAAATTTGTAACTTTTGGACCTCTGCACCCCATCCCGTTCATTTGATAGGGCAATGATAACACAAGTCAATTATATCGACCAAGCCTCTTTCTAATCTAATTGAGATTCGCAACCTTTGGGGTTCAAATTTGCACCCATGATAAAATAGTATGTAGCAGACCATCTACGATGATTTGGATCGATTTCAAGATCAGGAATACCCAAAAAACACCAGCGTAACCCTAACCCGCGCAGTTGTGATAAAAACCCACAAATGTAGTTTCGGAGCAAAATTGGAGACGCGTATTGCTGCCAAATAATCCGAAATACCCTAAAACCCATAACCTACATGTTTCAAAGTTGCGCGGTGCATATCTTTACCTGCGCACCTCGAAATGCGTTTGACCCTTGTCTGGAGCTGACCGAAAGGGTCCAAAAGCTTACAGGTACCATTTCAGAGCGGAACTGGACATGCGTATTACTGCCAAATGATCCAGAACGCCCAAGAATGCTTAACTAACATGTTTGAAAGTCTTGCCATGCAAATTATCATGTGTGCGCTTCCCAGAACAATGTTCATATACGAAGTGCCGACCCGGAGGTTCTGAATTCGAAGGAATTACCAAAATTCGTAACATCTGGACCTCTGCACTCCATCCCGTTCATAAGATAAGTCGATGATAGCACACTCAATTGTATCGACCAAGCCTCTTTCCAATCTAATTGAGATTCACAACCATTAGGTTTCTAATTGAGATTCGGGAATAACCGAAAAGCACCAGCGCAACCCTAACCACCGCAGTTGTGACCAAAACATGCAAATGTCGTTTCAAAGTGAAATTGGACATGCCTATTGCCGCCAAATAATCTGAAATATCCTAAAACCCTTAACCTTCAAGTTTCGCGCGAGGCATATCTTTACCTACGCACCTCGAAATGTGTTTGACCCTTCTCTGGAGCTGATTGAAATGGTCTGAAACCTTACGGGTACCATTTCAGAGCGGAACTAGACATGCTTATTGCTGCCAAATGATCTGGAACCCCCAAGAATGCTTAACTCACAACTTTGAAAGTCTTGTGGTGCGTATTTCCATGAGTACGTTTCTCGGACCAACGTTATTATACAAAGAGCCGAACTGGAGGCTCCAAAATAGGAAGGAATTACCAAAATTCGTAACATCTGGTAGCTGCACCCCATCCCGTTCATTTGATAGGTCAGTGATAGCACACTCAATTGTATCGGCCAAGCCTCTTTCCATTCTAATTGCGATTCACAACTGTTGGGGCTCAAATTTGCACCCATGATAAAACAGTATGTAGTAGTTCATTTACGACGATTTGGATCGATTTCAAGATCAGGAATACCCGAAAAACACCAGCGCAATCCTAACCCGCGCAGTCATGACCAAAACCTCCAAATGTCATTTCGGAGTGAAACTGGACATGTGTATTGCCGTCAAATAATCCGAAATACCCTAAAACTCATAACCTACAAGTTTCAAAGTCGCGTGGTGCATATCTTTACCTGCGCACCTTGAAATGCGTTTGAACCTTATTCGGATACGATCGAAAGGGTTCGAAAGCCTACAGGTACCATTTTAGAGCAGAATTGGACATGCATATTGCTGCCAAATGATCCGGAATGCCCAAAAATGCTTAACTCACAAGTTTGAAAGTTTTTCGGTGCGTATTTCCATGTGCGTGCTTCCCGAAACAACGTTAATATACGAAGAGCCAACCCAAAGGCTCCAAATTAGGAAGGAATTACCCAAATTCGTAACATCTGGACCTCTGCACCCCATCCCGTACTTTGATAGGTTGATGATAGCACACTCAATTATATCGGCCAAGCCTCTTTCCAATCTAATTGAGATTCGCAATTGTTGGGGTTCAAATTTGCACCCATGATAAAACAGTACGTAGCGGACCGTCTACGATATTTGGATCGATTTTAAGAAAACACCAGCGTAACCCTAACCCGCGTAGTTGTAATCAAAACCCACAAATATAGTTTCGGAGTGAAATTGGAGATGCGTATTGTGGCCAAATAATCCCAAATACCCTAAAACCCTTAACTTACAAGTTTCAAAGTCGCGCGGTGCATATCTTTGTGTGCGCACCTCGAAATGTGTTTGACCCTTGTCCGGAGCTGACCGAAAGGGGCCAAAGGCCTTCAGGTAGCATTTTAGAGCAGAACTAGATATGTGAATTGCTGCCAAATGATCCAGAACGCCCTATAATGGTTAACTAACAAGTTTGAAAGTCTTGCGGTGCGTATTTTCATATGCGCGCTTCCCGGAACATCGTTCATAAACGAAGAGCCAACCCGAATGCTCCAAATTAGGAAGGAATTACCAAAATTCCTAACATCTGGACCTCTGCACCCCATCCCGTTCATAAGAAAGGTCGATGATTGCACACTCAATTGTATTGGCCAAGCCTCTTTCTAATCTAATTGAGATTTACAACTGTTGGGGCTCTAATTTGCACCATGCTAAAACAGTATATAGCGTTCCATATACGACGATTTGGATCGATTTCAAGATCGGGAATACCCGAAAAACACCAACGCAACCCGAACCTGCGCAGTTGTGACCAAAACATACAAATGTCGTTTCAGAGCGAAATTGGACATGCGTATTGCCGCCAAATAATCCGAAATACCCCTAAAACCCCTAACCTACAAGTTTCAAAGTCACGCGCTGCATATGTTCACCTGCGCACCTCGAAATGCGTTCGACCCTTGTCCTGAGCTGACCAAAAGGGTTCGAAAGCTTACAGGTACCATTTCAGAGCGGAACTGGACATGTGTATTATTGCTAAATTATCCAGAACCCCCAAAAATGCTTAACTCACAAATTTGAAAGTCTTGCAGTGTGTATTTCCATGAGTGCGTTTCCCGAAACAACGTTACTACACAAAGAGTCGAGCCAGAGGCTCCAAAATAGGAAGGAATTACCAAAATTCGTAACATCTGGACCTCTGCACCCCATCCCATTCATTTGATAGATCGGTGATAGCACACTCAATTGTATCGGCCAAGCCTCTTTCCAATCTAATTGTGATTTACCACTTTTAGGGCTTAAATTTGCACCCATGATAAAACAGTATGTAGCGGTCCATCTACGACGATTTGGATCGATTTGAAGATCAGGAATACCCGAGAAACACTAGCGTAACCCTAACCCACGCAGTTGTGACCAAAACCTCCATATGTTGTTTCGAAGCGATACTGGAGATGCGGATTGCCGCCAAATAATCCGAAATACCCAAAACCCTTAACCTACAAGTTTCAAATTTGCTCGGTGCATATCTTTACCTGCACAACTCGAAATGCGTTTGACCGTTTTTCGGAGCTAACTGAAAGGGTTCGAAAGCCTACAGGTACCATTTCAGATTAGAACTGGACATGCATATTGTTGCCAAATTATCCGTAACGCCCAAAAATGCTTTACTCGCAAGTTTGAAAGTTTTGCGGTGCGTATTTCCATGTGCGTGCTTCCCGAAATAACTTTTCTAAACTGAAGAGCCGACCCGAAAGCTCCAAATTAGGAAGGAATTACCAAAATTCATAACATCTGGACCTTTGCACCCCATCTCGTTCATTTGATAGGTGGCTAATAGCACACTCAATTGTATCGGCCAAGCCTCTTTCCAATCTAATTGAGATTCGCAACTGTTTTTGCTCAAATTTGCACCATCGATAAAATAGTATGTAGCTGTCCATCTACGATAATTTGGATTGATTACAAGATCAGGAATACCTAAGAAACACCAGTGTAACCCTAACCCGCACCCTTGTAACCAAAACCCAAAAATATTGTTTCGAAGTGAAATTGGAGATACGTATTGTGGCTAAATAATCCAAACTACACTAAAACCCTTAACCTGCAAGTTTCAAAGTTACTCGGTGCATATCTTTACCTGCGCACATCAAAATGTGTTTGACCCTTGTTCAAAGCTAACCGAAAGGGTTCGAAAGCCTACAGGTACCATTTCAGAGCGGAACTGGAAATGCGTATTGCTGCCAAATGATCCGGAACGCCCAGAAATACTTAACTCACAAGTTTGAAAGTCTTGTAGTGTGTATTTCCATGTGCGCGCTTCACGGAATAACTTTCCTAAACGAAGCGCCGACCCGGAAGCTCCAAATTAGGAAGGAATTATCAAGATTCGTGACATCTGGACCACTGCACCATATCTCGTTCATTTGATAGGTCGCTCATAGCACACTCAATTGTATTGGCCAAGCCTCTTTCCAATCTAATTGAGATTTGCAATTGTTTCGGCTCAAATTTGCACCATTGATTCAACAGTATGTAGTTGTCCATCTACGATGATTTGGATCAATTACAAGATTAGGAATACCCAAGAAATACCAGCGTAACCCTAACCCACGCAGTTGTGACCAAAACCCAAAAATGTCATTTCGAAGAGAAATTGGAAATACGTATTGCGGCCAAATAATTCGAACTACGCTATAACCCTTAACCTGGAAGTTTCAAAGTTGTGCGGTGCATATCTTTACCTGCGCACATCGAAATGCATTTGACCCTTGTCCAGAGCTGACTGAAAGGGTCCGAAAGCTTATAGGTACCATTTCAGAGCGGAACTGAAAATGCGTATTGTTGCCAAATGATCCGGAACGCCCAAAAATACTTAACTCACTAGTTTGAAAGTCTCGCGGTATGTATTTCCATGTGTGCACTTTCCAAAACAACGTTAATATACGAAGAGCCAACCAGGAGGCTCCGAATTAGGAAGGAATTAACAAAATTCGTAACATCTAGACATCTGCACCCTATCCCGTTCATTAGAAAGGTCGGTGATACCACACTCAATTGTATCGGCCATACCTCTTTCCAATCTAATTGCGATTCACAACTGTTGGGGCTCAAATTTGCACCCATGATAAAACAGTATATAGCAGTTCATCTACGGCGATTTGGATCGATTTCAAGATCAGGAATACCTAAAAAACACCAGCGCAATCCTAACCTACGCAGTCATGACCAAAACCCCCAAATGTCATTTCGGAGGGAAACTGGACATGCATATTACCGCCAAATAATTCGAAATACCCTAAAACCATTAACCTACAAGTTTCAAATTCGCTCGGTGTATATCTTTACCTGCACACCTCGAAATGCGTTTGACCATTTTTCGGAGCTAACTGAAAGGGTCCGAAAGCGTACAGGTACCATTTCAGAGCAGAACTGGACATGCGTATTACTGCCAAATAATCCATAATGCCCAAAAATGATTAACTCGCAGGTTTAAAATTCTTGCGGTGTGTATTTCCATGTGCGCGCATTCCGGAACAACAATAATATATGAAGAGCCAACCCGGAGGCTCCAAATTAGGAAGGAATTACCAAAATTCGTAACATCTGGACCTCTGAACCCCATCCCGTTCATTTGATAGGTCGTTGATAGTACACTCAATTGTATCGGCCAAGCCTCTTTCCAATCTAATTTAGATTCACAACTGTTGGGGCCCAAATTTGCGCCCATGATAAAACAGTATGTAGCGGTCCATCTACGATGATTTGGATCGATTTCAAGATCAGGAATACACGAAAAACACCAGAGCAACCCTAACCTTTGTAGTCGTGACTAAAACCTCTAAATGTCATTTTAGAGCGAAACTAGAGATGCGTATTGCCGCCAAATAATCCGAAATACCCTAAAACCTTTAACCTAAAAGTTTCAAAGTCGCACGGTACATATCTTTACCTGCGCCCCTCGAAATGCATTTGACCCTTATTCGGAGCTGACCGAAAGGTTCCGAAAGCCTACAGGTATCATTTCAGAGGGGAACTGGAAATGCATATTGCTGCCAAATGATCCGGAACGACAAAAAATGCTTAACTCACAACTTTGAAAGTCTTATGGTGCGTATTTCCATGTGTGTGCTTCCCGGAATAACATTAATATATGAAGAGGCGACCCGGAGACTCCAAATTAGGAAGGAATTACCAAAATTCCTAACATCAGGACCTCTGCACCCCATCCCGTTGATTTGATAGTTCGATGATAGCACACTCAATTGTATTGGCCAAGCCTCTTTACAATCTAATAGAGATTCACAACTGTTGGAGCTCAAATTTGCACCCACGATAAAAGAGTATGTAATGGTCCATCTACGAGGATTTGGATCGATTTCAAGATCAGGAATACCCGGTAAACTCCAGCGTAACCGTAACCCGGGCAGTTGTGATCAAAATAAGCAAATGTCATTTTAGAGCGAAACTGGACATGCGTATTGTCGCCAAATAATCTGAAATACCATAAAACCCTTAACCTAGAAGTTTCAGAGTCGTGCATGCATATCTTTTCCTGTGCACCTCGAAATGCGTTTGACCCTTATTCGGAGCTAACCGAAACGGTCTGAAAGCCTACAGGTTCCATTTCAGAGCGGAACTGGACATGCATATTGCTGCAAATGATTCAGAACGCCCAAAAATGCTTAACTCACAACTTTAAAAGTCTTACGGTGCTTATTTCCATGTGTGCGCTTCTCGGAACAACGTTAATATAAGAAGAGCAGACCCCGAGGCTCCAAATTAGGAAGGAATTACCAAAAGTCATAACATCTGGACCTGCACCACATCCCATTCATTTGATAGGTCGATGATAGCACACTCAATTGTATCAGGCAAGCCTCTTTCCAATCTAATTTAGATTCATAAATGTTGGGGCTCAAATTTGTACCCATGATAAAACATTATGTCGCGATCCATCTACAACGATTTGGATCGATTTCAAGGTCAGGAATGCCCGAAAAACACCAGCGCAACCCTAGCCCGCGCAGTTGTGACAAAAATGCACAAATGTCGTTTCTGAGCGAAACTGGACAAGCGTATTGCCTCTAAATAATTCGAAATACCCTAAAACCCTTAACCTACAAGTTTCAAAGTCACGCGGTGCGTATCTTTACTTGCGCACCTCGAAATGCATTTGACCCTTGTCCGGAGCTGACCGAAAGGGTCCGAAAGCCTACAACTACCAATTAAGAGCATAATTGGACATGGGTATTGTTGCCAAATGATCCGGAATGCCCAAAAATGCTTAACTCACAAGTTTGAAAGTCTTGCGGTGCGTATTTCCATGTGCGCGATTTTCGAAAAAACGTTCCGGTAGGAAGAGCCAACCCGAAGGCCCATAATTAGGAAGGAATTACCAAAATTCGTAACATCTAGACCTATGCACCCCTGTTTTGGTCTTAATTGTGTATATTCCAACCCCAATTCATTACTCATTATGCAAGGTTTTCATGAATTAACGACTAATCTAGTACATGTTTTGTGATTGCAGGAATAAGGGTGGACTTCACCCAATAGGAGACCAAAAGGGTCTACTTAGGAGCTTTGGATGAAGGCCTAAGGTGGACCAAAGAAGAACGAAGAAAGAGGGAGAGAAGAAAAGAAAGAAAAGAAGAAAAAAGGAGAAAATGTTTAAGGGCCGACCGGTCCAGACTGGTCGGCCGACCTGTTGGCCCATGTGAAGCATACAGGACAAGGGACCAGTTGGTCAGACCGGTCCTGACCGGTCTGCCAATAGGTCGGTTGTAGACACCCCACCTTCGGCTACACTGTTGGTAGAGATAACTGGATGAAAGGAGGACCATACCGCTAAATCCTATGTCCAAACTCAGCCAAACTCACCCTTGTAAGCCTCAATCCATAGCCCAACTCACCCCTAAACATCAGCCTGAAAAACCCCCCATAGGAAAAACCAGTAAAAAAATCCTAAAAAAGTCAAACTCACTGAGTCAACCCGCTGAGTCAAATCATCGAGTCAACCCGCTGAGTCAACCCGTCGAGTCAAATCACCGAATCAAATCACCGAGTCAACCCACTGAGTCAAATCACCGAGTCAGCCCGCTTAGTCGACCCACCGAGTCAACTCACTTGAGTCCAAAGCAGCAGCCCCGAGACATGACCGTACCACGCGCCGGAACCCAAGGAGTGTCCGTACGGGCGGCCTCCTGGGGGCCGCCCAAAATTATTTACGAGTTCTACCACTGCCCGTTGCTATAAATACCCCCTCCCCTTCTCATTTCAAAACCCAAGCCAATCCATCCGAAGCCAGCCCGAGTGCAATCCGTCTCTCCACCCTTTAGCCCATTCCTCCACCAAAGAGAACCTGAGTGAGGAGAGCCTAGCCCTGGTCTAGCCCAGCCTGACCACCGGTCCAAGTCTCCTAAGCCATCCCAGTCTTGATCCAGCCACTCGAAGCAATCCTTGCGACACCTCCGTCCATATAGCTACTCTTTTTCCAGCATCATCTCATGTGCATCTAGGATAAGTGCAATATTTACTTTTCTTCCAACCCCCCTGCTTCACTACAAGCACCTTGATCATTCAAGCACACAACATGCATCTCGCATAAAGCACCTGTCAGTTCGAGCGTATGCTCTGGGCTTGCCTGTTAATGAAAATCCGCCCATCAGAAACTCTTACTGTTCAGACCTGCATTCATACATTAGTCACTACAAGCACTTTGATTATTCAAACACATAGCATGCATCTCGCATAAAGCACCTGTCAGTTCGAGCGTATGCTCTGGGCTTGCCTCTTAATGGAAACCTGCCCATCAGAAACTCTTACTGTTCAGACCTGCATTCATGCATCATGTTATCTATGAGAATGTACGAGGATTAAAACAGACTTTCAAGTGTTAGTTCGATTCTGTGAAGTAAAGACCATACTCCGGTACGGGCAGTGTGTGGGGTGCTTAACCTCTTCCCACCCTGTAACCGTGATCCCTTACCTCGAATCTCTGGCCGCAGATCAAAAGGAGTCGTTTTAGAGAAATGAATCTTCGGATCCCCTTCTCTAACATTTCTACGAGGTCTAGCCGACTGTAGATTCGAAGTAACTGGCTAGTGATGACTCTGGTCTTATATAAACTCATTTAAACACATCTAGCTTAACGCAACAACCAAACAAAGCCCTCGAGAACAAGGCAAGCCAGTGGCACAAACGGCGATTCGCAAGCACGCACCTCTTCTTCTTTTTCCGAAAGGAAAGGGAGAACGTTCGTGGGAGCGCGGAACGGCGAGGGTCCACAGAATGGCGACTTCACTAGGGATGAATTCGTCCCACTAGTTGTGATCCGACTTGGAAAAAACAGAATCCTTCCCGTACTTGAAAGTCATTAGTCCTCATACAATCTCATCTGCATAGCATTCTACCTAAAACCCAAAAAAAAAATAGAAAATCCCAAAACCCAAAACCCAAAAAGAGTAGAGTATAGTCCTCACCATTGCGCCTCCTCGGGCTCGACGTGTTCGGAAACAACTTCCCTTCCGCAGCATAATCCGCATTCGGGCTCAGCAAGCCATGTCCGACCACAAAGAAGAAACTCATCTCTTCCCTGCTCTTGAAATGACCGAAGCGCAACCTCCGGCACAACAGCCAATTGAGAATACGCCAATCATGCAAGAATTGGCACAAGGAATGAGAGCAATGTAAGAAATGCTCTTGCAATTCATGCAAGCACAAGCCACCGCAGCAGCCAACAATCAGGTTGGCCCAGTTCAGCAATCTCAGCAGCCATGCCGGGTCCTTCCGGCCTCCAGTTCAAATCAAGCACAACCATCGGAGTTTGCCCAAGACTACCGACAGCAGCCGTCTTAGCCCTTCACTATGGGGCATCCTCCTCAGTACCTTCCCGCGACGACAAGGCCGCCTCAGAGCACTCCTGTCACAGGAACTTCCAGTCACCTTCCAGTCAATCTTGCAAACAACAGTCTCAGTAGATCTCAGCATGTCTCCGCCGATGGGACCCCTTTTCAATTTCAGCACATCCCCACCGATGGGATTTCAATTCAATTTCCAGCAACAAGGACAGCACTGGAGAATGCCCACAATGGGGGTCAGTGTCAAGCCCACATCAATCAGCGGACAGTGGCGGATACCCAATAAGGGGGTCACTTCCCAGCATCTCAGCCTCCTGCAAACAGGAGCACTTTTCAATTCCAGCACATCCCCGCCGATGGGATTCCAGTTAATTTCCAGCAATCTTCAATTCAGCAAACTCCAGTTAATTTCCAGCAATCTTCAATTCAGCAGTCTCCAGTCAATTTCCAGCAAGTTCCAGTTCAACCTTCAGTACAATCCCCAGTTCAATTACAGTCCTTTCAAGCACAAGTTCATCAGAATCTAGTTCAATCATCAAATCAACTTCAGCAAACCATGGTTGCTTTTCAGCAAACCCATAGGGCCGAAGACATCGACCACTATGCCGAAGAAGAAAGTGCCTTACTCCAAGAGGCACCAGTCGCTCGAACGGATCACTCAGGACTGGACGAGTTGCGGGAGCAGTTTCAGATCTTGCAAAATCAGCTTCAGCGACAACATGGAATCGATCTACCTTCGACCAAGTTCAAAGACTTGTGTCCTTTTCCAGATGCTCAAGTACCTCAAAACTTTGAGGTACCAAAATTCAAAAGATACGATGGCAGTGGTTGTCCCACAGCACATCTCAAGGCCTTCTGTGGAGAGCTGAGTGCAATCTCAGAAAATGAAGGGGCCCTCATTCGTTTGTTCCAAAAATCTCTGAAGGGCGATGCCTTAGATTGGTACACATCATTGGACTATCATCGCATCAGGACTTGAGAACAACTCTCCCAGGCTTTCGTCGACAGATTCGCATACAATCTCAACATGGCACCTAGAAGAGCTGACCTCGCGGCTCTCAGGCAAAGGAGTGATGAGACACTATCAGCTTATGTGGGACATTGGCGAGCTATGGCAGCCAGAATGCAGGACACCTATCGACAACGAAGAACAAATCTCCATGATTGTTCATTCAACATATCCGGGCATATCTGGATATCTCATCTCACATCGATATGCAAATTTCTCACAGTTAATCCGTACTGGAGAGCAAGTCGAAGCTGGAATCCATGCCGGGACGATCTCCCCATGGCCTCATCAAGCCACTCCAGTCAAGAGGAACAAAGTGGAGGGAAGACCCATCGGATATGGGAACGGAAACCGTAGCGGTTCTCCTCCCCGCCTGACAGAGGTAAACAATATCAGCACCACTGCTCAGGGTAATCAATACGCTCCCCCACAGGGACATCAACAGCATCAGCAGAATCAGGTTCAGCACCAACCTCAGAGGTATCAACCACAACCAAATCCGCAACCACAGCCACAACCACCTCGACAACAGCAGCAGTTCAGAGGGAACAGGTCAATACTCATACTACAATAGGCAGAATTACAAGGAGCTTAGGAAGTTCACTCCACTCACTCAACCACTTAGTCAAGTCATGACCATGCTGATACAAAAGCAGTTACTCACTCTGATGACACCCAGGCCTCCTCCAAATCCTCTACCTCCAAACTACCAAGGAAATGAGTATTGCGCCTACCATCAAGGACGTGGCCATACCACTGATCGATGCTTTACTTTGAAGAATGCCATACAAGATCTGATCAACGACAAAAAAATCGTCATCTCAGTCCCCGGAACTCCTGCAGCAGCTTCCACCAACATTCTTCAGAATCCCCTGCCTCAACATCCGACGGATCCTAGTTCATCTCGTGGCCCCATCGTCAACAGCATAGAGGAAGGAGAGCGCCTCGATCGCTTCTTCTCCCCTATCCAGTCCATTCATGCCTAGACTTATGGGCCAACAAATCCTCCTCCGATCATGCAAGGGGCAAGTCCCTTTCCTACTTCAGTCTCTGAGCCAGTAGTACTCGAAGGAACACTTCCATATGATGTGCCAGTTGTGCAAGGGGCATCTTGTAGCCCTTCATGTTGGGAACCAGTCATTCTGGAAGGAGCACAATCATACATCGAGCTCACATACGAACCTGTCATCTTGCAAGGGGCAATTTCAGCACAGGAACAATACAATTCGCAATGGAGGAACCATACTCATCAGCAGTAAGAGCCCATTTTCTTGGAAGGAGTTCCTTCAGATGAGCCAATCATATTGCAGGGGGCAAATCCTGGAGGCGTGTCAATCACACTACGACAGCTGGGACGAACAAAGAAACCTCCTGCCATATCAAGAGGACTAGTAAACATTCCATGAGAGCCTCCTGCTCCAGGAACGGTTAAGCCAGGACCGCAACCTTATGTGATCTATGAAGACAAGCCTCGATATTACCCCTTCAGCATAGGCAACAATGTAGTTCTCAAGCCAAAAGCTCCGTACTAGGAAGATCTGGTATCCACACCAGCACCGTTGCAAGAACCGGTGGTCTTAAAAGGCAAAAGTGAGGAAAACTATAAAGAGGTCCCATGGCACTATCCAGAATGTGCGGAAGTGGAAAACATGAATCCCAATGGACGTTGCATCCGAAGAGATAATCAGAACAGAGGAGATCCCAAAGGCGCTCTCTCAGGCCTTGACAACAAAAATGAAGCCGCATATGATGTGGTGACTCAGCTCAAGTCAATCCCTGCTCAAATCTCAGTATGGGAGCTACTCTGCACATCTCGCATACATCGAGAAATGTTTGCCAAAACCTTGAGCGATGCTCACGTCTCCTCCGATACGGCACCAGAGATGATAGCATTGATGATTGGACAGCTCCTGGCTCCGCGCGCCATCACCTTCACCGATAATGAGTTGCAACCGGAAGGACGCGATCATGGGCGATCCCTCAACATAGCCTTACGATACAAAGACCTCTGTGTCCCGCTGGTCCTTATCGATAATGGCTCAAGCTTAAACGTCTGCCCGCTCAAGACTGCGGAACGTCTGGGAATCAGTCCTTCTTCATTCCGACCCAGCACCATATGCGTCAAAGCATTTGACAACACCCACCGATCAGTGGAAGGGGAGGTCGACATAGAGGTACAGATAGGTCCAAAAATCTCCACTATCACATTCCAAATCCTGGATATATCAGCCTCTTTCAACATGTTGCTCGGACGACCTTGGCTGCACAAGGTGGGGGCTGTGCCATCAACCCTGCATCAACGAGTGAAATACATCTGTGGAAATCAAGTGATCTCTATCCATGTAGAGAAGGAGCTCATCATTCCTTCCAATGCTGTTGCCACTGAACTAGATATCCCAGTCATCGATATCCAGCACTCCGAAGAAGATGTCCCGTTTCATAGTTTCGAATTCGAGACTGTGAACTCTATCACCAATCCGGAACCAATAAGGGTGGACCGTGTCTTTTCACCAGCAGAACGTCTGAGCCTCAAATACCGAATGAAGAATCATTTCAAGTCCAGAAAGATACCGCTGGTATATAACCAACGTAAATGGGGACTCGGATACAGGGCGATCTTCATGGACAAAAGAAGGAAGAAATTTCAGAGCTCACCCATCCAATTCGTCAAGCCAGGAGATCCTTGTAAAGATTCAGGAGGGAATCAACCGACTGTACTACACAAAGGCCTCCCGATGAGCCTAGCTTGGGCTACGTGGCCCCCCATTCGATGGGATCAGATTCTCGAACCGTCTAAGCCTCCGGAAGAAGAAGGAAAGGATGAAGATGAAGAAGAACGTCAAATACAACAGCTTCAGGACCAGGTTACTCTGATACCTGCTCCCAACCAGGGGCACAACCGGCCCGCTTCAAGTCCAACCAGCTGTTCGCTTCCCCAAGTGTAGGGTTGCGATGTAGTAATAATCTCGGTAAGACCAAGGTCGATCCACAGGGACTTGTTTAGGAATTCACAAACACATCCAATAGTGTCTATTGAGAGCTAACAACCAGATTTTGTATGAAGTTGATGTGAGTAACAATTTTAAATTAATTTGAAGGTAATCAATTATAAAAAGGCACTAGGGGTTCAAGGATCCACTTGTAGCAATCCTTGATGTTCAATCCGCTGTGGTTTCTCACTTTCTCAACTAGAATCGATATTAAGATCTATCTAGCTGGATGATAGAGCTGTTAAACCAAACAATCTGTCATATGTAAGTCCAATGCATATGATTCACTCAATGTAAGCTAGGCTGAGCATGCTCAATTGCATAGGTCAGTCCCAATTCCAATAGGCTCAGATCACAATCATAACCATCCTCAAGTCCTGTCACAAGACAAGGCTAGATTACACTTTGAACTTGATTCAAATCACATGCACAGTCCCCTACATAATTCAGAAAACCAGAAAAGTAGAACTTTGGTAGGAAGTCCCCACATGAAGATCATAATACTAAAGCGTACTCCAATTCCTCGGATCATACAGGTCTAGACTAATACAAAGCAGTTAAGAACTTAAGTAATTCTCCCAAACATCCATGAGTCATCATAAGACTAAGAAAAACTACTTAAAACTTGTATAAACTTCAAACCATTGTTCATAAACATGAATTCCGAATTTAAAACCAACTTAGAACGAATTGAAACATCTTAGATCCACTACAAGCTTCACCTCTTAGCCCTAGCTAAGAGGTTTAGCTGCTCATGATCCAAGGAAACATGAAACAACTTAAGAAAAGCATAAAACAGTAAAACAAACTAGAAAGAGTTGTGGAACTCCGAAATCCACTTCCGCTGCCTCCAACCTTGCTTAAACCCTTCTAAGATACCCTAGGAACGATCCCTAGGTGTCCTTTTATAGTGGGGAGGCTCCGCAACTTCAGAAGATTCGAGAATTTGCGTAACACTTACGCAGTGCGCAAAGAAAATCGGACTGAAAATGGAAAGTTTCTGTTTTAAACATTTGGCTAACCGGTCGTGACCGGTCAGACTGCATTGGTCTTCGTCCAGTGTGTACACAGGGTTGGCCGACTGGTCTTGACCGGTCTGGTTCCCTTGGCCGACCGGTCGGACGACCGGTCGTGGCCATTGCTTCTTCATGTTCTTCTTCTTTTCTTCTTTCTTTGCTTCCTTCTTTCTTTGGTCCTCCTTGATCTTCATTCCAATGGTTCTAAATGGACCTTTTCATCTTCAATTAGGTGGAGTCCACTCTCATTCCTGTAATTACAAAACATGCATTTAATTAGCCTTTGAATCATGAAAACCTCGCACAATGAGTGATGAATTGGGGTTAGAATATGCACGATTAAGAGCTCAACACCAGCCAGGGGCACAACTTGCCCATCTCAGCATTAATCAGCAAAGGGCATGACCCACCCATCTCTGCAGAATCAACATCACCAATCATCAGCCAGGGGCAGAAGCAGCCCATCCATTGGACCAAGAAAGGGAAATGGGCAGCCCTGGATTGGTCCGATGTCCAGATCCCAAACATGTGTCTCACTGTGGAACTAGATGAACTACAGTGCGAGGTAAGTGATCCGGGAGGGACTGAGTACTACTCAGATCTCAAACCCAACCAGCAAGAAATTATGGTCATTGGGCCAGACTGTGATTCTTCGCCCGAATCATCAACCTCCACCTCTTCAGGGGAGGAAGTGTGGGGTCCTGAATGGTCATCCGTTCCCCTAACTTTTGAATCAGCCAAAGAGCCATCTGAGGGCTCTGGTTTCTAAAAAAACGCCTGTTTAAGCAGCGATCGGAACTTTGGAACAAGCTGGGCTCAATCATGGTCTGCAATGCCCGCTTGTTCAAAGTCCCATGAATTTCAAAAATCCAAAAAAATTGAAAACTTTCAAAAGCCAAAAATATCTATCATTTCAATTCCAGAAAATTCTCAAAAACCAAAAAACATTTCTTTTCTTGCATTCAATAGTGTGCCAAGTTTGTCTAAAGAGTTGCATGAGTTTGAAGTCGAATCATATGATTTTGAAATCGAATTAGACTTTGAGCTCATGGGCCTGGACGAAGCTCGGATGAGGAAGATGATGATCCGGCTCTTGAACTAGAGGATCTCCTTAAAAAGTTTGAATCCAAAGCCAATGTTGTAGCTGATGATTTCGAGATAGTAAACCTGGGGACACCTGAGATCCTAGGGAAGTACGCATTGGAAAATCGTTGCCACCAGAGATGAAGCAAAGAATGATAGAGTTCCTAGCTCCAAGATTGTCCAACTTCGCGTTCTCATATGAAGACATGCCGAGGCTCGATGAAGAGCTCGTTATACACCATCTGCCAACCAAGGCAGATATGAAGCCAGTGAAGCAGAAACTTCGAAGAATGAAGCCAGAATGGGCTCTGAAAGTCCGAGATGAAGTCATCAAGCAGTACAATGCGGGATTCTTGGTAGTCTCCAACTACCCTGAATGGCTCGCCAATATCGTACCAGTACCGAAGAAGGATGGCAAGGTTCGAATGTGCATCGACTTCCGAGATCTCAATAAAGCCAGTCCTAAAGATGACTTCCCTTTGCCACATATCGACACTCTGGCTGACAACACTGCTGGATACAAGATCTTCTCATTCATGGACGGGTTCTCAGGTTACAATCAGATCAAGATGGCCGTCGAAGATCGCGAGAAGACATCGTTTATCACTCCCTGGGGAACTTTTTGTTACAGGGTAATGCCGTTCGGTCTGAAGAACGCAGGAGCAACATATCAGAGAGCAATGACAGCACTATTCCACGACATGATGAACAAAGAGCTTGAAGTATATGTGGACGATATGATCGTCAAATCTCGCACAATTGAAGGACACTTTATAAATCTGAAGAAGTTATTCAACAGATTAGAAAAGTACAAGCTCCGCCTCAACCCTCAGAAATGTGTCTTCGGTGCAATGGGAGGTAAGCTCCTCGGCTTTATGGTGAGCGAGGATGGCATTAGGGTCGACGAGACCAAAGCCAGAGCAATCATCGAGATGCCCCCTTCAAGAACAGAGAAAGAAATTCGTGGCTTCCTCGGTAGAATTCAATACATCAGTCGCTTCATCGCACAGCTCACTCCTATTTGTGAGCCCATTTTCAAGCTCCTTCGGAAGAATGTTCCAAAAGAATGGAATGTGATTGCCAAGTCGCCTTCGATCGCATCAAGAAATATCTCATGAATCCTCCAGTCCTAGTACCACCCACTCCTGGACGACCACTATTGTTATACATCTCGGTAGCAGCAGAAGCCATTGGCTGTGTCCTCGGCCAGCATGACGAGACTGGGAAGAAGGAACAAGCAATATATTATTTGAGCTGAAAGTTCGCCGACTACGAGACCAGGTATTCCCCGATCGAGAAGACTTGCCTCGCCCTAGTCTGGGCAACTCAGCGACTCTGTCAATACATGATTGCATTCCCTATTCTCCTCCTTGCTCACATGGATCCGCTCAAGTACCTGTTCGAGAAATCGGCACTCACTGGAAGGATAGCTAAATGGTAGCTACTCCTGTCCGAATTCGACATCACCTATGTCCCTCAGAAGGCAATCAAGGGACAGGCCCTCGCCGATCATCTTGCAGCCCACTCCCTCCTGGATTATCAACCACTCAAGACATTCTTCCCTGATAAAGATCTCTTGCTTATAGAAAGGGATGAAAAGAAGAAGAAGGATGAGTGGACGTTATTCTTCGATGGCGCAGCAAATTCTAAAGGGAGTGGTATTGGAGCGATCCTCTACTCTCCAGATGATGTCCCTATTCCTATCTCAAGGCGCATAGCATTCGAGTGCACTAACAACATGGCAGAGTACGAAGCATGCATCGCTGGCTTAAAGGAAGCCATAATCTTGGGCGTCAAGAAGCTACGAGTATTTGGAGACTCACAGCTTATCATCAATCAGACCAATGGCAAATGGAAAACCAAGGACGAGAAGTTGATACCATATCATGTGTATCTTGACAATCTGATCGAAGAATTCAAAGAAATTACCTTCTCATACATGCCCAGAGCCAAGAACTAGTTTGCAGATGCTCTCACCACACTCGCGTCAATGCTCGAGATCCCGAAAGGAGCCTCAGAATGGGAGCTCACCGTCGAAATTCAAGATGAACCTGCCTTTTGCCTGCAAATAAAAGAAGCCGAAGCTGTCCCTGACAAACCCTGGTATGCCGACATCAAGCAATATCTCGAAACCCAGGAGTATCCAGAGTCAGAACAGCAACAGATCGCCGAACCATCCAGCGTTTGGCCGGCCAGTTCACCATCAATGGCGAAGTTCTTTACAAGCGATCCTATAATCATATCCTCCTTCGATGCGTTGATGAAACAGAAGCTACAAAAATCATGAAAGAAATACACGAAGGAATCTGTGGCCCACACATGAATGGGCACATGATGGCAAAGAAGATTCTACGACTCGGCTACTATTGGCTCACCATGGAGACAGACTGCTACCAGCACGTCAGAAAATGCTTCAAGTGTCAGGAGCATGCGAATCAAATCCATGCCCCCTCATCAGAATTATACAACCTGACCACCCCCTGGCCCTTCTCCATGTGGGGACTCGACATCATTGGCAAGATTAGTCCTAAAGCATCAAACGGTCATGAGTACATACTTGTGGCAGTCGACTACTTCACCAAGTGGGTAGAGGCAGCCTCCTACACCACGATTGCAGCATCTCAAGTGATCAAATTCATGAAGAACAACATCATATGCCTGTATGGAATCCCCAATGCTATCATCACAGATAATGGGACCCCGTTCGTCAACAAGAAGATGGATGACTTCCTCAGCAAATTCAAGATCCAACGTCATCGATCAAGCCCCTACCGTCCTCAGATGAATGGTGGGGTAGAAGCCACAAACAAGACAATCGTCAGGATACTCGAGAAAATGGTCGTGACCTATCGAGATTGGTCAGATATGCTCCCATATGCACTTTGGGCCTATCGAACGTCTGTGCGGTCTGCTAAGGGTGTTACTCCTTTCGAGCTTACTTATGGAATGGAAGCAGTTCTGCTAGTCGAGGTGGAAATACCATCACTAGGGGTGTTACTAGAAAGCGGAGTTGAAGAAGGAGAATGGCAACAGGTAAGATTCGATCAGTTGCAGCTAGCAGATGAGAAGCGTATGCGTGCACTAAGATATTCACAGTGCTATCAGAAAAGGATCGCTAGGGCTTATAACAAGAGAGTCCGAAAAAGAAGTTTCAAGGTATGCGACATGGTTATGAAGAAAATCCTACCGTCGCACCTTCCGGATCCCAGAGGAAAGTTCAAACCCTCGTGGGACGGGCCACTGATCATCAGAGAAGTACTTCCCGGAGGCTCCCTCAGACTCACCAGCATGAGAGGGGTGGATCTTCCTGAGCCAATCAACGCCGATAAAGTGAAGATCTTTCACAAGTAAGTCATTTTGACTTTATCAAGAGTTACTTTAATAGAGCTGAAGTCAAGAGGTCGAAGCTAAAACCTCTGAGAAATCATTTCCGTCCACCAACAAGTGTTTCAAATAAGGGGATTAAAAAAAAGGGGGGGAAATACAAAAAAAAAAGAGAAAAAAAGAACACAAAAGAAAAAAAGAGAAAAAGAAAAAGGGAAGCCAAAGCAAGGCACCCAAGAAAAATCAACCCAAGAAGAAACACAGTCATCCATCTGTTCATCTCAGAAAGGTCGGTAGCTAAGACCGACAGATCTATCATCGTAACTTAGGATAAGGGCTGAAAAACTGCCATCGGCTGGCAACGACGGATTCCCGACCTCTAGCCGCCGCAGTTATCGAAAGATTCAGAGAAAGAAAAAAAGAGAAAAAGAAAATGTGTGCCTAAACAAAGAGGACGGAGTGAAAACACGAAAGGGCGCTCCGAGTAAAAACAGTGGGCATACAGCGGACTTGGTGAAAACCCGAAAGGGCACTGAGGGTAAAAACAACATAGCTGCCAAGGGGTAGGCAAGATCAAACACCCGGGACGTGGTGAAAACCCGAATGGGCGCCACGGGCAAAAACGACGGGAAAGGGCCGGCTGTAGTGAAAACTCGAAAGAGCGCAGGTACCAAGAAAGTGCAGGTACCAAGAAATTAGACAGTCCAGATCGGTTCAAGCAGTCACAGTTAAAGAACAAGAAGAAGTGCAGTCAGGAATGAAGAGCTCTACAAATTCTGACAATCTCAGGAGGCAACAGTTTTCGTTGCCTACACCTCTAGGGAACTAAAGGATCACACAAGTCAAATCTCGAGACATCAGTCAAAGCATTAGCCGAGCCTCAGTTCTGATTCCTATATCCCGACACAAAATCCAGACACACTCACAAGACAACTCATGGCATAATAGATTCTCAAAAAAGTTTTCTTCTTTTTCATTAAAAGCATCATGTTTCTTTTACACATATCATGTCATCTTTTTTAAAAAATACAAAAAATGCATCATTATCAATCGTATACCATGCAAAAAGGAATGTACAGGTGGCCAACGCAATCAATCTCTACCCTCCTCGGCCACATCAGGTAAGTCCTCTGACTCATAATGAAGTAGCCTCGCTCTCAACCTGCTTACCTCCATACGCAGGTAATGCGCCTCATCGCGCTCAAGGGTACAGATCGCGGCCTCGTCATCAGATAACCTCTGATCAGCAGCTAACCTCCTCGACATCATCTCACAATGATACTGAAGTGGGGAGATCTCAGACAGCAAATGGCCATGAGTGGCCAAAAGGAAGCCAGGATCGATGAATGGGTGCTCTTCAAAAGGCTCATATGAACCAGATGAAGAGCCAGCATCTCCAAGGATATCCTGCTCATCCTCATCAGCAGTCTGTTCCCAGCAAGGGATACGTCGATACAAAGATTGCTCAGTAACTCAATACTGATATGGGGCGGTCGCCATCGGAAAAGCCCGCAGCTCGAAACCAAGCAAATCGGCAGTCAAGTAACTCGCCCAAGATCCATCAACTCGAGTCCTAAAGTCAGAGGTTCTGGATGGAAGTGCTCGACACCCGATACCCGTGAAAGCAAAAAGAGGAACATCCTGCTCATACCCAAACTGCCGCAGGAACCGGATAGGGTGGTAAGAAAAGTAAGATCGAAAGCCTACCAGCATCAGAGGAAGGCCGTGCGCATCACAAAGCACTGGAGGAAGTGAAAGCCAAGATGACTCCCAACGAACATTCCAGTCACGAAGATCAGCGAACATCCTGCGATACAAGGGCTCACTCATCCTAGCCGTATGAGGAAGAAATTCCATGATGTGCCACATAAGGTCTGGGCGACGGGTGTCAGGAAAGGGTACAGGAACAGTCAGTGAAAGACGCTCCCATAGCCAGACCTGATCACAAGAAGGAAAAGAAGTTCAACTAGAGCGAAGCAATTCCTAAAAAGGACAAGAAAAGAAAGGTGCAGAAAAGATACCTGAAGAAATGCACAGCAGCCGCGAAGGACACGAGTGCGGCCCAGGGCACAGTCAGTCAGCCCACTAAACAGCTAGGCCAGGACGAGAGAAATGATCCCCTGCCTCGGGTAGCTCGGCTCATCACCTCAAAAAGCAAAGGAGTCTAGGACCTGCGCCATCCCGAGAATAGCACCTCAGCTATCAAGCAGAACATCAGTGCGTTCCGAGTAAGGATAGATCTGGCCACACTCCGAGGACCCGAAAAGAGATCATACAGTAAATCTAAGGAAAACACTACAGCATCCTGGTCGGCAGCTGCAGGCTGAACCAGATAGGGGATCCCAAACCAGTTCTGTGGTATGGTAGTCTTCGGCAATGTCTTTGGCGAAAAATACTGAGTATAATCCCAAGGAAGGCCGGTCAAGCTCGCAAGCTCCTCCAAAGAGGGTCCCATCTCCATGTTGTTGAACGCAAACAAGTTCAACGAAGGGACCCAGTCAATCAGTGCGGCCTCGAGCATCCTCCAATCAATGTCAACTCTAGCCATATGGATCAGACTGCCGAAGCCATAGGACTCCAAATCTCGAATCTCATAAACTGACAAGCTGTCAAGCCAAGCAAGCAGTCGTGGCAAGCAAGAAGGACGAGGAAGCAGCTGACAAGTCCTCACGGGTACTCCCTCCAGAACAAAAGGCCCAGAAATCAATGACAGCTCATGAAGGATCGGAAGATCAACGGCCAAAGGAGAAGGAAAAGTTGGAACCTCTGCAGACTCAACAGCCCCTGACCTGCCCCCAGTAACGGCTATGTCTGATATAGTCGCATCACTGTCTGAAACTGTCACGACCTCAGCCGCATGAGAAGACTCGCCCACCTCATGAACAGAGTACGCAAAAGACTGACGATCAGGAGAAGGACGATACTCTCTATCAAAAGGGCTATCAGCAAAGATCACACCGCACATCGTGGCATCCTGGCCAATCTGACCGTCAAAGAATGCATCTGAACCATCAAGAAGGGTCCCGGTAACCCCGATCGAAGAATCAACGGTCAGATCTGGACCTGCGGCCCTCTCCAACAGGAAATTATAATCCAGTCATCATCCTGGCCAATCAAAGGGATCATCAAGGCATCCACACCGTCCATCATCAGGGGGACATCATCAATGATCACATCAATTCCACCCAAACAAGTATGCTGCACATCTCGGCCATCATCAAGAGCATCCAAACCATCAAAGGTATCATCTAAACCATCCATACCATCCAGACATGAGATCAGCCCATCTATGTCCATCATACTCCCATCACCTCCATCAATCACATCATCTAGGTGGCCCACATTCAAGGGGTGCATAGCCTCACCTATGTCCCATCTTCCCATCTCATCCACACCATCCATTTCTCCCATAATGAAGGCCCCATTCAAATCAGAAATTTCAGCATGGCTGCCATTAATGGGGCCATTCAAAGCTCCACCAACCACCATCCCTAGCCCCTCATCAATGCCCCCATTCAATACTCCATCTCCACCATCTATTAATGAAATCCCTCCATCATTAAAGCCTTCAACACTTTCTGAAGTGTGGGACCCACCATGGACAACCCCCACAGCCCCTAAATCTCCACCGTCCATTGCTTGAGAAAAGACAAACCAAGAAGAAGACAAAAGGAGAAAGGAAGATGAGACAAAGAGAATATTCATGGCTGCAATCGAACCTGGGAGTACAGGGAATGTGGGGACAAAGACAATGGACTGTGAAGAATGTCCGAGCACGAGCCAGCCCAGGCCGCACAAGAGGCGAGTCTTAGGCAGCCCGCTGTGGGCCGCCCGTACGGACGCGTTCCCTCTCTCTCTGCGGGATTGGCTTCATGGTCGTTGGTAGGTGAGGCTGACAGTCCACATCAGCAGATGGCACCTGAGGGCTGCCCAAGGCTCCAATCCATTTCAGATTTCGATTGAGGTTGATCAGAATCATTTGGAAGGTACCCCACCTGTCCAATCACAAAGTGCTGCGGCCAGAATGGGTCTGATCAAGTCAAAGGGAGGGAAAGTTAATTAAGAGAGGCCCACAAGCAATCTGAGCCATTCGAAGACTAGATCATTATGATCTAAACCATGAAAGAGCTCGCATGGGTCATCAAATAGTAAGATCAAGGATTTGATCATCAAAAGAAGGGCCAGAATCCAAGATCTGATCATCAAGTGGGCCCACAAGGCCAAATCAAGCGATCTGAGCTGTTCAAGTCACCATCCACACCATGAGAAGCCTTCTTAGCCTCACAAAACATCAAGAAAAGGTGCTCCAAAGTAAAGCCGAAGTCTCAAGTGGGCCCACAGGGCCAAATCAAGCCATCTGAACCATTCAAGTCATCATCCATGTAGTTAAGGAGTCTCATCTCCCACAAGTCATTAAGAAATGAGTAGGAAGTCAAAGCATCCAGACATCATCAAGGAATTTGAGACAAGTCAAAGGTTGTATATTCATTCAGAAGATTTTGATACAGAAGAGGGTAAAAGCAAAAAGAAGAAGGTCAAACATCAAATGAGCTGAACACAAAAGCAGGCTATAGGTCACCAACATAGTTATTATCATCCCTCCTCTCGTCCCGCTCTCGACGATGAAGATCCATCAAAGGAGCTGTCACTGAGCCTCTAGCGTATCTGCGACGGCCCCCAGGAACATAGAGCGGAGGAAGCAGAGGCCCCTGGCCGTACAACAAGTACCACTCATCATAGTCTCGATCCGGGATCGTGAAACGAAACCCGGGCTGGCCCACAAGAGCATCAGCTATCTCATCAGCTGGGATCTGAGCAGCTGGAGGAGGTGCAGAACAAGGGACTCGAGCCACCCCGGTAATCTGTCGAAGCAGCCTCTCACCCAAATACCACTGAAATGATTCAGCGTCAAAAAGCATGATCCGGAGGCATGAAGCATCATAGGCCTCCACACACTGAGGGGTGTAGTAGAGAGGAAAGTTGGCGTACGGCATCCGAGCAAGCTACAAGCAAAGGAGGTCATCACGATCAGTTACAGTGCAGCACGAGGGATAAGGAAAGCAAGATACTTACATCTTCAACGGTCAATCCGTCTATGTCAGCACGCCAGTTGTCCCCAGAGACTCGAGAGTTCCGCTGACGATTTTGTTGATGCCAGTACATGTGACGATACAAAGGTGGCTCAATGTCATCCCGTATCCTCGGCGCGAGGTGGGCAAAATGGTCATAAAAGTAAGTCTGGGCAAGGGTACACCTAACGATTAGAGAAAGAAAGAAGACAAATGTCTCCAAGGAAGGTTAAAGAAGAAGTACCTCAACGACAGGACAGAAACCTGTGAAGGACCGGCTATTCCAAGAGGTCTTATCCAAACCCTAAAAAACATGAGTCAAGTTAGCCCCGTTCCAATTGTAGGAATGATGAAGATCCTCAACCAAGCGAAGAAATTTAGGATCGACCCTCTCATTCATGTGACAGAAAAGGAAGGACCCGAAGGCATAAGTAATCATGGCCTGTGCTTTGTGGAGGGCCTCTAGCTCGGTAGTAGGGGTGACGGTAGCAAAGGTGTTGTAGAACCATCGCATTTTTACTTGATGGCCCTAGAATTTATCTTCAGGCTGGACATCACCAACAATCCGTAGCCAGTCAGTGGAAGTGATGGGAGCAAGAGAGCCAACTTGGGGAACAACTGCCCCAAGAAATGGAAAGCCGATTTGCATATATATATATATATATATATATATATATCCAGGAGAGTTATTCCCCATTCGCCACAAAGGAGTTGAAAGGTGTGGGTCTCATCCCGCCACCTCTCGCAAAGAGCCGCAAGCAACATGCGATTGGCACTGTTATTATGGAAGTGTAAGGTAAGAAGGTGTTCGCTCGCCTCAAGTGTAAGACTACAATGTAGTAATAAATCTCGGTAAGACCGAGGTCGATCCACAGGGAATTAGAAACAACTTCCAAACTATTCCAGCAACTCAGTTTTGGAAGAAAATCAGATTTAATTGAGTGATTAAACTAAGACAGTAACTTAATGGAAATTCAGTGATTTAAAGTATTAAGGCATTCAAGGATCCACTTGTAGCAATCCCATGTCAATTCAATCAGTCCAAGTAGAGAACACAACTAGATTTGAAGTCCTATCTCTCATCTAGTTGGAAAATAAAGCATTCACACACATTCAATCCAAATCAAGTTGAACTTCCAAGTTCTAGTCTCATTCAACAATGTAGAATTTAAAACCATAGCCTTTGGAGTAACAGCCATGCCTATGGACTATGGCCTGCTCAAGGAT
This sequence comes from Liriodendron chinense, assembly GCA_003013855.2. Taxonomy (NCBI): domain Eukaryota; kingdom Viridiplantae; phylum Streptophyta; class Magnoliopsida; order Magnoliales; family Magnoliaceae; genus Liriodendron; species Liriodendron chinense. The sequence goes on from ML058408.1 coordinate 7,709,054, forward strand.
TACTATAATTCGAATCTAAACAAGCATTATATGATAATCTCAGAGAATTGCAAGGAATTCATGTCCGGAGCACATGAACTCTCATAAAACATCTTAAACTACCACTTTAAGAACTAGAATATGAAAAATCCAAACTTGAATTGAAAATTACTTGAATTAACTTGAATCAAACATGAAATTAGCTACAAGCTTCACCTCTCAGCCTTAGCTGAGAGATTCTAGCCGAGCATTGTCATACTACAACTAGAACTCAAATAAGAAAGCATAAAAACTAGAAAAACTGGAAATTGGAGAGTTGCAGACGCTCCACGATAGCTTTCTCTCTCTAAAACCACGTCCCTTAGCTTCTATGATGACCTAGGAAGAGCCCCTAGGTGTCCTTTTATAGTAGGAAAGCTCCCTTGCGTCGGAAACATCCAGAAATTGTGCAAGGTTACGCACTGCGCAGAAATTCTCGGAGCTTCACGGAGAAGTTTTATTACACAAACAACCGGTCGCACGACCGGTCTGAGCCCCTGACGACCGGTCGCACGACCGGTCGCAAATCGTCAAAAACAGTCTAGAGAGTTTCGCCGAAATTTCGATTTAAACTTTTAATTCAAGGACCGGTCACACGACCGGTCTGGGCATCGGACGACCGGTCGCACGACCGATCGTAAATGGTCCAATGACCTTCTCTGGAAAATTTCCTTCTGTGCAAAAATCGGACCGGTCGGACGACCGGTCCTGGCGATGGATGACTGGTCACACGATCGGTCTTAACCTCTGTTTTCTGCTTTCTCCTTAGACTTCTTTCTTCCTTTCTTCTCCTCTCTTTCCACTTTCTTTGGTCCTTCTTTCTTCTTCATCCAATGGCTTCAAATGGCCCTTTTTAGTCTCCAATTTGGTGAAGTCCACTCTCATTCCTGAAATCACAAAACATGCATTAGATAGGCCTTTTAAGCATGAAAACCGTGCATATAATGTGATGTATTGGGCAATGCAATGTATAAATTTGAGGTTCAACACACCCCCCAACCAGCTTTTTGCTAGTCCCAAGCAAAACATGCGTGAAACAATTTCAAACCTCCAAACCTAACTCTCCTCAGAAACCATGATTCTATCCACTCCAAGATGTACGCGTATAAAATTTGGAAAAATTAGGTGATAGAAGCTGAAATCTTGGACTCCCAAAACATAATAAGTGTCTACATGAAATTCCCGCTGATTGATTGATAAATAGAAGAACTCGAACAAATTCAGCCTAGTGTGCATAGTAGAAGTTCATCTCATGAGTTTCTGGGATCATCTTCTTCATAGATTAAGTAAACCAAAGATTTTAAGGTGCACAGGGCAATAACAAGCCTATGACAGGAATTTGCCTTACCGTCCTTCCGACGGTTTTCACACTACGTCCCATTTCCGGCTTTGGTTACGGTTTGACCATCCCCCGGTTGGTAATAGGTAGCCCTTTTCGGAATTTTCCAACATTTTTCCTTCATTCCCGATTTCATCATTTCTTTCCTTTTTCTTTTAAATTAGATAGGATTTTGAAAAATCCATATCTTTCATTATTTTCCCATGGACAAGGATGGACAAAATACCCCGGCTTGGCTGCTCAACAACTTTAAATCAAAGTCTAGCTAATCCATAAATCACATAATCTTTTCAACCTATGAAAATCGTGTAATGTGAGCTAGGTGTAAAAAGTGTTCAAATTTTCTATCGATCACAACAATAGGGGAACTAACATATAAAACCATTATGTTGGAAGAAATCCAAGACTTACAACATCACACACTTCGTTTCCCCTCCTCTTATACTCACATCATCTCGAATGCATGGAAATAAGGTTTTCTAAAAGAATTTTGAAATTTTAGAAAATTCGAAAAAAATTTGCGCATGTGAGGCTCGAAATGTTGCAGCATGCTAGATGAGGAATCTCATGTCACCCCCCAACCAAATCTTGCATTGTCCTCAATGTAAAAAGATATGCAATTAGCATGAACATGAGAGCAATGGTAAAATAGGAGAGAGTGAGAACAATAGTACCTGAGAAAGCAATCATGGAAGTCTCCAACCCGACAACTAAAACCTAATAAAATAGTAAAACTAAATAAAACCTACCTATGCTATACCTCCATCAGACTAGGAGATCAATCATCCTGATAGACAGGATCATTCAGAGTGATGGACATGTCCTCTGAATCAAATTTCTCAACAAATGGTTTAAGGCGTTGTCCATTAACTTTAAAATAGTTACCATTCGCTGCATTCTCAATCTCAACAGCCCCATGAGGAAAAACTTCTTTGACAATATATGGGCCAGTCCATCGAGATCGTAATTTTTCCGGAAAAAATATGAAGTCGGGCATTGTACAAGAGCACTTTCTGTCCTTCATGGAAAAATTTCCTTAAGATGTGCTTGTCATGAAAGGCCTTCATCTTACTCTTGTAAATTTTTGAATTCTCATACGCATCGTTCCGGATCTCATCAAGCTCATTTAATTGAAGTTTGCGAAGCGAGGCCCAAAGTGCATCATCTAATCTTAGGGACCAATCCTTGCGATCCGGTCTCACCATCTTTTCCAAAATCTGGTTGATTTCCCTATTGGAGATTTCAGCTTGCCCACTTGTTTGTGGGTGGTATGGGGTACTCACTTTATGCCTAATACCATATTTCTTCATCAAAGCTTCAAAAGGTCTATTGCAAAAGTGAGAACCACCATCACTAATAATGGCTCGAGGTGTCCCAAATCTAGAAAGTATGTTTTCTTTGAGGAACTTTAGAACTGTACGATGATCGTTGGTTCTACATGGGATAGCCTTTATCCATTTAGACACATAGTCTACAGCAAGCAAAATATAGACATGTCCAAAAGATGAAGGGAATGGTCCCATAAAATCGATGCCCCAACAGTCAAAGACTTCAAGATGTTGAATTGGGGTGAGAGGCATCATATTTCGACAGGATAAACCTCCTAACTTTTGGCAGCGCTTGCATGCTTTGCAAAACTCGTGGGTGTCCTTAAATAGCGTGGGCCAATAAAAACCACACTGCAGAATTTTTGCAGTTGTTTTCTTGGCTGAAAAATGACCCCCACATGCTTGATCATGACAGAAGGAGATGACGGAATTATATTCATCATCAGGGACACATCTCCTTATAATTTGGTCTGGGCAATATTTAAATAATAGAGGTTCATCCCAGAAAAATCTACGCACTTCCCTTAGAAATTTACGTTTGTCCTGCGCAGTCCAATGAATCGGCATCGCACCTGTGGAAAGATAATTGGCTATATCAGCGTACCATGGTGGATGCATAGCAACAAAGAGTTGCTCATCAGGGAATGAGTCCTCAATAGGTGACTCGTCAATGGAATCAGGTAGGACTAGGCGGGATAGATGATCCGCCACCACATTTTCTACCCCCTTCTTGTCTTTAATCTCCAAATCGAATTCTTGAAGGAGTAGGATCCATCTAAGCAAACGGGGCTTAGCATCCTTCTTAGAAAGAAGGTGTTTCAGCGCCGCATGATCCGTGTAAACAATAACTTTGGATCCTATCAAGTAAGGCCTGAATTTGTCCAAGGTAAAAATGACAGCTAGGAGCTCTTTCTCCGTAGTCGAATAATTAACTTGGGCGGGATTCAAGGTCCTACTTGCGTAGTAGATAACATGGGGCTTCTTATCCTTCTTTTGGCTTAACACCGCCCCAATAGCAAAATCGCTCGCATCGCACATCAACTCAAAAGGAATGGACCAATCTGGTGGTTGCATGATAGGAGCGGTTGTCAACATATCTTTTAGCTTTGAAAAAGCTAATTGACATTCGGCACTCCACTCAAATTGATTCTCCTTTTGTAGAATGTTACATAAAGGCCTTGAGATATGACTAAAATCCTTTATAAATCTTCTATAGAAACCGGCGTGTCCAAGGAAGGACCGCACATCGCGTATGCTTTTGGGTGGTAGTAGATTGAAAATTATGTCAATTTTTGCCCGGTCCACCTCTATTCCATTGGACGAGATGATATGTCCAAGGACTATTCCTCTTTGTACCATGAAATGGCACTTTTCCCAGTTTAAGACGAGTTTCTTCTCCTCACACCTCATCAAGACCAACTCCAAGTGCTTGAGACACTCATCAAACGTACAACCAAAAATAGAAAAGTCGTCCATGAATACCTCAAGAAACTCACCCACCATGTCCGAGAAAATACTCAACATGCATCGTTGGAATGTGGCAGGTGCATTACATAACCCGAATGGCATTCTTCGGTAAGCGAAGGTGCCGAACGGGCATGTAAATGTGGTTTTCTCTTGGTCCTCCGGCGCTATCTCAATTTGGTTGTATCCGAAATAGCCATCTAGGAAGCAATAATAGGAATGGCCTGCTAACCTCTCCAAAATTTGATCCATAAATGGGAGAGGGAAGTGGTCTTTCCTAGTAACCGTGTTGAGCTTCCTATAATCAATGCACATACGCCAACCGGTGGTCACCCTAGTCGGTATAAGCTCGTTGTTGGCGTTTTCTATGATGGTAATACCGGATTTCTTGGGGACAACTTGGGTAGGACTCACCCATTGGCTATCTGAGATGGGGTAGATGATACCCACATCTAATAGCTTTAACACCTCGGCTTTGACAACCTTCATCATGTTTGGATTTAGCCGTCTTTGAGGTTGTCTAGTCGTTTTTGTATTTTCTTCAAGATGTATACGGTGAGTGCAAACCGAAGGATCTATCCCTTTGAGATCCGCTATTGTCCAACCTATGGCTTCCCTATGTTCTTTGAGTAACTCAATCAACTTGAGCTCTTGGTCTTTCTCTAGGTGAGAGGCAATGACAACCGGGAAAGTTTCCTCTTGACCCAAATATACATATTTAAGCTCAGATAGCAATGGTTTAAGGTCAAGCTTCGGTGGTTTGATGTTAGACGGTAGAGGCTGTTGAACCTCCAATTTATACATTGCATTGCCCACTACATGACATGGTATGCATGATTTTCATGATTAAAAGGCCATCTAATGCATGTTTTGTGATTGTAGGGATGAGAGCGGACTTAACCCAATTGGAGACCAAAAGACCATGTTTAGGAAGCCTTTGATGAAGGCCCAAGGTGGACCAAAGAAAGAAGAAAGCAAAGAGAGAGGAAGGAGAGAAGAAAAGAAAGAAGAAAAAAGGCAAAACTGGATCCGACCGGTCAAGACCGGTCGGATGCACTCCCTGGACGTCTGCAAGGCAGGTCTAGACCGGTCATGACCGGTCGGCCATGCAAGTTCAACTTCCAGATTCTAAAACACCAAGGTATTCCCGTGTCTGATTTTTTGGACCAGTTTTCTGGGCCCATTTTGATGATGTTTGGAAATCCAATACATCCATATCGAAGAGGAGCTCGACGCCGAACTAACCCAAGTGGTTTCATGTCGATCGGAGCTACGGATAGACCGTGGTGGCCAAAACAATACGAACTGTCCAGAAAGTTCCAGATTTCGCTATTCAACTCTGGGCCGGTCCAGGTGACCCATCATTGATGATATGAAGAATCTACTTTGACCATCTTTTAGACCACATCCATATATGAGTAACCACAAAAGTTTCAGATCAAAAGAATGTGTGGTTTGATCGTACCGGTTGAAGAAAGATGGACCATCCAGAAAGATCCAACTGCGCAGAGTTTATAAAAGCCCTAAGCGTTCTAATTTTTGGACCATATTCTAGAATTGTTTTGGACAATCTAATCCGTCCATCATGTAGAGGAAGAAGTTTTCTACCAATGTTCAAAATTTGAGATTAATCCGAGCCTGTAAACTCCGGGGCGTTGAAAGCAAGATGACTGGTTCTGAAGGTACCCAAAGTGTGCGATTTTGAGAGGCGGTCGGTGATGTGATTGGTGGGCCCATTCAGAAGATAATCTTGGAAATCTAAATCATCTATTTGGAAGATCACATTACAAGGAAGCTACAAACCAAATTTGAAGGCAATCCGACCATTGGTTAAGCCGTACCAAGCGAAACAAATTCTGTTATGTTGTTGTACTATTGTTGCACTATAAAAGGAGGTGCTCTCTTCTATTCCAAATCAAGCAAGGACGTGGGAAGCAAGGAGTTCAAGTCCTAGGAGGCTACCTAGCCTCCTATAGCTAGTTTTTCTTCCTTTTCTTAGTTCTAGTTCTAGTTTTAATATGCTTTTCCTTAGCTAACCTCTTAGCTAGAGCTAGAGGTGAAATTTGTAGTTGGTTTCAATGCTTTAATTCTTTTATTTCAAGTACCCTTTTCTTAATTTTGGATTTTAAAGTTCTAGTTTGAATAAAGTTTGGTTTTTTAGAAGTTTTGTGAGAGTTTGTGTGCTCCGGACATGAGTTCCTTGCAATTCTCTGAGATTACCATGATTGGGTTGTTTGAATTCGAATTATAGTAACCCTTGAGCATGTCATAGTCCATAGGCATGGCTGTTACTCCGAAGGCTACAAGTTCAAGTTCTATGTGCTTCATTAGAACTAGAAATCTGATTTCCAGATTTAAGTGGGACCGTTTGTGCTTGAATGTTATATCTTCCAATTAGATGAGAGATAGGACTTTGATTCTAATTGTGTTGTACTTGGATGAATGGATTGGCATTGGACTACTACAAGTGGATCCTTGATGCTCTAGTTCTTCTTATTTTCAGATTTTCCTATTTCATGTGAAAAACTACTTTCTTAAACTTCGTAGATTCTAGTTATTAGAGTACTTGGAATTGTTTACCTCTTTCCCTGTGGATCGACCTCGGTCTTACCGAGATTTATTACTACATCGCAGCCTTACACTTGAGGCGAGCGAACAGAGGCCTTGATGTGGTTGGTGGTAACTTTTCAAAATGGGGCCTCCACCGGCTAATACAAACTACTGGTCTTTCTTCTTGCACAATTTCACTAATGATGGGGTCTTCAGAATCCATGAAATGTGCTAAGTATGTCTCCAAGTTTTCTAGTGGTTCAAGTTGGAGGAGTTCTTCTTCTTCAAAAGATTTAAGCATGTTTACCTCGAAGAACTCATCATCATCGACATCCCTATGTCTTTTGCCCAAGTGAAACACATTCACCTCTAGTGTCATGTTTCCAAAAGATAGTTGCATCACCCAATTCTGGCAATTGATGATTGCGTTTGATGTGGCAAGGAATGGGCGGCCTAATATTACCGGTATTTGGGTGCTAGCATCCAAAACCGGTTGTGTGTCCAAGACGATAAAATCTACCGGGTAGTAGAATTTGTCAACTTGGACTAGAACATCCTCAACTATCCCCCTCGGTACACGGATAGATCTATCAGCGAGTTGCAATGTGGTTTTGGTGGGTTTTAATTCACCAAGACCCAATTGCTCATATACCGAGTATGGGATCAAGTTCACACTCGCCCCCAAATCTAGCAAGGCACGTTCAATCTGGTAGTCTCCAATGATACATGAGACAGTGGGACTACCGGGATCTTTGAATTTTGGAGGGGTCTTCTGAGTGAGAATGGCACTCACTTGCTCAGTTAAGAAGGCATTTTGCTGCACATTATATTTGCGTTTTGTTGTGCATAGGTCCTTTAGAAACTTAGCATAAGAGGGAATTTGTTTGATGGCCTCAAGCAAAGGGATATTAATCTTAACTTGTCTGAAAATCTCTAGAATATCATGAGAGTTTGGAAGAGATTTTGGGGCAACCAATCTTGAAGGGAATGGTGCTACGGGCTTGTAAATGCGTTCCGGTTCTTGTGGGGCTAAGTTAGATCTATCCTCATCCTCAGAATTTACCGGATCATTAGGCTCATCGGCCTTCACCGGAATAGATTTGTCAATTTGTTTACCACTTCTAAGGGTGGTGATGGATTTGGCTTGCTCCATGTTTTGGTTGGAAGGATTAGGGATGCTCACTTCATGTACTTGCTTTGGATTGGGCTGAGGTTAGGCCGGAAAGGTCACTTCCCTAGCATTCAAGCATCCCTTAATCTCATCAACCGAGACTTTAAGCTCTTGGAACAATTGCTGATTCGTTTGATTGATTTGCGTTTGCCCTTGTATAAACGCCTTCAAGGTATCCTCCATTGAGAACTGAGGTGGGGCCATATTTTGCATGGGTGGCCCTCTTTGAGAGTTGGGGGGATTGCTTGTAGGAGCATTCTTCCAACTAAAATTTGGGTAGTTCTTCCAACTCTCATTGTACGTATTACCTACCGGTCCATTGAAAGGCCGTTGATACCCATATGTGGCGTTTGCATGTTCATGTAATACCTCTTGAAATGCAGGAATTGTGGGACAATCTTGCGTAGCGTGTAAATCAGTGAGGCAAATACCACATATGGTTTCAATAGCTTCATTAGACTTTGGAACTCCACTTTTACTAAGTTCCATGGCCTCAACCTTCCTTGTGAGGTTGGCTATCCTTGCGTTCACGTCGTCTTCCTCCTTAAGGACATAGATCCCTCCTTTCTCTTGATTGAGCTTGGGGTTATTGGGTTTATCCGAAGTATCCCAAGATTAGGCATTTTCAGCCAACATGTCCAAATAATTCCAAGCCTCATCTAGATTTTTGCTCATAAACTCGCCATTGCACATCATCTCTACAAATTGGCGCATATTGGAACTTAATCCATCATTGAAAAAATTTATAATTCGCCAACTCTCATAGCCATGATGTGGACAAGCAAGTAGGAGGTCCTTAAATCTCTCCCAACATTGAAAAAAAGAGTCACCCTCTTTAGCTGAGAAATTCATTATGGCCCTTCGAAGGGTGTTCGTTTTATGAGCCGGGAAGAACTTTTTCAAGAATTCCCGATTCATCTCAACCCATGACCCAATCGAATGTGGTCTAAGAGAGTGAAGCCAATCTTTGGCTCTTTCTTTCAATGAAAAGGGAAAAAGTTTAAGTCTGATGGTATCTTCGGAAACATTGGCGTAATGCAAGGTAGCCACCACTTCTTCGAATTCTTTCAAGTGTAAGTATGGGCGGTCAGAGTCTAGCCCATGGAACTTTGGTAAGAGTTGAATTACACCCGGTTTTATGTCAAAGTTTCCACCGTTTGCTGGTAGAACCACGCAAGAGGGTGTAATTGCACTGGCGGGTTGTAGGTAGTCCCGTAGTGATCTCATTAGAGGAACATTATGTACCTCATTCTCTCCTACTCCTTCTTGATTTGCGTTTGTAGTTGGAGTAGGGGGGGGGAGGATTCCTTAAAGGTGTTTGTTCCATACTCCTCAAACTTTCACAATGCTCTTGGTAATTTCGGACTCGTCTATGGACTGATAATGGTCCAACTAAACAACCTTCAAATTGGAGACGATTTGAGTGGTTACGTTCCCAACGGGACATAAACCACTCAACCAAAAACTGACTAAAAAATCTGAAATCTGAATTTAATCTAAAAAAAAAATCTGCAAAAAGCTAAGTTAGAAAGGTATCACCTGATGCGCTTGAACTAGAGAGAATTCCTACAAAATAGAACAATTTGTTAGTTCTAAGAAAATCAAAAAACCTATCTACTCCTACTTCTACAGCCACTAAAACAATTTGAAAACAGTTATCTAAGTCCCAGGCAACGGCGCCAAAAACTTGTTCGCTCGCCTCAAGTGTAAGGCTGCGATGTAGTAATAAATCTCGGTAAGACCGAGGTCGATCCACAGGGAATTAGAAACAACTTCCAAACTATTCCAGCAACTCAGTTTTGGAAGAAAATCAGATTTAATTGAGTGATTAAACTAAGACAGTAACTTAATGGAAATTCAGTGATTTAAAGTACTAAGGCATTCAAGGATCCACTTGTAGCAATCCCATGTCAATTCAATCAGTCCAAGTAGAGAACACAACTAGATTTGAAGTCCTATCTCTCATCTAGTTGGAAAATAAAGCATTCACACACATTCAATCCAAATCAAGTTGAACTTCCAAGTTCTAGTCTCATTCAACAATGTAGAATTCAAAACCATAGCCTTCGGAGTAACAGCCATGCCTATGGACTATGGCCTGCTCAAGGATTACTATAATTCGAATCTAAACAAGCATTATATGATAATCTCAGAGAATTGCAAGGAATTCATGTCCGGAGCACATGAACTCTCATAAAACATCTTAAACTACCACTTTAAGAACTAGAATATGAAAAATCCAAACTTGAATTGAAAATTACTTGAATTAACTTGAATCAAACATGAAATTAGCTACAAGCTTCACCTCTCAGCCTTAGCTGAGAGATTCTAGCCGAGCATTGTCATACTACAACTTGAACTCAAATAAGAAAGTATAAAAACTAGAAAAACTGAAAATTGGAGAGTTGCAGACGCTCCACGACAGCTTTCTCTCTCTAAAACCACGTCCCTTAGCTTCTATGATGACTAAGGAAGAGCCCCTAGGTGTCCTTTTATAGTAGGAAAGCTCCCTTGCATCGGAAACATCCAGAAATTGCGCAAGGTTACGCACTGCGCAGAAATTCTCGGAGCTTCACGGAGAAGTTTTATTACGCAGACGACCGGTCGCACGACGGTCTGAGCCCCTGACGACCGGTCGCAAATCGTCAAAAACAGTCTAGAGAGTTTCACCGAAATTTCGATTTAAACTTTTAATTCAAGGACCGGTCGCACAACCGGTCTGGGCATCGGACGACCAGTTGCACGACCGGTCGTAAATGGTCCAATGACCTTCTCTGGAAAATTTCCCTCTGTGCAAAAATCGGACCGGTCGGACGACCGGTCCTGGCGATGGATGACTGGTCGCACGACCGGTCTTAACCTCTGTTTTCTGCTTTCTCCTTAGACTTCTTTCTTCCTTTCTTCTCCTCTCTTTCCACTTTCTTTGGTCCTTCTTTCTTCTTCATCCAATGGCTTCAAATGGCCCTTTTTAGTCTCCAATTTGGTGAAGTCCACTCTCATTCCTGAAATCACAAAACATGCATTAGATAGGCCTTTTAAGCATGAAAACCGTGCATATAATGTGATGTACTGGGCAATGAAATGTATAAATTTGAGGTTCAACAGAAGGCCAGCAAAAGGAGTGTCAGCCAGAACTCGCTCAAGCAAAGGCTGTGGGTGTTTCACCCAGTTATCCCAATGATCTCTGGTACCTCGACCCTTGATGGAGGGAAGAGGTTAGTGTTCCTGAGCCAAGGAACACATATGGGCCCCTTGGCAGATGATGAAGGCGGGATCTGTTGAGCTCTTAATTGTGCATATGCTAACCCCAATTCATCACTCATTATGCACGGTTTACACGTTTAAAGGACTACTCTAATGCATGATTTGTGATTGTAGGGACAAGATGGAGATTTCACTGATTCAAGGCTAAATAGAGCTACTTTACAAGCATTGAAGACCACAAGATCAAGCATGAAAGGCTAGAAGAAAGAAGCAAAGGAGAGAATAAAAGAAAACAGAGAAAAGCCACCCACGACCGGTCGTGCGATCGGTCGTCCAAAGCTTAAGACCAGTCGTCCGACCGGTCTGGCTACTCTACAGAAGAAAGTTCTCTATGCAAAGTCTCTGGACCATCTGCGACCGGTCGTACGACCGGTCGTCCACACCTCCGACCGGTCAAGACCGGTCGACCAACAGGTCTGAGTAGCTCCAGAGCATGCTGGACTATTTTTTGGTGAGGTCTGACCGGTCGTGCGACCGGTCGGCCAAGACACTCAGACCGGTCTTGCGACCGGTCGGCCATGCGTAAACAGCAGTTTTTAAATCTGGCGCCGAAATTCTCTGCGCAAGTGCGTATCCTTACGCAAAATCTGGAAAGTTCTTACTCAATGGATGCCTCCAAGCTATAAAAGGACTTCTTCTCTTCATTCTAGGGCATGCTAGGATGTGGGGATTGCTTGGGAGACGGATTCTACTTCAAGTTTTCTTAGTTTTCTTCCTGTTTTAGTAGTTTTTATGTTTTTGAGGCTTCTAGTTCAAGGATGTTAGAGATGATCCAAAACCTCTTAGCTAGGGCTAAGAGGTGAAGCTTTTGATTTATTTTTTATGGATTGATGCAACCTAGGTTTACTTTTATGTTTTAATTGAATAATTTTAGTTTAATATGAGTTTGAATCAAGTACTTGGTTTTACTTTGATCTCTTGATGACTCCGGGCTCATGTGATTCTTAGTGCTTCTAAGCTTGGTAGCATACCTTCTGAGCATTGTTTATGCTTGTGTAGTTCATTGATCTATCATCGACTCCGGGCATGGTAGACCCTTTGATTGCTTTGTGTACAATGGCCCGGTCTTCATGTGGGAACTCATTCAACTAAAGTTCTTATCTTTTTATTATAATCTGAAATAGCTGTGTGCTGATTGATTTTGATTTAATTAGAGTTCTAATCATTAGGTGTAATCAAGTCTAGTGACAGGATTTGATGAAAGCTATGGTTGTGAATCTCAACTAGATTGGAAAGAGGCTTGGCCTACACAATTAAGTGTGCCCAAGGCCTGAGTATTATTGTGGGAATCGAATCAATGAATGAGCAACTGTTTTAGATAATTGTTGATTGAACCGCTCTATATTCTGATCGGATAGAGATATGAATTCGATTCTGATTGAGTTATGAGAAACCTAGTTGTGTTGATGCATTGAAACTTATCAAAAGTGGATCCTTGGAGCTCTAGTGCCTTTTTAGATTGAAATTACCTTACACATTCACTGTTTAAACCCAAATTGTTTTTTTCCAGCTTTAGTTCTTAATAGGATCTTAATTACTAGTTGCTTTGGATAAATTCTGAGAATACCCATTCATAAATCTCTGTGGGAACGATACTCGGTCTTTCTGAATTATTACTACTTCGCAACCCTACACTTGGGGAGTGAACAGGATCATCCTCATTAATCACCCGACGTCCTCTTGTACTGTCCGCCATTGAATCCTACAAGCTTGGCAAGGTAAGTCCCTATCCTTTACCCGTTAAAATCCAAATTATCATCCAGGAAACTGTTGAGCTCTTAATTGTGTATATTCTAACCCCAATTCATCACTCATTGTGCGAGGTTTGCATGATTCAAAGGCTAATTAAATGCATGTTTTGTTATTACAAGAATGAGAATGAATTTTGCTTAATTGAAGGTGAAAAGGCCCATTTAGAACCATTGGAATGAAGACCAAGGCGCACCAAAGAAAGAAGGAAGCAAGGAGAGAAGAAAGTAGAAGAAAGAAAAAGAAGAAAAAGAAGAAAGAAGACGTCCGACCGGTCTTGACCGGTCGGCCAAGGGAGCCAGACCGGTCTTGACCGGTCAGCCGTGTACGCTGGACTGCTGCTGGAGATGGTCCGACCGGTCTTGACCGGTAGGCCAAGGATGCTGAACACGCTGGACTATTTTCCTATTGAGGCACGACCGGTCGTGACCGGTCGGCCAGCCCAGTCCAACCGGTCCAGACCGGTCGGCCATGTGATTCAAAACGGAAAGTTCTATTTTGGCGCCGATTTCTCTGCGCACTGCGTAACTCTTACACCGATTCTCGATTCTTCTGAAGTTGCAGAGCCTCCATACTATAAAAGGACACCTAGGGATCGTTCCTAGGGTATCTGAGAAGGGTTTAAGCAAGCTTGGAGGCGGCGGAAGTGGATTTCGGAGTTCCACAACTCCTTCTAGTTTGTTTTGCTGTTTTTATGAGTTTTTTGGTTGTTTCATGTTTCCTTGGATCATGAGCAGCTAAACCTCTTAGCTAGGGCTAAGAGGTGAAGCTTGTAGTGGATTCAAGATGTTTCAATTCGTATTCAGTTGGTTTTAAGTTTGGAATTCATGATTATGAACTATGGTTTGAAGTTTATACAAGCTTTAAGTAGTTTTTCTTAGTCTTATGATGACTCATGGATGTTTGCATCAGTCTAGACCTATATGATCCGAGGAATTGGAGTGCGCTCTAGTACTATGACCTTCATGCAAGGACTTCCTACCAAAGTTCTACTTTTCTGAATTTCTGTAATATGTATGGATTGTGCATGTGATTTGAATCAAGTTCAAATCCTGATCTAGCCTTGTCTTGTGACAGAACTTGAGGATGGTTATGATTGTGAACTGAACCTTTTGGAATGGGGACTGACCTATGCAATTGAGCATGCTCAGCTCAGCCTACATTGAGTGAATCTTATGCATTGAACTTACATATGACAGATTGTTTGGTTTAACAGCTCTATCATCCGACTAGATAGACCTCAATGTCGATTCTAGTTGAGAGAATGAAAAACCACAGCGGATTGAACATCAAGGATTACTAAAAGTGGATCCTTGAACCCTTAGTGCCTTTTTATAATTGTTTACATTCAAGTTAGTTTAAAATTGTTATTCACATCAATCTTATTCAAAATCTGGTTATTAGCTTTCAATAGACACTTTTGGATGTGTTTGTGAAATCCTACATAAGTCCCTGTGGATCGACCTCGGTCTTACCGAGTTTATTACTACATTGCAACCCTACATTGGGGAAGCGAACAAGTTTTTGGCGCCGTTGCCGGGGAACTTTGACGGTTTTCACAAATTTCTAAAATTAGTATCTATTTAGGATTTTTAGGATTTTAGGACTAACTTAGCTTGTTTATTTGATTTTTCTTTTCAGGGATTTCTAGGAAGCTGAAGAAGATATAAGGAATTCAAGTGCCAAATCAGGTTCTATCCTTCTAAACCTTACTCTTCTCCTTCTCCTATCCATTCCTATCACATTCATCTCTTGTAGAGTGGGTGGAGACTCCTTTTGGATCTCTGAAAGGTCGGCCTTGTGCCACCTGGATTCCTATTGGTCGGCTCTGCCGTCTTGGATCACCTTGTGCTCAGAGATTTCTTTTCTCACCTCTACTCCTCTTTCTCCTTTTTCTGCACTTTTTCTCAAAAGATTCAAAGAGTGGGTGGGGAGTTCTTTGAACCCCTATTGACCAGGAGAAATCGGTCTCTATCCTTTCTTTTGGCTTAGCCATTGCAGGACACCTCGTGCTTCGGTCTTAGAGAAAAGTAAAGAAAGGGAGGAAAAATTCTTCTTTCTCTTTGCTTCATATTTTTGGTTTTGCATGCCACATTGGGCTCGGGATTCCAATAACCGACTCATAAGTGAAGGGGGGATAGTAGAAGGAATTGACAGAGAGCCACGTGCTAGGAGACATCTAAACTCTCCAATTTTGTCTGAAGGTATAGCTGTGAATCAACCTAATCCAATGGCTAATCCTAATCTGGGCCAAAACCAAACTAAAACGGGGGAGAATGTGGTTGAGGATGTTCCTCGACCTAGAACTTTACGTGACTTCTTGCAACCAGCAAAAGCAAGCACTCCCTCATGCATAATATTTCCACCAAATGCAGGGAATGTGGATTTGAAACCGGGAGTGATCCAACTTCTCCCTAAATTTCATGGATTAGACAGTGAAAGTGCCTATCAACACCTTAAGGAGTTTGATGAGGTAATAACCACCATGCACTTTGCTAATATGACTGATGATGTGGTGGGACTTAAATTCTTTCCTCTTACTCTTAAAGATAAAGCAAAAGGTTGGCTTCATGCATTAAGGCCAAGATCAATTGGTGCATGGACTGATATGCACAGGGAATTCATAAAAAAATTCTTCCCTATTCACAAAACAAACATGTTGAAGCGCCTTATCATGAACTTTGCCCAAAAGGAAGATGAAACCTTCTTCCAATGTTGGGAGAGGTTTAAGGATCTATTAAATGCATGCCCACATCATAGCTATGAAATTTAGTGGGTGATAAGCTTTTTCTATGAAGGATTGACTTCACCCATGCGCCAATTCGTAGAGATGATGTGTAATGGGGAGTTCATGAATAAGGAGGATGATGAAGCATGGGATTATTTGGAAGAATTGGCTGAGAATGCACAGTCTTAGGATACATCAAAACCCACAAATTCCAAGACTGGCCAACAAAAGGAAAAAGGAGGAATGTATGTCTTATCGGAAGAGGATAGCATAAGTGCACGGGTGGCCAGCCTCACAAGAAAGGTCGAAGCCATGGAATTGAGGAAAGGAGAGACGATTAACTCCAATGACATTGAAACTGTTTGTGGAATTTGTGCTGGAAACCAACATGCAACACAAGAGTGTCCCACAATTTCAGCAGTTCAGGACATCTTACAAGAACAATCCAATGCCATAAACAGTTATGAACGGCAATTTGGTGCTCCAACTTCAAACACGTTTAATGCTAGTTGGAAGAATCATCCCAATTTCAGTTGGAGGAATGGACCCACTGCGAATGCAACCCCCATCCCTCAAGCTCAACCTATACTAGGTCGATCTCTAGTCATTACTCCAAAAGTAACGCTAGAGGAGATGTTGGGTGCATTCGTATCGGTCCAAGCTGAGTATAACAAGACAAATTCTCTAAAAATAGATGGGTTCATGCAAGAGCAATTGAAATTCAATCAAAATTAACCCAAGCCATCAATGAATTGAAAACATCAATGGCTAGAGTTGAATCACATCTTAGTGTTAGAGAGAAGGGCACACTTCCTGCCCAATCTCTTCCTAACCCAAGAACCCAGTTTGAGATACAAGATGCAAGCTCATCCTCCCATCACACGGAACATGTTCAAGCTATCACCACTTTGAGAAGTGGAAAAGAAATTGACAAATCTAATCCGGTGAAGGCCCCAAAGCCTAAGGATCCAAAAATTTCCAAAGAGGATGATAGCTCAAACAACACTCCACAAGAGAAAGAACCGGAAAGGCAATACAAGCCGGTTGCTCCGTTTCCACAAAGGTTGATTTCACCTAAACCTTTAGATAAAAATCTGAAAATTTTAGAAGTATTCAAGCAGGTGAAGATCAACATCCTGTTGTTGGATGCAATAAAACAAACACCATCGTATGCCAAATTTCTAAAGGAATTGTGTACAGTCAAAAGGAAACACAATGTTCACAACAAAGTACTTTTGACCGAGAATTTGAGTGCCATCATCAAACAAGAGGTGCCCTAAAAATACAAGGATCCGGGTAGTCCAACAATCTCATGCATCATAGGAGACTACCGGATTAAACAAGCCTTACTTGATTTGGGGGCAAGTGTGAATCTCATTCCATACTCAGTCTACAAGCAACTTGGGTTAGGTGAATTGAAACCGACTAAAACCACACTCCAACTTGCTGATAGATCCATCCGTATACCGAGAGGAATGATAGAGGATGTTTTAGTCCAAGTTGATAAATTCTACTACCCAGTAGACTTTATTGTCTTGGATACACATCCTGTGATAAGCACCGGTGCTCAAATCCCTGTCATACTTGGACGACCGTTTCTAGCTACTTCAAATGCAATTATCAATTGTAGAAACGGACTTGTACAAATGTCCTTTGGAAATATGACCCTTGAGCTTAACATATTTGATTTATGCAAACAACCACAGGAGGTTGATGATGATGTCCACGAATTAAACATGATTGAATCATTCGTGGAGGATACAGTCCCTTTGTCACTATCTTCTGACCTTTTGGAGGCATGTGTGGCCCATTCTCATGAGATAAATGATGACACAATACAAGAGATGGATGCCATACTAGAGATGATGCCGGTGCTTGATAATAAAAGATGGAGGGCCCTATTTGAGCCTTTGCCTGTAAACGAGAACAAGGCCCTCCCATCCAACATCAAGGCACCAACACTCGACCTAAAATCATTACCAAGTGAGCTGAAATATGTTTATTTAGGTCGAGATGAGACATATCCAGTGGTGATTTCTTCCCACTTGGATGAGGAACAAGAGAGTAGGCTAATGGCCACTCTATTAGAGCACAAGAGTGCCATTGGATGGTCAATTGCGGATCTCAAAGGCATAGACCCACTGATCTGTACTCATCGCATACACCTTGAGGAGAATGCGAAGACATCTAGACAACCACAAAGATGACTAAATCCAAACATGAAGGATGTGGTTAAGGCTGAAGTGGTAAAACTATTGGATGTGGGTATTATTTACCCAATATCCGATAGCTAATGGGTGAGCCCAACCCAAGTGGTGCCTAAGAAATCTGGAATAACCATCGTAGCCAATGCCAATAATGAACTCGTGCCAACTAGAGTCACTACCGGTTGGAGAATGTGCATTGACTACAGGAAGCTAAACACTGTCACGAGGAAAGACCACTTCCCCCTACCGTTTGTTGATCAAATTTTAGAACGGTTGGCGAGTCATTCCCACTTTTGCTTCCTTGATGGCTATTCAGGGTACAACCAAATAGAAATTGCCCGTGAAGACCAAGAAAAGACTACATTCACATATCCATTCGGCACTTTCGCTTATCGACGGATGCCGTTTGGACTATGTAATGCCCCTGCCACCTTTCAGCGTTGTATGATGAGTATCTTTTCTGATATGGTGGGAACCATTCTCGAAGTCTTCATGGACGATTTTTCCGTATTTGGTTGTAGCTTTGATGAGTGCCTTGAGCACTTGAAATCTGTGCTGAAAAGATGTGAAGAAAAGAACCTTGTGCTGAATGGGGAGAAATGCCACTCCATGGTTCAAAAGGGAATTGTACTTGGTCACATCGTTTCATAGAATGGAATCGAGGTGGACAAAGCGAAAATTGATCTTATCTCTAACCTTCCATCACCCAAGAGCATACGAGATGTACACCGGATTCTACAGAAGGTTCATAAAGGATTTCAGTTCAATCTCTCGTCCTTTATGTAACCTACTGCAAAAGGAAAATTCATTTGAGTGGAATGAAGAATGTCAAAAGGCCTTTACCACCCTTAAAGGTATGTTGACATGTGCTCCCATAATGCAACCACCTGATTGGAGCCTTCCTTTTGAGATTATGTGCGATGCTAGCGACTATGCTATTGGGGCCGTGTTAGGTCAAAGAAAAGAGAAAAAGCCATGTGTCATCTACTATGCAAGTAGAACCCTAAACTCAGCCCAAGCAAACTACACCACTACTGAAAAAGAACTTTTAGCCGTAGTTTTTGCCTTGGACAAGTTTAGGTCCTACTTGATTGGATCCAAGATCATTATATTCACTGACCATGCCGCGCTTAAGTATCTTCTCTCTAAGAAGGATGCTAAACCACAGTTGTTAAGATGGATCCTTCTACTCCAGGAATTCGACATAGAAATACGTGATAAGGAGTAGAAAATGTAATAGCTGACCATCTCTCTCGACTCGTCCTCACAGATTCTCCTGAAACGACTACGATCAATGACATGTTCCCTGATGAACAACTTTTTACTGTTTCCCAATTGCCATGGTATGCAGACATTGCTAACTATCTTGCTACAGGTACAATTCCTACACATTGGAAAAAGCAAGATAAGGATAAATTCTTCACAGAGGTGCGAAAATTCCTATGGGACGACCCATACTTATTCAAGTATTGTCCCGATCAAATCATAAGGAGATGTGTGCCAGATGATGAACAACAAAGTATCATCTCCTTCTGTCATTCGCAGGCATGTGGTGGCCACTTTTCGGCTAAAAAGACCACCGCGAAAATTCTGCAATGTGAGTTTTATTGGCCCACCATGTTCAAAGACACATGAGTTTTGCAAAACATGTGAACCCTGTCAGAAATTGGGAGGAATCTCTCGTAGAAATATGATGCCACTCAATCCCATCTTGATAATTGAAATCTTTGATTGTTGGGGCATCGATTTCATGGGTCCATTCCCATCTTCTTTTGGAAACGCATACATCTTGCTTGCCGTTGATTATGTTTCCAAATGGGTCGAGGCCATCCCTTGCCGGAATAATGACAATAAAACGGTCATTCGCTTCTTAAAAGAGAATATTCTTTCCCGGTTTGGAACACCTCGAGTCATCATAAGTGATGGAGGGTCTCACTTTTGCAATCGCCCTTTTAAAACCTTAATGAAGAAATATGGTGTAACACACAAAGTGAGCACTCCCTATCACCCACAAACGAGTGGACAAGCTGAGATATCCAATAGGGAGATTAAACACATTTTAGAGAAAACGGTGAACCCCGATCGCAAGGATTGGTCACTTCGGCTTACCGATGCGCTTTGGGCCTACCGTACTGCTTTCAAAACCCCTATTGGAATGTCTCCCTATAGACTTGTCTATGGGAAGGCTTGTCACTTGCCTGTGGAGTTGGAACATAGGGCATATTGGGCAATTAAGAAGATGAATTTTGATTCTGACAAGGCAAGCTCGTTGCGCAAACTACAATTGAATGAACTTCCAGAAATTCGGAACGAAGCATATGAGAATGCGAGAATTTACAAGGACAAGACGAAGATATTCTATGATAAGAATATTCTTCGCAAGACATTCACGATCAATCAAAAAGTCCTCATGTATAATTCTCGCTTACATCTATTCCCGAAAAAATTGAGATCTCGATGGACCGGTCCCTACATTGTACAAACTGTTTATCCATATGGGACTGTCGAGCTGTTAAATCCGAGGAACGACAACATTTTTAAGGCAAATGGGCAACGATTAAAGCCGTTCTTTGAGAAATTCCCTTCAGAAGGTATGTCCATACCTCTGAATGATCCTGTCTATCAGGATGATTGATCTCATAGTCTGATGGAGGTATAGAGTAGTTATGATTAGGATTTTGTTGCTTTTGTTTACTTTTGCTTAGGTTTGTTAGAAGGAGGAAGAATTCCACTTTTCACTTTTTCAGGTACTTGTTGAGATCTTAATTGTGCATATTCTAACCCCAATTCATCACTCATTATGCATGGATTTTATGTTTGAAGACTATTCTAATGCATGCTTTTGTGATTGCAGGAATGAGAGAGAGTTCACTTGATCAATAGCTAAAAGAAACATATTTAGGAACCTTGGATGAAGACCCAAGGTGGGCCAAAGAAAGAAGAAAGCAAGGAGAGAGAAGAGAGAAGAAAGAAAGAAGAAATAAAGCAGAAAATGGGGTCCGACAGGTCAAGACCAGTCGGCCAACACTACTGCCCTCTACAGAAGCTGCTGGAACAGGCCCCGACCGGTCTTGACCGGTCGGCCATGTAAATTTCAGCTTCCAGATTCCAGACAGCAGGCCATTCCCGTTTCTGATTTTTTGGACCCGTTTTTTAGGCCCATATTAATGATTTTTGGAAATCCAACACATCCATGTCGAATAGGAGCTCGACGCCGAACTAAACCAAGTGGTTTCGTGTCGATCGGAGCTACGAATTGATCGTGGTGGCCAAAACAATACGAACTGTCCAGAAAGTTCCAGATTTCGCTGTTCTACTCTGGGCCGGTCCAGGTGACTCATCATTGATGATATGAAGAATCTACTTTGACCATCTTCTAAACCACATCCATATATGAATAACCACAAAGTTTCAGATTAAAAGGATGTGTGGTTTGATCGTACCGGTTGAAGAAAGATGGACCATCCAGAAAGATCCAACTGCGCAGAGTTTATAAAAGCCCTAAGTGTTTTAATTTTCGGACCACATTCTGGGATTGTTTTGGACAATCTAATCCATCTATCATGTATATGAGTATGTTTTCTACTAATGTTCAAAATTTGAGATCAATCCGACCTCTGTACACTCCGGAGCATTGAAAGCAAGATGACTGGTTCTGAAGGTACCCGAAGTGCGCGATTTTGAGAGGCGGTCGGTGATGTGATTGGTGGGCCCATTCAGAGGATAATCTTGGAAATCTAAATCATCTATGAGGAAGATCACATTACAAGGAAGCTATAAATCAATTTTGAAGGCAATCCAACCATTGGTTAAGCCGTGCCATGCAAAACAAATTCTGCTATGTTGCTGTACTATTGCTGCACTATAAAAGGGGGTGCTCTCTTCTATTCCAGGGCAACCAAGGACGTGGGGAGCAAGGAGTTCAAGTCATAGGAGGCTTCCTAGCCTCCTCCAGCTAGTTTTTCTTCTTTTTCTTAGTTCTAGTTTTATTTTTAATATGCTTTTCATTAGCTAATCTCTTAGCTAGAGCTAAGAGGTGAACCTTATAGTTTTCTTAGATTGTTTAATTCGTTTTATTGGTTTTAAGTGTGGAATTCATGATTATGAACTATGGTTTGAAGTTTATACAAGTTTTTAAGTAGTTTTTCTTAGTCTTATGATGACTCATGGATGTTTGGGAGAATTACTTAACTTCTTAATTGGTTTGTATCAGTCTAGACCTGTATGATCTGAGGAATCGGAGTGCGCTCTAGTACTATGATCTTCATGAAGGGACTTCCTACCAAAGTTCTATTTTTCTGATTTTCTGAATTATGTAAGGGATTGTGTATGTGATTTGAATCAAGTTCAAATCATGATCTAGCCTTGTCTTGTGACAGGACTTGAGGATGGTCATGATTGTGAACTGGACCTTTTGGAAAGGGGAATGACCTATGCAATTGAGCATGCTCAGCTCAGCCTACATTGAGTGAATCCTATGCATTGAACTTACATATGACAGATTGTTTGGTTTAACAGCTCTATCATCCGACTAGATAGATCTTAATATCGATTCTAGTTGAGAAAGTGAGAAACCATAGCGAATTATGCATCTAAGGAGAGCTATAAGTGGATCCTTGATGCTCTAGTTACCTTTTCAATATCAGATTTTCTATTTCATGTTCAAAACCAATTTCACAAACCTCTTAAGATTCTAGTTATTAGGATAATTTGAATTGTTTACTTCCTTCCCTGTGGATCGACCTCGGTCTTACTGAAATTATTACTACATCGCAACCCTACACTTGGGGAAGCGAACAAGTTTTTGGCGTCGTTGCCGGAAAAAGAGGTTAAACAGTTCTAATTGTTCTAGTAGCTATAGAGTAGTCTTAGTTAGGTAGGATTTTCAGTTTTTGTAGAAGTAGTTTTCTGATTTTTTTTTTATATTACTAACAATTTTCTATTTTTTTATTTTGTAGGACGTTGTTGCTGACATAGATCTCACTCTATTGGGTAACATCTCCCCATCTACCTTCTTTTTAATTTTATTATTATTTTTTTTTTCCTAGGTTAGGGTAGTTCCAACTCTTTAAAATCTCATTATGGCTGATAGGAAGTGTGGTGCTTATGCATACCTTTTGGAAAATGAGATGACAGACCATGGAATCAAAACTCTTTATGATTGGAACCAATTTAAGCATAAGTATTATTCTGAGATTCAATCAACCTCCACTACCCCCCAATGTAAGACACTACGTGATTACTGGGTTGAAAATAACAAGAGTGTTCCACCAAGTTTAACAGGAGGTAGGAATAAGAAAAAGGACCGAGGGAGTAATGACCAACCGGTAAAGACATTGCGTGATCACTTGTATGGTTATGCCTATCAACCATCTTATCAGTCTTCGTCATATAACACGTATGGTCTTCATCGAGAGAGTCCTCACACCTCTAGTCCAATGGAACATGAGCCAACCATGGATGCCAACAATTATCCTCAAGAGTTTCTTTCTCATGACCCACAGCCAACACGAACTCTTGAGGATACACTACGAGAGTTTATGGAAATAACTGAGCAATGCATACAAAACCTCTCGCCATCTCAAAATCCTGAACCCAACATTGGGAACACCGAATCAATCCCCAACAATGAGGAGGATGAGGCTATCCAAGCCCAACCCTCTTCTGATTTGATGACTAAACTTTTAGGGGATGTAGATCTCAGTGATCCCACCATTACCATCGATTATGGTGAATCAACTATCTCTTTTAGCTATTCCGATTTGAATGATGAAGAGATTTCAAGGACAGTTGACGAACCCGAGAAATCTACAAAATCTGAAAGTGATAGTTTGATTGCCTACAATGAGGGTTCCGTGGATGATTGTGAGCCCATGATTTATTCTTCCAAAGGGCCGAATGTTTATGAGTCGCCAGAAGATATTCTTGCTAGAGAGATGGCCGATTTTGATATTTTTGAGTCCTTCCACCAACAACACATGTCGGATTCTATTGTGGAAGAACTCCCTTGGGTTAAAAGTTCTGTTTCTTTGGATGATGTGGTGGCACAATCTGAAATTTTAGATCAACCAATGCTACATGATGTGCTTACCAATGAATCTGAAAATTTTTCTTTGGAAGACCTCTCCTCTATAGAGGAGGAATTCCTTACACTTGAAACAGAATTTCCTCAATCAGTTAGGTAGAACGAGGACCCTTCATCCGACTCTCTCGATTTCCTAGAGGAATGCATGACCCACCCCTATGATCTGGATGATGAGATGATTAAGGAGTTGGATAGTTTGTTAGACACGGTGTCGGTGCCTAAAGAACACCATTCCACTGATTTACACTCTTTACCATTATTTGTGGAAACACCGTGCAATTCTGAATTTGTGGAGGAGACAACCCAAACTGAAAAATACTTAATGAATGTCTCCCCACCATCATGGGTTCTTCAACCCATTGAAAATTCTGATTGGGAGGACCCATTTTTAATCAATTACAACCCAATTCAGAACTTGAGGAGATATCTTTTTGCTGCTCTTATCTCCTCCTTACATGCGTGTGGTGCACATTATGATTGGACCTTCATGAAGAAACGCACCCATGTATACATTCGAGCAGGACTTTGGATGGTCCTCATGAGAAACCTATTGAAATTCATGAAGATCCTGCTCAAATTTGATCATGTAGTCGATCGGACTAATCAAAGGTAGGTAGGTAGGTTAGGATTTCTTTCTGCATTTAGGATTGAATAAGTCTCATTGAGACAATGGAAGATGCTAGAATTGATCAACTTGCTACCTCAGGTACTCTCGTTCTCACTCTCCTTTGTTTTATGTCATTGCTCTCATGTCATGCATATTGCATATCTTATTACATTGAGGACAATGTAAGATTTTGGTTGGGGGGTGAGATTCCTTAGATGAATCTACTAGCTTTTGTGACATTTGACATTTCGAGCAATTATGTAGAAAATTTTCAATTTTTCTAAAATTCAAAACTCTTTTGGAAAACAACATTGTGGACTTAATCGATTGGAATTGGGACTGACCTATGTAATTGAGCATGCTCATCCTAGCTTGCATTGAGTGAATCATATACATTGTTCATACATATGACAGGTTGTTTGGTTTAACTACTCTATCATCCGACTAGATAGATCTTAATTTCGATTCTAGTTGAGAAAGTGAGAAACCATAGCGAATTGAGCATCAAGGATTGCTACAAGTGGATCCTTGAACCCCTAGTCCCTTTTTATTAATTGATTACTTCAGTTTAGTTCAAAGTTACTATTTACATCAATCATCTCAAATCTAGTTGTTAGCTTGTCAATAGAAACTATTGGAAGTGTTTTGTGAATTCCTACATAAGTCCCTATGGATCGACCTCGGTCTTACCGAGATTATTACTACATCGTAACCCTACACTTGGGGAAGCGAATAAGTTTTTGGCGCCGTTGCCGGGGACTTTGACGGTTTTTCACAAAATTTCTGAAAATAGTATCTATTTGGGATTTTAGTACTAACTTAGTTTATTTTGCTTGATTTATTTTCTTTTTCAGGGATTTTAGGAAGTTAAAGAAGATATAAGGATCTCAAGTGCCCAATCAGGTTCTATCTTTCTAAACCTTACTCTTCTTCTTCTCCTATTCATTCCTTCAGGTTCATCTCTTGTAGAGTGGGTGGAGACTCCTTTTTGGATCTTTGATAGGTAGGCCTTGTTCCACCTGGATTCTTATTGGTCGGCTCTGCCATCTTGGATCACCTTGTGCTCAGAGATTTCTCTTCTCACCTCTACTCATCTTTCTTCTTTTTCTGCACTTTTCTCAAAAGATTCAAAGAGTGGGTGGGGAGTTCTCTGAACCCCTATTGACCAGGAGAAATCGGTTTCCATCCTTGCTTTTGGCCTAGCCATTACAAGACACCTTGTGCTTCGGTCTTAGAGAAGAGTAAAGAAATGAAGGAATAATTCATTTTTCTTTTTTGTTTCATTCTTTTAGGATTTTGCATGCCACATTGGGCACGGGATTCCAATAACCGACTCATTAGTGAAGGGGGAATAGTAGAAGGAATTGACAGAGAACCACGTGCTAGGAGACATCTAACTTCTCCAGTTTTGTCTGAAAATATAGCTGTAAATCAACCTAATCCGATGGCCAATCCTAATCTGGGCCAAAACCAAACCGAAACAGGAGAGAATGTGGTTGAGAATGTTCCCCGACCAAGAACATTACGTGATTACTTGCAACTAGAAAGAGCGAGCACTCCCTCATGCATAGTTTTTCCATAAAATGCAGGGAATGTAGATTTGAAACCGGGAGTAATCCAACTCCTCCCGAGATTCCATGGATTAGACAGTGAAAGTGCCTATTAACACCTTAAGGAATTTGATGAGGTAATAACCACCATGCACTTTACAAATATAATTGATGATGTGGTTAGGCTTAAATTATTTCCTTTTACCCTTACAGATAAAGCCAAAGGTTGGCTTCATGCATTAAGGCCAAGATCAATTGGTGCATGGACTGATATGCATAGGGACTTCATTAAAAAATTCTTCCCTACTCATAAAACGAACATGTTGAAGCGCCTTATCATGAACTTTGCCCAAAAGGAAGATGAGACCTTCTTCCAATGTTGGGAGAGGTTCAAGGACTTGTTAAATGCATGCCCTCATCATGGCTATGAAATTTGGCGGGTTATAAGCTTTTTCTATGAAGGACTGACTTCACCCATGCACCAATTCGTAGAGATGATGTGTAATGGGGAGTTCATGAATAAGGAAGCCGATGAAGCATGGGACTATTTGGAGGAATTGGCTGAGAATGCACAGTCTTGGGATACATCTAAACCAACAAATTCTACAACTAGCCAACAAAGGGAAAAAGGAGGAATTTATGTCCTATCAGAAGAGGATAGCATAAGTGCACGGGTGGCTAGCCTCATAAGAAAAGTTGAGGCTATGGAATTAAGGAAAGGAGAGACGATCAACTCTAAGGACGTTGAAACTGTTTGTGGAATTTGTGCCGGAAATCAACATACAACACAAGATTGTCCCACAATTTCAGCGGTTTAAGACATCTTACAAGAACAATCAAATGCCATAAATAGTTATCAACGGCAATTTGGTGCTCCAAACTCAAACACGTTTAATTCTAATTGGAAGAACCATCCCAACTTCAGTTGGAGGAATGGATCCACTGCGAATGCAAACGATATCCCTCAAACTCAACCTATACTAGGTCCATCTCTAGTCATTACACCAAAAGTTATGCTAGAGGAGATGTTGGGAGTATTCGTATCGGTTCAAGCTGAGTATAACAAGACTAATTCTTTGAAAATAGATGGGTTCATGCAAGAGCAATTGAAATTTAATCAAAATACAACTCAAGCCATCAATGACTTGAAAACCTCAATGGCTAGGGTTGAATCTCACCTCAGTGTTAGGGAGAAAGGCATACTTCCTGCCCAACCTCTTCCTAACCCAAGGACCCAATTTGAGATACAAGACGCAAGCTCATCCTCCCAACATACGGAGCATGTTCAAGCTATCACCACTTTGCGAAGTGGGAAAATAATTGATAAATCTAATCCGGTGAAGACCCCAAAGCCTAATGATCTAGAAATTTCCAAAGAGGATGATAGCCCGAACAACACTCCATAAGAGAAAGAACCGGAAAGGCAATACAAGCCGGTTGCCCCGTTTCCCCAAAGGTTGATTTCACCCAAACCTTTAAACAAAAACCTAAAAATTTTAGAGGTTTTCAAGCAGGTGAAGATCAACATCCCATTGTTGGATGCCATTAAGCAAATACTGTCATATGCTAAGTTTTTTAAGAATCTTTGTACGATGAAAAGAAAAATACATGTGCAAAAGAAGGCATTTTTGATAAAAAATGTAAGCGCCATTATAAATCACGAGATGCCCAAGAAATACAAAGATCCTGTTAGTCCGACAATATCATGCATAATTGGAGACTACCGGGTGAAGCATGCCTTACTTCATCTAGGAGCAAGTGTGAACTTAATACCCTTTTCAGTCTATGAACAATTGGGTTTAGGTGAATTAAAACCCACCAAAACCACATTACAACTCGCTGACCGATCGATTCGTATTCCGAGAGGGGTGATTGAGGACGTTCTTGTCCAAGTTGACAAAGTCTACTACCCGGTGGACTTCATTATCTTGGACACACAACCCATGGTTGATATTGGCCCTCAAATTCCTGTCATTTTGGGCCGCCCCTTCCTACCTACATCAAACGTTATCATCAATTGTAGGAGTGGGGTCATACAAATGTCCTTTGGTAATATGACGATTGAGTTAAATGCTTTCAATGTTGACAACCAACAAGAGGATGAAGATGAAGAGGTCCATGAAATAAACATGATCAATTCTATTATGGAAGATGTGCCCCTCTCAACTATTTACTCCAATCACTTAGAAGAAGATGTGACCTACTCTCTTGATAAGAATGATGATGTGATAGGGGATATAGTCGCACCGTTCGAGTCGGTATTGGCATATAACGTTAGCCAAGAGAAGGATGTGAAAACAACACTTTATTGTACTGAGAAATCAATTCATATTTCCACACCTCTATGGATCATGCATACTGACCTCTACCAACCCTGGGATGATCCATACTTGCAAAATCAATGCCCAGGAAAATCTGAATGGAGACATATTTTTTCTGACAAATATGATACTGTCTCCTCTTACACATGTGGTGAAAACATTAATGAACCCACTAAAACTCTTTTTTGGAATTTTCAGTGGCTTATCTGGTCATTCACACACATGTATAATATTGTAATGCAGGATATTGGATGACGTTATTGCAAAACCTTTTGATCCATCTAATGATTCTGCTTGACTTTATGCTTTTGGACGAGTTGGAATTAATCTCCTAGTCTGATGGAGGTATAGAGTAGTTAGGATTAAGAGTTGGTTGCTTTTGTTTATTTTTCATAGGTTTATTAGAAGGAGGAAGAATTCCACTTTTCACTCTCTCAGCTACTCTCATTCCTCACTCCCTTTTATTTTCAAATCGCTCTCATGTTTTGCTCATTGCACATCTTTTACATTGAGGACAATGCAAGATTTGGTTGGGGGGTGTAGGATCACTTGGATGAATCTATCATTTTGTAACATTTCGAGCAATTATGTAGAAATTTTTTGATTTTTCAAAAATTCAAAACTCTTTTGGAAAACTTTGTTTCTATGCATTCAAGATGATATGAGCATAAGAGGAGGAGATATGAAGTGTATGAGGTTGTAAGTCTTGAACTTCTCATAGCATAATGGTTTTATATGTGAATTCCCCTAGTTATGTGATTAATAGACAATTTGAACACTCTTACACCTAGTTCACATTACACGATTTTCATGAGTTGAAAGGATTATGTGATTTGTGGATTAGTTAGACTTTGATTTAAGGTGTGGAGAAACCAAGCCAGGGTACTTTATCCATCCTTGTCCATGGGAAAATTACGAAAGATATGGATTTCTAAAAATCCTATCTACTTTAAAAGAAAAAGGAAAATGAAGGATGAAACTGGGAATGATGGAAAAATTGTGGAAAATTTCGATTAGGGCTACCTATTACCAACCGGGGGATGGTCTACCCGTAACCAAATCCGAAAATGAGATGTAGTGTGAAAGCCGTCGGAAGGACAGTAAGGCAAATTCCTGTCATTGGCTTGTTGTTGCTCTTTATACCTTGAGATCTATAGTCTAGTTCATCTGTGAAGAAGATAATCCTGGAAAAACATGAGATGAACTTTCATAATGCACACTAGGTTGAATTTGTTCAAGTTCTTCTATTTATCAACCAATCAGTGGGAATTTCATATGGACACTTATTATGTTTTGAGGATTTACGGTTTCAACATCTATCACCTAATTTTTCTGAAACTTACACCTGTGCGGCTTGGAATGTATAGAAGAATAGTTTCTGAAGGAGAGTTGGGTTTTGAAGAATGGAATTGGTTTCACGCATGTTTTGCTCAGGACTAGCAAAATGCTGGTTGGGGGGTGTGTTGAGCTCTTAATTGTGTATATTCTAACCCCAAATTATCACTCATTATGCAAGGTTTTCATGAATTAATGACTAATCTAGTATATGTTTTGTGATTGCAGGAATGAGAGTGGACTTCACCCAATAGGAGACCAAAAGGGTCTACTTAGGAGCTTTGAATGAAGGCCCAAGGTGGACCAAAGAAGAAAGAAGAAAGAGGGAGAGAAGAAAAGAAAAAAAAGAAGAAAATGTTCAAGGGCCGACCGGTCCAGACCGGTCGGCCGACCTGCTGGCCCATGTGAAGCATACAGGACAAGGGACCAGTTGGTCCGACCGGTCCTGATCGGTCGGCCAATAGGTCGGTGCACTCTGAGAACTCCGTGGATAGAAAAGCAAGCTGGTCCGACCGGTCTTGACCGGTTGCCATCAATTCAGGAACCCTCCAGCAGCTCTGGACTGTCAAACAGAGAGCTCTGACCAGTCGTGACTGGTCGGCCATCCCAATCCGACCGGTCCAGACCGGTCGGCCATGCATTCAAACAACAACTTTCCTATTTGGGCGCCGGATTTCTCTGCACATTGCGTAAGCTTACGCAAATTTGAGAAGATTCTGATGCTGCAGAGCCTCCCCACTATAAAAGGACATCTAGGGATCGTTCCTAGGGTATCTTAGAAAGGTTTAAGCACAGTGGGAGGCGGCAGAAGTGGATTTCGGAGTTCCACAACTCCTAGTTTGCTTTCTCATTTTTATGTTTTTCTTAGTTGTTTCATGTTTCCTTGGATCATGAACGGCTAAACCTCTTAGCCCTAGCTAAGAGGTGAAGCTTGTAGTGAATCTAAGATGTTTCAATTTGTTTAAATTGGTTTTAAGATTGGATTTCATGCTTATGAACAATGGTTTGAACAAGTTCTAAGTAGTTTTTCTTAGTCTTATGATGACTCATGGATGTTTGGAAGAAGTGCTTGAGTTCTTAATTGTTGTGAACTAATCTAGACCTGTATGATTCGAGGAATTGGAGTACGCTCTAGTACTATGATCTTCATGTGGGAACTTCCTACCAAAGTTCTACTTTTCTGGATTTCTGTAGTATGTATGGGACTGTGTATGTGATTTGAATCAAGTTCAAATCATAATCTAGCTTTGTCTTGTGACAGGACTTAATGATGGTTATGATTGTGGACTTAATCGATTGGAATTGGGACTGACCTATGTAATTGAGCATGCTCATCCTAGCTTGCATTGAGTGAATCATATACATTGTTCATACATATGACAGGTTGTTTGGTTTAACTACTCTATCATCCGACTAGATAGATCTTAATTTCGATTCTAGTTGAGAAAGTGCGAAACCATAGCGAATTGAGCATCAAGGATTGCTACAAGTGGATCCTTGAACCCCTAATCCCTTTTTATTAATTGATTACTTCAGTTTAGTTTAAAGTTACTATTTACATTAATCATCTCAAATCTGGTTGTTAGCTTGTCAATAGAAACTATTGGAAGTGTTTTGTGAATTCCTACATAAGTCCCTATGGATCGACCTCGGTCTTACCGAGATTATTACTACATCGCAACCCTACACTTGGGGAAGCGAACAACCCCATCTCGTTCATTTGATAGGTCGATGATAGCACACTCAATTATATCATCCAAGCCTCTCTCCAATCTAATTAAGATTCGCAACTGTTGGGGCTCAAATTTGCACCCATGATAAAACAGTATGTAGTGGACCATCTACAATGATTTGGATCGATTTCAAGATCAGGAATACATGAAAAACACCAGCGTAATCCTAACCAACGCATTTATGATCAAAACTCGCAAATGTAGTTTCAGAGTGAAACTGGAGATGATTGTTGTGGCCAAATAATCCAAAATAATCTAAAACCCTTAACCTACAAGTTTCAAAGTTGCGCGGTGCATATCTTTACCTGCGTACCTAGAAATGCGTTTGAACCTTATCCGGATCTGACCAAAAGGGTTCGAAAGCCTACAGGTACCATTTCAGAGGAGAACTGGACATGCGTATTGCTGCCAAAAGATTCGTAACGCCCAAAAATTCTTAACTCGCAAGTTTGAAAGTCTTGCGGTGCGTATTTCCATGTGCGCGATTCCCGGAATAATGTTAATATACGAAGAGCTGACCTGGAGGCTCTAAATTAGGATGGAATTACCAAAATTCATAACATTTGGACACCTGCACCCCATCCCGTTCATTAGATAAGTCGGTGATAGCACACTCAATTGTATCGGCCAAGCCTCTTTCCAATCTATTTGAGATTCACAATTGTCGGGGCTTAAATTTGCACCCATGATAAAACAGTATGTAGCGGTTCATCTACGACGATTTGGATCGATTTCAAGATCAGGAATACCCGAAAAACACCACCGCAACCCTAACCCGCGCAGTTGTGACCAAAACCTGCAAATGTCATTTCGGAGTGAAACAAGACATGTATATTGCCGCCAAATAATCCGAAATGCCCTAAAACCCTTACCCTACAAGTTTCAAAGTCACGCGATACATATCTTTACCTGCGTTGCTCGAAATGCATTTGACCCTTGTCCAGAGCTGACTGAAAGGGTCCAAAAGCTTACAGGTACCATTTCAAAACGGAACTGGACATGCGTATTGCTGCCAAATGATCCAGAACCCCCAAAAATACTTACCTCACAACTTTGAAAGTCTTGCGGCACGTATTTCTATGTGCGCGCTTCTCGGAACAACGTTAATATATGAATAACAAACCCAGAGGCTTCAAATTAGGAAGGAATTACCAAAATTCGTAACATCTGGACCTTTGCACACCATCCCGTTCATTTAATAGGTCGATGATAGCACACTCAATTATATCGGGCAAGCCTCTTTCCAATCTAATTTAGATTCACAACTGTTGGGGCTCACATTTGTACCCATGATAAAACAGTATGTAGTGATCCATCTACGATGATTTGGATCGATTTCAAGATAAGATATACCCGGAAAAACACCAGCGCAACCCTAACCCGCACAGTTATGACCAAAACCCACAAATGTTGTTCCGGAGCGAAACTGAACATGCGTATTGCCGCCAAATTATCCGAAATACCCTAAAATCCTTAACCTACAAGTTTCAGGGTCGCGCGGTGCATATATCTACCTGTGCACCTCGAAATGCGTGTGACCCTTGTCCGGAGCTGACCGAAACGGTCCGAAAGGCTACTGGTACCATTTCAGAGCGAAACTTGACATGCGTATTGGCTGCCAAATGATCCGTAACGCCTAAAAATTCTTAACTCGCAAGTTTGAAAGTCTTGCGGTGCGTATTTCCATGTGCGTGCTTTCCGAAACAACGTTCCTAAACGAAGAGCCAACCCGGAAGCTTCAAATTAGGAAGGAATTACCAAAAGTCGTAACACCTGGACCTCTGCATCCCATCCCGTTCATACGATAGGTCGATGATAACACACTCAATTGTATCGGCCAAGCCTCTTTCCAATCTAATTGAGATTCGCAACTGTTAGGGCTCAAATTTGTTCTCAAGATAAAACAGAATGTAGCGGTCCATTTACGACAATTTAGATCGATTTCAAGTTCAGGAATACCCGAAAAAAATTACGGAACCCTAACCCATGTAGTTGTGACCAAAACCTGCAAATGTCATTTCGGAGCCGAACTAAACATGAGTATTGCCGCCAAATAATCTGAAACACTCTAAAACTTTTAACCTACATGTTTCAAAGTCGTGCGATACATATCTTTAACTGCGCACCATGAAATGCATTTGACCCTTGTCCGGAGCCGACAGAAAGGGTCCGAAATCTTACAAGTACCATTTCAGAGTGGAACTGGAAATGCGTATTGCAGCCAAATGATTCGGAACGCCTAAAAATACTTAACTCAAAACTTTGAAAGTCCTGCGATGCGTATTTCCATGTGCGCGCTTCTCGGGACAACGTTAATATATGAAGAGCCAAGCCGGAGGCTCCAAATTATAAGGAATTACCAAAATTCATAACATCTGGACATCTGCACCCCATCCCGTTGATTAGATAAGTCGGTGATAGCATACTCAATTGTATCGGCCAAGCCTCTTTTTCCAATCTATTTGAGATTCACAACTGTCGGGGCTTAAATTTGCACCCATGATAAAACAGTATGTAGCGGTTCATCTAAGACGATTTGGATCGATTTCAAGATCAGGAATACCCGAAAAACACCAGCGCAACCTTAACCCGTGCAGTTGTGACCAAAACCTGCAAATGTCATTTCGGAGCAGAATTGGACATGAGTATCGTCTCCAAATAATCTGAAATACTCCAAAACCCTTAACCTACAAGTTTCAAAGTCGCGTGATGCATATCTTTACCTGCGCACCATGAAATGCATTTGACCTTTGACCGGAGCCGACCGAAAGGGTCCGAAAGCTTACAGGTACCATTTCAGAGCGGAACTGAAAATGTGTATTGCTGCCAAATGATCCGGAAGGGCCAAAAATACTTAACTCAAAACTTTAAAAGTCTTGCGGTGCGTATTTCCATGTGCGCGCTTCTCCGAACAACGTTAATATATGAAGAACCAAGACGGAGGCTCCAAATTAGGATGGAATTACCAAAATTCAGAACATCTGGACATCTGCACCCCATCCCGTTCATTAGATAAGTCGGTGATAACACACTCAATTGTATCGGCCAAGCCTCTTTCCAATCTAATTGCGATTCACAACTGTTGGGGCTCAAATTTGCACCCATGATAAAACGGTATGTAGCGGTTCATCTACGGCGATTTGGATCGATTTCAAGATCAGGAATACCCGAAAAACACCAGAGCAATGCTAACCCACGCAGTCATGACCAAAACCTCCAAATGTCGTCCTGGAGCAAAACTGGACATGCGGATTGCCGCCAAATAATCCGAAATACCCTAAAACCCTTAACCTACAAGTTTCAAATTCGCGCGGTGCATATCTTTACCTGCGCACTTCGAAATGTGTTCGACCCTTTTTTCTAGCTGATCGAAAGGGTTCGAAAGCCTACAGGTACCATTTTAGAGCAGAACTGGACATGCGTATTGCTGCCAAATGATTTGTAACGCTCAAAAATTCTTAACTCGCAAGGTTGGAAGTCTTGTGGTGCATATTTCCATGTGCGCGCTTCCTGGAACAACGTTAATATATGAAGAGCTGACCCGGAGGGTCCAAATTAGGAAGGAATTACCAAAATTCGTAACATCTAGACATCTGCGCCCCATCCCATTCATAATGTAGGTCGATGATAGCACACTCAATTGTCTCGGGCAAGCCTCTTTCCAATCAAATTTAAATTCACAACTGTTGGGGCTCAAATTTGCACCCATGATAAAATAGTATGTAATGATCCATCTACGATGATTTGGATTGATTGCAAGATAAAATATACCAGGAAAAACACCGGCGCAACCCTAACCTGCGCAGTTGTGACCAAAACCCACATATGTCGTTCCGGAGTGAAACTGGACATGCGTATTGCCGCCAAATAATCCGAAATACCCTAAAAACCTTAACCTGCAAGTTTCAGGGTCGCGCGGTGCATACAGTTACCTGTGCACTTTGAAATGCATGTGACCCTTGTTCGGAGCTGAACGAAACGGTCCAAAAGGCTACGGGTACCATTTCAGAGCTAAACTTGACATGCGTTTTGGCTACCAAATGATCCGTAACGCCCGAAAATGCTTAACTCGCAAGTTTAAAAGTCTTGTGGTGCATATTTCCATGTACGTGCTTTCGGAAACAACATTCCTATATGAAGAGCCGACCCGGAAGCTCCAAATTATAAAGCAATTACCAAAAGTCGTAACATCTGGATCTCTGCATCCCATCGCGTTCATAAGATAGGTCGATGATAACACACTCAATTGTATCGGCCAAGCCTCTTTCCAATGTAATTGAGATTTGCAACTGTTAGGGATCAAATTTGCTCCCAAGATAAAACAGTATGTAGCGGTCCATTTACGACAATTTGGATAGATTTCAAGATCAGGAATACCCGAAAAACACCAGCGGAACCCTAACCCGTGCAGTTGTGACCAAAACCTGCAAATGTCATTTCGGAGCGGAACTGGACATGAGTATTGCCGCCAAATAATCTGAGATACTCTAAAACCCTTAACCTATAGTTTCAAAGTCGCGCGCACGATACATATGTTTACCTGTGCACCACGAAATGCACTTGACCCTTGTCCGGAGCTGACCGAAAGGGTCCGAAAGCTTACAGGTACCATTTCAGAGACGAATTGGAAATGCGTATTGTTGCCAAATGATCCGGAAAGCCTAAAAATACTTAACTCAAAACTTTGAAAGTCTTGCAGTGCATATTTCCATGTGCACGCTTCCCGAAACAACGTTTATATATGAAGAGCCAAGCCGGAGGCTCCAAATTAGGAAGAAATTACCAAAATTCATAACATCTAGACATCTGCACCCCATCCCCTTCATTAGATAAGTCGGTGAAAGCACACTCAATTGTATCGGCCAAGCCTCTTTCCAATCTAATTGCGATTCACAACTATTGAGGTTCAAATTTCCACCCATGATAAAACAGTATGTAGCGGTTCATCTAGGACGATTTGGAGCGATTTCAAGATTAGGAATACCCGAAAAACACCCGCGCAATCTTAACCCATGCAGTTGTGACCAAAACCTGCAAATGTCATTTCAGAGCGGAACTGGACATGAGTATTGCTGCCAAATAATCTTTAATACTCCAAAACCCTTAACCTACAAGTTTCAAGGTCGCGCGATGCATATCTTTACCTGCGCACCACGAAATGCATTTGACCCTTATTCGTAGCCGACCGAAAGGGTCCGAAAGCTTACAGGTACCATTTCAGAGCGGAACTAGAAATGCATATTGCTGCTAAATGATCCGGAACGCCCAAAAATACTTAACTCAAAACTTTGAAAGTCTTGCGGAGCGTATTTCCATGTGCGCGCTTCCCCGAACAACGTTAATATAAAACCCTTAACCTACAAGTTTTAAAATCGCGCGATGCAAATCTTTACCTACGCACGACGAAATGCATTTGACCCTTGTCCGGAGCCGACTGAAAGGTTCTAAAAGCTTACAGGTACCATTTCAGAGTGGAATTGGAAATGTGTATTACTGCCAAATGATCCGGAACGCCCAAAAATACTTAACTCAAAACTTTAAAATTCTTGCGGTGCATATTTCCATGTGGGCGCTTCCCCGAACAACATTAATACAAAACCCTTAACCTACAAGTTTCAAAGTCGCGCGATGCATATCCTTACCTGCGCACCACAAAATGCATTTGACCCTTGTCCGGAGCCAACCGAAAGGGTCCAGAAGCTTATAGGTACCATTTCAGAGCGGAACTGGAAATGCGTGTTGATGCCAAATGATCCGGAACTGCCCAAAAATACTTAACTCAAAACTTTAAAAGTCTTGCGGTGTGTATTTCCATGTGCGCGCTTCCCCGAACAATGTTAATATATGAAGAGCCCATCCGGATGCTCCAAATTAGAAAGGAATTACCAAAATTCATAACATCTGGACATCTGCACCCCGTCCCGTTCATTAATTAAGTCGGTGATAGCACATTCAATTGTATCGGCCAAGCCTCTTTCCAATTTAATTGCGATTCACAACTATTGGCGCTCAAATTGGCACCCATGATAAAACAGTATGTAGCGATCCATCTACGACAATTACAATCGATTTCAAGATCAGGAATACCCGAAAAACACCAGCGCGACCCTAACCCGCGCAATTGTGAACAAAACCTACAAATGTCATTTTGGAGTGGAACTGGCCATGCGTAATGCCACCAAATAATCCGAAATACCCAAAAACCCTTAACCTACAAGTTTCAAAATCGCGCGGTGCATATCTTTACCTGCGCACCTCGAAATGCGTTTGACCCCTGTCCGGAGCTAACCAAAAGGGTCCGAAAGCCTACTGGTACCATTTCAGAGTGAAACTGGACATAAGTATTGCTGCCAAATGATCCGAAATGCCCAAAAATGCTTAACTAACAAGTTTGAAAGTCTTGCGGTGTGTATTTTCATGTGCGCGCTCCCCAGAACAACGTTAATATACGAAGAACCAACCCGGAGGCTCCAAATTAGGAAGGAATTACCAAAATTTCTAACATCTGGACCTCTGCACCCCATCCCGTTAATAAGATAGGTCGATGATAACACACTCAATTGTATCGGCCAAGCCTCTTTCCAATCTAATTGAGATTCAAAACTGTTGGGGCTCAAATTTGCACCCATGATAAAACAGTATTTACCGATCCATCTACGACGATTTGGATTGATTTCAAGTTCAGGAATACCTGAAAAACGCCAGCGCCACCCTAATTCGCGCAGTTGAGAACGAACCTGCAAATGTCGTTTCGCAACGAAACTGGACATGCATATTGCCGCCAAATAATTCGAATTACCCTAAATCCCTTAACCTACAAGTTTCAAAGTCTCGTGATGCATATCTTTACCTACGCACCTCGAAATGCATTTGACCATTGTTTGGAGCTGACTGAAAGGGTCCGAAAGCTTACATGTACCATTTCAGAGCAAAACTGGACATGCATATTGTTGTCAAATGATCCAGAACACCCAAAAATGCTTAACTCACAACTTTGAAAGTCTTATGGTGCATATTTCGATGTGCGCAATTCCCGGAACAATGTTCATATATGAAGAGCCAACTCAAAGGTTCTGAATTGGGAAGGAATTTCCAAAAGTCGTAACATCTGGACCTTTGCACCCTATCCCATTCATTTGATAAGTCGATGATAGCACACTCAATTGTATCGGGCAAGCCTCTTTCCAATCTAATTTAGATTCACAACTGTTGGGGCTCAAATTTGTACCCATGATAAAACAATATGTAGCAATCTATCTACGATGATTTGGATTGATTTCAAGATCAGGAATACCCAAAAAAACAACAGCGCAACCCTAACCCGCGCGGTGTGACCAAAACGAACAAATGTCGTTTCAAAGCGAAACTATACAAGCGTATTGCCGCCTAATAATTCAAAATTCCCTAACACCCTTATCCTGCAAGTTTTAAAGTCACGCGGTGCATATCTTTACCTGCGCACCTCGAAATGCTTTTGGCCCTTGTCCAGAGCTGACCGAAAGGGTCTGAAAGCCTACAGCTACCATTTGAGAGCGGAATTGGACATGTGTATTGCTGCCAAACAATTCGGAACGCCCAAAAATGCTTAACTCATAAGTTTGAAAGTCTTACAGTGCGTATTTCCATGTGCGCGGTTTTCGGAACAACGTTCCTATAGGAAGAGCCAACCCGAAGGCTCAAAATTAAGAAGGAATTATCAAAATTTGTAACATCTGGACCTCTACACCCCATCCCGTTCATTTGATAGGTCGATGATAGCACACTCAATTATATCGGCCAAGCCTCTCTCCAATCTAATTGAAATTCGCAATTGTTGGGGCTCAAATATGCACCCATGATAAAACCGTATGTAGCGGACCATCTAGGATGATTTTGATTGATTTCAAGATCAGTAATACACAAAAAACACCAGCGTAACCCTAACCCGCGCAATTGTGACCAAAACAAGCAAATGTAGTTTCGGTGCGAAACTGGAGATGATTATTGTGGCCAAATAATCCGAAATACCCTAAAACCTTTAACCTGCAAGTTTCAAAGTCGCGCGGTGCATATCTTTACCTGCGCACCTCGAAAGGCTTTTGACCTTTGTCCGGAGCTGACTGAAAGGGTCTGAAAGCCTACAGCGTTACTATACGAAGAGCAGAGCCAAAGGCTCCAAAATAGGAAGGAATTACCAAAATTCGTAACATCTGGGCCTCTGCACCCCATCCCGTTCATTAGATAAATAGGTGATAGGACACTCAATTGTTTCGGCCAAGCCTCTTTCCAATCTAATTGCGATTCACAACTATTGGGGTTCAAATTTGCACCCATGATAAAACAGTATGTAGCGGTTCATCTACGGCGATTTGGATCGATTTCAAGATCAGTAACACCCGAAAAACACCATCGCAATGCTAACCCGCGCAATTGTGAACAAAACCTGCAAATGTCGTTTCAGAGTAGAACTGGCCATGCGCAATGCCGCCAAATAATTCGAAATACCAAAAAACCCTTAACCTACAAGTTTCAAAATCGCCCGGTGCATATCTTTACCTGCGCACCTCGAAATGCATTTGACCCCTGTCCGGAGCTGACCAAAAGGGTCCGAAAGCCTACAGGTACCATTTCAGAGAGGAATTGGACATGCGTATTGCTGCCAAATGATCTGAAACGACCAAAAATGCTTAACTAACAAGTTTAAAAGTCTTACGGTGCATATTTTCATGTGCGCGCTTCCCGGAACAACGTTAATATACGAAGAGTCAACCCAGAGGCTCCAAATTAGGAAGAATTACCAAAATTCCTAACATCCGGACTTCTACACCCCATCCCGTTCATAAGATAGGTTGATGATAGCACACTCAATTGTATCGGTCGAGCCTCTTTCCAATCTAATTGAGATTCACAACTGTTAGGGCTCAAATTTGCACCCATAATAAACCTGTATGTAGCGTTCCACATACGACGATTTGGATCGATTTGAAGATCGGGAATACCAGAAAAACACTAGCACAACCCTAACTCGCGCCGTTGTGACCAAAACATGCAAATGTCTTTTTGGAGCGAAATTGGACATGTGTATTGTCGCCAAATAATCTGAAATCCCCTTAAACTCTTAACCTACAAGTTTGAAAGTCACGCGATGCATATCTTTACCTGCGCACCTCGAAATGTATTTAACCCTTGTTCAGAGATGACCTAAAGGGTCCGAATGCTTATAGGTATCATTTCAGAGCTGAACTGGACATGCGTATTGCTGCCAAATTATCCGAAACCGCCAAAAATGCTTAACTCACAACTTTAAAAGTCTTGCGGTGCATATTTTCATGAGTGCGTTTCCCGCAAAAATGTTACTACACGAAGAGCCGAGCAGGAGGCTCCAAAATAGGAACGAATTACCAAAATTCGTAACATCTAGACCTCTGCACCCAATCTCGTTCATTTGATAGATCGGTGATAGCACACTCAATTATATCGGCCAAGCCTCTTTCCAATCTAATTGCTATTCACAACTATTGAGGCTCAAATTTGGACCCATGATAAAACAGTGTGTAGCGGTTCATCTACGACGATTTGGATCGATTTCAAGATCAGGAATACCCAAAAAACACCAGTGCAATTCTAACCCGCACAGTTGTGAATAAAACCAGCAAACGTCATTTCGGAGTGAAACTGGACATGCGTATTGCCGCCAAATAATTCGAAATACCTTAAAACCCTTAACCTACAAGTTTTGAAGTCGCGCGATGCATATCTTTACTCGTGCACCTCGAAATGCATTTGACCCTTGTCCGGAGCGGACAGAAAGGATCCGAAAGCTTATAGGTATCATTTCAAAGCGGAACAGGACATGCGTATTACTGCCAAATGATCCAGAACGTCCAAATGCTTAACTCACAACTTTGAAAGTCTTGCGGTGTGTATTTCCATGTGTGCAATTCCCGGAACAATGTTCATATACGAAGAGCCAACCCGGAGGTTTCAAATTAGGATGGAATTTTCAAAAGTCATAACATCTGGACCTCTGCACCCCATCCCATTCATTTGATAGGTCGATTAAGAGCGGAACTGGGCATGCGTATTGCTGCCAAGTGATCCGTTATGCCCATAAATGCTTAACTCATAGGTTTGAAAGTCTTGCACTGTATTTCCATGTGTGCCCTTCCCTGGACAACATTCCTATACGAAGCGCCGACCCAGAGGCTCCAAATTAGGAAGGAATTACCAAAACTCGTAACATTTGGACCTCTGCACCACGTCCCATTCATTTGATAGGTCAATAATAGCACACTCAATTGTATCCGCCAAGCCTCTTTCCAATCTAATTGAGATTCACAACTGTTGGGGCTCAAATTTGGACCCATGATAAAACAGTATGTAACGGTCCATCTACGACGATTTGGATCGATTCCAAGATCAGGAATACCCGAAAAACACCTGCGAAACCCTAACCCGCACAGTTGTGACCAAAACCCGTAAATGTCATTTTGAAGCGAAACTGTACGTGCATATTGCCGCCAAATAATCCGAAGTACCCTAAAACCCATATAACGTACAAGTTTCAAAGTCGTGCGGTGCATATCTTTACCTGCGCACCTCGAAATGCGTTTAACCCTTTTCCGAAGCTAACCGAAAGGGTTCGAAAGCCTATAAGTACCAATTAAGAGCGGAACTGGACATGCATATTGCTTACAAATGATCCGTAATGCCCATAAATGCTTAACTCAAAGGTTTGAAAGTCTTGCAATGTGTATTTCCATGTGCGCCCTTCACTGGACAACATTCCTATACGAAGCCCGGAGTCATCAAGAGATCAAAGTAAAACCAAACTAGTACTTGATTCAAACTCATATTGAACTAAAATTCTTCAATTAAAACATAAAAGGAAACCTAGGTTGCATCAATCCATCAAAAACAAATCAAAAGCTTCACCTCTTAGTCCTAGCTAAGAGGTTTTAGTTCATCTCTAACATCCTTGAACTAGAAGCCTCAAAAACATAAAAACTACTAAAACAGGAAGAAAACTAAGAAAACATGAAGTAGAATCCGTCTCCCAAGAAATCCCCACGTCCTAGCATGCTCTGGTATGAAGAGAAGAAGTCCTTTTATAGCTTGGAGGCTTCCATTCCGTAAGAAACTTCAAGATTTCGCGTAAGGATACGCACTTGCGCAGAGAAATTCGGCGCCCGATTTAGAAACTGCCCGTTTTTGCATGGCCGACCGGTCGCACGACCGGTCGGACTGGCCTGGCTAACCCGTCACGATCGGTCGGACCTGTTAGTCCCATCAGTCCAGCGAGCTATGGAACCCCTCAGACCTGTTGGCCGACCGGTCATGACCGGTCGGACTGGTTAGTTTCTCTGTCCAGTGCGTCTTCAATGATGTGGCCGACCGGTCGCATAACCGGTCTAGGACCTTTTACTCTTCATTTCTTTCTTTGTTTCTTCTTTTCTCTTCTCTCCTTGCTTTGTCTTTCTTTGATCCTCCTTCATCCTTCATCCAATGGCTCTAACTAGCCTCTTTTGGTCTTCAATGCTTGTAAGGAGCTCTATTTAGCCTTGAATCACTGAAATCTCCATCGTGTTCCTACAATCACCAATCATGCATTAGAGTAGTCCTTTAAACATGTAAACCGTGCATAATGAGTGATGAATTGGGGTTAGAATATGCACAATTAAGAACTTAACAAACAGCACAACCCTAACTCGCGCAAGTGTCACCAAAACTCGCAAATGTCGTTTCGGAGCGAAACTGGAGATGCGTATTGCAGCCAAATAAGCCGAAATACCCTAAAACCCTTAACCTCTAAGTTTCATGGTCACACAGTGCATATCTTTACCTGCACACCTCGAATGTGTTTGACCCTTATCGGGAGCTAACCGGAAGGGTCCGAAAGCCTACAGGTACCATTTTAGAGCAGAACTGGACATGCGTATTCATGTCAAAAGATTCGTAACGCCCAAAATTGCTTAACTCGAAAGTTTTAAAGTCTTGCGGTACGTATTTCCATGTGCGTGCTTCCTGGAACAACGTTCCAATATGAAGAGCCGAACCGAAGACTCCAAATTAGGAAGGAATTACCAAAATTCGTAACATCTAGACCTCTGCACCCCATACCGTTCATTTTATAGGTCGATGATACCACACTCAATTGTATCCGCCAAGCCTCTTTCCAATCTAATTGAGATTCACAACTGTTGGAGCTCAAATTTGCACCCATGATAAAACAGTATGTAGCGGTCCATCTACGACGATTTCGATCGATTTCATGACTAGGAATACCCGAAAACACCAGCGCAACCCTAACCCGCGCAATCGTGACCAAAACTCACAAATGTCATTCCGGACCGAAACTGGAGATGCGTATTGCGGCCAAATAATCCGAAATACCCTAAAACCCTTAACTCGCAAGTTTCAAAGTCGCGCGTTGCATATCGTTACCTGCGCACCTCGAAATGCATTTGACCCTTGTCTAGAGCTAACCAAAAGGGTCCAAAATCCTACAGGTACCATTTCGAAGTGGAACTTGGCATGTGTATTGCTGCCAAATGATCCAGAATGCCTAAAAATGCTTAACTTACAAGTTTGAAAGTCTTGCGTGCGTATTTCCATGTGCACGCTTCTCGGAACAATGTACCTATATGAAGAGCCGACACGGAGGCTCCAAATTAGGAAGCAATTACTAAAATTCGTTACATCTGGACCTCTGCACCGCATCCCGATCGATGATAGCACACTCAATTGTATCAGCCAAGCCTCTTTCCAATCTAATTAAGATTCACAATTGTTGGGTCTGAAATTTGCACCCATGATAAAACAGTATGTAGCGATCCATATATGACGATTTGGATCGATTTCAAGATCAGGAATACCCGAAAAACACCAGCGCAACCCTAACCCGCACAATTGTGACCAAAACCTAAAAATGTCATTTCGGAACGAAATTGGACATGCTTATTGCTACCAAATGATCTGGATTGCCCAAAAATACTTAACTCACAAGTTTGAAAGTCTTGCGGTGCGTATTTCCATGTGCGTGCTTCCCGAAACAACGCTAATAAACGAATAGCCGACCCGAAGGCTCCAAATTACGAAGGAATTACCAAAATTTGCAACATCTGGACATCCGTATTAATGCCAAATGATCCGTAACGACCAAAATTGCTTAACTCGAAAGTTTGAAAGTCTTGCGGTGAGTATTTC
Organism: Liriodendron chinense; assembly: GCA_003013855.2. NCBI lineage: Eukaryota > Viridiplantae > Streptophyta > Magnoliopsida > Magnoliales > Magnoliaceae > Liriodendron > Liriodendron chinense. The sequence continues at coordinate 7,753,688 of ML058408.1, forward strand.
CATGTGCGTGCTTTTCAGAACAACGTTCCTATACGAAGAGTTGACCCGGAGACTCCAAATTAGGAAGGAATTACCAAAATTTGTAACATCTGGACCTCTGCACCCCATCACGTTCATTTGGTAGGTCGATGATAGCACACTCAATTGTATCCACCAAGCCACTTTCCAATCTAATTGAGATTCACAACTATTGGTGCTCAAATTTGGACCCATGACAAAATAGTACGTAGCAGTCCATCTACAACGATTTGGATCAGGAATACCCGAAAAGCACCAGCGCAACCCTAACCCGCACAGTTGTGACCAAAACCCGTAAATGTCGTTTCGAAGTGAAACTGGACATGCCTATTGTCGCCAAATAATCCAAAATACCCTAAAACCCTTAACCAACAAGTTTCAACATCGCGTGATGCATATCTTTACCTGCGCACCTCGAAATGCGTTTGACCCTTGCTCGGAGCTGACCGAAACGGTCCGAAAGCTTATCGGTACCATTTCAGAATGGAACTGGACATGCGTATTACTGCCAAATGATCCGGAACGCCCAAAAATGGTTAACTCACAACTTTTAAAGTCTTGCGATGCGTATTTCCATGTGTGCGCTTTTCGGAACAACGTTCCTATACGAAGAGCCGACCCAGAGGTTCCAAATTAGGAAGGAATTACCAAAAGTCATAACATCTGGACCTCTGCACCCCATCCCCTTCATTTGATAGGTCGATCATAGCACACCCAATTGTATCGGGCAAGCCTCTTTCCAATATAAAAAAGATCCACAACTGTTGGGTCTCAAATTTACACCCATGATAAAACAGTATATAGCGATCCATTTATGACGATTTGGATCGATTTCAAGATCAGGAATACCCAGAAAACACCAGAGCAACCCTAACCCGCACAGTTGTGACCAAAACCCACAAATGTCGTTTCGGAGCGAAACTGGACATGCTTATTGCTGCCAAATGATCTGGATCGCCCAAAAATGCTTAGCTCACAAGTTTGAAAGTCTTGCCGTGCGTATTTCCATGTGCGCGCTTCCTGAAACAATGTTTATAAATGAATAGCCGACCCTAAGGCTCCAAATTATGAAAGAATTACCAAAATTTGCAACATCTGGACCTCTGCACCCCATCCCGTGGACGATGATAGCACACTCAATTGTATCGGCCAAGCCACTTCCCAATATAATTGAGAATCACAACTGTTGGGGCTCAAATTTGGACCCATGATAAAACAGTATGTTGCGGTCCATCTACAACGATTTGGATCGATTCCAAGATCAGGAATACCCGAAAAACACCTACGAAACCCTAACCCGCGCAATTGTGACCAAAACCCGCAAATGTCGTTTCGAAGTGAAACCGTACGTGCGTATTGCCGCCAAATAATCCGAAATACCCTAAAACCCATATAACATACAAGTTTCAAAGTCGTGCGGTGCATATCTCTACCTGCGCACCTTGAAATGCGTTTGACCCTTTTCCGAAGCTGACCAAAAGGGTTCGAATGCCTACAAGTACCAATTAAGAGCAGAACTGGACATGCGTATTGCTACCAAATGATCCGTATTGCCCATAAATGCTTAACTCACAGGTTTGAAAGTCTTGTAATGCGTATTTCCATGTGTGCCCTTCCCTGGACAACATTTCTATATGAAGAGCCAACCCGAAGGCTCCAAATTAGGAAGGAATTACCAAAATTCGTAATATCTGGATCTCTGCACCCCATCCCGTTCATTTGATTGGTCGGTGATAGCGCACTTAATTGTATCAGCCAAGCCTCTATCTAATCCAATTGAGATTCACAACTTTTGAGGCCCAAATTTGCACCCATGAAGAAACAGTATGTAAGCAGTTCGCCTACGACGATTTCTATCTATTTCAAGATCACGAATACCCGAAAAACACCAACGCAACCCTAACCAACGTTGTCGTGACCAAAACCATCAAATGTCATTTTGGAGTGAAACTGTACATGCGTATTGCCGCCAAATAATCCGAAATACCCTAAAACCCATATAACCTACAACTTTCAAAATCGTGCAGTGCATATCTTTACCTGCGCACCTCAAAATGCATTTGACCCTTTTCCAAAGCTGACCGAAAGGGTCCGAAAGACTACAGGTACCAATTAAGAGCGAAACTGGACATACGTATTGCTGCCAAATGATCCGTAACACACATAAATGCTTAACTCACAAGTTTGAAAGTCTTGCGGTGTGTATTTTCATGTGCGAGCTTCCCGAAACAATGTTCCTATACGAAACGCCGACCCGGAGGCTCCAGATTAGGAAGGAATTTCCAAAACTCGAAACATCTGGACCTCTTCACCCCATCTCATTCATTTGATAGGTCGATCATAGCACACTCAATTGCATCCGCCAAGCCTCTTTCCAATCTAATTGAGATTCACAACTGTTGGGGCTCAAATTTGGACCCACGATAAAACCATATGTAATAGTGCATCTACAACGATTTGGATCGATTTCAAGATCAAGAATACCCGAAAAATACCAGCACAACCCTAACCCGCGCAGTTGTAACCAAAACCCGCAAATGTCGTTTCGGAACGAAACTGGACAAGCATATTGTCGCCAAATAATCTGAAATACCCTAAAACCCTTAACCAACAAGTTTCAACGTCGCGTGATGCATATCATTACCTGTGCACCTCGAAATGCGTTTGACCCTTACTCCGAGCATACCGAAACGGTCGGAAAGCTTATCGGTACCATTTCAGAGTGGAATTGGACATGCGTATTGCTGCCAAATGATCCAGAACGCCCAAAAATGCTTAACTCACAAGTTTGAAAGTCTTGCGGTGCGTATTTCCAAGTGTACGCTTTTCGGAACAACGTTCCTGTTCGAAGACCCGACCCGGAGGTTCCAAATTAAGAAGGAATTACCAGAAGTCATAACATCTGCACCTCTGCACCCCATCCCCTTCATTTGATAGGTCGATCATAGCACACCCAATTGTATCGGGCAAGCCTCTTTCCAATATAATAAAGATCCACAACTGTTGGGTCTCAAATTTGCACTCATGATAAAACAGTATGTAGCGATCCATATATGACGATTTGGATCGATTTCAAGATCAGGAATACCCGAAAAACACCAGCGCAACCCTAACACGCACAGTTGTGATCAAAACCCACAAATGTCATTTCGGAGCAAAACTGGACATGCTTATTGTTGCCAAATGATCTGAATCGTCCAAAAATGCTTAACTCACAAGTTTAAAAGTCTTGCGATGCGTATTTCCATGTGTGGGCTTTTCGGAACAACGTTCCTATACGAAGAGCCGACCCGGAGGTTTCAAATTAAGAAGGAATTACCAGAATTCATAACATCTAGACCTCTGCACCCCATCCCCTTCATTTGATAGGTCGATGATATCACACCCAATTGTATCGGGCAAGCCTCTTTCCAATATAATTAAGATCCACAACTGTTGGGTTTCAAATTTCACCCATGATAAAACAATATGTAGCGATCCATATACGACGATTTGGATCGATTACAAGATCAGGAATACCCAAAAAACACCAGGGTAACCCTAACCCGCGCAGTTGTGACCAAAAGCAACAAATGTCGTTTCGGAGCGAAACTAGAGATACGTATTATGACCAAATAATCTGAAATACCCTAAAACCCTTAACCTTTAAGTTTTAAAGTCGCGCGGAGCATATCTTTACTTGCGCACTATCGAAATGCATTTGACCCTTGTCTGGAGCTAACCGAAAGGGTCCGAAAACCTACAGGTATCATTTCAGAGTGGAACTAGATATGCGAAATGCTGCCAAATGATCCAGAATGCACAAAAATGCTTAACTCACAATTTTGAAAGTCTTGCGGCGCGTATTTCTATATGAGCGCTTCCCGGAACAACGTTCCTATACAAAGAGCTGACCTGAAGGCTCCAAATTACGAAGGAATTACCAAAATTCAAAATATCTGGACCTCTGCACTCCATCCCGTTCATTTGATAGGTCGGTGATAGCAAACTTAATTGTATCGGCCAAGCCTCTATCTAATCTAATTGAGATTCACAACTTTTGGGGCTCAAATTTGGACCCATGATAAAACAGTATGCCGCGGTTCATCTTCGACGATTTCGATCGATTTCAAGATTAGGAATACCCGAAAAACACCAGCGCAACCCTAACCAGCGTAGTCGTGACCAAAACCATCAAATGCCGTTTCGGAGTGAAACTATACGTGCATCTCGTCGCCAAATAATCCGAAATACCCTAAAACCCATATAACCTACAACTTTCAAACTCGTGCTGTGCATATCTTTACCTGCGCACCTCGAAATGCGTTTGACCCTTTTCCGAAGCTGACCGAAAGGGTCCGAAAGCCTACAGGTACCAATTAAGAGCGGAATTGGACATACGTATTGCTGCCAAATGATCCGTAATGCACATAAATGCTTAACTCACAAGTTTGAAAGTCTTGCAGTGCGTATTTCCATGTGCGAGCTTCCTGAAACAACATTCCTACACGAAGCGCTGACTCGAAGGCTCCAGATTAGGAAGGAATTTCCAAAACTCGAAACATCTGGACCTCTGCACCACATCCCATTCATTTGAAAGGTCGATGATAGCACACTCAATTGTATCGGCCAAGCCTCTTTCCAATCTAATTGAGATTCACAACTGTTGGGGCTCAAATTTTGACCCATGATAAAACAGTACGTAGCGGTCCATATACAATGATTTGGATCGATTTCAAGATTAGGAATACCCAAAAAACACCAGCACAACCCTAACTCGCGCAATTGTCACCAAAACCCACAAATGTCATTTCGGAGCGAAACTAGAGATGCGTATTGCAGCCAAATAATCCGAAATACCCCAAAACTCTTAACCTCCAAGTTTCAAAGTCCCGCGGTGCATATCTTTAGCTGCGCACCTCGAATGTGTTTAACCCTTGTCGGGAGCTAACCGGAAGGGTCTGAAAGCTTACAGGTACCATTTTAGAGGAGAACTGGACATCCGTATTGTTGCCCAATGATCCGTAACGCCCATAATTGCTTAACTCGCAAGTTTGAAAGTCTTGCGGTGCGTATTTCCATGTGCGTGCTTCCCGGAACAACGTTCCGATACAAAGAGTCGACTCGAAGACTCCAAATTAGGAAGGAATTACTAAAATTCGTAACATCTGGACCTCTGCACCCCATCCCGTTCATTTGGTAGGTCGATGATAGCACACTCAATTGTATACACCAAGCCTCTTTCCAACCTAATTGAGATTCACAACTGTTGGCACTCAAATTTGGACCCATGATAAAATAGTACGTAGCGGTCCATCTATGACGATTTGGATCAGGAATACCCAAAAAACACCAGCGCAACCCTAACCCGCGTAGTTGTGACCAAAACCCGCAAATGTCGTTTCGGAGCGAAACTGGACAAGCATATTGTCGTCAAATCATCCGAAATACCTTAGAACCCTTAACCTACAAGTTTCAACGCCGCGTGATGCATATCTTTTCCTGCGCACCTCGAAATGCGTTTAACCCTTGCTCGGAGCTGACCGAAACGGTCCGAAAGCTTACCGGTACCATTTCAGAATGGAACAGGACATGCGTATTACTGCCAAATGATCCGGAACGCCCAAAAATGTTTAACTCACAACTTTTAAAGTCTTGCGGTGCGTATTTCCATGTGTGCTCTTTTCGGAACAACGTTCCAATACGAAGAGCCGACCCAGAGGTTCCAAATTAGGAAGGAATTACCAGAAGTCATAACATCTGACCTCTGCACCCCATCCCCTTCATTTGATAGGTTGATAATAGCACACCCAATTGTATTGGGCAAGCCTCTTTCCAATATAATTAAGATCCACAACTGTTGGGTCTGAAATTTGCACCTATGATAAAACATTATGTAGCGATTCATTTATGTCGATTTGGATCGATTTCAAAATCAGGAATACCCAGAAAACACTAACGCAACCCTAACCCGCATAGTTGTGACCAAAACCCACAAATGTGGCATCGGAGCGAAACTAGACATGCTTATTGCTGCCAAATGATCTGGGTCGCCCAAAAATGCTTAGCTCACAAGTTTAAAAGTCTTGCGGTGCGTATTTCCATGTGCGCGCTTCCCGAAACAACGTTAATAAACGAATAGCTGACCCGAAGGCTCCAAATTACGAAGGAATTACCAAAATTTGCAACATCTGGACCAATGCACCCCATCCCGTTCCTTTGATAGGTCGATGATAGCACACTCAATTGTATCGGCCAAGCCACTTTCCAGTATAACTGAGAATCGCAACTGTTGGGGCTCAAATTTGTACCCATGATAAAATAGTTGGTAGCGGTCCATCTACGACGATTTGGATCAGGAATACCCGAACAATACTAACGAAACCCTAACCCGCGCAGTTGTGACCAATTAAGGGTTCGAAAGCCTACAAGTACCAATTAAGAGTGGAACTGGACATGCATATTGCTGCCAAATGATCCGTAATGCCCATAATTGCTTAACTCACAGGTTTGGAAGTCTTGCAATGCGAAGTTCCATGTGCGCCCTTCCCTGGACCACCTTCCTATACGAAGCACCGACTCGGAGGCTCCAAATTAGGAAGGAATTACCAAAACTCGTAACATCTGGACCTCTACACCCCATCCAATTCATTTGATAGGTCGATGATAGCACACTCAATTGTATCAGCCAAGCCTCTTTCCAATCTAATTGAGATTCACAACTATTGGGGCTCAAATTTGGACCCACGATAAAACAGTATGTAGCAGTGCATCTACAGCGATTTGGATTGATTTCAAGATCAGGAATACTCGAAAAACACCAGCGCAACCCTAACTCGCGCAATTGTCACCAAAACCCGCAAATGTCGTTTCGGAGCGAAACTGGAGATGCATATTGCGGCCAAATAAGCCGAAATTCCCTAAAACCCTTAACCTCTAAGTTTCAAAGTCGCGTAGTTCAATCTTTACCTACGCACCTCGAAATGTGTTTGACCCTTTTCAAGAGCTAACCAGAAGGTTCCGAAAGCCTACAGGTATCATTTTAGAGCAAAATGATTCGTAACGTCCAAAATTGCTTAACTCACAAGTTTGAAAGTCTTGCGGTACGTAATTCCATGTGCGCGCTTCCAGGAACAACGTTCCTATACGAAGAGCCGAACCGAAGACTCCAAACTAGGAAGGAATTACCAAAATACGTAACATCTGGACCTCTGCGCCCCATACCATTCAATTGGTAGGTCGATGATACCACACTCAATTGTATCCGCCAAGCCTCTTTCCAATTTAATTGAGATTCACAATGTTGGAGCTCAATATTGCACCCATGATAAAACAGTATGCAGCGGTCCTTCTACGACGATTTCGATCGATTTCATGACCAGGAATACCCGAAAAACACCAGCGCATCCCTAACCCGTGCAATCGTGACCAAAACTCAACAATGTTCATTTTGCAGTGAAACTAGAGATGCGTATTGCCGCCAAATAATCCGAAATACCCTAAAACCCTTAACCTTTAAGTTTTAAAGTCACACGGAGCATATCTTTACTTGCGCACTATCAAATGCGTTTGACCCTTGTCTGGAGCTAACCAAAGGGTTCGAAAACCTACAGGTATCATTTCAGAGCGGAACTAGATATGCGGAATGCTGCCAAATGATCCGGAATGCACAAAAATGCTTAACTCACTAGTTTGAAAGTTTTGCGGTGCGTATTTCCATATGAGTGCTTCCCGGAACAACGTTCCTAGACAAAGAGCCAACCTAAAGGCTCCAAATTAGGAAGCAATTACCAAATTTCATAATATCTGGACCTCTACACCCCATCTCGTTCATTTGATAGGTCGGTGATAGCGCACTTAATTGTATCGGCCAAGCCTCCATCTAATCTAATTGAGATTCACAACTTTTGGTTCTCATATTTGCACCCATGATAAAACAGTATGTCGCGGTTCATCTACGACGATTTCGATCGATTTCAAGATCAGGAATACCCGAAAAACACCAGCACAACCCTAACCAGCGTAGTTGTGACCAAAACCAACAAATGTCGTTTCAGAGTGAAACAATATGTGCTTATTGCCGCCAAATAATCCGAAATACCCTAAAACACATATAACCTACAACTTTCAAACTCGTGCTGTACATATCTTTACCTGCACACCTCGAAATGCGTTTGACCCTTTTCCGAAGCTGACCGAAAGGGTCCGAAAGCCTACAGTACCAATTAAGAGCGGAACTGGACATACGTATTGCTGCCAAATGATCCGTAACGCACATAAATTCTTGACTCACAAGTTTGAAAGTCTTGCGGTGCGTATTTCCATGTGCGAAATTCCCGGAACAACGTTCCTATATGAAGCACTGACACGAAGCTCCAGATTACGAAGGAATTTCCAAAACTCGAAACATCTGGACCTCTGCACCCCATCCCATTCATTTGATAGGTCGATGATAGCACACTCAATTGTATCGGCCGAGCCTCTTTCCAATCTAATGAGATTCATAACTGTTGGGGCTCAAATTTGGACCCATGATAAAATAGTACGTAGCGGTCCATCAACAACGATTTGGATCGATTTCAAGATTAGGAATACCCGAAAAACACCAGCACAACCCTAACTCGTGCAATTGTCACCAAAACCCATAAATGTTGTTTCAGAGAGAAACTGGAGATGCATAGTGCAGCCAAATAATCCAAAATACCTCAAAACCCTTAACCTCTAAGTTTCAAAGTCGCGCGGTGCATATCTTTAGCTGTGCACCTCGAATGTGTTTGACCCTTGTCGGGAGCTAACCGGAAGGGTCTGAAAGCTTACAAGTACCATTTTAGAGGAGAACTGGACATCTGTATTCATGCCAAATGATCCGTAACGCCCAAAACTACTTAACTCGTAAGTTTAAAAGTCTTGCGATGCGTATTTCCATGTGCGTGCTTCCCGGAACAACGTTCGATCAATTTCAAGATTAGGAATACCCGAAAAACACCAGCGCAACCCTAACCAGGGTGGTCGTGATCAAAACCATCAAATGTCGTTCCGGAGTGAAACTGTACGTGCGTATTGCTGCCAAATAATCCGAAATACCTTAAAACCCATATAACCTGCAACTTTCAAACTCATGTTGTGCATATCTTTACCTGCGGACCTCGAAATGCGTTTGACAATTTTTCGAAGCTGACCGAAAGGGTCCAAAATCCTACAAGTACCTATTAAGAGCGAAATTGGACATACGTATTGCTGCCAAATGATCCGTAACGCACATAAATGCTTAACTCACAAGTTTGAAAGTCTTGCAGTGCGTATTTCCATGTGCGAGCTTCTCAGAATAACGTTCCTACACGAAGCGCTGACTCGAAGGCTCCAGATTAGGAAGGAATTTCCAAAACTCGAAACATCTGGACCTCTGCACCCCATCCCATTCATTTAATAGGTCGATGATAGCACACTCAATTGTATCGGCCGAGCCTCTTTCCAATCTAATTGAGATTCACAACTGTTGGAGCTCAAAATTGCACCCATGATAAAACAGTATGTAGCGGTCCATCTACGACGATTTCGATCGATTTCATGACCAGGAATACCCGAAAAACACCAGTGCATCCCTAATCCACGCAATCGTGACCAAGACTCAACAATGTTCGTTTCGTAGTGAAACTAGAGATGCGTATTGCCGCCAAATAATCCGAAATACCCTAAAACCCTTATCCTTTAAGTTTTAAAGTCACGCGGAGCAGATCTTTACTTGCGCACAATCGAAATGCGTTTGACGCTTGTGTGGAGCTAACCAAAGGGTTCGAAAACCTATAGGTATCATTTCAGAGCGGAACTAGATATGCGGAATGCTGTCAAATGATCCGAAATGCACAAAAATGCTTAACTCACTAGTTTGAAAGTTTTACGGTCAGTATTTCCATATGAGTGCTTCCCGGAACAACGTTCCTAGACAAAGAGCCGACCTAAAGGCTCCAAATTAGGAAGGAATTACCAAAATTCATAATATCTAGACCTCTGCACCCCATCCCGTTCATTTGATAGGTCGGTGATAGCGCACTTAATTGTATCGGCCAAGCCTCCATCTAATCTAATTGAGATTCACAACTTTTGGTTCTCATATTTGTACCCATGATAAAACAGTATGTCGCGGTTCATCTACGACGATTTCGATCGATTTCAAGATCAGGAATACCCGAAAAACACCAGTGCAACCCTAACCAGCGTAGTTGTGACCAAAACCAACAAATGTCATTTCAGAGTGAAACAATACGTGCTTATTGCCGCCAAATAATCCGAAATACCCTAAAACCCATATAACCTACAACTTTCAAACTCATGCTGTGCATATATTTACCTACGCACCTCGAAATGCGTTTGACCCTTTTCCGAAGCTGACCGAAAGGGTGAGAAAGCCTACAGTACCAATTAAGAGTGGAACTGGACATAAGTATTACTGCCAAATGATCCGTAACATACATAAATTCTTAACTCACAAGTTTAAAAGTCTTGTGGTGCGTATTTCCATGTGCGAGCTTCCCGGAACAGCGTTCCTATATGAAGCGCTGACACGAAGCTCCAGATTACGAAGGAATTTTAGAAACTCGAAACATCTAGACCTCTGCACCCCATCCCATTCATTTCATAGGTCGATAATAGCACACTCAATTGTATCGGCCGAGCCTCTTTCCAATCTAATTGAGATTCATAGCTGTTGGGGCTCAAATTTGGACCCATGATAAAATAGTACGTAGCGGTCCATCAACAACGATTTGGATCGATTTCAAGATTAGGAATACCCGAAAAACACCAGCACAACCCTAACTCGTGCAATTGTCACCAAAACCCACAAATGTTGTTTCGGAGCGAAATTGGAGATGCGTAGTGCAGCCAAATAATCCAAAATACCTCAAAACCCTTAACCTCTAAGTTTCAAAGTCGCGCGGTGCATATCTTTAGCTGTGCACCACGAATGTGTTTGACCCTTGTCGGGAGCTGACCGAAAGGGTCCGAAAGCTTACAAGTACCATTTTAGAGGAGAACTGGACATCTGTATTCATGCCAAATGATCCGTAACGCCCAAAAGTGCTTAACTCGTAAGTTTAAAAGTCTTGCGATGCGTATTTTCATGTGCGTGCTACCCGGAACAACGTTCCTATACAAAGAGCCGACCCGGAGACTCCAAATTAGGAAGGAATTATCAAAATTCGTAACATCTGGACCTCTGCACCCCATCCCATTCATTTGGTAGGTCGATGATAGCACACTCAATTGCATCCGCCAAGCCTCTTTCCAATCTAATTGAGATTCACAACTGTTGGCGCTCAAATTCGGACCCGTGATAAAATAGTAAGTAGCGGCCCATCTACGACGATTTGGATCAGGAATACCCGAAAAACACCAGCGCAACCCTAAACCGTGCAATTGTGACCAAAACCAGCATATGTCGTTTCGGAAAGAAACTGGACAAGCATATTGTCGCCAAATAATCCGACATACGCTAAAACCCTTAACCTACAGGTTTCAACGTCGCGTAATGCATATCTTTACCTGCGCACCTCGAAATGATTTTGACCCTTGCTCGGAGCTGACCGAAACGGTCCGAAAGCTTACCGGTACCATTTCATAGTGGAACTGGACATGCGTATTGCTGCCAAATGATCCCGAACGCCCAAAAAAGCTTGACTCACAACTTTTAAAGTCTTGCGGTATGTATCTCCATGTGTGCGCTTTTCGGAACAATGTTCCTATACGAAGAGTCGACCCAGAGGTTCCAACTTAGGAAGGAATTACCAGAAGTCATAATGGACCTCTGCACCCCATCCCCTTCACTTGATAGGTCGATGATATCACACCCAATTGTATCGGGCAAGCCTCTTTCCAATATATTTAAGATCCACAACTGTTGGGTCTCAAATTTCATCAATGATAAAACAGTATGCAGCGATCCATATACGATGATTTAGATCGATTTCAAGATCAGGAATACCCAAAAAACACCAGCGTAACCCTAACCCACGCAGTGTGACTAAAAGAAACATATGTCATTTCAGAGCGAAACTAGAGATGCGTATTGTGACCAAATAATCCGAAATACCCTAAAACCCTTAACCTTTAAGTTTTAAAGTCGCGCGGAGCATATCTTTACTTGCGCACTATCGAAATGCCTTTGACCCTTGTCTGGAGCTAACCGAAAGGGTCCGAAAACCTACAGGTATCATTTCAGAGTGGAACTAGATATGCGAACTGCTGCCAAATGATCCAGAATGCACAAAAATGCTTAACTCACAATTTTGAAAGTCTAGCGGTGCGTATTTCCATATGAGCGCTTCCCGGAACAACGTTCCTATACGAAGAGCTGACCTGAAGGCTCCAAATTAGGAAGGAATTACCAAAATTCATAATATCTGGACCTCTGCACCCCATCCCGTTCATTTGATAGGTCGGTGATAGCACACTTAATTGTATCGACCAAGCCTCTATCTAATCTAATTGAGATTCACAACTTTTGGGGCTCAAATTTGGACCCATGATAAAACAGTATGTCGCTGTTCGTCTACAACGATTTCGATCAATTTCAAGATTAGGAATACCCGAAAAACACCAGCGCAACCCTAACCAGGGTAGTCGTGATCAAAACCATCAAATGTCGTTCCGGAGTGAAACTGTACGTGCGTATCGCTGCCAAATAATCCGAAATACCTTAAAACCCATATAACCTACAACTTTCAAACTCGTGTTGTGCATGTCTTTACCTGCGGACCTCGAAATGTGTTTGACCATTTTTCGAAGCTGACCGAAAGGGTCCAAAATCCTACACGTACCTATTAAGAGCGGAATTGGACAAACGTACTGCTGCCAAATGATCCGTAAGGCACATAAATGCTTAACTCACAAGTTTGAAAGTCTTGCAGTGCGTATTTCCATGTGCGAGCTTCCCGGAACAACGTTCCTACACGAGGCGCTGACTCGAAGGCTCCAGATTAGGAAGGAATTTCCAAAACTCGAAACATCTGGACCTCTGCACCCCATCCCATTCATTTGATAGGTCAATGATAGCACACTCAATTGTATCGACTGAGCCTCTTTCCAATCTAATTGAGATTCATAGCTGTTGGGGCTCAAATTTGGACCCATGATAAAATAGTACGTAGCGGTCCATCAACAACGATTTGGATCGATTTCAAGATTAGGAATACCTGAAAAACACCAACACAACCCTAACTCGTGCAATTGTCACCAAAACCCACAAATGTTGTTTCAGGAGCGAAACTGGAGATGCGTAGTACAGCCAAATAATCCAAAATACCTCAAAACCCTTAACCTCTAAGTTTCAAAGTCGCGCGATGCAAATCTTTAGCTGCGCACCTCGAATGTGTTTAACCCTTGTCGGGAGCTAACCGGAAGGGTCTGAAAGCTTATAGGTACCATTTTAGAGGAGAACTTGACATCCGTATTGTTGCCCAATGATCCGTAACGCCCATAATTGCTTAACTCGCAAGTTTGAAAGTCTTGCGGTGCGTATTTCCATGTGCGTGCTTCCCGGAACAACGTTCCGATACAAAGAGTCGACTCGAAGACTCCAAATTAGGAAGGAATTACTAAAATTCATAACATCTGGACCTCTGCACCCCATCCCGTTCATTTGGTAGGTCGATGATAGCACACTCAATTGTATCCACCAAGCCTCTTTCCAATCTAATTGAGATTCACAACTGTTGGCGCTCAAATTTGGACCCATGATAAAATAGTACGTAGCAGTCCATCTACGACGATTTGGATCAGGAATACCTGAAAAACACCAGCGCAACCCTAGCCCGCGCAGTTGTGACCAAAACCCGCAAATGTCATTTCGGAGCGAAACTGGACAAGCATATTGTCGCCAAATAATCCGAAATACGCTAAAACCCTTAACCAACAAGTTTCATCGTCGCGTATTGCATATCTTTACCTGCGCACCTCGAAATGATTTTGACCCTTGCTCGGAGCTGACCGAAACGGTCCGAAAGCTTACCGGTACCATTTCATAGTGGAACTGGACATGCGTATTGCTGCCAAATGATCTCGAACGCCCGAAAAAGCTTAACTCATAACTTTTAAAGTCTTGCGGTATGTATCTCCATGTGTGCGCTTTTCGTAACAATGTTCGTATACGAAGAGTCGACCCAGAGGTTCCAAATTAGGAAGGAATTACCAGAAGTCATAATGGACCTCTGCACCCCATCCCCTTCACTTGATAGGTCGATCATATCACACCCAATTATATCGGGCAAGCCACTTTCCATTATATTTAAGATCCACAACTATTGGGTCTCAAATTTCACCAATGATAAAACAGTATGTAGCGATCCATATACGACGATTTAGATCGATTTCAAGATCAGGAATACCCAAAAAACACCAGCATAACCCTAACCCGCGTAGTTGTGACCAAAAGCAACATATGTCATTTCAGAGCGAAACTAGAGATGCGTATTGTGACCAAATAATCCGAAATACCCTAAAACCCTTAACCTTTAAGTTTTAAAGTCGCGCGGAGCATATCTTTACTTGCGCACTATCGAAATGCATTTGACCCTTGTCTGGAGCTAACCGAAAGGGTCCGAAAACCTACAGGTATCATTTCAGAGTGGAACTAGATATGCGGACTGCTGCCAAATGATCCAGAATGCACAAAAATGCTTAACTCACAATTTTGAAAGTCTAGCGTTGCGTATTTCCATATGAGCGCTTCCCGGAACAGCGTTCCTATACGAAGAGCTTACCTGAAGGCTCCAAATTAGGAAGGAATTACCAAAATTCATAATATCTGGACCTCTGCACCCCATCCCGTTCATTTGATAGGTCGGTGATAGCACACTTAATTGTATCGGCCAAGCCTCTATCTAATCTAATTGAGATTCACAACTTTTGGGGCTCAAATTTGGACCCATGATAAAACAGTATGTCGCGGTTCGTCTACGACGATTTCGATCAATTTCAAGATTAGGAATACTCGAAAAACACCAGCGCAACCCTAACCAGGGTAGTCGTGATCAAAACCATCAAATGTCATTCCGGAGTGAAACTGTACGTGCGTATCGCCGCCAAATAATCCGAAATACCTTAAAACTCATATAACCGACAACTTTCAAACTCGTGTTGTGAATGTCTTTACCTGCGGACCTCGAAATGCGTTTGACCATTTTTCGAAGCTGACCGAAAGGGTCCAAAATCCTACAGGTACCAATTAAGAGTGGAATTGGACATACGTATTGCTGCCAAATGATCCGTAACGCACATAAATGCTTAACTCACAAGTTTGAAAGTCTTGCAGTGCCTATTTCCATGTGCGAGCTTCCTGGAACAACGTTCCTACACGAATCGCTGACTCGAAGGCTCCAGATTAGGAAGGAATTTCCAAAACTCGAAACATCTGGACCTCTGCACCCCATCCCATTCATTTGATAGGTCGATGATAAGCACACTCAATTGTATCGGCCGAGCCTCTTTCCAATCTAATTGAGATTCACAACTGTTGGGGCTCAAATTTGGACCCATGTTAAAACAGTACGTAGCGGTCCATCTACAACGATTTGGATCGATTTCAAGATTAGGAATACCCAAAAAACACCAGCGAAACCCTATCTCGCGCAATTGTCACCAAAACCCACAAATGCCGTTTCGGAGTGAAACTGGAGATGCGTATCGCAGCCAAATAATCTGAAATACCCCAAAACCCTTAACCTCCAAGTTTCAAATTCACGCGATGCAATCTTTAGCTGCGCACCTCGAATGTGTTTGACCCTTGTCGGGAGCTAACCGGAAGGGTCCGAAAGCTTACAAGTACCATTTTAGAGGACAACTGGACATCCATATTGATGCCAAATGATTCGTAACGCCCAAAATTGCTTAACTCGTAAGTTTGAAAGTCTTGCAATGCGTATTTCCATGTGTGTGCTTGATGGAACAACGTTCCTATAGGAAGAGCAGACCCGGAGACCCCAAATTAGGAAGGAATTACCCAAATTCGCAACATCTGGACCTCTGCACCCCATTCTGTTCATTTGGTAGGTCGATGATAGCACACTCAATTGTATCCGCCAAGCCTCTTTCCAATCTAATTGAAATTGACAACTGTTTGGCGCTCAAATTTGGACCCATGATAAAATAGTACGTAGCAGTCCATCTATGACGATTTGGATCAGGAACACCCGAAAAACACCAGCGCAACCCTAAGCCGCGCAGTTGTGACCAAAACCCGCAAATGTCGTTTCGGAGCGAAACTGGACAAGCATATTGTCGCCGAATAATCCGAAATACGCTAAAACCCTTAACCTACAGGTTTCAACGTCGCGTAATTCATATCTTTACCTACGCACCTCGAAATGAATTTGACCCTTGCTCAGAGCTGACCGAAACGGTCCAAAAGCTTACCTGTCCCATTTCAGAGTGGAACTAGACATGAGTATTTCTGTCAAATGATCCCGAACGCCCAAAAATGCTTAACTCACAACTTTTAAAGTCTTGCGGTACGTATTTTCATGTGTGTGCTTTTCGGAACAACGTTCCTATACGAAGAGCTGACCCAGAGGTTCCAAATTAGGAAGGAATTACCAGAAGTCATAACATCTGCACCTCTGCACCCCATCCCCTTCATTTGATAGGTCGATGATAGCACACCCAATTGTATCCCTCTTTCCAATATAATTAAGATCCAAAACTGTTGGGTCTCAAATTTGCACCCATGATAAAACAGTATGTAGCGATCCATATATGACGATTTGGATCTATTTCAAGATCAGGAATACCCAAAAACACCAGCGTAACCCTAACCCGCACAGTTGGGACCAAAACCCACAAATGTTGTTTCAGAGTGAAACTGGACATGCTTATTGCTGCCAAATGATCTGGATCGCCCAAAAAAGATTAACTCACAAGTTTGAAAGTCTTGCCGTGCGTATTTCCATGTACGCGCTTCCCGGAACAACGTTAATAAACGAATAGTCGACCCGAAGGCTCCAAATTACGAAGGAATTACCAAAATTTGCAACATCTGGACCTCTGCACCCCGTCCCGTACATTTGATAGGTCGATGATAGCACACTTAATTGTATCGGCCAAGCCACTTTCCAATATAATTGAGAATCGCAACTGTTAGGGCTCAAATTTCTACCCATGATAAAATAGTTTGTAGCGGTCCATCTACGACGATTTGGATCAGGAATACCCGAAAAGCACCAGCGAAACCCTAACCCGCGCAGTTGTGACCAAAACCCGCAAATGTCGTTTCGAAGCGAAATTGTACGTGCGTATTGCCACCAAATAATCTGAAATACCCTAAAACCCATATAACCTACAAGTTTCAATGTCGTGAGGTGCATATCTTTACCTGCGCACCGCGAAATGCGTTTGACCCTTTTCCAAAGCTGACCGAAAGGGTTCGAAAGCCTACACGTACCAATTAAGAGCGAAACTGGACATGCATATTGCTGCCAAATGATCCGTAATGCCCATGAATGCTTAACTCACAGGTTTGAAAGTCTTACAATGCGTATTCCATGTGCGCCCTTCCGTGGACAATGTTCCTATACGAAGCGCCGACCCAGAGGCTCCAAATTAGGAAGGAATTACCAAAACTCGTAACATCTGAACCTCTGCATCCCATCCAATTCATTTGATAGGTCGATGATAGCACACTCAATTGTATCAGCCAAGCCTCTTTCCAATCTAATTGAGATTCACAACTGTTGGGTTTCAAATTTGGACCCATGATAAAACAGTATGTTGCGGTCCATCTATGACGATTTGGATCGATTTCAAGATCAGGAATACCCGAAAAACACTAGCACAACCCTAACCCGAGCAGTTTGACCAAAACCCGCAAATGTCATTTTGGAACGAAACTGGACAAGCATATTGTCGCCAAATAATCCGAAATACCCTAAAACCCTTAACCTGCAAGTTACAACTTCGCGTGATGCATATCTTTACCTGCACACCTCGAAATGCGTTTGACCATTGCTCGAAGCTGACCGAAACTGTCCGAAAGGTTACTGGTACCATTTTAGAGTGGAACTGGACATGTGTATTGCTGCCAAATGATCCCGAACACCCAAAAATGCTAAACTCACAACTTTTAAAGTCTTGCGGTACATACTTCCATGTGTGCGCTTTTCGGAACAACGTTCTTATACGAAGAGCAGACCCGGAGGTTCCAAATTAGGAAGGAATTACCAGAATTCATAACATCTAGACCTCTGCACCCCATCCCCTTCATTTGATAGGTCGAGGATAGCGCACCCAATTGTATCGGGCAAGCCTCTTTCCAATATAATTAAAATCCACAACTGTTGGGTCTCAAAATTGAACCCATGATAAAACATTATATACGACGATTTGGATCGATTTCAAGATCAGGAATACCCGGAAACACCAACGCAACCCTAACCCGCACAGTAGTGACCAAAACCACAAATATCGTTTCGGAGCAAAACTGGACATGCTTATTGCCGCAAAATAATCTGAAATCCCTTAACCTGCAAGTTTCAAAATCGCGCGGTGCATATCTTTACCTGCGCACCTTGAAATGCGTTTGACCCTTGTTCGGAGCTGACCGAAAGGGTCCAAAATCCTACAGGTATCATTTCATAGCAGAACTGGACATGCGTATTGCTACCAAATGGTCCGTATCGTCCAAAAATGCTAAACTCACAAGTTTGAAAGTCTTGCGGTGCGTATTTCCATGTGTGCGCTTTTCGGAACAATGTTCCTATCCGAAGAGTTGAACCAGAGGTTCCAAATTAGGAAAGAATTACCAGAATTCATAACATCTGGACCTCTGCACCCCATCCCCTTCATTTGATAGGTCGATGATATTGCACCCAATTGTATCGGGCAAGCCTCTTTCCAATATAATTAAGATCCACAACTGTTGGGTCTCAAAATTGCACCCATGATAACGATCCATATGCGACGATTTGGATCGATTTTAAGATCAAGAATATACCCGAAAAACACCAGCGCAACCCTAACCCATGCAGTTGTGATCAAAACCACGAAATGTCGTTTCAGAGCGAAACTGGACCTGCTTATTGCCGCAAAATAATCTGAAATACCCTAAAATCCTTAACCTACAAGTTTCAAAGTCGCGCGGTGCATATCTTTACCTGCGCACCCTGAAATGCGTTTGATCCTTGTCCGGAGCTGACTGAAAGGGTCCGAAATCGTACAGGTACCATTTCAGAGCACAACTAGACATGCGTATTGCTTCCAAATGATCCGGATCTCCCAAAACTGCTTAACTCACAAGTTTAAAAGTCTTGCAGTGCGTATTTTCATGTGCGCGCTTCCCGGAACAACGTTAATATACGAATAGCCGACCTGAAGGCTCCAGATTACGAAGGAATTACCAAAATTCGCAACATTTGGACCTCTGCACCCCATCCCTTTCATTTGATAGGTCAATGATAGCACACTCAATTGTATCGGCCAAGCCTCTTTCCAATCTAATTGAGATTCACAACTGTTACGGCCTAAATTTAGACCCATGATAAAATAGTACGTAGCGGTCCATCTACGACGATTTGGATCAGGAATACCCAAAAAACACCAGCGAAACCCTAACCCGCCCAGTTGTGACGAAAACCATCAAATGTCGTTTCGGAGCGAAACTGTACGTGCGTATTGCTGCCAAATAATCCGAAATACCCAAAAACCCTGATAACCTACAAGTTTCATAGTCGCGTGGTGCATATCTTTACCTGCGCACCTCGTATGTGTTTGACCCTTATCGGGAACTAATCGGAAGGGTCTGAAAGCCTACAAGTACCATTTTAGAGGAGAACTGGACATGCGTACTAATGCCAAATGATCCGTAACGCCCAAAATTGCTTAACTCGCAAGTTTGAAAGTCTTGCGGTGAGTATTTCCATGTGCGTGCTTCACGAAACAACGTTCGTATATGAAGACCCGACCCGGAGACTCCAAATTAGGAAGGAATTACCAAAATTTGTAACATCTGGACCTCTGCACCCGATCCCGTTCATTTGGTAGGTCGATGATAGCACACTCAATTGTATCTGCCAAGCCTCTTTCCAATCTAATTAAGATTCACAACTGTTGGGGCTGAAATTTGGATACACGATAAAACAGTATGTTGTGGTCCATCTACGATGATTTGGATCGATTTCAAGATCTGGAATACCCGAAAAACACCAGCGCAACCCTAACCCGCGCAATCGTGACAAAAACCCGCAAATGTCGTTTCGGACCAAAACTGGAGATGCGTATTGCAGCCAAATAATCTGAAATACCCTAAAACCATTAACCTACCAGTTTCAAAGTCGCGCGCTGCATATCGTTACCTGCGCACGTCGAAATGCATTTGACCCTTGTCCAGAGCTGACCGAAAGGGTCCAAAATCCTACAGGTACCATTTCAGAGTGGAACTTGGCATGTGTATTGCTGCCTGTTGGGGATCAAATTTGCACCCATTGTAAAACAACATCCCCTGGTCTATTGACAATGATTTGGATAAGTTTTGAGGCTAGGAAAGCCCTGAAAACGCCTGCACAACCCTGATCGCTTGGTAGCGACCAAAATCTGTAAACAATATTTTGGAGCGGAACTGGACATGCGCTTTACCGCCAAATGATCCGAAACGTCCTAAAACCCTTAACCTGCTAGTTTCGAAGTCATCCGATGCATATTTTTACCTGCGCACCTCGAAATGCATTTCATCCCGTCTAGAGCTAACCAAAAAGGTCTGTAAGCCTACAGCTACCATTTCAGAGTGGAACTGGACATGCGCTTCACCGCTAAATGATCTAGAGCGCCCCAAAACCCTTAAATAGCAAGTTTAAAGTCATTACGATGCGTATTTCCATGCGCGTGCTCCCCGGGACAACGTTCCTATACGACAAGCCGACCCGGAGGCTCCAAATTAGTAAGGAAGTACCAAAATTAGTAACATCTGGACTTCCATACCCCATCTCGTTCATTCAGGAGGTCAATCATAGCCTAAAAGTGGCTTGGCAACAGTGAGTGCATGTCTAGAAAAGGTAGCTGTCCTTTGGAGTTCCCCCGTCAGAGCTGAAATGCTGAAATTTTCTAAGTGCTAGAATCCTGAAAATCTGGCTAAGTAATGGGAAAGCGCCGGTAAAGGACATGCACCTGGCCTCCAACCACATGCGCTTGCACCCTATTAGTGAAATGGAGTGAATGAAACACCTTTCCGAAAAGCGCCGGGAAATGCGCTGGTAAATCACATGCGCCCGGATCCTCCACATGCTCCTGGTGCATTTTTCTCACATGCGCTTGGCTTTGTTTCTGGCACATGCGCCGGGAAATACCTGCCGGACCGGACCCGAACCCGATTATCCCCTATAAATAGTGAAGTCGCTTCATTTCATCAACACGAGATCATCCCCTGCCGACCTCAGAGTGATGTAAGCACCACATGCACTTGCTTTCTTTCCCCTCGCCGGATGCCTTGGCCGGATTGGATTCCCTCGCCGGAAACCCTCGTCGGAAAGGGATTTCCTCGCCGGAATCCCAAGTTCAGGAAGAAATCCTAAAATTTTCTAAGTGCTGGGAACATGCGCCGGCTTTTCTCCAACATGCGCCGGCTTATTCCACCACATGCGCCGGCTTTTCCCACCGAAAAATCTGAATTTTCTCTATGTCCGGTAGAGACATGCGCCCACTCTTTGGTTCCAGGCGCATGTGCACTGCCACATGCGCCCGGAACACCTCTCCTTCATCTATTTTTTGTCCAAAATGGGCACATGCGCCCGGATGATGATCACATGCGCCTGACAGATGATGCAACACCACATGCGCCTATAAAATGGCCACATGCGCCTGTACACACCCCCCCCCCCCATGCGCCTGGACGCTGATGAGAGGGGTGGACCTTCCATTGTGCAGCCCGCCTTCGTCCAGGATCGGATTTTGATGAAACCGCCTCTCCTAGATGTGTCTCGATGAGTTCTATCCATCCACCGGATCAGATTCTCCAACGGTTAATGATAAGTGGCCCAAATCGGTGTTTTGGTCCAAAATGACCAACACTTAGCCAATTTGGCAGCCCCAGAAATCCTTCCGAAAGAGCCGAAAACGGTCTAAAACGAGAAGAATTGAGCGGAATTGGACCGAGCCCGAGAGGGAAACTTTTCTTCTACTTGACATGATACATCATAATCATGCACCGCAACGAGGTTATCCGATCTCAGGACTCTTTAATACCCTAATCAAGCGGTCGGCAGGCTCGCTACTTAGTCATTTTCAGCCCTGGGAAGTGCCCTGTTGGCCCGAAAATTGACTTCTGCTAAGAAAATTGAAACACGATCACACCGCGATCTTCATGGACATAATCCACCCCTGTTCCAAGTTGGTCATCAACAATATTCATCGATTTCCCTGATTAGACCGCAAACAGGTCCACTACTTAGTCATTTCTAGCCCTGGGAAGTGCCCTGTAGGCCCGGAAATCGACTTCTGCTAAGCAAATCGAAATGCGATCGCACAGCGATCTTCGTGGACGTAATCCACCCCTGTTCAAAGATGGTTATCGATAATACTCACCGATTTCCCTAATCAGACCGTAAGCAGGTCCACTACTTACTCGTTTTCAGCCCTGGGAAGTGCCTTGTTGGCTTGAGAATTGACTAGTGCCAGTTGAAATCAACCGCGATCTCAAAGACGCCGAGGCAAAGCTGAAGTACTCAGGCTATCCAACAGCCGAGTCAAGCATTCACGGGGCACCGATCCCCATTATTCATAAGAAATTGGCATATGTGGGTACCCATCGGACCCTATAGTTAGCCACTTACAGGCATCGGAGATAGCCGATCCAGCCCATTGAGTTTGGATCCTCAAGAGATCTTGGCTCGACAAAGCCTACCTGATCCCAAATAGATCACTGAAAATACTCAGAAGAAAGAGTGTTCTCAAAGACGAGTCGCCCGACTCCAGAAGAAATACATTTACTTTACTGTACAAAGCTCTATTCATCCCGGATAAAGGTCCGAGGCTAAACCTAAGGGGTTATGGTTACCACGAGAAACCACAAACAAATAGTTCTAAGTAAGCTTGAAACATCTTGCTATGGACTACCACTATGAAAAAGACAGTTGATGCCCTACCCATCGACAACAGGTCCGTCGGTTGAGCTGATGAGGTAGTTGCGGATTGCTTTCCTAAGGTCACCCGTCATAAAAATATGGGCGCGGGCTTTAGGTTATGCCGACCAACATTTCGATGTTCATGTATTCCAGCGGTCACCTGTTCATAGTAACAGGCGCGGGCCCATAGTTGCACCACTCGATTAAAAACCTCATTCGGGAACGTTGCGGAGTGCTTTCCTAAGGTCACCCTTCATAAAAATACGGGCGCGGCCCTTGGGTCATGCCGACCAACATTCGAGGATCGTGTATTCCAGCGGTCACCTGTTCACAGTAACAGGCGCGGGCCCCGAGTTGCACCACTCAAATCCTGACAGTCTCTCAACCCGGACAATCCGAAAGAAAATGGGACATAGACATCCGGCGTGTCTAATAAATGTGGCTCAGTCCATAACAAGAAAACAAAGGTCTACACAAACATGAACTCAAGACCATAATCCCCGGCGGATTAGTCTTTTACCTTCCAATCAAGGGTGATCAACCGTTGATGTAATTAAAGGCTCGTGACCAGTATCACAGCCTAGAATGTAAAAGATCTCAAAATCTCTGGAATAAAATTCGCCTTGCGATATCTCTCTCTTATGTACACTTTGTGATTGCTTATGATTGTCTATGAATGTCTCTATACTCAGAATTCCCCCAGAATAAAAGAAACACAAAAAAAAAGAAGGACTGCTGACAAGCAAGTTCTGATTCTTCTTTTTTTCCTAAGTTCTAACAGGTGCAAAACTGGACATGCGTATTGCCGCCAAATAATCCGACATACCCTAAAACCCTTAACCTCCAAGTTCCAAAGTAGTGCGGTACATATCTTCACCTGTGCACCTCGAAATGCATTTGACCCTTATCCGTAGCTGACTGAAAGAATCGGAAAGCATATTGGTACCATTGCAGAGCAGATCTGGACATGCGTATTGCTGCCAAATGATCCGTAACACCCAAGAATACTTAACTCGCAAGTTTGAAAGTCTTGCGGTGCGTATTTTAAAGTGCGTGCTTCCCGGAACAACATTCTTTTACGAAGAGCCGACCCGGAGACTCCGATTTAGGAAGAAATTATCAACATTCGTAACAGCTGGACCTCTGCACCCCATCCTGTTCATTTGATAGGTCAATGATAGCACACTCAATGGTATCGGCCAAGCCTCTTTCCAATCTAATTAAGATTCACAACTGTTGGGGCTAAAATTTGCACCCATGATAAAACAGTATGTAGTGGTCCATCTACGACGATTTGGATCGATTTTAAGATCAGGAATACCCGAAAAACACCGGCGCAACCCTAACCCGCGCAATCATGACCAAAACCCTTAAATGTCATTTCGGAGCGAAACTAGCCATGCTTATTGCCGCCAAATAATCTAAAATACCCTAATACCCTTGACCTCTGAGTTTCAAAGTCGCGCTGTGCATATCTTTACCTGCGCACCTCGAAATACGTTTGACCCCTCTCTGAAGCTGACCGAAAGGGCCCGAAAGCCTACATGTACCATTTCAAAGAGGAATTTGACATGCGTATTGCTGTCAAATGATTCGGAATGCCCAAAAATGCTTAAGTCACAAGTTTGAAAGTCTTGTGATGCGTATTTCCATGTGCGCGCTTTCCGAAACAACGTTCCTATAAGAAGAATTGACCCGAAGGCACCAAATGAGGAATGAATTACGAAAATTCATAATATCTGCACCTCCGCACCCCATCCCGTTCATTTGATAGGTCGGTGATAGCACACTCAATTGTATCGGCCAAGCCTCTTTCCAATCTAATTGAGATTCATGACTGATGGGGCTCAAATTTGCACCCATGATAAAACAGTATGTAGCCGTCCATCTACGATGATTTGGATCAATTTCAAGATCAGGAATACCTAAAAAACACCAACGTAACCCTAACCGGCGATGTCATGGCCAAAACCCGCAAATGCAGTTTTGGAGCGAAACACGACATGCTTATTGCCGCCAAAAAATCTAAAATACCCTAAATCCCTTAACCTACAAGTTTCAAAGTCGCGCGCAACATATCTTTACCTGCGCACCTCGAAATGCGTTTGACCCTTGTCTGGAACTAACCGAAAGCCTACAGGTACCATTTCAGAGCGGAACTGGACATGCGTATTGTTGCCAAATGATCTGTAACGCCCAAAAATTACCAAAATTTGTAACATCTTGACCTCTGCACCCCATCCCGTTCATTTGATGGGTAGATGATAGCACACTCAATTGTATTGGCAAAGTGTCTTTCCAATCTAATTGAGATTCACAGCTGTTGGGACTTAAATTTGCAATCATGATAAAACAGTATGTAGCAGTCCATCTACGACAATTTTGATCGATTTAAACATCAAGAATACCCGGAGAACACCAGTGTAGCCCTAACCCGCGTAGTTGTGAACAAAACCCACAAATATCGTTTCGGAGCGAAACTGGAGATGCATATTGTCGCCAAATAATCCGAAAAACCCTAAAACCCCTAACCTACAAGTTTTAAAGTCGTGTGGTGCATATCTTTACCTGCGCACCTCAAAATGCGTTTAACCTTGGTGCGTAGCTGACCGAAAGGGTTAGAAGGCCTACAGGTACCATTTTAGAGCAGAATTGGACATGCATATTGCTGCCAAATAATTTGGAATGCCAAAAAATACTTAACTCAGAAGTTTGAAAGTCTTACGATGCGTATTTCCATGTGCGCGGTTTTCGGAACAATGTTCCTATACGAAGAGCCGACCCGGAGGCTCCAAATTAGGAAGGAATCACCAAAATTCGTAACATCTGGACCTCTGCACCATATCCCGTTCATTTGATAGGTCGGTGATAGCACCCTCAATTGTATCCGCCAAGCCTCTTTCTAATCTAATTGAGATTCACAACTGTTGGGGCTCAAATTTACACCCATGATAAAACAGTATGTAGTGGTTCATCTACGACGATTTGGATCAATTTCAAGATCAGGAATACCCAAAAAAACACCAGCGCAACCCTAAGCAGCGCAGTTGTGACCAAAACCAACAAATGTCGTTTCGGAGCGAAACTGTACATGCGTATTTCCACTAAATAATCTGAAATACCCTAAAACCCTTAACCTTCAAGTTTCAAAGTCGTGCGGTGCATGTCTTCGCCTGCGCACCTCGAAATGCATTTGACCCTTGTCTGTAGCCGACCGAAAGGGTCCGAAAGCCTACAGGTACCATTTCAGAGCGGAACTGGACATGCGTATTGCTACCAAATGATATGTAACGACCAAGAATGCTTAACTCTCAAGTTTAAATGTCTTACGGTGCATATTTCCATGTGCGCGCTTCCCGGAACGACGTTCATATACGAAGAGCCGACTCGGAGGCTCCAAATTAGGAAGGAATTACCAAAATTCATAATATCTGCACCTCTACACCCCATCCAGTTCATTTGATAGGTCGGTGATAGCACACTCAATTGTATCGGCCAAGCCTCTTTACAATCTAATTGAGATTCACAACTGTTGGGGCTCAAATTTGCACCCATGATAAAATAATATGTAGCGGTCCATCTACGACGAT
This sequence comes from Liriodendron chinense, assembly GCA_003013855.2. Lineage (NCBI taxonomy): Eukaryota > Viridiplantae > Streptophyta > Magnoliopsida > Magnoliales > Magnoliaceae > Liriodendron > Liriodendron chinense. The sequence goes on from ML058408.1 coordinate 7,780,371, forward strand.
TTGGATCGATTTTAAGATCAGGAATACTCAAAAAACACCAGCGTAACCCTAACTCACGCAGTTGTGACCAAAACCCAAAAATGTTGTTTTAGAGCAAAACTAAACATGCGTATTGCCGCCAAACAGTCCGAAATACCCTAAAACCCTTAACCTACAAGTTTCAAAGTCACGCGGCGCATATCTTTACATGCGCACCTCGAAATGCGTTTGACCCTTGTTCGGAGCTGACCGAAGGGGTACGAAAGCCTACAGGTACCATTTCAGAGTGGAACTGGAAATGCATATTGCTGCGAAATGATCCGAAACGCCCAAAAATGCTTTACTCACAAGTTTGAAAGTCTTGCAGTGCGTATTTCCATGTGTGCAGTTTCCTTAACAACGTTACCATACAAAGAGCCGACCCGAAGGCTCCAAATTAGAAAGGAATTACCAAAATTCATAACACCTGGACCTCTGCACCCCATCCCGTTCATTTGATAAGTCGGTGATAGCACACTCCATTGTATCGGCCAAGCCTCTCTCTAATCTAATTGAGATTCACAACTATTGGGGCTCAATTTTGCACACATGATAAAATAGTATGTAGCGGTTCATCTACAATGATCTGTATTGATTTCAAGATCAGGAATACCCGAAAAACACTAGCGCAACCCTAACCGGCCCAGTCATGACCAAAACTCGCAAATGTCATTTCGAATCGAAACTGTACTTGAGTGCTGCTGCCAAATAATCGAAAATACCCTAAAACCCACAGCCTACAAGTTTCAAAATTGTGCGGTGCATATCTTTACCTGCACACCTCGAAATGCGTTTGACCCATTTTCGGAGCTAACCGAAAGGGTCCGAAAGCCTACAGGTACCATTTCAGAGCGGAACTGGACATGCGTATTGCTGCCAAATGATCCGTAACGCCCATAAATGCTTAACTCGCAAGTTTGAAAGTCTTGCTGTGCGTATTTCCATGTGCACGCTTCCCGGAATAACGTTCCTATACGAAGAGCTGACCCGAAGGCTCCAAATTAGGAAGGAATTAGCAAAATTTGTAACATCTGGACCTCTGCACCCCATCCAGTTCATTTGATAGGTCGATGATAGCACACTCAATTGTATCGGGCAAGTCTCTTTACAATCTAATTGAGATTCACAACTGTTGGGTCTCAAATTTACACCCATGAAAAAACAGTATGTAGCAGTCCATCTACGACGATATCGATCGATATCAAGATCATGAACACCCAGAAAACACCAGTGTAACCCTAACCCGTGCAGTTGTGACCAAAACCCCTAAATGTCGTTTCAGAGTGAAACTGGACATGCGTATTGTTGCCAAATAATCTGAAATACCCTAAAACCCTTAACTTCTAAGTTTCAAAGTCACATGGTGCATATCTTTACCTGCGCACCTCGAAATGCATTAAACCCTTATCCGGAGCTAACCGAAAGGGTTTGAAAGCCTACAGGTACCACTTCAGAGCGGAACTAGACATGCGTATTGCTGCCAAATCATCCGGAACGCCCAAAAATGCTTAACTCACAAGTTTGAAAGTCTTGCAGTGCGTATTTTCATGTGTGCGCTTCCCGAAACAACGTTCTTATATGAAGAGCCGACTCGGAGGCTTCAAATTTGGAAGGAATTACCAAAAGACGTAAAATTTAAAACTTTGTACCCCATCCCTTTAATTTGATAGGTCGCTGATAGCACACTTAATTGTATTGGCCAAGCCTCTTTCCAATCTAATTGAGATTCACAATTGTTGGGGCTCGAATTTGCACTCATGATAAAACAGTATGTAGCGGTCCATCTACGACGATTTGGATCGATTTCAAGATCAGGAATACCCGAAAAGCACCAGCGTAACCCTAACCCGCGCAGTTGTGACCAAACCCCACAAATGTCGTTTCGGAGCGAGACTTGACATGCATATTGCCGCTAAATAATCCGAAATACCCTAAAACCCTTAACATGCAAGTTTCAAAGTCGTGTGGTGCATATCTTTACTTGCGCACCTCGAAATGCGTTTGACCCTTGTCCGGAGCTGACCGAAATGGTCTAAAAGCCTACAGGTACCATTTTAGAGCGGAACTGGACATGCGTATTGCTGCCAAATGATCCGGAAAGCCCAAAATTGCTTAACTCACAAGTTTAAAAGTCTTACGGTGCGTATTTCCATGTGCGTGCTTTCCGAAACAACGTTCTTATACGAACAGCCGACGCGGAGGCTACAAAATTGGAAGGAATTACCAAAATATGTAACATCTGGACCTTTACACCCCATCCCGTTAATTTGATAGGTCGATGATAGCACACTTAATTGTATCGGCCAAGCCTCTTTCCAATCTAATTGTGATTCACAACTGTTGGGGCTCAAATTTACACTCATGATAAAACAGTATATAGCAGTCCATCTACGACGATTTGGATAGATTTGAAGATCTGAAATACCCAGAAAACACCTGCATAACCCTAACCTCCGCATGGAACGCCCCAGATTTTCGCAACCCGAGTTCTAAACCCGTGTTTGAAGACCCGGGCGTTAGCCTATGAAGAAAATCCACATTTCAGTCCATTTTCAACTGTCATTCCAAGAAGGGTATTCACTGTGGAAGAAAACAAACCATGCATATAGGAAAGATACAACAAATATCGTAAAGTGGTGCCCATAAGGCCTATACAAACCGAATATCTCGAATTTAATTCAGAATACACTAATAAACAATTACAATTATATACAAAATTTTAAGCAGCAACCATTAAACACGGCTCTTTGATCCATGACATCAGCATAACCTGAGCATCCTGCTCCATTCCAATATAACCTGTACATTGTTCAAATCACCTGCACCAACTGTACGGTTGAAATTTAACAGCATGAGTGGCCAACTCAATGTGAGGTCCCCTCAAGATTACACACCAACACATTAATCAAGAAGAATAAAAAAAATGTACAAAACATTCATAATACATTCTTTCTTAAATGCATGAATGCATGCACATGTCCCTCAGCCTGGGGATGCACATCCAGCTGGAAAATGTGGTCTGGAAGTCACTAAGGACACACATCTGCCCCACAATGCAAATCCATCAATTGGTGATCCGGAAGTCACTAAGGACACACATCGGCCTCACCTAGTGGTATGGAAGTCACTAAGGAAACACATCAGCCCCACAATATCACGAGTGGTCATCACCAGCAAAAATACCAAAGGTACGTGCTCTCAGTGAATGATACACTCTATGGTGGTCTAGAGCCAGCGAAAATACCTCAAGAGTACGTGCTCTCAGCAACCAGACCACCCGACGGTAATATGGTTCGTCACCACATGTCCCGTCTATGCCATGATATGCATGATTAAACCAACCATTATTATTCCAATTTACAACCAAACCAATTATGAGATTCCCTTACAAATAGTGGTCTTTCATCATAATAATTCTCCAAAATATTTCCACACGAGTCCAACTAGGGACATAATCAACAATTTATCTCACAGGACCATTGGTCCATCAAGTCCATCAAGAATCCCAACAACTCATCTCAATAGGACATTCAGCCCAACGAGTCCATATAAGGACATCCTCAAAAATATTTTCATACTAGTCCAGCTAGGGGCATAATCAAGATCTCATCTCATCTAACATTTAGTCCAACAATTTCATCTAAGGACACCATTAGGAATCTTTCCAATAAATCGCTTCCAAAGGCCACTAGTTTAAGGTCCCATCAAATATAGGCGATCGCAACCATTCAAATTCACATTCCACTTTCATATTCCAAACATGAGGAATGAAAATGACAATTCCAAAATTCGTAAATAATTGACAGTTATAAAGAAATTCACGTATAGCAAGATTAAACATATGATTTATAACAAAATCAAACAGCAGAGGTAATCATGAGACATAGTAAAAATTTCAGTCATATATAAATAAAACTATTACTTAATTAACATGAAGGCGGAAAGCTCAAGGGGAGGAATCATCACCTTAAGAATCGAAGCATCTTTCAATGTTGCTTGAAGCATGTACACGCTCGCTAGAATTCGACCCTACCATGTTTTAGACCATTTATGTGATTAGATTGTCATATCCATAATTTATACGGTTAAGATCAACCCTACTGTGGTGGCTCTAAATTCAAGTTTTAGGGTTTAAATGACTTATTTAATACTTTAAGAAGGTGGTGGACTCCATAGATGTGACCCCACGTAGATTGTTAATTAAACAGACTATACATGCACAAATGGGTTTGGGCTAAGTTTGGGTCCAATTTGTGATCACAAGGGGCCATCTTCTAGAGAAATAAAATGACCACATCATAGTCTTCAAAACTCATAAGACGGATCCCTTTGTTTGCATGTGTATAATTTTTAACAAAGGCCAAAACATGGGTACTTGGAGTTGTGCAGAAATGGTAGTGCAGAAATGATTTTGGCCCAACTTTGGGCACGTCCCACCATCAAACGGGATCACCTTTTGGCGTGTTGTCAAGTCCTCCTGGTAGACCCATGCATGGTCTCTAAAACCCATAAGGTAGGGCCTGCTGGATATGTATAAATACTTTTTGGTGCGGGGCCAAACATAAGCACTTGGAATTTCTGCATAGAAATTCATGCACAACTTTGGCCGACCCCATTTTGGAACTTAATTTCTGATCATGTGGGGTCCGCTTTGGCCCAGGTAAAAAGTCACCGTTGTAGCCACATGTACCGTATAAAAGGTCCAAATGGTGGTCTCAACATTGCTCGCATGTGGGGCCCATAGGGGACACACAAACATGGCCTAAAACACTAAAATCCAATGTAGATTTTTGAAATAGAAATGTGCACGAAACTTAGATCAAAGGTGGGTCCCATCTAGTTGGGCCACATTATAAAGAACTATCAGCCCTACAATGAGATGCCAAAATAGGTGAACTGCGTAGATAAACTATATACATCAAGGTGGACCCTACAAGCTGGGCCCTGTGAATGTTTCAATGGTGGACATCACTATCCCCACTGCTTTCTATGGTGTGGCCCACCTGAGACTTGGACATGCCTCATTCTTGGGATCATGTCCTAAAATGATCTGGCAAAGCAGATGAATGGTTTGGATAAAACCAATACATCATGGTGGGGTCCTAAGTGGGACCCTTTGGGTAACGCCCAAAGGGGCTTACGCCCTCATGCTGCTGGGCAGCAGCGTCCTCTGGACGCTGTCTGTCCAGTAGCTTTCCTTTTCTTTTCTTTTCTTTTCTTTTTGTTTTCCTTACACGGTGGGGCCCACATGGGAAATCCAATTCGTCCATCAGATTGGCCAGCTTAATGTGGGCCTAACGAGTCCTGATTTGGGCAGGTTTTGTTGTATAGAAACATAATAGTGGGCCTTGGAAAGGTTTTAACGGTCTGTATTGTTTCTTCCGGCACGGCCCACTAGAGATCTGGATCTTCTTCATTTTTCGGACCCTTGCCTAAAATGATATGTAGAGACAGATGGACAGCGTGGATATAACATAGTGGTTCCCACACGTGGGGCCATTTTCAAGCCAAAAATCCACTTTCGGATCTCAACAATGCCACTCCAGCAACTTCCTTTTCTTTTATTAATTTATTATTATGCTTTTCTTTTTGAAATAACAAAGAGGTGGGGTCCATGCGATAAATCCAGTCCATCCACTGGGTTGGCCATCTTATAGTGGGCCCAGTGAGTATAAATTTGGACAGATTTCATAGCATACACACATCACAGTCGCCTTAGAAGGTTTCAATTGTCGCCATTATTTTCTTTAGTATGGCCCACTTGAGATTTAGATCTTAATCATTTTTGTGGCCAGGGCTTAAAATGTCCTGGGAAAACAGATGGATGGCATGGATTAGTCACATACATCAAGGTGGGGCTCACAAGTGGGGCCCCCAAACGGACAGCGTCTGTCCGGACGCTGTTTCCAGTGCTCTCTCTCTCTCTCTCTCTCTCTCTCTCTCTCTCTCTCTCTCTCCATCCATGCCATCAAATGACAAGGAGCTCTAGATGGCATACGTTTCCTCAAAGCGGGCCCACATCTATGGTTCACCTTGATTCATCACCAATAAAGAAAATGAGGAAATCAAAGGGGAATGAAAGGTGGAGGGGTGTACCTACTTCGATCTCCTCATTCAATGGTCGATATTGATGGTTGAAGTGAATGAATGGTTGATGAAGATGACCCACTCCTCTCTCTCTCTCTCTCTCTCTCTCTCTCTCTCTCTCTCACACACACACACACACACATAGTGACGGCATGGATGGCAGATGAAGGAAAAAGAAAGGAAGGATGGAAGGAGAGAAACGTCTCTCGCTCCCTAACTATACATATACCATTTCATCTCACTTATTTTTTATTTATTTGTTGTATTAAATGAAGGAATGGAGGGGGAAGGGGTGATGTGGGAGAGGAGTGGTGAGGCATGGGTTGAGATGCTAGTCATCATTACCCCTCTTTTTTTTCTTTTTTTTTATTAATTTGTTTTATTCATTTCTTTCTTTTCATCATTATTATATATTAGTACTTTTTATTTATTTTTATTTTTTTATTTATTATTTTTTTGTGTAATGACTAAGTGTAATAATTACAAGAGAGGGAAAATGATTGCTTAGGAGACCGTGTAGTGGGCCCCACATTGGGTGGCCCCACACAAGTGTGCACAACCACATTTTTTTGGGTGTTTTGATTAAATGTCCATATATTTGCGCTCGGGTATCAGATCAACGCATTGTTTTCGCCATTGCGATCGCGAGGACGGCACAGTCAATATGATAGAGGTTTCAGGATCTCAGGACTTCAGTCATTTGGGTGCAAACTATGCACTGCCAGTCCAGGGCACCAGGAGTCGCACACACATTGACGAAAGAGTCACAGAAGGGCATTACACATACACATATACTTTGGATTCTCATGGTAACACCCGAGTACAGGAAAGTACGGGGTGTTACACCACAGTTGTAACCAAAACCCATAAATTTTATTTCGGAGCAAAACTTGACATGCGTATTGCCGCTAAATAATCTGAAATACCTTAAAACCCTTAACATGCAAGTTTCAAAGTTGCGTGGTACATATCTTTACTTGCGCACCTCGAAATGCGTTTATCCATTGTTCGAAGTTGACCGAAATGGTCCGAAAGCCTACAAGTACCATTTCAGAGTGGAACTGGACATGCATATTGCTGCCAAATGATCCGGAACGCCCAAAAATGCTTAACTCACAAGTTTGAAAGTCTTGCAGTGCGTATTTCCATGTGTGTGATTCCCTGAACAACGTTCCTATACGAAGGGCGGACCCGGATGCTCCAAATTAGGAAGGAATTACCAAAACTCGTAACATCTAGACTTCTGCACCCCATCCCATTCATTTGATAGGTTTAGGATAGCACACTCAATTATATCGGCCAAGCCTCTTTCCAATCTAATTGAGATTCACAATTGTTGGAGCTTAAATTTTCACCCATGATGAAAGAGTATGTAGCGGTCCATCTACGACGATTTGGATCAACTTCAAGATCAGGAATACCTGGAAAACACCAGCACAACCCTAACCCGCACAGTCGTGACCAAAACCCTCAAATGTCATTTCGGAGCGAAACTGGACATGTGTATTGCCGCCAAATAATTTGAAATGCCCTAAAACCCTCAACCTTCGAGTCTCAGAGTCGCGCGGTGCATATCTTCACTTGCGCTCATCGAAATGCATTTGATCCTTCTCCGGAGTTAACCGAAAGGGTTCGAAAGCCTACAGGTACCATTTCAAAGCAGAACTGGACTTGCGTATTGCTACTAAATGATCCGTAACGACAAAAAATTCTTAACTTGCAAATTTGAAAGTCTTGCGGTGCGTATTTCCATGTGCGCGCTTCCCAAACAACGTTGCTATTAGAAGAGGCGACCCAAAGGCTTCAAATTAGGAAGGAATTATGAAAATTCATAACATATGGACCTCTGCACCCCATCCCGTTCATTTGATAGGTCTATGATACCACACTCAACTGTATCGGCCAGGCCACTTTCCAATCTAATTGAGATTCACAACTGTTGGGGCTCAAATTTGTACCTATGATAAAACAGTATGTAGCGATCCATCTACGACGATTTGGATCGATTTTAAGGTCAGGAATACCCAAAAAATATTAGCATAACCCTAACCCGCGTAGTTGTGACTAAAACCCACAAATGTGGTTTTAGAGTGAAACTGGACATACGTATTGCCGCCAAATAATCTGAAATACATTAAAACCCTTAACATGCATGTTTCAAAGTCGCATGATGCATATCTTTACCTACGCACCTCAAAATGTGTTTGACCCTTGTCCGGAGCTAACCGAAAGGGTCCAAAAGCCTACAGGTACCATTTCAGAGCGGAACTGGACATGCGTATTGCTGCCAAATGATCCGGAACTCCCAAAATTGCTTAACTCACAAGTTTGAAAATCTTGCAGTGCATATTTTCATGTGTGCGCTTCACGGAACAACGTTCATATACGAAGAACCGACCCGAAGGCTCCAAATTAGGAAGGAATTACCAAAATTCATAACCTCTAGACCTCTGCACCCCATCCCGTTCATTTGATAGGTCGATGATAGGACACTTAATTGTATCGGCCAAGCCTCTTTCCAATTTAATTGAGATTCACAACTGTTGGGTCTCAAATTTGCACCCATGATAATACAGTATGTAGCGGTCCATCTACGACGATTTGGATCGATTTCAAGATCAGGAATACCTGGAAAACACAAGCGTTACCCTAACCCGCGCAGTTGTGACCGAAGCCCACAAATGTTGTTTCAGAGCGAAACTGGACATGCGTATTACCACCAAATAATTTAAAATACCTTAGAACCCTTAACATGCAAGTTTCAAAATCGCGCTGTGCATATCTTTACCTGCGCACCTCGAAATGCGTTTAACCCTTGTCCGTAGCTGACCGAAAGCCTACACGTACCATTTAAGAGCGGAACTAGACATGCGTATTGCTGCCAAATGATCCGGAACGCCTAAAAATGCTTAACTCACAAGTTTGAAAGTCTTGCGGTGCATATTTCTATGTGCGCACTTCCCGAAACAACGTTCCTATACGAAGAGCCGACCCGGAGGCTCCAAATTGTGAAGCCTCTACACCCCATCATCTGGACCTCTACACCCCATCATATTCATTTGATAGGTCGATGATAGCACACTCAATTGCATTGGCCAAGCCACTTTCGAATCTAATTGAGATTCACAACTGTTGGGGCTCAAATTTGCACCCATGATAAAACAGTATGTAGCAGTCCATCTACGACGATTTTGATCGATTTTAAGATCAGGAATACCTTGACAACACCAGCGTAACCCTAACCCACACAATTATGACCAAAACCCACAAATATCATTTCGGAGCGAAACTTAACATGCGTATTGCCGCCAAATAATCTGAAATACCTTAATACCTTAACATGCATGTTTCAAAGTCGCGCGGTGCATATCTTTACCTGCGCACATCGAAATGCGTTTGACCCTTGTCCGGAGCTGACCAAAAATTTGTAACATCTGGACCTCTGCAACCCATCCCGTTCATTTGATAGGTCGATGATAGCTTAAAAGTGGTTTGGGATCAGTGACTTCGTTCCGTGAAAAGGTAGCTGTTCTCTGAGGGTCGCTCGTCGGAGCCAAATCTTGAAATAGTCTGGGAGCTATTTCTCTCTTGCAGCGTGCAGAATCCAAAAATGGCTAAGTAGTGTAGAAATTGCATTTTGCATAGGGACATGCGTGAAAGTTCAGTTTTACCGCTTATTGAGAAACTCGGAGATATGTCTAAGGACCTAGAGAGGGGGTGATTAGGATCTTATCAAAATCTTTTCGCCTACTAACAAATATTATCAAATAAAACAAAGTAAGCAAGAACACTTAGGCTTCCAAGCCTAAGTGGGTCCAATCACAAGACTAGCATATGGTTAATCAATAAGCAATCCTAGTCTAAAGCATGCATAGGTAAATAAATGATTCAACTAATCAAGATCCTAACCTATGCAACTTGTGTAGACTTATGAGAGTGGATCAATGAGCTCAAGTCTACCCAACTAGTAAAGGTACATCTTGTGTGTGGATGTGCCTAATAAGTGCCTAGCATACATTCCTATCAAGCATTCATAATTAAACAATTAAACTAACAATGCTAAGATATAAATGTGCTCAATCCAATCACAAACACAAGTATGTATAGTGGTTCGACTTTGGGTCTACTCCACTCCTGGTTCAAGTACTCAACTCCTTTGAGCACACCGGCATTCACTATCGAAGATTTTAAATGGGGTTCACCTCTCAACCTTTACACGGAGGTTTTACCGGTTCACCTCTCAACCATAACCGGAGTTTTGGACAAAGGGCTAACTCTCAACCCAAACGGAGTTTTGAACATAGGCTAACTCTCAACCAAACGCACGTTCACTCCCGTGTCGGAGGCTCCCCCTTGGAGACTTAGTTTAGGCCCGGCTAACGGGCCAAGGAACGGCTAACGTCCCTAGGTCGAGTTCGACAAACAAACTCTAAATGGACTCTCAAAAAGGACAACCTTACTTGTCGGATGAGCCCCTTGTTTAGCGCCGTTTTGGGTTGCTTGATCTCCGCTCTCCCGTGCTTCAATCAGCTTCCCTTGCTCCCACGATCGTGTTGCCGTTGCGTCGCCAATGCCTCAGCCACACTTGATCAAACACCTTACATGTGATGCCTTTGAAATGCCCAAGGTGCTAGGAGGATAGGTTTGAGAACTCTACAACTAATGGGAATGGGTTGCCTAGAGTCTCTCTCCTACAACAATCTCATCTTAGAGTTTTGGACAAGGATTTGCCAATCAAGAAGGTTCCAAACTCTAGAGATCAAGAGGAGATGAAGGTCATCTTCTTCATGAGCTTGGAATGCTCTAATCTTGTGTTAAAGCACAAGGAAGATGCCTTGCATAGGTTGGGAATGAGCCTCAAATGGTCTCCAACAATGGTGGCTTCACTCCTCTCGAAATCCCCCTCACAATGCCCAAAAACCGAGCTCCATATATAGGAAAAGTGAGCTCCAACGGTCATAAAACGGGCAAAAAATGGCTCTGCCAACCTGTCCCGACCGGTCGGCCAAAGAGCCAAGCAAGACAAAAAAGCTGCTGTCTTGAGGGAAAAGCTACTCGATCGGTCTTGACCGGTCGGACTAGCCCAGCCGACCGGTCGGACCACCTGCCTGCACAAAACAACAAGGTGCTGTTGGAACTAGACATACGTCCGACCGGTCCAGTCCATCCATCCGACCGGTCCAGTCCATCCTACCGGTCACGATCGATCGGTCCACCTGTAACCTGTAAACACAGCAAGGTTGCTGTTTGATCTGGCCGACCGGTCCTGACCGGTCGAACAGGCCTGGTTCAGCTCAGCTGTTTACTGATCTTCGTACATTCCAACCCACTAACTAAGGCCATGATGTGAGTGATGTTTTGGGACACTTAAGGCCAATCTATGATGACTAATGGTTTCCTAATGTGGTCAAGGTCATCAAAGAAGCAAAGGGGTTGGGTTTTGGTCAAGGTTAAGGCACCAAGGCATCACTTTTACCTGATTCTTCTTCCTTGATGCATCGGGGCCATCTTAGTCTTCGGTCTTTGTCTTCATTAGGCTCAACCGACACTTGACTCACTGACGTAAGTGATTGACAAACAAGGTGCACTAGTATGCCACAGAAAAGTGCACTAACAATGCGGAGCTCCAAAACCACATGCGCTCGGAATAAGCCTTCCCCAAAAAGCTCCCGGAAACTGCCCAAAAAAGTCAGAATCGGAGACATGTGCCCGGCCGAAGGGAGACATGCCCCCAACCTGAGACCACATGCGCCCTGACACATGTGCTCACCACATCCTCCCAGCACATGCGCCCGAAAATCCTCCCAGAAATACATGCGCCGGAAAAGATCTGTTGGATCGGACCCGAACCCGATTAAACTACTATAAATAGTGAGCTCGACTGATGACCATTACCAACATCACTCCCTGACGACCTCAGAGTGACGTAAGAGGCAACATGTGCTCGCTCTATCATCCCTTGCTGGATGCCCTCGTCGAAAAAGATTCTCTCGCCGGAAAGGGATTTTCCTTACCAGAGCCTGAATGCAGAGGGAGAGAGGGAGAGAGGGGAGAGAGGGGAGAGAGAGAGAGAGAGAGAGAGAGAGAGAGAAGTCCAAAATATTCTAAGTAGTGGAACTTTTCGACTTTGCAGAGGGAAATGCGCCCACTATTCCTTGACTGAAAAAGTCTGGAAAATGAGCTAAGTAGGGGAGAAACCCACTTTCGCAGAGTGACATGCGCCCACCTCTCTTTGCCTGAAAAAGTCAGAAAACAGCTAAGTAGTGAGATTTCTCACCAAAACACAGAGGGACATGAGCCAACTTTTTCTAGCCGAAAAAATACAAAAAATGGCTAAGTAACATGGGCACATGCCCCCATCATCCTAGCCCAGGCGCATGTGTCATACCTGGTAGTCGGGGGTCTTTAGGTATTCCGGACCATTTGGCGGCAATACACAGGTCCATGTCGGCTCCAAAACAGCATTTGCAGGTTCTTAACCCTTTCAGTCAGCTCTAGACAGGGACAACGCATTTTAGGGTGCGTAGATAAAAATATGCATTGCACGACATTCAAATTCGGTTGTTAAGAGTTTTCGGGCATTCTGGATCATTTGGTGGGAATACACATGTCCAGATCTACTCTGAAATAACATGCGTAGGTTTTGGTTACGATTGCCAAGTCGCCAAGGGTTAGGGCTGCACTAGCATCCGATTACATTTTTCGGGTGTTTCTCAATCCTGGAATTAATCCGGATTGTCGTAGATGGACCGCCACATGTTGTTTTTATCATAGGTGAGAATTTAAGCCCCAACAGGTGCTTCGTCCGAGCATTAGGATTATTCAAGGATTTAACCAAGATAGCCAGCGTGCCTTGAGGTCCATTACCGTCATGCTGGAAATAAAAGAGCCGAGGACTAAAGTCACCTGTCAAGTGATAGACGCAACGACGATGTATAACCTTTTTGCTAGGACGACCGTGGCTTCATAAGTATTGCATTATTCCTTCGACGTATTACTAATGCTTCAAATACAACAGGGATGGAATTTAGTATAGGGTAACAGCAGACTCGAGGCCATACACTGTCATCGAATCCTTCCTAGCGGACTCATAATATTACCAAGAGAGAGATGGAGCTAAAGTGATCCCGGAAGACGACAAGCCAACGGAAACAACACAGGGGGCAAAGTCACAGGGTGAAAGTTCAAAGCAAGAAGGGAAGACCCCACATGCGACTATCGAAGCAGCACCATCTTGTAAAGAAAACCTGTCACGTCGAAAGAAGTTTTATTTAGTCCCAAAGCACCTCTGTAAAGTAGGACAATCAATTTTAGAGCTGATAACGAGCCAGCAGATGAGCTTGCTGCAATCCAATTTCAATGTGCCGGAACCTAAGTTCGAGAGGATTCGTCCATTCCCGAAGGCTCCAAGCCAGTTTTACGTACCACCGACGATGGGAGCCAGCCAAGAGATAAGATTCCATGTAGGACTCAGCAATCCATCATAGCCTGAAAAAGGCAGCAAGATAATGCTAATGGAGATGCAACCCATTGAAGAAGAAAGGTACAGCAAAGCTAGTAGGCATATCATGAGGAACATGGGCTTCATTTGTTGAGAGCCACCGGCTCGAAAAGACATGTTAGCACCGTTTAAGGAGATGCAAGAATATACAGGAATAAGAAAGCCCTGTGGGCAAGACGTGGAATCAGTCATGTTAACATGGTAACGATCAGTCCCGTAGAGGAGACAAGGCCAACCGAACCGAGCGAAGTTGAGCAGCCGAGCACCGCACCAGAACAGATTGCGGACGAAGGTCAACCCATGATATATGAGCTACAGGAAGTCAAACTGGGAAGTCCTGAGGAGCTGAGGAAACACTTATATCATCAAGAACATCTGAGACGAAGAAAGAGAAAGCTACATTCAATTCTTGAAAAAGAACAACGATGTATTCGCATGGACCTACTCCGAGATGTCAAGGTTAAACCCGACAATCGAGATGCACAAACTCAACATTGCAAAGGAGAAGAGACCGGTTAAACAGCCACAGAGGCGCTTCAATCCCGACGTTGTTTCGAAAATAGAAGAAGAAGGGAAGAAGCTCCATCAAGCAGGGTTTATCAGAGAAGTCCAGTATCCGAAGTGGATCTTAAACATAATGCCCGTGAAGAAGAAAAATGGCCAGATCAGAGTGTGCGTCGATTTCTGCAACCTAAATAAAGTGTGTCCTAAGGACGGCTTTCTGTTGCACATTCCGAAACTGCTAATCGACAGTACATCGGCATATACAGTGATGTCCTTCATAAACGGCTACTCATGATACAACCAGATCTGGATGGCTCGGAGGACAAAGAATCCACAACTTATCGCACCACTCTCAGAATATTCTGCTATCGTGTAATGTCATTCGGATTAAAGAACGCGGGCGCCTCGTACGAGAGACCCATGTAAGTGATATTTCAAGACATGATGCACAAGCACATGGATTGATATGTTGATGACCTAGTTATGAGGTCTGAAGGACACCAGCAACATCGCGAGCACCTGAAGTAAGTATTTCAGAGATTGAGAAAGAAGAGCCTCCGCATGAACTCGTTGAAATGTGCATTCAAAGTTTTCTCTGGCAAATTCATAGGGTTTGTTGTCAGACATTGGGGCATTGAGATTGACCACGTAAAGATTAAAGCGATTCGGAAGATGCCTCCTCCAAAGAACTTGAAAGAATTGAAGAGCTTCCAAGGAAGGCTTGCTTACTTGCGACAGTTCATCTCGAACCTATCTGGCCATTGAAGCCCTTTTCTCGCCTGAACAAGAAAGACGTCCGCTTCGAGTGTGATGAGGCTTTTTAGAAGGCCTTCAAGTCTCTTAAAGAGTTGCTCGGGAAATCTCCAATTCTTGCGGCCCCGATTAAAGGAAAGCCCTTGATATTGTACGTGACAATGGGGGAGAATTCGGCTGGGGGCATTGCTTGCCCAAAAGAATGAAGAAGGGAAGGAGAACACTCTATATTATTTAAGTCATACACTAGTGGGTGCCGAGTTTAACTACTCACCTATTGAGAAGATATGTCTGGCCTTTATATTCGCTGTCAAGAGCTTGAGACAGTTGTTCAAAGTCACGCGGTGCATATCTTTACCTGCGTACCTCGAAATGCATTTGACCCTTGTCTAAAGCTGACCGAAAGGGTCCGAAAGCCTACAGGTACCATTTCAGAGCGAAACTGGACATGCGTATTACTGCCAAATGATCCGGAACACCCAAAAATGCTTAACTCGAAAGTTTGAAAGTCTTGCGGTGTGTATTCCATGTGCGCACTTCCCGGAACAATGTTCCTATACGAAGAGCCGACCCGGAGGCTCCAAATTAGGAAGGAACTACCAAAATTCGTAACATCTGGACCTCTGCAACCCATCCCGTTCATTTGATAGGTCCATGATGGCACACTCAATTGTATCGGCCAAGCCTCTTTCCAGTCTAATTAAGATTCACAACTGTTGGGGCTCAAATTTGCACCCATGATAAAAGAGTATGTAGCGGTCCATCTACGACGATTTCGATCGATCTCAAGATCAGGAATACTCGGAGAACACCAGCACAACCCTAACCCGCGAAGTCAAGATCAAAACCCGCAAATTATCATTTAGCGAAACTGGACATGTGTAATGCCGCCAAATAATCCGAACCCTAAAACCCTAAACCTGCAAGTTTCAAAGTCACGCGGTGCATATCTTTACCTACGCACCTCAAAATGTATTTGACCCCTGTCCGGAGCTGACCGAAAGGGTGCGAAAGCCTACAAGTACCATTTTATAGTGGAACTGGACATGCATATTGCTGCCAAATGATCTGAAACGCCCAACCGAGCCGAGCGAGGTTGTGCAGCCGAGCACCGCGCCAGAATAGATTGAGGACGGAGGTCAGCCCATGATATATGAGCTACAGGAAATCAAACTGGGAAGTCCTAAGGAGCCGAGGAAACACTTATATCAGCAAGAACATCCCAGAAGAAGAAAGAGAAACCTACATTCAATTGTTGAAAAAGAACAAGGATGTATTCGCATGGACTTATTCCTAGATGTCAGGGTTAAACCCGACAATCGCGATGCACAAACTCAACATTGTGAAGGAGAAGAGGCCGGTTAAACGACCACAGAGCTGCCTCCATCCTGACGTTGTTCCGAAAATAAAAGAAGAAGCGAAGAAGCTCCTTTAAGCAGGGTTTATCAGAGAAGTCCATGTTAGTACACCTTTTGTTGTCAATTAGCGTGTTGGTTGGTCGCGTCTTGTCGTGTGAGCCCCGGTCGAAGAATTGAAGATCAAGACTTGAAGATTACGCTTCGCCCATTGCTCAAACTCATGCTGAAACAAGATCTCAGGTAAGTTGCATATAGATCGACCATAGGAAACCCAAAACATCAAACAATGGCGTAATGACTCACATATCCTATCCCATTCCCTCTCGACCCTTGCACAAGTTGATCAGACTTGTGATCCATGGCTGGTGTGAAACGTATTGAAGATATGTCTATACATTGGACCCCATGCACCAAATCACTTCATGCCTCATCTTTGAAGTGATCCGCTACTGTGTTGAAAGACTTGGTCCAGCAAACCCGCTGCGACAAGTTCATCTAGACAGCGTCCAGGTTTCTCAACACATCAGCAACCTTGCTGTGAAGAAAGCAGATGGACAGCTGACCGGTCTTGACCGGTCGGCAAGCTTTTCAAGTTTATAACAGAGGCTTGTTGTGATGTATTCAGCTGGACAGCCGACCGATCTTGACCGGTCGGCCAGGGATATTATCAAGACAGCAACATTGCTGTAATACGATCAGATTGACAGCCGACCGGTCTTGACCGGTCGGATAGCAATATAGAATCTGTCCAGCAAGCATAGCCAACCGGTCTTGACCGGTCAGCCTTCTTTCAACAGACTATCCAGCAAGCACAGTCGACCGGTCAAGACCGGTCGGCCTGTTTTCTACAATTGTTCCAGCAAGGTGAGCCGATCGGTCTTGACCGGTCGGCCTGTATTCTGTATTCCTCCAGCAAGGGGATCCGACCGGTCTTGACCGGTCGGCCAGACCCAGATGTGGCTTTGAATTTTGAATGACGACCGGTCCGTCCGACTGGTTGAGACCCTTCTCTGACAGGTCGGTCGTGACCATTTTAGATCTGTTGGGGCCATCATTTGGGGCTCTATATAGCCATGACTTGTGGTCTTTCCTGGCATGCATTCAACACCCTTCAAGAGCTAAGAGAGAGAGCTTTTACTCACATCTTCCTACCCTCTTTGCTCTTGTCCCCCTTGAGTTCATCATTCAAACTTAGCCATTAATGGCTTATTAATGAGTATTCAAAGCTCGGTTTGAAGTATAAACTCAAGACCTTCATTCATGGCTGACCTACCTTCGAAATATATTTATGAGGTCGTTTATAGCCATTGAATGTTTGTAGTTTGGTAGTTCCCTCATTACCATTGCATTGAATAGGCAAGAGGAACTAGACCAACTCTCTCCCAACTACCCGGCATCAACATAACCTCATCATTATCGGTAGTTGATCTTGGGAGCACAAAGAGAAGCTGAAGCACGTGGAGCTGAAGCTACTCATCAAAGGCATTGAATCAGGGCTCAATCATCTAGGTATGTCTAGTATTTGAGAGTCCATTTATTAAATCTCTATTCCCTGGATTGGGAAACTCCGGCAAGAGTGTACGTGACCATCCTTGGATTAGGATTGGTGAGAGTTTGAGATCCAAACTCGTCAAGTCCCTGGATTGGGCCATCGGCGGATGGTAAACGCGGTCCTAGATCAAAGGATGTCAAGGTTGATGGTTAACCTGATTTAAAACCAAGACTATAATGAAATCCGGTGGTCTCATAGGTTGAGATCGTGAACCGGGAGTGGAGTAGGAAAACCGAACCACTATAAATCGTTGTGCATTGTGAGATTGAATGATTGCTATGTGTTGAATGGATTAGTCAATCATGAATGCTAACTGTTTGATGAAATGCCTATGATAGTCCTTGCTTACAAATTGCTCATATAAATGCCTTGAATGTTATTGTTTAGTTGATAAGATTGACTTGATTAGTTTTTAATTGTAATTAGAATTTAAAAAGTCCTATTCACCCCCCTCTAGGACATTAGGCATATCTCCAAGCATCTCTATAAGCGGTAAAATCGCAATTTCAATCCAGTATCCGAAGTGGATCTCAAACATAGTGCCCATGAAGAAGAAAAATGGCCAGATCAAAGTGTGTGTCGATTTTCGCGACCTAAACAAAGCATGTCCAAAGGACGGCTTTCCGTTGCCCATTCTGAAACTGCTAATTGGCAGTACATCAACATATACAGTGATGTCCTTCATGGACAACTACTCATGATAGCACCAGATCTAGATGGCTCCGGAGGACAAAGAATCTACAGCCTTTCGCACCACTCTCGAAATATTCTGCTATCGTGTAATGTCATTCGGATTAAAGAACGCGGGCGCCTCATACTAGAGAGCCATGTAAGTAATATTTCAAGATATGATGCACTACCACATAGAGTGTTATGTTGATGACTTGGTTGTGAGGTCTGAAGGACACCAGCAACATCGCGAGCACTTGAAGTAAGTATTTAAGATATTGAAAAAGAAGAGCCTCCGCATGAACTCGTTGAAATGTGCATTCAAAGCTATCTCTGGCAAATTCATAGGCTTTGTAGTCAGACATCGGGGCATTGAGATTGAACCCGCAAAGATTAAAGCGATCCGGGAGATCCTCCTCCAAAGAACTTGAAAGAATTGAAGAGCTTCTAAGGAAGGGTTGCTTACTTGCAACGGTTCATCTCGAACCTATCTAGCCATTGTCAACCCTTTTCTCGCCCGAACAAGAAAGACGTCCGCTTCGAGAGGGATGAGGCTTTCCAGAAGGCCTTTGAGTCTCTTAAAGAGTTGCTCGGGAAATCTCCAGTTCTTGCGGCCCCGATTAAAGGGAAGCCCTTGATACTGTACGTGACAGTGGGGGAGAATTCTCCTGGGGGCATTGCTTGCCCAAAAGAATATAGAAGGGAAGGAGAATGCTCTGTATTATTTAAGTCATACTCTAGTGGGCACCGAGTTTAACTACTCACCTATCGAGAAGATATGCTTGGCCTTGATATTCACCGTCAAGAACTTGAGACAATTGTTCGCTCACCTCAAGTGCAAGGCAGTGATGTAGTAATAATTCTCGGTAAGACCGAGGTCGATCCACAGGGAAGAGGTAAACGAATTCAATTGATCATAATAACTAAAATCTAAAGGGTTTAAAAAATTGGTTTATAAGAACTAAATATAAAACAGGAAAAATCTGAAAATAAAAGAGACTAGAGCATCAAGGATCCTCTTCTAGTCTTAATCACATTCAATCCAATGATTCGATTCAAGCATAACTGGAATCGAAGTTCTATCTCTATCCAGCTGGGAGATATAATAATCAAAGCACATAAATAATCTAAATTAGATAGGTGTTTATTGATTTGATTCCCTCAACCAAGCTCAGGCCTTGGGCACACTCAATTGTATATGCCATGCCTCTTTCCAATCTAATTGAGATTCACAACTATTGTGGCTCAATTTGCACCCATGATAAAACAATACGTAGCGGTCCATCTACGACGATTTGGATCGATTTTAAGTTCAAGAATACTCAAAAAACACCAGCGCAACCCTAACCGGCGCAATCGTTATCAAAACCCACAAATTATCGTTTTGTAGCAAAATTGGACATGCGTATTGCAGCTAAATAATCCGAAATATCCTAAAACCCTTAACCTGCAAGTTTCAAAGTCGCGCGATACATATCTTTACCTGCGCACCTCGAGATGCGTTTGACCCCAGTCCGGAGCTGACCGAAAGGGTCTGAAAGCCTACAGGTACCATTTTAAAGCGGAACTGGACATGCATATTGCTCCCAAATGATCCAAAATGCCCAAAAACACATAACTAGCAAGTTTGAAAGTCTTGTGGTGCATATTTCCATGTGCGCGTTTCCCGGAACAACGTTCCTATAAGAAGCGCCGACCTGGAGGCTCCAAATTAGGAAGGAACTACAAAAATTCATAACATCTAGACCTCTGCACCGCATCCTGTTCATTTGATAGGTCGATGATAGCTTAAAAGTGGCTTGGGATCAGTGACTTCGGTACGTGAAAAGGTAGCTATCCTCTGAGGGTCACCAGTCGGAGCTAAATCCTGAAATAGTCTGGGAGCTATTTCTCTCTTGCAGTGTGCAAAATTCGAAAAATGGCTAAGTAGTGGAGAAATTGCATTTTCCAGAGGGACATGCAGAAGCTCCAAAACCACATGCGCTCACCACATGCACCCGAAATAAGCCATCACCGAAAAGCTCC
This sequence comes from Liriodendron chinense, assembly GCA_003013855.2. Taxonomy (NCBI): domain Eukaryota; kingdom Viridiplantae; phylum Streptophyta; class Magnoliopsida; order Magnoliales; family Magnoliaceae; genus Liriodendron; species Liriodendron chinense. Next base: position 7,800,838 of record ML058408.1, read on the forward strand.
CGAAAACAGCCCAAAAAAGTTAAAATTTGAGACATGCGCTGGCATGAGGCACACATACACCCAACCTGAGACCACATACGCCCAGACACATGTGCTCACCACATCCACCCAACACATGCGCCCGAAAATCCTCCCGAAAATACATGCGCCGAAAAAGATCCCTTGGATCGGACCCGAACCTGATTAAACTACTATAAATAGTAAGCTCGACTGATGACCATTAACAACATCACTCCCTGACGACCTCAAAGTGACGCAAGAGGTAACATGCTCTCGCTCTGTCATCACTTGCCGGATGCCCTCGTCGTAAGGATTCTCTCACTGGAATCCCTCGTCGGAAAGGGATTTTCCTCGCCAGAGCCTGATTGCAGTGGGAGAGAGGGAGAGAAAACTCCAAAATATTCGAAGTAGTGGAACATTCCCACTTTGTAGAGGGAAATGCGCCCACTATTCCTTAACTGAAAAGTCTAGAAAACAAAGTAGTGGAGAAACCCACTTTCGCAGAGGGACATGTGCCCACCTCTCTTTCCCTAGAAAAGTCGGAAACCAGCAAAGTAGTGAGATTTCTCACCAAAATACAGAGGGACATGCATCCACCTTTTTTGGCCGAAAAAATATAAAAAATGGCTAAGTGCCATGGGCACATGCGCCGATCATCCTGGCCCAGGCGCATGTGTCATACCTAGTAGTTGGGGGAGGGGTTTTTTAGGCATTCCAGACCATTTTGAAATTGCGGTTTTACCGCTAGTGTGATAAGCTTGAAGGTATGCTTATGTCCTAGAGGGGGGGTGAATAGGACTTTTTAATTTTTCTTGCAAATTCAAAAGCTCAATTGCATTTATACCATAATTTACCAATTAAGTGCATGTAAATGATAGCAATTGATCACCCAAGATCTAACTCGATTGACAACTTTACTAAGAGAAGTATTTCATCAAACAGTTTATATGCATTCTTGTATTAATCATTCAAGGATGGCATATGAGCAAACATAAGATGGGCATACAGTTAAGCACTTATAAGATTGATTAACAAGGAACAAAATAGACAAAATGCATTCACCACATTGCACACGATGTATAGTGGTTCGGTTTCCCTACTCCACTCCCGGTTCACGATCTCAACCTATGAGACCACCGGATTTCACTACAGTCGTGGTTTTAAATCAGGTTAACCATCAACCTTAACATCCTTTGATCTAGGACCGCGTTTACCATCCGCCGATGGCCCAATCCAGGGACTTGACGAGTTTGGATCTCAAACTCTCACCAATCCTAATCCAAGGACGGTCACGTACACTCCAGCCGGAGTTTTCCAATCCAGGGAATAGTGATTCAATAAATGGACTCTCAAATACTAGACATACCTAGACGATTGAGCCCCGATTCAGCGCCGTTGATGAGTAGCTTTAGCTTCCACGAATGCCTTAGCTCCTCTCCAAGCTCTCACGATCAGCTAGTAATGCATATGATGTTCCTAGACTAGTGCCGGGTAGGTGGGAGAAGGTATTGATGTTTCATATGCCTATTACAATGCAATGGATAATGAAGGAACCATCAATTGGATCATTCAATGGCTATAAATGACTTTAAGATGAAGATTGAATGATAGGGACAGCCATGAATGCCATGCTTGAGTTCATTATTCAAACCGAGCTTTGAATACTCAATGTAGTGCCATTAATGGCTAGGTTTGAAGGATGAACTCGAGACTATGATGAGCAAAAGAGATTACATGAAAGTCTTAATAGCCTCTCTTAATGCTCTAAATGGGTGTGCAAGTTCTGTCCTCAAAGCCCTCGAAATATGCCTTTATAGGCTCCAAGAATCGGGCTCCAACGGATAGAAAACGGTCACGTGCAACCTGTCTAAAAAGCCCAAAGACCGGTCTTCCCTTTTTTAAAAAACTTGAAGTCTCTGGATGTTTTTAGACAAATTGCGACCGGTCGTGCGACTGGTCGTGGGAGGTCAGCGACCGATCGGTCGTGGGAGGTCACGACCGGTCTCCCTATTTAATCAATTTTCTCCAAATGTTGCTGGACATATTTCGTCCAAATGCGACCTGTCCTAGGAGTCCAACGACCGGTCTTCAGACCGGTCTAGGGAAGACATGAGATTTACTTCAGAAGGCTTGCTGTCTTCAACCCTGCTTCACCCAACCGGTCGCCCGACCGGTCGTCAGGCCTTAATTTCGTTGCCTGAAATGGGGTGAACTCCCTCAATATTAACGGTGCTCAAGAGATGGTTTTCCTTTATTTTTCGACTGATTGGCACCTACATAATGGAGGTCCAAGACTGATCATCTTGAGCTTAAGTTCGTGGATCAATTGGCAAACATAGAATGCGATTTGAATGCCATGGACTTGGATGTTTTAGGATCCTATAGGTTGTCTATATGCAACTTACCTTCCGAGCTTGATTTGGCTTGAACTTGAGTGCGGTAAGCTGCTTTGGTCTTCAAGTCTTGAGTCTTCAATCTTCATCGGGGCTCACGAGACTTGACTGACTCAACGATCATGCAATTGACAATACAATGCACAAATCAGTGCACTAACAATCTCCCCCTTTGTCAATTACGTGACAAAACCTAACCTACTAAAATAAAATACATGTTCAAGATATTACATTGATAAAGCATTAAATACAGGACTCTTGACATGCCTAGTCTAAGCTGCTCCTCTTCAGTTTGCTCCCCCATAACCTGTCAATCCCTGCATCACAAAACATAGCAAACTAAACTAGTTTTGGTGGGACTTGATCTTTCTCCCCCTTTTTGTTAGCAATTGACAAACTATTCTCTCCCCCTTAATGATATATCAATAAGGCTAAGGTAAGAGTAGATAGTATGTCGCAGTTATAACTATAAGCACATGCTAACAAGGAGAGTATAGGGTGCATGACTCATAAAACCATGGAGTATGCTAAGGAACATGATTAACAAGAAAAATTGGTCAAGGTTAATCATGCAAAATTGGTCAAGGATATACATTTGCAATGAAAGCACGAAGGGCTTATAGCCCAATCAACCAACCTCCCCTAATGGTATATCAAGACCAAAACTAAACAAAGATTAGCATTCAATGAAGCATATAACTCAAGATGATTAGCTAATCTAAGCCGGATGATAGCTAGCAAGCAAATATACAAATTTAAGCAAGGATAAACTACCGAATTTAAGCAAGGCAAATATACAAATATCCTCTGATTTGCCCATAAGTACAAACATGAGGCTGAAAACCTCATATTTTCCTATTGTTCCAAAGAGGCTAAATTCCTCAAGTTCATCAATTTGTTCAAAATGAGACTTGATCCTCATATATGTATTTGAGCTCAATATGGTCTCCTAAGGTCACCTAACCTAGATCACAGCCCCCTTGGGTATGATAAATAGGACCCAACATGCTTGTTGGGAGGGAATTCATTTATCCTAGATTTTTCTCCCTTAGGTTCATTCCAAGTTGGAGAGCAATGTTTGGTAGGGGATATGACAATAGTTCCTACCCTAGTTATTGTTGACCTCAACTAATCATTTTACTTATAGTTCAATATAAGGCAACATAGATTCCCCTTTTTGGGTAGACATGAAGTTAGTACTCCGGTACCGGATCTTACTCTAGACGGTTACGTCCTTGAAGAGCAACCTGCATATGTATAGGCAATAAACAATCCTAGTCTAAGCATGCATAGGTAAATAATTGATTTAACTAATCAAGCTCCTAACCTATGCAAACTATGTAGACTTATGAGAATGGATCAATGAGCTCAAGTCTACACAACTAGAGAAAGTACATCTTATGTGTGGATGTGCCAATTCAGTACCTAGCATACATTCCTATCATGCATACATAACTAAACAATTGACAAAACCCATACTAAGACAATTCATGATCTCCGTATCATGAACATCCCAAAACAGAAAAACACTTACACCCAATTACATGTTAAAACATAATTTATAATAAAAATTTTACAAAGTGACATGCACTGACACGAAACATCTTCAATTTCTCCCCCTCAACATCTGCACTTAAGAAGGCCTACAAAATAAATTGGCTTCTTGGTGGGATATAGTTCTCCCCCTTTCTGTCAGTCATTAACAAGGGTTAGCTTAAAAAAGATTTGCCTATAAGAGCAGCGAAGCTAAACCATGAATTAGGAGAGATAGATCATGAAACATATGGGAGAATAGAAGCAACACATAGAAACCTGATATACAATAATCATTACACACAAAAGGGCCTTTGGCCCAATCAACCAACCACCCCAACTGGCATGTATATCAAGAGCAATGAAACACATTTAAGCTATATTAAACAGAACCATGAGCCATAAGGGCTTAATGCCCAAACCATCTAACCTCCCCCTATCAATATACCAAGAAAAAGCAATAGACTCATAAATATAGCACTACAAAGCATAGAGAATACCACTATCTTCAAAAGATGAATCAATAAAGCTCAAAAAAGAGGATCCAAACAAGTGATGATAGATATAACTATAAATCGCAATCATCCAAGGGTCTAACGGTCATCTAAAATGTATAAATACAAAATATGACGAGCAACAAGTGTCTTGGTCACCCAAAAAGATACTCCTGACCAAGACACATGATACAATGATGTTAGAAATCAGTCCCGTCGCCTAGATCTGGTGGCGGTGCATCGCCACGAGCAGCTCGCTCCCAAGCCTCCAAACGCTTATCAATCTGGTCAAGGCGAGCCATAATAGCCTCATGCTGCACGAGTAGAGTGGCCTGTCCCTGAAACAGCTGAGACTCGGTCTGATCCATCCTCTGCTCAATCCGTGTAAGATGGTCCTGAAGCTGGCGTAGCTCAACAGTATAAGCTGAAGAGTCCGCTGCAGGGGAGCTACGTTGGGAGAACGCCCGTGGGGGCGTACTGAAGCGTCCAGGAGCAAAACGAGAATCGATGGAGGGATCGGATGATGTCGCTGCTGCTCCAGGCTGTGATGGCTCAGAGGAACTTAGATGGGCCTCACGCTGCAGCTGAGCCTCCTGAAGTCGACGCTGGAGTTCCTCTTGTGTCTTGCGCATTTTAGTTATAATAGAGCAATTTAGAATGGGAGGTTTTACGATCACATCTGAGGGATCAACAAGTCCTACTGTTTTGGCCAACCTACAGATGAGATACCCAAAAGAAAGACCCGCCGACAGACCATCAGACACCAAGATTGCGGACCGAATGGCTTTCATAATACGCGAGGGAAGACACATTCTACGGCCCTGACTGACATTATAAAGAATAGTGACCATGTCTTCGGGAAGGTCGGCCTTGTTGCTCTTCCTCAGGAATACGTTTTTGAAGAATATGTTGTGAATAAGACGATAATCCCGAGACATTGACGAGGCACGAAGAGCATTGTTGTTAACCCATCTAGGGCAAGCTCCATTGCATAAAGCTCGAGTCATGGTGTCTCGAGAGGTGGGTTCGGTCTCCTCATCATTAGAAAGCTCATCCTCATCAACAATAGATACGCCAGTAGCCTCAGCTATGGCAGGAAGACCGAATGTCCAAATCCAGTCAGCGAAATGGACTTCGAAAGAAGAAGAGTCATCAGGAATGATGCGACAACAGGAATAGAATTTTCTGACTACTTCTTTCTGAACAGGACCGCCCAGCACAGGCTCCCAACCTATTGCATCTAAAAGCTGGACCACCCGATAAGGTTCCAAGTCCACAAGTTTGGCGGATTTTTCACAAAGCACATCACGATTTTTGAAAATTGTGCCAATTGTCAAGATGTGATGTGTCTGATGCGGTAGGACGGGGTTTGGAAGGAGATTTAGATGATGAAGCAACCCCTTTTCCTTTGGAAACCGTCTTCTTGGAGGTAGGTTGTGGGGGCCCCTCATCATGTTGGATTTTCAAGCAGCGTTCACACCGAGGAGGGGATGCATCTTTCCTCCCACGAGAAGACATAATAGGGCCATACAATCCACACAAATATGCCCTAGGAATCAAAAGAAAAAGGATACAACAAGGAAGAACAAAACTAAAACCCTTACCAATGAAGAAGATGATGAATACTTTAATTTGGAAGACAATGTACCACGAAGAAGGGCTTTAATCTTCGATTAGAGACCTAGGGTAGCTTGAGGAGGGCAGGTGAGACCTCTAGGATGAAAGAGGAGGAGAAGGAATTGGAATAGAAATGATTTGGGGCAGCCCTTTTGCCCTTTAAAACACCCAACCCGCGCCCACTGTACCGTCCACGACCGGTCCAGGACCGGTCGCCAGACCGGTCGCACGACCGGTCATAGGCCTGATTTGCATATTTTGTACAATTTTTGAAACTCTGCACAACTGGTTTTTTTTTTCTTTTTTCTTTTGATTCTTCAAACCTGGTTTGTTTGTTATGAAATTATGCAATTTAGGATGACAAATGGTCCATCATCAGATCATATCAAAAGCATAGGTTTGGCCATATAATTTTACGAAATTTTGATGCCAAAAATGAACAAATTTTAAGCAAACTGTGATGATGGATCTTATATCCAGATATACCTATTTATGCTCCTGAATGATGAGGCTAAGAACCTCAGATTTTACTATAAAATGATAAACCATATTTATCTAAAGGCTAACAACCTGCAAAACAGATAATTCGTTAACCAATCCCTAATGCACAGCTACCAATGAATTTCCATGATATTACAGATTGATCAAGTTCATGGGGCTGGCATAGGGCTATGAGATTACTTGCCATTCATGACCCTCTTGGCAATAATCTCTGTCTTCATAATTAGAGTATGTTTCTTTAAAACTCAAAGTGTTATGGTCAAGAGCTTTCTCCCAAATGTATAGATGTAGGGAGAGAAGGGTGTTGGAGATTGTCAAGGTTTACATGATATCTCGCTCTTTATCACCACGGGATTTAGAATCTAGTTATCCCATTTTTCTACCAGATTACTTCCAATATGTTATAATAAAGCATGAGGAGGAAGCATGACCATAACCATCTAAATGTAGCAAAGATGTTTAATTGAAGAATTTTCATATAATTACACATGCCACAATAAATTCATCAAACCACATCATCTCAGACATAACGATAAACAAATAATAGCATATGCGATGGCTAACTAAAGAACTCAAGATTAGTTATGCTAATTATGCATACACGGATAAGTTCGATAGATAGACAATGTTTAAAGAGGCTAGATTTCCTCAAGTTTACTTATAAATCACAATTAACAGAATTTTCTCTGCAAAATTAAACAATTAAGCTTTAATGATATTTAATCAATTCAAGATACACAAACTTAGCCGAGAATGTCACATACTACAAATGAAGCATGCAACATATATATGGTCACAAATGAATTTTAACTATTGAGCAAAATTGACCACAATAGGGATTAGCAAAGCACATAATCAATCCAAGCTAATCCAAAAGCAATTAATTCAACTCAAAATTATCTGAGCATGATACACAAGAGTTAGACTAATCAAAAGAGAATGAGGCTTAGTCCTCAAATTTACCAATATGCACATATAGCTAGCTACCTGACTAGCACACAAGGCTACCCATGGATTTCCTAAAATCCAAAGGTCTAAAGATGTCAACTAGCTGTCTCATCTTGGTTGGCGCATAATATTGGTTTTGGGTATATGAATTGCCAATATGATTCCCAAAAACCCTTTGTTGTTTGCCCTTAACCATATTCTGAATTTTCTGGTTCAAATGGGCAACCTACTTTAGCATCTCCCCCACATAATCATATCTTTTAGAAGGGGATGAAACTTTCCTTTTCTTGCCAACCTTGCGAGATTTTTCCTTATTCTCAACTTTGGTTGAGTTCTTCACAATTTTTGGAGCCTTCGCAAGTTGGCTCTTCTTTTCTTAAGTCACTCTTTCAGTCACAATTGATTTAACTATTTGAGGTCGGACTGAGGTGCATGGCGGTCGTTTTACAATTGGGCATTCAAATTTAAAGTGTCCCGCCTCTCCACAAAAGTGGCATGAGAGAGACGACTTAGGTTTGCTCTTAAGTGAAGAAGACTCAACTTCCACAAATACCAGAGAAGGGGTTTTCTTGACAAATTTGTAACCCCATTTTTCTCCCAAATCTTTACCCATCATACAAGATTTACTTATTTACGCATTTTGGGTTTCTTGGTCCTTGTTCTCATTGGTGTAGGTCTTAAGTTGGTTGACCTCAAGTTTTAGAGCTTGATTTGCATATTTAACTGTTTTAAGTTCAAGCTCAAGCTCTTCAATTCTTTTTACTGCCTCTCTCAATTCATTTTGAACATTTTCCTTTTCTTTAGTTAGAGAGACATGGTCAATTTCCAACTTTTGCTTTTCAATCTTTTCTTTATTGAGCTCTTTCATAACTTTTAAATTTTCACAATAGAGCTCATTAAAGACATCTTGTAATTGGTCATCCTCATCATTATCTTCCTCTTCACTACTAGAGGATGTCTCATCATTGCTCATATTCTCCCTTAAATTGATACTTACAACTCTTTCAGTAGAAGCGATGGGCATGGATGAAGCAGTTGTGCAAGAATGTTCATAAATAGATTCCAACTTCTCCCAAGCTTGCTTAGCGGATTCGCAAGTAGATATTCTATTTTGTTCCTCTTGGGAGAGGGCACAACGGACTACATCGAGGGCGTTAATATTGCTCATAGAATTGGCCCTTTCTTCTTTACTCCATTTTAATTCATCTTTTGAAGTGGAAGTGGTCGTACCCTTACTTCTAGTTTGAATAATAGGGACCGACCAACCTTTCTCAATTATATCACATATAGCTGGATCTAGTGACATTAAAAATATGCTCATTCTAGCCTTCCAATATGTATAATCGGATCCATCAAAGTGTGGAGGACTAGAAATCAAACTTGCCTTGGAGTTGGACATATTTACAAGCTTACTTAGGATCTACCTCTAGGCAATTAAGCCCTTAGAGAGGAACCCGCTCTGATACCAATTGAAATTGCGGTTTTACCGCTAGTGAGATGAGCTTGAAGGTATGCTTATGTCCTAGAGGGGGGGTGAATAGGACTTTTTAATTTTTCTTGCAAATTCAAAAGCTCAATTGCATTTATACCATAATTTACCAATTAAGTGCATGTAAATGATAGCAATTGATCATCCAAGATCTAACTTGATTGACAACTTTACTAAGAGAAGTATTTCATCAAACAGTTTATATGCATTCTTGTATTAATTATTCAAGGATGGCATATGAGCATTTTGTCAAACATAAGATGGGTATACAGTTAAGCACTTATAAGATTGATCAACAAGGAACAAAATAGACAAAATGCATTCACCACATTGAAGACGATGTATAGTGATTCGGTTTCCCTACTCCACTCCCGGTTCACGATCTCAACCTATGAGACCACCGGATTTCACTACAGTCGTGGTTTTAAATCAGGTTAACAATCAACCTTAACATCATTTGATCTAGGACCGCGTTTACCATCCGTCGATGGCCCAATCCAGGGACTTGACGAGTTTGGATCTCAAACTCTCACCAATCCTAAGCCAAGGACGGTCACGTACACTCCAGCCGGAGTTTCCCAATCCAAGGAATAGTGATTCAATAAATGGACTCTCAAATACTAGACATACCTAGACGATTGAGTCCCGATTCAGCGCCGTTGATGAGTAGCTTCAGCTTCCACGAATGCCTTACCTCCTCTCCAAGCTCCCACGATCAGCTACTAATGCATATGATGTTCCTAGACTAGTGTCGGATAGGTGGGAGAAGGTATTGATGTTTCATATGCCTATTACAATGCAATGGATAATGAAGGAACCATCAATTGGATCATTCAATGGCTATAAATGACTTCAAGATGAAGATGGAATGATAGGGACAGCCATGAATGCCATGCTTGAGTTCATTGTTCAAACCGAGCTTTGAATACTCAATGTAGTGCCATTAATGGCTAGGTTTGAAGGATGAACTCAAGCCTATGATGAGCAAAAGAGATTATATGAAAGTCTTAATAGCCTCTAATGCTCTAAATGGGTGTGCAAGTTCTATCCTCAAAGCCCTCGAAATATGCCTTTATAGGCTCCAAGAATCAGGCTCCAACGGATAGAAAACGGTCATGTGCGACCTATCTAAAAAGCCCAACGACCGGTCTGACGACCGATCTTCCCTTTTTTAAAAAACTTGAAGTCTCTAGACGTTTTTAGACAAATTGCGACCGGTCGTGCTACCGGTCGTGGGAGGTCACGACCGGTCACCCTATTTAATCCATTTTCTCCAAATGTTGTTGGACATATTTCGTCCATATGCGACCGGTCCTAGGAGTCCAACGACCGGTCTTCAGACCGGTCTAGGGATGACATGAGATTTACTTCAGAAGGCTTGCTGTCTTCAACCCTGCTTCACTCGACCGGTCATCAGGCCTTAATTTCGTTGCCTAAGATTGGGTGAACTCCCTCGATATTAACGATGCTCAAAAAGATGGTTTTCCTTTGTTTTTCAACTAATTGTCACATACATAATGGAGGTCCAAGACTGATCATCTTGAGCTTAAGTTCGTGGATCAATTGGCAAACATAGAATGCAATTCGAATGCCATGGACTTGGATGTTTTAGGATCCTATAGGCTTTCTATATGCAACTTACCTTCCGATCTTGATTTGGCTTGAACTTGATTGCGGTAAGCTGCTTTGGTCTTCAAGTCTTGAGTCTTCAATCTTTATCGAGGCTCACGAGACTTGACTGACTCAACGATCACACAATTGACAATACAATGCACAAATCAGTGCACTAACACATTTGACGGCAATACGCATTTCCAAAATACCATTTGCAGGTTCTTGACCCTTTTGATTAGCTATAGACAGGGACAGAACGCTTTTTGGGGTGTGCAGATAAAAATATGTACCGCACGGCATTCAAATTCAGGTGTTAAGGGTTTTCGGGCATTCTGAGTCATTTGGCGGCAATACGCATGTCCAGATCTACTCTGAAATATATTAGTGCACTTTCTGTGGCATACTAGTGCACCTTGTTTGTCAATCACTTAGGTCAGTGAGTCTGGTGTCGGTTGAGCTTAATGAAGATGAAGACCAAAGACTCAAGTGGCCCTGCTGCATCAAGAATGAAAAAACAGGTAAAAGAGATGTCTTGGAGTGCCTTGCCTTGAACCTACCTAAAACCTCTTAGATGACTTGGACCAATTAGGTATACCCTTAGTCATCATCATTAGTCTTAGAACTCCATGAAAAACATGATAAGTTAGACTAATTAAAGAGGTGGAAGCTGCTGTAAACAATTCAGCTCAAATAGCAGTTTCCGATTGATCTTCGATCAATCAGAAATTGGCTCCGATAGGACTCCAATCCATCGGACAGAAGCTCCGATCAATCGAAACTTGTTCCACCAACCTTAAAAATCCACTGGACATATTTTCGATCAATTGAACAGTCTCCGATCCATCGGAAGGGGTCAGTCCGATAAATCGGATTATGTTTCCGATCAATCGGAATATCTTCCAGAGAATCCACTGGACTGATTTTTTATCAATCGGACATGTATCCGAACAATTGGAGTGGTCTCCGATCAATTGGATCCTTTTTCTGATCAATCGAAAATGTGCGAATCTGCCCATTTTTTTACCATTGGAAGAAAATCTATATATAGAGGGGGATTTGTTTTTTAGCAAGAAGAGGGGATTTTGAGCAAATAAGAGTCACCATTATTGAAGATCATTAAGAGCCCTATTCCTAACCCAAACAAGTGATCTTCTTTATGATTCATCACAAGTATGGAGCATTCAAAGCTCAAGAAAAAGATGCACTTGTCCCTCTTTTGATCTCTAGAGTTTGCATTGATCTTGATAGTCATATTCATATCCAATACTCTATGATGAGATCTTGTAGGTGAGACTCTCTAGGCAACCCATTCCCATAAGTTGTAGAGATCTAAAACCTACCCTCCTATCACCTTGGGCATATCAAAGGCATCACTTGCAAGGTGGTTGATCAAGTGGAGCTGAGGCATTGGCAACGCAGCGACAATACGATCGGGGGAGCAAGGGAAGCTGATTGAAGCACGGGAGAGCGGAGATCAAGCAACCCGAACCGGCGTTGAACAAGGGGCTCATCCGACAAGTAAGGGTGTCATTGTAGAGAGTCATTCCACTCAATTCCCTGTGAGAGTTGAGTGTAGAGTTTGTTTGACAAACTCGAACTAGGGTCGTTTGCCGATCCTTAGCTTATTAGTTGAGCCTAAAACTCTTGGGACGTTGGCCATTCCTTGACCCGTTTGTTGGCCTAAAGGCTAGGAGATGTTTGGCACTCCTTGGATCATTGCCGAGTCTAAACAAAGTCTCCGAGGGGGAGCCTCTAACACGGGAGTGAACGTGCGTAGTTCATGTGTAAGACTAGATCTTGCGTAGGTCGAATAGGTTGGGAGGAACCTGTAAACTCCTCGGTTAGGTGGAGCCGATTTAAAACACCTTGGTTGAAAGGAACCAGATTTAAACTCCCCAGTGAATGCCGGTGTGCTCAAAGGGGTTGAGTACTTGAACCGGGAGTGGAGTAGACAAGTAGTCGAACCACTATACATGCTTGTGTTTGTAATTGTATTTGAGCACACTTCTTGTTATGCATTGTATTTAATTGTTTAATTATGAATGCTTAATTAGAATATATGCTAGGCACTAGATAGGCTCATCTACACACAAGATGTACATTCACTAGTTGAGTAGACTTGAGCTCATTGATCCATTCTCATAAGTCTACATAGGTTGCATAGATTAAGAGCTTGATTTTTTTAATCAATTGAGTATCTATGCATGCTTAGACTAGGTTGCTTATTGCTTATACTCCATGCTAGTCTTGTGATTGAACCCACTTAGGCTTGGAAGCATAAGTGTTCTTGCTTACTTAGTTTAATTTATTAAAACTGTTAAATAGGCGAAAAGAATTTCAAAAGGTCCTCATCACCCCCCCCAATAGAACTTAGCCATAATACTAGTTGCTCTTTAAGCTTCCCCATATACGAAGGTGTCGTGTTAGACTACTGACGTAATTTTAATTGGTATCAGAGAGGGTTGCTCTTCAAGGACTTAACCGTTTAGAGTAAGATCCGGTACCGAAGCACTAGCATAATGTCTAACCGAGATGGGAATACCACCAACCGTCCACCATTCTTTGACGGGTCCAACTACACCTATTGGAAGGTTAGAATGAGGATTTTTCTCCAATCCGTGGACCGTCCAGTGTAGCTAAGCACACAAAATGGATATACCTTGCCCACCGAGCAAGTGGAGGTTGATGGGAAATACATTGTCATTCCCAAAGAAGATACAAAATGGGATGACAGAGAGAGAGCTCAATACATGGTAATTACCAAAGCTCTCAATGTGATTTGCTGTGCTGTTTCCCTGAATGAATTTCAACGCATTCTCACATGCGCAACTGCAAAAGAAGCGTGGGATATACTTGAGGTTACCCATGAGGGAACTAGCACAGTAAGATGCTCGAAGTTTCAGCTCCTAACCACCAAATTTGAAAATATTAAAATGGAAGTGTCTGAAACTTTTATGGAGTTTTATACTAAATTGTCTGATATTTGCAACTCCATGTTTGTCTTGGGTGATCGGGTTCCGAAAGGAAGGATTTGTAGAAAAATACTTAGGTCCCTCTCGGAAAGATTTAGCACCAAGGTAGTAGCCTTAAAGGAGTGTAGAGACATAAATAATATGAAAGTAGAAGAAATCATAAGTTCCCTACAAACTCATGAACTACACTTTAAGGCATCCTCTAAAAAGAAAAGCATCGCTCTAAAGTCCTCTCACAAACATAAGAAATTTAAGAGTAAGTCGGAGGAAGATAGTGATGATGAGGATGATGAAGAAGAAAAGTTGAACAAAAAATTTAAAAGATTCCTCAAATTTGATAGAGGGAGTAGCCGTGACAAGAAAGACAAGAAGGGTGAAAAACATAAAGGGAAATCATCCAAACCTTCATCCGTCCGTTGCTACGGCTGTAGTCATCATGACCATATTGCCCCGGAGTGCCCGAATGGGCCTAAATCGAAAGGTAAAAAGGCAATGGTTGCCACTTGGGATGATACGGAGGAGTCCGAATCCAAATCTGGTGACTCCATTAGTGATGGGAGCCAAAATATTGATCTAGCTCTCACGACTTTCACCACTACCTCTCTTCCCCCTAATCTAAGAGAGGATCCCGACCGTTATTCCTTCTAGGAGAAGGAGTTCCCAACCCCTCACCTCATGCTTCATTTTATGAGGGTGTTGTGAAAATTAGCTACCCTTAGGCTAATTAAACTAAACATAGTTAGTGAGGGTAGCTAGAAATGCTTAAATAGGAAAATCTGAGGATTTCAGCCTCATTTCTGTGTGTATGGGCAAATCAGAGGATTCAAGCCTCATGAGCCCAATTTTGGTAGTTTAGCCTTGCTTTTAACTTGTATATTTGCTTACTAAACTATCACCATGCTTAGATTAGCTAACTTTGCTGAATTATATGCTTCATTGTATGTTAATCTTTGCCTAGTATTGGTCTTCATATACCACTAGGGGAAGTTGGTTGATTGGGCTATAAGCCCTTATGCTTTCATTGCAAATGTATATCCTTAACCAATTATGCATGAATAACTATGGTTAGATAGTTACATTTTCTTGTTAATCATGTTCCTTAGCATGCTCCATGTTTTAAAGTCATGCACCATATACTCTCCTTGTTAGCGTGTGCTTATAGTTATAACTGCGACATACTATCTTTTCTTACCTTGACCTTAATTGTTACATCATTAAGGGAGAGAGAATAGTTTGTCAATTGCGAACAAAAAGGGGGAGAAAGATCAAGTCCCACCAAAACTAGTTTGCTATGTTTTGTGAAGCAGGGATTGACAGGTTATGGAGGAGCAAACTGAAGAGAAGCTACTTAGTTAGTCATGTCAAGAGTTCTGTATTTATTTCGTATCAATGTAATCTCTTGTTCATGTATTTGTTTTGGTAGGTTAGGTTTTTGTAAGTAATTGACAAAGGGGGAGATTGTTAGTGCACTTTTCTGTGGCATACTAGTGCACCTTGTTTGTCAATCACTTAGGTCAGTGAGTCTAGTGTCGGTTGAGCTTAATGAAGATGAAGACCGAAGACTCAAGTGGCCCTGCGACATCAAGGATAAAGAAACAGGTAAAAGAGATGTCTTGGTGTGCCTTGCCTTGAACCTACCCAAAATCATAACCTCTTAGATGACTTGGACCAACTAGGTATACCCTTAGCATCATCATTATTCTTAGAACTCCATAAAAAACATGATAAGTTAGACTAATTAAAGAGGTGGAAGCTGTTGTAAACAATTCAGCTCAAATAGCAGTTTTCGATTGATCTCCGATTAATCAGACATTGGCTCCGATAGGACTCTGATCCATCGGACATAAGCTCTGATCAATCGAAAATTGTTCCAGCAACCTTAAAAATCCATTGGACATATTTTCGATCAATCGAACAGTCTTCCGATCCATCGGAAGGGGTCAGTCCGATCAATCGGACCATGTTTTCGATCTGTCACGCCCCAAACCCGGGGACCGGGCTCACTAAATTCCCGATCGCCGACCTTGGTGCCAACAGCCTCCGTAGTACCCCATTCTCGGCTCCTAGCTCTCATGTGCCAGGTTCTGATCATGGGATCCTACCAGGAGGATCTTCAGGGTAAATTTTTTTTGTACAGGAGCATAATCAAAACCATAAACATCATCAAATATCCACTAATAAGTTTGTTGCGTACAGTACTGGAAAGGGAAATACAACATGAATCAGAAGTCCAAAATATCAGGTACATGAACCGCCCTCAACGCTGCTGATAGGCTCTAGTACCTGCAGTGTAAACAAACGCGCATGAGCTTCCTACGAAGCCCAGTAGAGTGCGTGTGTGCGCGTGTGATGCATATGACAAGTATACAGATATCAGAGTAAGCGAAAGTAGTAGGGGGCTAAGTTACTAAGTTTATGAATGCTATCAGCCATCCCAAGGCTATGCGATGCAAGGGCCTACATGGCCGAGTGTTACATGCTAGAGATGCAATGCAAACACGTCAATCCTCAACTGATCCACATATCAAAATAGTTATCATCTGGGACATCACCGGGGTCTAGTATACTCTAATATTGGCCGCCGCACATCGCGCGCATAACCAAGCGAGTAGAAAAGACCTCACTATCCGCCTCGTCAGTGGTATGCCAATGCCCACCTGGCTCGCCGATAGCGGACCCATTCCATGAGCTGGTCAAACTCGACCTAGCTTACAGCCCACTTCACCCGGGCGGATAAGGTCACACCCCTTTCCAACCGACCTCGACACAGTGGGAGACGCGGCCTACTGGTATTTGACACACGGGCGCTCATGTTATCCACTCGGTCTCGACGCTGGAGCATCCTACTGGTACCACAGGGTTTAGGGACTTTCACCCAAGGACATCCATAGCGCCCACGTACTAGAACAAGTTTCCGGTGTCCAATACTGCCAACCATGATATGACTATGGTGGCCACCACCCTGATGCTGCTAGGGTGTGAAAGCGATCGTGACATACATAATGCGAAATGCATGAGTCATACAATCCAAATCATGCACCAACTTACGCATACTGCGCAATCATGTGGGGCGACCCTGTCTCACACGGGTCCCCTAAGTATAACAAGCCAACTAGCATATGCTATGGTTAATCATGATCCATAACAGGCATACGAATGATGCGTATGGGCATATGAATGAGCATGATATTCAATATACTAAGCATGTTATCAGTGTGACATATCAAGCTAATCATACTAGCATGCTACTAAACATACCGTGTAACATTGGCCTTAAAAGGCCCAATATATACATAGAGAGTGGGACCCGGACTGTGGGTCCTATTGGAAATGTAAAAGTCTTCGTGGCATAGCCCACTTGAGACCACATCGGCCCCATACTTGGGCCTACACATACAAGATAGGCCGTCAAAATACGTGTACGGCATGGATAAGACATATACATCATGGTGGAGCTAACCAATACATCACGTTGAGACCCATAGGGTGGGCCACCTGCTGGGCAGCGTGGTACCCATCTAGTCCCAATAAGTTTTGAATCAAGCAGATATTTGTGTTTTCTCCTTCATCCATATCCATGTGATCTTATGAACCGGTTGGATAGCAAATAAACATCACTGTAGAACCTAGAAAGGTTTCAATGTTGGAAATCATTATCCCTACTATAACATGGTCCACTTGACATTAGGATATGCTTAAAATTTGGGCCCAGCCACTTATGAATAGGTTGGGTGACAAATAAACATCATTGCAGGTCTAGGAAGGTTTTAATGGTGGAGATCATCATTCCCACTGTTGTCCCGTGGCATGGCCCACTTACCATTTGGATATGCTTAAGTTTTGGGCTCAGCCACTAAAATGGGCTGGGAAAAACATATGGACGGCACACATATTCTAGGTGGGCCCAACGAGTGGGGCCCATTGACAATGCCCCTATAAGAGTAAGCTGCTGGGCAACAGCGTCGCCTGGACGCTCTCTGTCCAGCAGCAGCAGCAGTTTATATATTTTTATTTATTTATTTATTTATTTTTTCTTGAGTTCATATCAAGTGGGGCCCACATGGGTCTGATCCATTCCGTTCATCAGGTTCCCCATCTCATGGGGGACCCAACAAGCCCCATATTGGATATACAAATCCATCTAGAAACGTTAAGGTGGGCCAAAAGATTCTGACAGTAGGAATCATTGTTCCCACTGTTTCATGCGGTGCGGTCCACATAAGATTTGGATCGGCTTCATATTTGGCCCCTGCCCCTAAAGTGATCTGGGAAAACAGATAGACGGCGTGGATTACACACAAACATCAAGGTGGGTCCCACGAGTGGGGACCCCATTCCAACGTCCAAGTGACGCTGGACGTTCCAGCGTCAGGACGTCCAGCACATGCATTTTTTTTTGTTTCCCTTTTTTTTGTGCTTATCTTAAGTGGGGCCCACTTAGGGACAATCCACCCCATCCATCATGTTCCCCTGGTCGTTGGGGTCCTAACAAGCCCAATATTGGGCAAGTGACGTGGTCCACAAACATCACGGTGGGTCCAGGAAGTCTTAACAGTCGGCTTCACCATCTCCACTGTTTTCAATGGTGTGGTCCACCTGAGATCTGGATCTTCTTCATTTTTGGCGCGCTGCCCTAAAATGGGATGGAGGAACAGCTGGACGTCATGGATCAAACTTATACATCAAGGTGGGTCCCACATGTGGGGGCCTGTTCCACGCCAACCGGCTGCCCCTTCTGGGCAGCAGCGTCCCCTGGACGCTGGCTGTCCAGCGGCAGTCCTTCTCTTTCTCTTTCTCTTTTTTTTATAATTATTATTATTATTATTATTATTATTATAATAGGAAGGTGGGGCCCATTCATGGATGGTCCAGTCCACCCATCTCATTGCCCATCACAAGGTGGGCCCAAAGGAAAAAGGAAAAAGGAAGGAAAGTAAGAAAATGGAGAGGTTTGTGGCCCCCTTGCACTCACCTCAAATAATGGACGGTTGGATTGAATCGGGTTGACGATCGGATGATCCGGACGGTCCGGATGATGGTTGAGCTCCTCCAAGCTTGGATCTACACCCTTAATCTCTCTAATCTCTCTCTACTTCTCTCAAATCTCTCTCTTCTCTCAAATCTTTCTCTTTCTCTCTCCTTTCTCAAATCTCTTTCTTTCTTTCTCTCTCCTCTCTCTCTTAAATCTCTTGAACTTGCAAAAATGGGAAGTGAGGAAGCCTCCTCTCCCCCTACGTATGGTATTGTATGGGGGGAGAGAGAGAAGATGAATCATGAGGGTGGTGATGGGTAGCATGGGAGAGAGGGATGGGGGGTATGGTGAGATGGTTGACTTTGGAGGAGAGAGAGGGATGGGGGGTATGGGGTGTGTAGGCTAGGGTAATGATAGGGGTATGGGTGTGTAGAGTAGGGGCATGGGTTTGATTGATGTGACATGGTCTTGGAATTTGTGCAAGTGGGGCCCACGACACATGCACGTTGTGCGGCCCACCTCGGATTACGCAATCGATCATAACTTTCACACCGGGTATCGCAATGGAGCGTGCCGCGCGGCGTTGGAATCGCAGCGCCTACGCGATCGCCGGGGTATAGGTCTTGGGTCGATGCGGTACTAAAATAGGGTCGCGGTCAAGGCTCGCTAATCTGATCCGTCCGGGACGTACCGGCACCGGAAATTAAGCGTACGGAGGGCAAACAAGGGTATGGGTCTTACACGATCAATCGGAATACCTTTCAGAGAATCCACTGGACTGATTTCCGATCAATCGGACATGTCTCCGATCAATTGGAGTGGTCTCCGATCAATTGGATCATTTTTCCGATCAATAGGAGATGCACGAATCTGCCCATTTTTTTTACTATTGGAAGAAAATCTATATATAGAGGGGGATTCGTTTTTTGAGCAAGAAGAGGGGATTTTGAGGAGATAAGAGCCACCATTATTGAAGATCATCAAGAGCCCTATTCCTAACCCAAACAAGTGATCTCCCTTGTGATTCATCGCAAGTATGGAGCATTCAAAGCTCAAGAAGAAGATGCACTTGTCCTTCTTTTGATCTCTAGAGTTTGGATTGATCTTAATAGTCATATTCATATCCAATACTCTATGATGAGATCTTTATAGGTGAGACTCTCTAGGCAACCCATTCCCATAAGTTGTAGAGATCTAAAACCTACCATCCCATCACCTTGGGCATATCAAAGGCATCACTTGCAAGGTGGTTGATCAAGTGGAGCTAAGGCATTGGCGACGCAGCGGCAACATGATCGGGGGAGCAAGGGAAGCTGATTGAAGCACGAGAGAGCGGAGATCAAGCAACTCGAACCGACGCTGAACAAGGGGCTCATCCGACAAGTAAGGGTGTCATTGTAGAGAGTCCTTCCACTCAATTTCTTGTGGGAGTTGAGTGTAGAGTTTGTTTAACAAACTCAAACTAGGGTCGTTTGCCGATCCTTGGCTTATTAGTTAAGCCTAAAACTCTAGGGACGTTGGCCATTCCTTGGCCCGTTTGTCGGCCTAAAGGCTAGGAGCTGTTTGGCACTCCTTGGATCATTGTCGAGCCTAAACAAAGTCTCCAAGGGGGAGCCTCCAACACGGGAGTGAACGTGCGTAGTTATTGCGTAGGACTAGATCTTGCGTAGGTCGAATAGGTTAGGAGGAACCTATAAACTCCTCAGTTGGGTGGAGCCGATTTAAAACACCTTGGTTGGGGGAACCAGATTTAAACTCCCCAGTGAATGCCGATGTGCTAAAAGGGGTTGAGTACTTGAACCGAGAGTGGAGTAGACAAGTAGTCGAATCACTATACATGCTTGTGTTTGTGATTGTATTTAAGCACGCTTCTTGTTATGCATTGTATTTAATTGTTTAATTATGAATGCTTAATTAGAATGTATGCTAGGCACTAGATAGGCTCATCTACACACAAGATGTACATTCACTAGTTGAGTAGACATGAGCTCATTGATCCATTCTCATAAGTCTACATAAGTTGCATAGATTAGGAGCTTGATTTGTTTAATTAATTGAGTATCTATGCATGCTTAGACTAGGTTGCTTATTGCTAATACTCCATGCCAGTCTTGTGATTGGACCCACTTAGGCTTGGAAGCCTAAGTGTTCTTGCTTACTTAGTTTAATTTGTTAAAACTATTAAGTAGGCGAAAAGAATTTCTAAAGGTCCTCATCCCCCCATAGGACTTAGCAATAATACTAGTTGCTCTTTAAGCTTCTGCATATACGAAGGTGTCGTGTTAGACTACCGACGTAATTTCAAAATAACATGCTTAGGTTTTTCTTATGATTGCGCAAGTAGCCAAGGGTTAGCACTGCACTAGCATCCAATTACATATTTCGGGTGTTTCTCGATCCTAGAATGAATCCGGATTGTCATAGATGGACCACCAAATGTTGCTTTTATCATAGGTGAGAACTTGAGCCCCAACAGGTGCTTCGTCCGAGCATTAAGATTATTCAAGGATTTAACCAGGATAGCCAGCGTGCCTTGAGGTCCATTACTATCATGCTGGAAATAGAAGAGCTGAGGACTAAAGTCACCTGTCAAGTGATCGACGCAACGACGACGTATAACCTTTTTGCTTGAATGACTGTGGCTTCATAAGTAATGCATTATTTCTTCAACGTATTACCAATGCTTCAAATACAACGGGGATGGAATTTAGTATAGGGTAACAGCAGATTCGAGGCCATACACTGTCATCGAATCCTTCCTAGCGGACGCATAATATTACCAAGAGAGAGATGGAACTGAAGTGATCACGGAAGACGACAAGCCGACGGAAAATACACAGGGGGCAAAGTCACAGGGTGAAAGTTCAAAGCAAGAAGGCAAGACCCCACAAGTGACTATCGAAGCAGCACCATCCTATAAAGAAGACCTGTCACATCAAAAGAAGTTTTATTTAGTCCCAAAGCACCTCCATAAAGTAGGACAATCAATTTTAGAGCTGATAACGAGCCAGCAGATGAGCTTGCTACAATCCAATTTCAATATGCCGGAACCTAAGGTCGAGAGGATTCGTCCATTCCCAAAGTCTCTGAGCCAGTTTTACGTACCGCCGACGATGGGAGCCATCCATGAGATAAGATTCCATGTAGGACTCAGCAATCCGTCGAAGCCTAAAGAAGGCACTAAGATAATGCTAATGGAGATGGAACCCACTGAAGAAGAAAGGTACAGCAAAGCTAGTAGGCATATCATGAGGAACATGGGCTTCGTTTGTTGAGAGCCACCGGCTCGGAAAGGAATATTAGCACCGTTTAAGGAGAATGCAAGAGTATACAGGAATAAGAAAGCCCAGGGGCCAAGACGTGGAATCAGTCATGTTAACAAGGTAACGATCAGTCCTGTAGAGGTGACAAGGCCAACCGAGCCGAACCAGGTTGTGCAGCCGAGCACCGCTCCAGAACAGATTGAGGACGGAGGTCAGCCCGTGATATATGAGCTACAGGAAGTCAAACTAGGAAGTCCTGAGGAGCCGAGGAAACACCTATATCAGCAAGAACATCCCAGAAGAAGAAAGAGAAAGCTACATTCAATTGTTGAAAAAGAACAAGGATGTATTTGCATGGACCTACTCCGAGATGTCAAGTTTAAACCCAACAATCTTGATGCACAAATTCAACACTGCGAAGGAGAAGAGACCGGTTAAACAGCCACAGAGGCGCTTCCATCCTGACGTTGTTCCGAAAATAGAAGAAGAAGCGAAGAAGCTCCTCCGAGCAGGGTTTATCAGAGAAGACTAATATCCGAAGTGGATCTCAAACATAGTGCCCATGAAGAAGAAAAATGGCCAGATCAGAGTGTGCGTCGATTTCTACAAACTAAACAAAGCATGTTCCTTAGGACGGCTTTCTGTTGCCCATTCAGAGACTGCTAATCGACAGTACATCGGCATATACAGTGACGTCCTTCATGGACAGCTACTCATGATACGACCAGATCTGGATGGCTCTGGAGGACAAAGAATCTACAACCTTTGTTGGGGCTCAAATTCACACCCATTATAAAACAGTATTCGACGATCCATCTACGATGATTTGGACTAATTTCAAGATCCAAAATACTCAAAAAATGCCAGTGCAACCCTAACATGCGCGATCGTGACCGAAACCTACAAATGTTATTTCGGGGCAAAATCGGACATGCGGATTACTGCCAAATGATCCGAAACGCCCTAAAACCCTTAACCTGCAAGTTTCAAAGTCGCGCGATGCATATCCTTACCTGCGCGCACCGAAATGCGTTTTGCCCGTCTGAATCTGACCCAAAGGGCCCGAAAAGCCTACAGGTACCATTTTGGGCTGGAATTAGACATGCAGATGGCCGTCAAATGATCTGAAATACTTGGAAAACCTTAAGTAGCAAGTTTGAAGTCCTTGCGATGTATATTTCTACGTGCGCGCTTCCCGGAATAATATTCTTGTACAAATAGCCGATCGGAGGGTCCAAATTGGGAAGGAACTACCAAAATTCACAGCAGATGACCATCGGTACCCCACCCCATTCATTCAGGAGGTCGATCATGGCCTAAAAGCGGCTTGGCGTCAGTGACCTCAGTCTCCGAAAAGGTAGCCCCCCTTTGAAGGTCGCCCGTGGGAGCCCAAAACTTGAAATATTCTAAGGGATGGAACATGCATTCCTTCACTCTCTCTCCACATGCGGATGTCATGAGGAGACATGCATTTGCCCTCTCACCACATGCGCATGAGAGCTCTCTCTCTCCCTTTTCAATATTCTAAATAAAATAAAAAATATAAAAAATCATGAAAATATTCTAAGTGGGGCCACATGCGGCCAACACAGAGGCCACATGCGCCCATACCAAGGGCACATGCGCCCACATCAAGCCACATGCGCCTGATGCATGGTGACATGCGCATGATCCCCATCACATGCGCATGACTCCTCTCTCCAAATGCATGCGCATGCCCTCCCTTTTGCAGACAACATGCGCCAGGTACCCGATACCCGATTAACATACTATAAATACCCCTCTACTTGATGAGACAGGGACGAGATCATCACTCCCAGAGCACTCTTCTTGCAGAGGTAAAAAATTTTCACCGAAATCCTCACCAGGATAGGGACATGCGCCCATCCCTTCGCTGGATGCCCTCGCCAGAAAGGGATTTCTCCCACCGGAGCAAAATCCTCCAAGTCCCATGGGACATGCGCTCATCCTTTTATTGGAAGCAAATGGGAAATTTCTCAAGTCCTTGGAGGACATGTGCCCAAGGGAGAAGCCACATGCGCACAAGTGCGCCCAAAGGGGCAGGCACATGCGCTTACCTCCCTTCCCTTCCCTCTCTCTCCTCACTTTTCTCTCACATGCGCTTGAGGGAGAGGGCACATGCGCCCACCTCAGCCACATGCGCCCACATCCCATAGTAGATGCGCCTGGACGCTGATGGGGAGGTGGGGCCTTCTATGATGTGGCCCGCCTTCGATGTGGCCCACCTTCTGATCGTGTCAGCGCTCCTAGACACACATCAATGCCCTCTATCCATCCCCCGGGCCGGATTCGCCAACGGTCGATGTTAAGTGGGCCAAATCAGCAATTTGATCAAAAAGGGCCAACACTTAGCCAATATTGCAAACCTCGGAAACCTTCCGAAAGAGCCAGAAACGGCCGAAATCGAGAGGAATCGAGCGAAATTTGATCGAACCCGAGAGGGAGACTTCTCTCCGCCATAACATGATATATCATAATCATGCACCGCAACAAGGTTATCCAAACTCAGGAGCCCCAAATACCTTAATCAAGTGGTCAGCAGGCCCACTACTTAGTTGTTTTCAGCCCTGGGAAGTGCCCAGTCGGCTCGGAAATAGACCCATGCTAAACAAATCGAAATGCGATCGCACTGCGACCCTCGTGGACATAATCCACCCCTATCCAAAGACGATCGTGACAGGTATTCACCAAATACTCCGAATCAGATCGTAAACAGGCCCTGGGAAGTGCCCTGATGGCCCGAAAATCTACTAATGCCAAATGAAATCAATCGCGATCTCAAAGACGCGAGGGCAAAATATCGATGACACAAAGATATATACGAAGCAGATTGATCAAATCAAATGCATAATTTGTCTGATACACTGAACATCTAGCATAAATGCAATCTTCTCTTGAGCATGTATAAAGCATAGTTACTTTGTACTGTACTCATTTGCATCCATTACATGAATTTATTTCATCTCGAATCAAGTTACGAAACTAAACCAAAGGGGACTATGGTTATCATCGAAAACCGTAATGAAAGAGTTCTAAATGTCTGAAATACTTCATCGTTGAGACCAGTTAATGTGCGTCCTATCCAAGGCGGGATCCGTCAGTTGAGTGGCTAAGGTAATGAGTGCCTTCCAGCAAGTCACCCGTCCCATCAGAGACGGTCACTGGCCCTAGTTGCAGTAAGTGGACACCGTGAAGTGTATCTCTGAAAGTCATATCGTCCACAGAGACGCATCATAACACTGAGATATACGACTCGGTTGAAACCCTGTTTGCACAAAGACCCCATGGAGTGCCTTCCAGCAAGTCACCCGTCCCATCGGAGATGGTCACTGGCCCTAGTTGCAGTAAGTGGACACCGTGAAGTGTATCTCTGAAAGTCATATCGTCCACAGAGACGCGTCATGACACTGAGATATACGACTCGGTCGAAACCCTGTTTGCACAAAGACCCAATCGAGTGCCTTCCAGCAAGTCACCCGTCCCATCGGAGACGGTCACTGGCCCTAGTTGCAGTAAGTGGACACCGTGAAGTGTATCTCTGAAAGTCATATCATCCACAGAGACGCGTCATGACACTGAGATATACAACTCGGTCGAAACCCTGTTTGCACAAAGACCCCATGGAGTGCCTTCCAGCAAGTAACCCGTCCCAGCGGAGACGGTCACTGGCCCTGGTTGCAGTAAGTGGATACCATGAAGTGTATCCCTAAAAGTCATATCAGTCCATAGAGACGCGTCATGACACTGAGATATACGACTCGGTCGAAACCCTGTTTGCACAAAGACCCCATGGAGTGTCTTCCAGCAAGTCACCCGTCCCATCGGAGACGGTCACTGGCCCTAGTTACACTAAACGGAAATCGTGAAGTGTATCCCTGAAAGTCATATCGTCCATAGAGATGCATCATGACACTGAGATATACGACTTGGTTAAAATCCTGGTTGCTACTCAACTAGGAACGCCCGAGGAGTATGGGACCTGACATCTAACTGGTCTTAACAATGGCTTAGTCCATAATAAATCCTAGATTTGGTCTCTGCGACCATGAACTTGAGACTATAATCCCTGATGATTTAAACTACTTGCTCGATCTATCCGAGCTTCATTCCTTTAATATTCCATCTATTGTATAACTGCAATTCATAGTGGAATATTGTCGCTTTGTGCCGTGGTTTTCTCCCGTAAGGGTTTCCACGTAAAAATCTTTATGTTGTCTATGCTGTGCTTTATTTATATTTATGCTCTTTTAATGCTTTATTTAATTCATTTATGATACATGCATGCATTTACTTTTGCCTTCTAATCAGGGGTGATCATCCGTTGATGTAATCGAGGGTTCGTGACCAGTTCACAGCCCAGAATGTAAAAGATCTCGGAATCTCTGGAATAAAATTCACCTCGCGGTGCTTTCTCGTGTATACTTTGTGATTGTTTATGATTGTCTATGAATGTCTCTATACTCAGAATTCCCCCAGAATAATGAAACACATGGAAAAAGACTGCCGAAGAGCAGTTCGATTTTTCTAAACTCTAACAGCCTTTCTCACCACTCTCGGAATATTCTACTATCATGTAATGTCATTCGGATTAAAGAACTCGGGTGCCTCGTACCAGAGAGGCATGCAAGTAATATTTCAAGACATGATGCACAAGCACATGAAGTGCTATGTTGATGACCTAGTTGTGAGGTCTGAAGGACACCAGCTACATCGTAAGCACCTGAAGTAAGTATTTCAGAGATTGAGAAAGAAGAGCCTCCGCATGAACTCGTTGAAATGTGCATTCAGTGTTTTTTCTCGCAAATTCATAGGGTTTGTTGTCAGACATCGGGGCATTGAGATTGACCCCGTAAAGATTAAAACGATCCGGGAGATGCCTCCTCCAAAGAACTTGAAAGAATTGAAGAGCTTCCAAGGAAGGGTTGCTTACTTGCGACGGTTCATCTCGAAGCTATCTGGCCATTGTCAGCCCTTTTCTCCCCTAAACAACAAAGACGTCTGCTTCGAGTGGGATGAGGCTTTCCAGAAGGCCTTCGAGTCTCTTAAAGAGTTGCTCGGGAAATCTTCATTTCTTACGGCCCCGATTAAAGGGAAGTCCTTGATACTGTACGTGATAATGGGGGAGAATTCGCCTGGGGGCATTGCTTGCCTAAAAGAATGAAGAAGGGAAGGAGAACACTGTGTATTATTTAAGTCATACTCTATTGGGTTCCGAGTTTAACTACTCACCTATCCAGAAGATATGCCTGGCCTCGATATTCGCGGTCAACAACTTGAGACAATTGTTTACTCACCTCAAGTGTAAGGCTGCGATGTAGTAATAATTCTCGGTAAGACCGAGGTCAATCCACAGAGTAGAGGTAAACGAATTCAAATAATCATAATAGCTAGAATCTAAAGGGTTTAGAAAATTCGTTTTTAAGAACTAAATATAAAACAGGGAAAATCTGAAAATAAAAGAGACTAGAGTATCAAGCACATTCGATCCTCTTGTAGTCTTAATCACATTCAATCCAATGATTCAATTCAAACACAACTGGAATCAAAGTTCTATCTCTATCCAGCTGCGGATATAACAATCAAAGCACATAAATAATCTGAAATAGATAGGTGTTTACTGATTTGATTCTCTCAACCAAGCTCAAGCCTTGGCCACACTCAATTGTATAAGCCAAGCCTCTTTCCAATCTAATTAAGATTCACAACTGTTGGGGCTTAAATTTGCACCCAGGATAAAACAATATGTAGCAGTCTATCTACGACGATTTGGATCGATTTCAAGATCAAGAATACTTAGAAAACACCACGCAACCCTAACCCGCGCAGGCGTGACCAAAACCAACAAATGTCGTTTCAGAGCGAAATTGGACATGCGTATTGCCGCCAAATAATCTGAAATACCCTAAAACCCTTAACCTGTATGTTTCAAAGTCACGCGGTGCATATCTTTACCTGCGCACCACGAAATGCATTTAACCTTTGTCCGGAGCTGACCGAAAGGGTTCGAAAGCCTACAGGTACCATTTCAGAGTGGAACTGGACATGCATATTGCTGCGAAATGATTCGGAACACCCAAAAATGCTTAATTCACAAGTTTGAAAGTCTTGCGTGCGTATTTCCATGTGCCCGCTTCCTAGAACAACGTTCCAATACGAAGAACTGACCCATACGCTCCAAATTAAGAAGGAACTACCAAAATTCGTAACATTTGGACCTCTGCACCCCATCTCATTCATTTGACTGGTCGATGATAGCACACTCAATTGTATAGGGTAAGCCTCTTTCCAATCTAATTGAGATTCACAACTGTTGGGGCTCAAATTTGCACCCTTGATAAAATAGTATGTAGTGGTCCATCTACGACGATTTGGATCGATTTCAAGATCAGGAATACCCAAAAAACACCAGCGCAACCCTAACCCGCGCGGTCATGACCAAAACTCGCAAATGTCATTTCGGAGAGAAACTGCACATGCCTGTTGCCTCCAAATAATTTGAAATACCCTAAAACCCTTAACCTATAAGTTTCAAAGTTACGCGGTGCATATCTTTACCTACGCACCTCGAAATGCGTTTAACCCCTGTCCGGAGCTAACCAAAAGGGTCTGAAAGCCTACAGGTACCATTTTAGAGTGGAACTAGACATGCGTTTTGCAGCCAAATGATTCGGAACACCCAAAAATGCTTAACTCGTAAGTTTGAAAGTCTTGCGGTGTGTATTTTCATGTGCGCCCTTTCCGAAACAACTTTCTTATACGAAGAGCCGACCTAGAGGCTCCAAATTAAGAAGGAACTACTAAAATTCGTAACATCTGGACCTCTACACCCCATCCCGTTCATTTGATAGGTCGATGATAGCTTAAATGTGGCTTGCCATTAGTGACTTCGATCCCTGAAAAGGTAGTTGTCCTCTGAGGGTCACCCATCGGAGCCAAATCCTGAAATATTCCAAGTCTGGGAGCTATTTCTCTCTTGCAGCGTATAAAATCCGAAAAAATGGCTAAGGAGAAAATGTATTTTCCAGAGGGACATGTGGAAGCTCCAAAACCACATGCGCCTGGAATTAGCCTACCCCAAAAAGCTCCCGAAAACTACTTAGAAAATATCAGAATCGGAGACATGCACCCAGCCTGAGGGAGACATGCACCCAACCTAAGACCACATGCTCCTGGACACGTGCTCACCACATTCGCCCAGCACATGTGCCCGAAAATCCTCCCGAAAAAACATGCGCCGGAAAAGATCCGTTGGATTGAACTCAAACCCGATTAAACTACTATAAATAGTAAGCTCGACTGATGACCATTATCAACATCACTCCCTGACGACCTCAGAGCGACGCAATAGGTAACATGCGCTCGCTCCATCATCCCTTGCCGGATGCCCTCGTCAAAAAGGATTCTCTTGCCAGGAATCCCTCGCAGGAAAGGGATTTTCCTCGCCAGAGCATAAATGCAAAGGGAGAGAGGGAGAGAAAACTCCAAAATATTCTAAGTAGTGGAACTTTCCCACTTCGCAGAGAGAAATGCGCCCACTATTCCTTGACTGAAAAAGTCTGGAAAACAAACTAAGTAGTGGAGAAACCCACTTTCGCAGAGGGACATGCGCCCACCTCTCTTTGCCTGAAAAAGTCAGAAAACGGCTAAGTAGTGAGATTTCTCACCAAAACATAGAGGGACATGCGCCCACCTTTTCTGGCCAGAAAAATACAAAAAATGGTTTAGTGTCATGGGCATATGTGCCCATCATCCTGGACCAGGCGCATGTGCCATACCCAGTAGTCGGGGGGTTTTAGGCATTCAAACCATTTGGCGGCAATACCCATGTCCATATCGGCTCAAAAATAACATTTGCAGGTTCTTGACCCTTTTAGTTACCTCCAGACAGGGGCAGAACGCATTTTGGGGTGCACAGATAAAAATATGCACCGTACGACATTCAAATTCTGGTTTTAAGGGTTTCGGGCATTCTAGATCATTTGGCGGGAATACGCATGTCTAGATCTACTCTAAAATAACGTGCGTAGGTTTTGGTTACGATTGCGCAAGTCGCCAAGGGTTAGCGCTGCACTAGCGTCCGATTACATTTTTCGGATGTTTCTCGATCCTAGAATTAATCTGAATTATTGTATATGGACCGCCACATGTTGTGTTATCATAGGTGAGAATTTGAGTCCCAACAGGTGCTTCATCCGAGCATTATGATTATTCAAGGATTTAACTAGGATAGCTAGCGTGCCTTGAGGTCTATTATCGTCATGCTGGAAATAGAAAAGCCGAGGACTAAAGTCACCTATCAAGTGATCGACACAACGACGACGTATAACCTTTTTGCTAGGACGGCTGTAGCTTCATCAGTATTGCATTATTCCTTCGACGTATCACCAATGCTTCAAATACAACAGGGATGGAATTTAGTTTAAGGTCACAGCAGATTCGAGGCCATACACTATCACTGAATCCTTCCTAGTTGACGCATAATATTACTAAGAGAGAGATGGAGCTGAAGTGATCACGAAAGACTTCAAGCCGACGGAAACAACACAGGAGGCAAAGTCACAGGGTGAAATTCAAAGCAAGAAGGCAAGACCCCACAAGTGACTATCGAAGCAGCACCATCCTGTAAAGAAGACCTGTCATGTCGAAAGAAGCTTTATTTAGTGCCAAAGCACCTCCTTAAAGTGGGACAATCAATTTTAGAGCTGATAACGAGCCAGTAGATGAGCGTGCTGCAATCCAATTTCAATATGCCGGTACCTAAGGTTGAGAGGATTTGTCATTTCCCGAAGGCTCCGAGCCAGTTTTACGTACCGCCGACAATGGGAGCCAGCCATGAGATAAGATTCCATGTAGGACTCAGCAATCCGTCCTAGCCTGAAGAAGGCACCAAGATGTTGCTAATGGAGACGCAACCCATTGAAGAAGAAAGGTACAACAAAGCTAGTAGGCATATCATGAGGAACATGGGCTTCATTTGTTGAGAGCCACCGGCTCGGAAAGGCATGTTAGCACCGTTTAAGGAGAATGCAAGAGGATACAGGAATAAGAAAGCCCAGGGGGCAAGACGTGGAATCAATTTTGTTAACATGGTAACGATCAGTCCCGTAGAGGAAACAAGGCCAACCGAGCCGAGCGAGGTTGTGCAGCCGAGCACCGCGCCCGAACAGATTGAGGACGGAGGTCAGCCCATGATATATGAGCTACAGGAAATCAAACTGGGAAGTCCTCAGGAGCCGAGGAAACACTTATATCAGCAAGAACATCCCAAAAGAAGAAAGAGAAAGCTACATTCAATTGTTGAAAAAGAACAAGGATGTATTCGCATGGACCTATTCCGAGATGTCAGGGTTAAACCCGACAATCGCGATGCACAAACTCAATATTATGAAGGAGAAGAGGCCGGTTAAACGACCACAGAGGCGCCTCCATCCTGACATTGTTCTGAAAATAAAGGAAGAAGCGAAGAAGCTCCTTCAAGCAGGGTTTATCAGAGAAGTCTAGTATCCGAAGTGGATCTCAAACATAGTGCCCATGAAGAAGAAAAATGGCCAGATCAGAGTGTGTGTCGATGTTCGCGACCTAAACAAAGCATGTCCTAAGGACGGCTTTCCGTTACCCATTCCGAAACTGCTAATTGACAGTACATCGGCATATACAGTGATGTCCTTCATGGACAGCTACTCATGATAGAACCAGATTTGGATGGCTCCGGAGGATAAAGAATTTACAGCCTTTCGCACCACTCTCGGAATATTCTGCTATCGTGTAATGTCATTCGGATTAAAGAACGCGGGCGCCTCATACTAGAGAGCCATGTAAGTAATATTTCAAGACATGATGCACAACCACATAGAGTGTTATGTTGATGACTTGGTTGTGAAGTCCGAAGGACACCAGCAACATCGCGAGCACTTGAAGTAAGTATTTCAGAGATTGAAAAAGAAGAGCCTCCGCATGAACTCGTTGAAATATGCATTCAAAGCTATCTCTGGCAAATTCATAGGTTTTGTAGTCAGACATCGAGGGCATTGAGATTGAACCCGCAAAGATTAAAGTGATCCAGGAGATCCTCCTCCAAAGAACTTGAAAGAATTGAAGAGCTTCTAAGAAAGGGTTGCTTACTTGCGACGGTTCATCTCGAACCTATCTAGCCATTGTCAACCCTTTTCTCGCCCGAACAAGAAAGACGTCCGCTTCGAGAGGGATGAGGCTTTCCAGAAGGCCTTTGAGTCTCTTAAAGAGTTGCTCGGGAAATCTCCAGTTCTTGCGGCCCCGATTAAAGGGAAGCCCTTGATACTGTACGTGACAGTGGAGGAGAATTCGCCTGGGGGCATTGCTTGCCCAAAAGAATATAGAAGGGAAGGAGAATGCTCTGTATTATTTAAGTCATACTCCAGTGGGCACCGAGTTTAACTACTCACCTATCGAGAAGATATGCTTGGCCTTGATATTCGCCGTCAAGAACTTGAGACAATTGTTCGCTCACCTCAAGTGCAAGGCTGCGATGTAGTAATAATTCTCGGTAAGACCGAGGTCGATCCACAGGGAAGAGGTAAACGAATTCAATTAATCATAATAACTAAAATCTAAAGGGTTTAAAAAATTAGTTTATAAGAACTAAATATAAAACAGGAAAAATCTGAAAATAAAAGAGACTAGAGCATCAAGGATCCTCTTCTAGTCTTAATCGCATTCAATCCAATGATTCGATTCAAGCACAACTGGATTCTTAGTTCTATCTCTATCCAGCTGGGAGATATAATAATCAAAGCACATAAATAATCTGAAATAGATAGGTGTTTATTGATTTGATTCCCTCAACCAAGTTCAGGCTTTTGGCACACTCAATTGTATATGACATGCCTCTTTCCAATCTAATTGAGATTCACAACTGTTGAGGCTCAAATTTGCACCCATGATAAAACAGTATGTAGCGGTCCATGTACGATGATTTGGATCGATTTCAAGATCAGGAATACCTGAAAAACACCAACGCTACCCTAACCCGCGTAGTCATGACCAAAACCCGCAAATGTCGTGTCAGAGCGAAACTGGACATGCGTATTGCCGCCAAATAATATGAAATACCCTAAAACCCTTAACTTGGAAGTTTCAAAGTTTCGCGGTTCATATCTTTACCTGTGCACCTCGAAATGCGTTTGACCCCATTCCAGAGCTGCCCGAAAGGGTCTGAAAGCCTACAGGTACCATTTCAGAGCGGAAATGAACATGCGTATTGCTGACAAATGATCTGAAATGCCCAAAAATGATTAACTAGCAAGTTTGAAAGTCTTGCATTGTGTATTTCCATGTGCGCGCTTCTCGGAACAATGTTCTTATACGAAGAACCGACCTAGAGGCTCCAAATTAGGAAGGAACTACCAAAATTCGTAACATCTGGACCTCTGCACCCCATCAACTCATTTGATAGGTCGATGATAGCACAGTCAATTGTATCGGCCAAGCCTCTTTCCAATCTAATTGAGATTCACAATTATTGTGGCTCAAATTTGCACACATGATAAAATAGTATGTAGCGGTCCATCTACGACGATTTGGATCGATTTCAAGATCAGGAATGCCTGAAAAACACCAGCACAACCCTAACCCTTGCAGTCATGACCAAAACCTATAAATTGTCATTTCAGAGTGAAACTGGACATGCGTATTGCCGCCAAATAATTTAAAATGCCCTAAAACCCTTAACTTGCAAGTTTCAAAGTTGCGCGGTGCATATCTTTATCTGCACACCTCGAAATGCGTTTGACCCCTGTCCTGAGCTGACCGAAAGAGTCCGAAAGCCTACATGTACCATTTCAGAGCGAAACTGGACATGCATATTGCTGCCAAATGATCTGGAACCCCCAAAAATGCTTAACTAGCAAGTTGAAAAGCCTTGCGGTGCATATTTCCATGTACGCGCTTTTCAGAACAATGTTCCTATACGAAGAGCTGACCCGGAGGCTCTAAATTAGGAAGGAACTACCAAAATTAATAACATTTGGACCTCTGCACCCAATTCCATTCATTTTATAGGTTGATGATAGCTTAAAAGTGTCTTGAAATCAGTGACTTCAGTCCCTAAAAAGGTAGCTATCCTCTGAGGGTCGCCCGTCGAAGCCAAATCCTGAAATAATCTGGGAGCTATTTCTCTCTTGCAGGTGCAAAATCCAAAAAATGGCTAAGTAGTGGAGAAAATGCATTTTCCAGAGGGACATGAGGAAGCTCCAAAACCAAATGCGCTCAACTCATGCGACCAAAATAAGCCTTCCTTGAAAAGCTCTGGGAAACTGCCCAGAAAAAGTCAAAATCGGAGACATGCACCCGGCCTGAGGGAGACACATGCGCCCAACTTGAGACCACATGTGCCCCGACACATGTGCTCACCACATCCGCCTAGCACATGCGCCAGAAAATCCTCCCGAAAACACATGTGCCGGAAAAGATCTGTCGGATCGGACCCGAACCCGATTAAACTACTATAAATAGTAAGCTCGCCTGATGACCATTATCAACATCACTCCCTGACGACCTCAGAGCGACGCAAGAGGTAACATGCGCTCGCTCCATCATCCCTTGCCATATGCCCTCGTTGGAAAGGATTCTCTAGCCGGAATCCCTCGCCGGAAAGGGATTTTCTTCGTAGAAGCCTGAATGCAGAGGGAAAGAGGGAGAGAAAACTCCAAAATATTCTAAGTAGTGGAACTTTCCCACTTTGCAGAGGGAAATGCGCCCACTATTCCTTGACCGAAAAAGTCTGGAAAACAAACGAAGTAGTGGAGAAACTCACTTTCGCAGAGGGACATGCGCCCACCTCTCTTTGCCTGGAAAAGTCCGAGAACGGCTAAGTAGTGAGATTTCTCACCAAAACACAGAGGGACATGCGCCCACCTTTTTTGGCTGGAAAAATACAAAAAATGGCTAAGTGTCATGGGCACATGCGCCCATCATCCTGGACCAGGCGCATTGCCATACCTGGTAGTCGGGGTTTTTTTAGGCATTCCGGACCATTTGGCGGCAATACGCATGTCCATATCATCTCCAAAATAGCATTTGCAGGTTCTTGACCCTTTAGGTCAGCTCTATACAGGGGCAGAATGCATTTTGGGGTGCGCAGATAAAAATATGCACCGCACGGTATTCAAATTCGAGTGTTAAGGGTTTTCAGGTATTCTGGATCATTTGGTGGCAATACACATGTCCAGATCTACTCTAAAATAACATTTGTAGGTTTTGGTTACAATTGCACAAGTCGCCTAGGGTTAGGGCTGCACTAGCGTCCGATTACATTTTTCAGGTGTTTCTTGATCCTGGAATTAAGTCGGATTGTCATAGATGGACTGCCACATGTTGTTTTATCATGGGTGAGAATTTGAGCCCCAACAGGTGCTTCGTCCGAGCCTTATGATTATTCAAGGATTTAACTAGGATAGCCAGCATGCCTTGAGGTCCATTACCGTCATGTTGGAAATAGAAGAGCTGAGGGCTAAAGTCACCTGTCAAGTGATCGACGCAACGACGAAGTATAACCTTTTTGTTAGGACGATTGTAGCTTCATCAGTATTGCATTATTCCTTCGACGTATCACCAATACTTCAAATACAACAGGGATGAAATTTAGTATAGGGTAACAGCAGATTCGAGGCCATACACTGTCGCCGAATCCTTTCTAGTGGACGCATAATATTACCAAGAGAGAGATGGAGTTGAAGTGATCACGGAAGACGACAAGCCGACGGAAACAACACAGGGGGCAAAGTCACAGGGTGAAAGTTCAAAGCAAGAAGGCAAGACCCCACAAGCGACTATCGAAGCAGCATGAGCCTGTAAAGAAGACCTGTCACATCGAAAGAAGTTTTATTTAGTCCCAAAGCACCTCCGTAAAGCGGGACAATCAATTTTAAAGCTAACAACGAGCCAGCAGATGAGCGTGTTTTAATCCAATTTCAATATGCCAATACTTAAGGTCGAGAGGATTCGTCCATTTCGGAAGGCTCCGAGCCAGTTTTACGTACCGCCGACAATGGGAGCCATCCATGAGATAAGATTCCATGTAGGACTTAGCAATCCGTCGTAGCCTGAACAAGGCACCAAGATAATGATAATGGAGACGCAACCCATTGAAGAAGAAAGGTATAGCAAAGCTAGTAGGCATATCATGAGGAACATGGGCTTCGTTTGTTGAGAGCCACCGGCTCGGAAAGGCATGTTAGCACTGTTTAAGGAGAATGCAAGAGTATACAGGAATAAGAAAGCCCTGGGGCAAGACATGGAATCAGTCATGTTAACATGGTAACGATCAGTCCCGTAGAGGAGACAAGGCCAACCGAGCCGAGCACCGCGCCAGAACAGATTGAGGACGGAGTTTAGCCCATGATATATGAGCTATAGGAAGTCAAACTGGGAAGTCTTGAGGAGCCGAGGAAACACTTATATCAGCAAGAACATCTGAGAAGAAGAAAGAGAAAGCTACATTCACTTGTTGAAAAAGAACAAGGATGCACAAACTCAACATTGCGAAGGAGAAGAGGCCGATTAAACAGCCACAGAGGCGCTTCCATCCCGACGTTGTTTCGAAAATAGAAGAATAAGCGAAGAATCTCCTTCAAGCAGGGTTTATGAGAGAAGTCTAGTATCTGAAGTGGATCTCAAACATAGTGCCCATGAAGAAGAAAAATGTCCAGATCAGAGTGTGCATCGATTTTCGCAACCTAAACAAAGCGTGTCCTAAGGACGGCTTTTCGTTGCCCATTCCGAAACTGCTAATCGATAGTACATCGGCGTATACAGTGATGTCCTTCATGGGCGACTACTCATGATACAACCAGATCTTGATGGCTCCGGAGGACAAAGAATCTACAGCCTTTTGCACCACTCTCGGAATATTCTGCTATCGTGTAATGTCATTCGGATTAAAGAACGCGGGCACCTCGTACGAGAGAGCCATGTAAGTAATATTTCAAGACATGATGCACAAGCACATGGAGTGGATCTCAAACATAGTGGACTCTCAGAATATTCTGCTATTATGTAATGTCATTCGGATTAAAGAACGCGGGCGCGTCGTACCAGAGAGCCATGCAAGTAATATTCAAGACATGATACACAAGCACATGGAATGCTATGTTGATGACTTGGTTGTGAGGTCTGAAGGACACCAGCAACATTGCGAGCACCTAAAGTAAGTATTTCAGAGATTGAGAAAGAAGAGCCTCTGCATGAACTCGTTGAAATGTGCATTCAGAGTTTGCTCTGGCAAATTCATAGGGTTTGTAGTCAAACATTGGGGCATTGAGATTGACCCCACAAAGATTAAAGCGATTCGGGAGATGCCTCCTCCAAAGAACATGAAAGAATTGAGGAGCTTCCAAGGAAGGGTTGCTTACTTGCGACAGCTCATCTCGAACCTATCTGGCCATTGTCAGCCCTTTTCTCGCCCGAACAAGAAAGACGTCCGCTTTGAGCGGGATGAGGCTTTCCAAAAGGCCTTCGAGTCTCTTAAAGAGTTGCTCGAGAAATCTCCAGTTCTTGTGGCCTCGATTAAAGGGAAGCCCTTGATCCTCTACGTGACAGTGGAGGAGAATTCGCCTGGGGGCATTGCTTGCCCAAAACAATGAAGAAGGGAAGGAGAACGCTCTGTATTATTTAAGTCATACTCTAGTGGGCACCGAGTTTAACTACTCGCCTCTCAAGAAGATATGCCTGGCCTTGATATTCGCCGTCAAGAACTTGAGACAATTGTTCGCTTGCCTCAAGTGCAAGGTTGCGATGTAGTAATAATTCTCGGTAAGACTGAGGTCGATCTACAGGGAAGAGGTAAACGAATTTGAATTATCCTAATAACTAAAATCTAAAAGGTTTAGAAAATTGGTTTTTAAGAACTAAATATAAAACAGGGAAAATTTGAAAATAAAAGAGATTAGAGCATTAAGGATCCTCTTCTAGTCTTAATCACATTCAATCCAATGATTCGATTCAAGCACAAATGGAATCAAAGTTCTATCTCTATCCAGCTGGGAGATATAACAATCAAAGCGCATAAATAATCTGAAATAGATAGGTGTTTACTGATTTGATTCCCTCAACCAAGCTCAGGCCTTGGGC
This sequence comes from Liriodendron chinense, assembly GCA_003013855.2. Classification (NCBI taxonomy): domain Eukaryota; kingdom Viridiplantae; phylum Streptophyta; class Magnoliopsida; order Magnoliales; family Magnoliaceae; genus Liriodendron; species Liriodendron chinense. Next base: position 7,838,759 of record ML058408.1, read on the forward strand.
ACACTCAATTGTATAGGCCAAGCGTCTTTCCAATCTTTTCTTAAATTTTGAATAACTCCGCTTAAAAATGGCTACACATGCTTAAATGGTGCATGCGCATACCTGAGAGGCATGCGCACACCCGCAGAATGCTTAGGTATGCGCATGGGGTATCAGGTATGCGCAAGAAGGATTTTAACCCTTAATTTACTTTATTTTGATTGTTTTATAATTGGCCTTTTTCCCCTGGATCTCGCCCCCGTTTGTGCTGCCATGAGCAATGTTGTGCGTCAGAATTCATCACTGGATATGAAAATGAAGCACGAAATGTCCCCAAACAGGGCCACCAACACCTAGAATCATGCAAGAAAACGCATAATTATTTCAAGTACTATCATAATATGACCGGATTAAGGCTGAAAATTAAACAAACGAGACCATGGCCATCACAATAAATTAGACTAAAGAGTTCCAAATTGTTATGTAATGCTTGTTAAAGATTGACATCCCAAAAACGATCGATGCCCTACCCATCCAAACGGCATCCGTCGGGTTGAGATTACTCAGGCACATACAACTGTAGATTGGTCTTCCCGAGGTCGCCTGTCCAAACATGACAAGTGCGGGCCCAGAGTCGCACCCTCAGTTAACTCTCAGTTAAAAAACCTTGACGGTCTCAACCCAGATCTCCGGTCAAAATATGGGACACAGATATCCGACCCGTACAAAGATGGTTTAGTCCATAATAAAATAAAACACACGTCTCTATGATCGCGAACTCAAAGACCATAGTCCCCGCTGACTAGTCTTTTGCCTTTTAATCAAGGGTCATCATTCATTCGATGTAATTAAGGGCTTGTGCTAGATCACGGTCTAGAATGTACAAGATCTCAGAATCTTTGAAATAAAATTTGCCTTGCGATATCTTTCTCTTGTGTACTTTTGTGAATGCTCGTGATTGTCTATGAATGTTTCCAACACTCAGAACTCCCCCAGAGCAACAATACACAAAAAATGTCCTTATTATTATTATTGTGTAATAGGTGTGATGTTAAAAACTCGTGGAATTGGGCCTATTGGATAAAAAAAAAGCTCTAGTTCATGGTTCACCTGGCCCATCTACACTCCACAAGTGGCTCTGCAATATTCTGATTCTACCAACTTTGCTCTATCATTTTGTTGTTACACCCTCGTGTGTAGGAAGAAACTGCTGCTGTTTTGTCAGACCCGTTTGTTTCCACTTCGCACGAATCAACCTACGAAAACCTATCCAACCTAGCAAATTAGAAGGGCATTCTTGTTATTTAGGGGGCATTTGACATCTCTACTATAATTCAATAAGAGCTATTTCAATAAGCTCCTTTTGCTGTAGCTCTTGTTTTAAATAAGTCCGTTTGGTAAAATCATAAAAAAAAGCTCTTGTTTAAAATAAGCATGTTTGGTAAAACTTTCAAATAAGAGCTTTTTTAAGGATAGTTGAAAATGTCATTTTAAAAGATTACAACAACTTAAATATAAGAGTAATCCAAATGGTTGTTTGGGTGGACCATCCATCATGTGGGGCCCAACATCAATGCTATTTGTCCTTTATGTGGGACCCCTCAATGCCCACTACCCATCACCATCACGTGGACTCCACATTTGATGTGTCCATATTGTGGGCCCTACCCTTGAAGTTTATTATCTATCATGTGGGGCCCAATTTTGATATACCATTCATCGTGTGAGGTTCACCTTTTATATGGATCATCCATCATACAACCCACTTTGGATAGGGCGTGACTTGGGTGAGACCTCGAAACCAGCGATGTGGGTGGGACCCTAACCGCAGGAGCCCACCTCTATGTATTCTTGTATATCCATGCCGTCTGTTTGTTTCTTCAGATTATTTTAGGAGGCAGTCCCAAAAATGAAGCACATAAAAATTTTAGGCAGACCACACCATAGGAAGCATTGCTCATTGAATGCCTACCGTTAAAAACTTCTTGCAGTCCACTGTAATGTTTATTGACCATCCAATCTGTTGATAAGGTCACGTATACAGGGATGAAAGTAAAAAACAAATATCAAGTCGATAGAGAACTTTTGTGGCCCACAAAAGGTTTTTAATGGTCATTAACCAGTGTCTCTTATGGTGTAGTCCACCTGAATTTTACATATACTTTATTTTTGGTACCATGGCATAAAATAAGCTGGAAAAGAAGATAAACGGCATGGATATACAATTCATACATAGAGATGGGCTCCTACGGTCAGGGTCCCACCCACATCGCTGGTTCTAGGGTCTCACCCAAGTCGCGCCCCTTTGGATATGGGTCATCCATCACGAGAGACCTTGGATGTGGACCGTCCATTAGGTGGGGCCCACTTAATGTGGATTGTCCATTATGAGGGGCCACACTTTTATGTGGACCATCCATCATGTGAAGCTCACTCTGTCCATTATGAGGGCCCACCTTGACGTGGACCATTCATCGTGTGGGGCCTCACCTTCATTATGGGTCGTTCATCATGTGAGCCCATCTTTGATATCAACTGAACATCATGTGGGCCCACCTTCAATGACAATCATCCATCATGTGGGTCCCACCTTTGATGTGGACTGTCCATCAAATGGGACCCACTTGATGTGCATTTTTCGTCATGTTGGGCCACACTTTGATGTGGGCCATCTATCATGTGGGGCCTACCTTTAATGTGAACCTTTCATTACGTGGGCCCACCTTGATGTGGGGCCCCACTTCAATACGAGTCATTCATTATGAGGGGCCCATCTTTGATGTCCACCATCCACCATGTGGGTCCTACCTTTGTTGTGGACCACTATCATATGGGGCCCACATCAAGTAGGTAGTCCATCATGCGGGACCCATTTGATGTCCACCATCCATCATGTAGGTCCCACCTTGGCTGTGAACTGTCCATCATGTGGGGTTAAACCTTCAATATGGGTCATCCATCATGTACGCCTACCTTTAATGTTAACCTTCCATCATGTGGTCCTACATTCAATATCCACCATCCATCACTTAGATCCTACCTTTGATGTGGACCATCCATCATGTGGGACCCACCTTTGATGTCCATCATCCATCATGTAGGTCCCCCCTTTGCTATGAACCATCCATCATGTGGGGCCCAACCTTCAATATGGGTCATTCATCACGTGGTCCCACATTTAATGTCAATCTTCCATCATGTGGTTCCACATTCAATGTCCACCATCCATCATGTGGGTCCCACCTTTGCTATGAACTGTCCATCATATGGGGCCCACTTGATGTGGATAGTCCATCAATCTGCGAGGCATACTTTGGTGTTCACCGTCAATCATGTGGGGTTCAACCTTCAATATGGGTTGTTCATCATGTGGGCCTACCTTTGATGTCAACCTTCCATCATGTGATCCCACCTTCAATGTCCCTCATCCATCATGTAGGTTTCACCTTTAATGTGGGCGTTCATAATGTGGGGCCCACCTTTGATGTGACCATGCATTATGTGGGCCCACCTTGATGTGGAAACCCACATTCAATATGAGTTGTTCATCATGTAGGCTTACCTTAGAGATATTCTAAAGAAAGGAAGAGGGCAAGATGAGAATTACTTCAAAGGTTGAAGGACAAACTCGTTCAAAAATTAATTACAAATGTCTACCCACTCAAGTAAAATAAGCTCTTAAAGAAAAAGTAACCTACCTGTCACTTATTACTATAGAGTTTTTTTTGCTAGTTTCTAAAAAAAATATAAGCTTAATCAAATGGCCTATTTTCCTGATAAGAGCTTTTTTTAAAAAATAAGCAAATAAGCTCTTATTAATAAATTTGCTGAACACCTCCTTAATCATTGATGCAGGGCACCTAGATCCATAGCTCAAGTGGTAGATTGAACAAAGATAGCCTCGTTTCAACACTAAGGTCACGGTACCAATTCCCAAAGTGGCGGTGGCTAACATCGCAGTATGACTGACAAGGGTGAGTAAACAGCATGTCTCAGTTCGAAATGCAAAGGAGACACCCTAATCCCATCAGTGGGTGGTGCAGAAGGTTGGGCGCGTTGGATGACTAAAAGAAAAAGAAAGGATGGGTGGGTGTACTGACAATGGGGTGTCTGTACTCCCCCCCACCCCAAAAAGCAAAAAAAAACCATTGTTGCGGACCGTACGGTCTCCCACGTTTTTTCCGCGGGAAGAGAATGAGCACATGGTGTGGATGATGTAGCGACACCCAAACCAAAAGCGGAGAGAGGCTTTTACTCGACAGACTCATCGGACTCTCTTCTCTCCCGTTTCTCATCATGATCTGATCTAATTCTCTTCTCTCAAAAGAAAGAAAGAAAGAAAAAAAAAGCAATCGCTCCAAATGGATGCGCTTGCAGTTGCAATCGGCAGTAGTAGCTTCCATACCTTCAGCTGCAGAAAATCGAAGCCCTCTTCTTTCAATCCCGTCTATTCCAATCCTCTCTCTTCTCTCCTCCGCAGGCCCTTCCCTCGCTGCCCTAACACTCGCCCTCTCCGATCTCGGCCGTCCGGTTCCCGAGCCCACGGCGATCACACTCATCATCACAACCATCAAGATCATCACGCCCAGCACCAGCACCAGCACCAGCACCAGCACCATGATCATCATCACCAAGAGACGAAGCTGACGGGGACTCAGGAAGCTGTCCTTAGCTTTGCAAGAGTGACACGGTGGGCCGAGCTGGCGGACTTCCTTCGGGAGCATTTGCAGCTTTGTTGCTGTTCTACGGCTCTGCTCCTTGCTGCTGCTGCTTGCCCGTATTTTCTCCCGAAGACGGTCATTAAGCCTATCCAGAACGCTTTCATCGCTGTCGCGTTCCCGCTTGTTGGTGTATGGATCTTGTGCCCTTTCTCATTCTCTTTAATTAATACGTATGTTTTGTTATCAGATTAACAGACATAAAATTTTCCACCATTTCCGGCTTGAGTTCCGTTTTCACATTTTTTTTTTTCCGAATTGTGGTGGAATTTTATTAAGGGCATCTTTGGTTGCTTGCAAGGTTGTGTTCCTACCAGACCGTCCAGGTCATGCTGTCGTGGATAGGCCATATAGGTCATGCTGAATTAGATGAGCTCTTCTGTGATGCAATCGCCCCACATCCCACATGTGCATGGTCAGCATGTGTGCACAAGAAAAGGCCCACTTTCCTTTTTTAGCTTGTTACTAAGGGGTCGTTTGGATAGCCTGTAAATCATTTACTAGTAACATCAAAGTATTTCAATTTGCATATGTGCTATTATTTTTTATAATTTACTTTATATTATTTACATACCTAAGGAGTGAGGATTGAGGAATGAGGACCGAGGACTTGCAAAAAATAATGTATAAGACTTCTCCTATCTTGAATCTATGATTCTTGTCCTGCCAATTTGTCATTCTAGAGTAGAAAAAAAAAATAGTAGTACTTGATATACTCCCTTACAAGCACATTGATTAAAGATTACTTGAGTGGTTGTCACTTGTCAGGGGAGTTATTTTAAACACAAGTTCAACAATGTAAAGTGTGTTTTCTTAGTGAATGTGTGAATGTGTGGGTAATGGAAAAGACTCACCAGACCGAACTCACCACCAAAATGAAAATCTGCTTTGTTGTGGTTGCTCAACCTCCACATCCTCGTTATTATCATCGGGTTGTTGCGGTTGTGGAATATTTGTTGCATATCCATAATATCCAGTGCCGGAGGGAAATACCAGGTCAACGAAACCCGATGATGACTGATCCTGACTAGGCAAATATTCTGACCCCGAGTAAGGATATCCATTAGTGCCCGTCGAATAGCTGTGCCCATACTGATACTCGTATTTAGGCTGTTGAGATTGAGATGAATAACTTGGATTTGGTTCACATGGTAGATGTGGATCAGCGTGAGGAGGACTACTCCAACATGAAAGTGGCGGAACAGGTTCCCTATAATCCCATTGGCCGTAAGAATACCCATAATTTCTCGGATCATAGCCATACGTATGCTGATGTTCCAGATCTATCGGTGTCGATCGCAGTGCAGGACTTGCAGGTGCACTACTGGAGCCAGGCTCCTCCTGCCGGCTGTATTGTGACTCAGTACACTCATAAGTTCGACCCCCCAGGCCCCGCCTACTTCGTCAATGCTCATTAGCCTCGCGATCCATAGACGACTGTATGGTGGTATCAGTGGCCCTGGTGGGTTGAGTAATGCCAGAAGTGGGACCATCATCATCATCATCATCTGTTTCAGTATCGCTAGAGCTCACACTCTTCTGCTGACTTTGTATGCAATACGCCCCCCTTTTTGGGTTCAACATAAATGCACGACTCTCTTGCTGTGCCTTGCGTATTTCTTGGTTTTCAACTTCTATTTCTTTTTCCCTTGCTTCCAACCAAGGTAGAAGTGGGTCTTCCTCATCATAAATATTGTCCGAGTTTATTGGACAATAATTCACATCATCGACATTGTTGGCGCTAAGCCTCCTTTGATGCTTGCGCATTCTTAGCCTCATGTTGTAATGCATAAAGACAAGTCTATATAACGTCCTAGTTGTTAGTGCACTTTTTTGTGGCATACTAGTGCACCTTGTTTGTCAATTACTTAGGTCAGTGAGTCTAGGGTCGGTTGAGCTTAATGAAGACGAAGACCGAAGACTCAAGACAGACCGGCTGCATCAAGAAAGAAGAAACAGGTAAAAGTGATGCCCTGGTGAGCCCGATCCTAGTACCTACCCAAAACCATTAACTTCTAGATGACCATGAGCCAACAGGCATACCCTTAGTCATCTTAGATTGGCCTTAGGTGTCCCAAAAGACCACCAAAAGAATGGCCAAAGAGGTTGCATGTTCTGCTGAAAAACAGAAGAATACAGTAGAAAAACATGCCTGGCCGGGGCGCTTGACCCAGTGTCCACCGGGTGCCCGACCCAGAGGTGAATCTGTCCAATGAGTTGGCCTTGAAACCCGAGGGTCACCGGGCGCCCTACCAGAACCTGTCCGGGCACCCGATTAGTGCAAAAATCGTCCAGCAACTCATGACCCAGTCTGGATCAATTCCGGGCGCTCGACCAGTGAAAAATGGCCATCGGGCGCTCGACCACAAAAGTGTCCGGGCGCCCAACCTAGCTCAAAATACGTCCAGTGTTTAAATCTGTTTTATGGACAGGATTCCGGGCGCCCGACCCAATTTGACCGGCCGCCCGACCCTACGCGAATCTGCCCATTATTTGACCGTTGGAGGAAACTTTATAAAAGCGGGGGATTCGTTTTTAGGGTTGAGAAAGGGAATTTTGAGGAGATAGAAGCCACCATTGCTAGAGACCATTAGAGGCTCTATCCCAAACCCATAGCAAGTCATTCTTCTTGTGTTTTCATCACAAGCTTGGGCTATTCAATGGCATCTTGAGAATGGACTTGTTCCCTCTTGATTCCTAGGGTTTAGACACCTTGATCATAGTTAAATCCCTTCTCTAAACACTACCTAGGAGTCCAAATAGGTGCATTCCTCTAGGAAACTCATTTCCTACTATTTGTAGAGGTTTCACCATTCCCTAGCACCTTGGGCATCTCCAATGGAGCATCACATGCAAGGTAGCTGATCTTGGAGCTGAAGCCTTGGCAAAGCAGTGGCATCAAAGTTCGGGGGAGCACAAGGGGAGTTGATTCAAGCACGGGAGAGCGAGAAGAAGCAACCCACAGCGGCGCTACAAAGGGGCTCAATCCGACAAGTAAGGTTGTCTAGTTAAGAGTCCATCCACTCAATTCCCTGTGGGAGTTGAATGTAGAGTTTGTTTAACAAACTTGATCTAGGGTCGCTTGCCAATCCTTGGCCTGTTAGTTGGCCTAAAATCTAGGGATATTAGCCGTTCCTTGGCTTGTTTGTCGGCCTAAAGACTAGGGGTTGTTCAGGCACTCCTTGGCTCCTTTGTCGGGCCTAAATTTAGGGGCGTTAGCCGTTCCTTGGCATGTTTGTCGGGCCTAAACAAAGTCTCCAAGGGGGGGGGCACCAACACGGGTGCAAACGTGTAGGTTGGGAGGAACCTGTAAACTCCCTGGTTGGGTGGATCCGAGTTAAAACACCTTGGTTGGGAGGAACCAGATTTAAACTCCCCAGTGAATGCCGGTGTGCTCAAAGGGGTTGAGTACTTGAACCGCGAGTGGAGTAGACAAGTAGTCGAACCACTATACATCCTTGTGTTTGTGATTGTTCTTGAATACATTTCTCTTTATGCATTGCGTTTAACTTGTTAATGATGAATGCTCAGTTTGGAATTTATGCTAGGCACTTGATATGCACATCCACACACACATGATGTACTTTCACTCCTCATGTAGACTTGAGCTTTTGTTGATCCATCCTCTAATGTCTACATGTGTTGATTAGACTAGGTTGTTAATTGAATTTATCATTTGCTAGTCTTTTGATTGGACCCACTTAGGCTTGGAAGCCGAAGTGTAGGTTGGGAGGAACTTGTAAACTCCCCGGTTGGGTGGATTCGAGTTAAAACACCTTGGTTGGGAGGAACCAGATTTAAACTCCCCAGTGAATGCCGGTGTGCTTAAAAGGGTTGAGTACTTGAACCGGGAGTGAAGTAGACAAGTAGTCGAACCACTATACATCCTTGTGTTTGTGATTGTTCTTGAGCACATTTCTCTTTATGCATTGCGTTTAACTTGTTAATTATGAATGCTTAGTTTGGAATATATGCTAGGCACTTGATAGGCACATTCACACACACATGATGTACTTTCACTCCTCATATAAACTTGAGCTTTTGTTGATCCATCCTCTAATGTTTACATGTGTTGATTAGACTAGGTTGTTAATTGAATTTATCATTTGCTAGTCTTTTGATTGGACCCACTTAGGCTTGGAAGCCGAAGTGTTAATCGCTTACGTAGGTTGATTTGCCAAATTTGTTAAGTAGGCGAAAAGATTTTAAAAGGTCCTAATCACCCCCCCGTCGAGGACTTAACCATAATTTTAGTTGCTCCTTAAGCTTCCGCACGTGTATGCATAGGGTGTCGTGTTAGATTACTCGACACAATTTCACTAGTTTGCAATCTATTTCTATTCTTCGTATGAATAAGTGCAAAACAACTCCAATTTTTTTTGCAACTAGAGGAAGATTTTGTCTGGCTCAAAATCCTCACTGCAATTTTTTGGAGAGCCGGTGCAATCTCTTCGAAATTTATCCACCATTTGGCGGGTTGCAACCTAGATACTGCATGTTGTGCAAGAGCATCTGCAAAGCTACCCCGACGACTTCCGAATATATCCAATTCATTCAAAGCTCTTATTTATGCATCTAAAAAATGCTCTAATCTCTTTATCACATTCTTTAATCCAATACGAACCTCATCATCCATAACAAATGATTGGGCAGATCTATACCTAGGATTTAGATAATAACCCGCTGCATGAATATCGTGGTGGAGCTGCTTTGTCCATCTTTTGTCGATCAAATTCCAGTAAGATTGTCAGCTTGAACAATCACGTTGAATTGCCAACTTCACCTTATCCACGACATCGTAGAGGAAGCCCATCATAGGTGCTTCATCGGTTTCAATAAGATGAAGTACCCTCATTAGTGGTTCCATCACCTTCAAAATTTTCTTAACCTTCTTCCAATATTTGTTGTCTCTTATGGTGTTTACAATATCAACCGGCGTCCTTGATGTCTTCTTCCCATGTTTTGTGTTGAGCCATTATTGGGAAACAAACATTTCACTCAACTCTCCCCTATGCTGATACAAACTCTTTAAAGCTATAAAGTTAGTTGCAAATCTAGTCGCTGCTGGCCTAAGCAACTCTCGTCCCTTCGTGAACTTCCTCATTATTGCGACTACGTGATTATGGTTGTAAATAAATGTTGTCACTTCTTTTGCTTTTTCAACAATTTCTTTGACATTTTTTCTCTTTCCAACATCTTCCAATATAAGATCAATACAATGTGCTTTCACTTATTATAGTAGACTTGAGCCTTATGATCCATTCTCATATAGTCCACTTAGGTTGCATAGATTAGGTGCTTGATTAGTTTAATCATTTGATAATCTATGCTTGCTTAGACTAGGTAGCTTATTGCTTAAACCATATGCTAGTCTTGTGATTGGACTCACTTAGACTTGGAAGCCGAAGTATTTTTGCTTGCTTTGTTTAATTTGATAAAACTATTAAGTAGGTGAAAATAATTTTAAAAGGTCCTAATCACCCCCCATATTGGACTTAGCTATAATTCTAGTTGCTCTAAAGCTTCCGCACGCATACGCGTCCACAAGTGCAATCAAAGTAACGCAATTTCAGTGGTGTGGGTTGGGAAGAAAATTCAGAAAAGGCCAATGGTTTGGAGCATAATTATGGTCTATGGATGGCTTGAACAAGGCATCAGATCCAATCTTTTTCAGAATCTTAAATGGTCTAGCACTGCGTGCTTGTAACTTCTTAACGGTACCTTGTGGGAACTGTTCTGGCCTCATCCTAACCATTACATAATCACCCTCATTAAACTCTTGAATTCTACGATGTAAGTCAGCTGAAATTTTGTATTGTTCAGTACTAACATTTATCCGCCTCCTAATCTCCGCATGCAACTCATGAATGTGATGGGAAAATGCATCGACTGACTTTGAGGGCCTTTGGGTGATTGACATAGGTAACAAATCTATGGGCAGTCTAGGTTTGTAACCACTAACAGTCTCGAATGGACTCATACCCGTAAACCTATTATCTAAACTGTTATATGCAAACTCGGCGACGGGCAATACTAAGTCCCAAGTTTTAATGTGTTTGCCCACTAAACATCGTAGTAGATTTTCGAGACTTCGATTCACAACCTCAGTTTGGCCATCAATCTGAGGATGGTAGGCAGACAAGAACTGGAGTCTCGTGTCCATCATGTGCCATAATGTCTTCCAAAAATAACTAGTAAACCGGACTTCCCTGTCAGACATTATGGTCTTAGGCAAATCGTGTAATCGAACCACCTCCTTAAAGAAAATCTTGGCTATGTTGGATTCATCTGAGGTTTTTGAACGTGGGAGAAAGTGGGCTATTTTGGAGAAACAGTCCATGACCACAAAAATGGAATCGTGCTTTTTAATTGTCTTGGGAAGCCCAAGCACGAAATCCGTACTAATGTCTAGCCATGACGCATGTGGCACTGGCAATGGCATGTACAATCCAGTATTCTATTTCTTCTGTTTTGTCAGTTGACATGTTCGACATTGCCCTAAAATCTTGGCTATGTCTCGCTTGAGACTTGGCCAATGAAATCTATCCTCCAGGGTGATGGTCTTATCTCGATCGAAATGGCCAGCTATACCTCCAGAATAAAGCTCCCAAACAAGGAAATATTGGAGGGAGTGCGGGGAATACAAAATCTGTCTCCTTTAAAAAGGAAGCTATCTTTGAGCATGAACTCACCCAAACTATGCTGGTCACCTAAGAGTGACACATATGTAACCCCAAATCTGGACATATGGGATATTCGTCTTTCAATTACTCAAACCCGACAACTTCTACACTTAAGGAGTTGAGCAATGTCACTCTCCTGCTAGGGGTATCGGCTAGTTTGTTCTCGATCCCGACTTTATGTTTTAGGACAAATGAATGTTCTTGAAGAATGCTACCCACCTTTGGTTAAGCTTCTTTTGGGAATTCAAATACCTCAAAGCCTCGTGATCAGAAAACAAGACAAATTCTTGCGGTAAAAAGATAATGACGCCAGTGACGTAGCGACTGCACTACCACATAAAATTCTTTGTCATAGGTGGAATACCTTTGTTTCACCTAATTCAGTTTCTCACTGAAATAGGCAACTTGATGACCCTCTTGGCTTAGTACTCTTCTTATACCTATGCCTGAAGCATCACACGCTACTTCAAAGACTTTAGAAAAGTCTGGAAGATGCATGACGGGAGCCTCTATCATCTTGCCCTTAATATCTTTGAACGCCTTAGCTGCGGCCTAAGACCGTATGAACCTCCTATTTTTAATGCAATTAGTAATGGGAGCCATAATAGTGCTAAATCCTCGAATGAACCTATGATAAAATGTGGCTAAGCCATGAAAGCTTCGCACATCATGTATGTTCCGCGGTTCAGGCCAGTCAACTATGGCCTTGACTTTTTTTGGATCTGCTTGCATCCCTATAGATGACACTATGAACCCTAAGAAAACAACCCTATCAAACATGAACAAACATTTCTTAAGGTTCTCAAATAACCTCTCTGCCCTAAGGACACTACAGACCTGCCTCAAGTGGTCGAGATGCATCTTTTTAGTGGTACTGTATATGAGTATGTCATCGAAATAAACCACTAAAAAACTTCCTCATGAAGGGTCTCAAAACTTGGGTCATCACATGCATAAAAGTACTAGGTACATTAGTTAAGCCAAAGGGTATGACCAACCACTCGTACAACCCATCCTTTGTTTTGAAGGCTGTCTTCCACTCATCCCTTGGGCGTATGCGTATTTGGTGATACCCGCTCTTGAGGTCTATCTTTGAAAAAATGGTGGACCTAGCCATCATGTCCAACATATCATCAAGCCTTGGTATTGGAATCTGATACCTGACTGTGATCTTATTAATGGCCCTACTGTCCATACACATCCGCCACGTACCATCTTTCTTAGGCTTTAATAGCGCTGGTACGGCACACATACTCGTGCTCTATTAGATGAAACCCTTTCACAGGAGCTCATCTACCTGCCTCTTCCACTCTACATGCTCTGCAGGGTTCATCCTGTAATGAGGAAGGTTCTGTAGAGTAGACCCTGGGACGAGATCAATGGCATGCTGGATGTCTCGCACAGGTGGAAGCTCATCCGGTAAATCCTTGGGGAATACATCACTATACTCCTTTAGGACCGGAGTCACCTAAGGGGGTAACCCTACATTGACCTCGGGTGTAACTTTTCTAGCCATTAGGGTGTAACGCCCCGTAAAACAACTGGCCCTTGAACCCGAACATGTCCTCGGGCCATGTCACGCTTACGTCACTCCAGGGCGTTTAATTGGCCAATAGTAGCTTCTTGAAACCGAGGCTTCCCTAATCCAGGCTCCACGTGCGCACCCATCGGGTCTTTGCGCTACCCAATCCGAGTCAGGTGGGTCTGAGACTTAAATAAGTCGACCCCCATGTCGGGCCTGGTATTTTTGTTGGATCCGCACACTAAAATTGATATCCGAAATCGTAAAACTGCACAACACTACGATTACACCCTAAGCGCGAGTGTACTCTCACCAACCTTAAGTAAACCAATCATTACAATACATACTTTTCTTGTGTGGCCCTTCTACACCCTTGCATGGCGTTGAGATTTAGGGACTTAGAACTTAAATATAACATCCACCACAATCCCAAACTTGCAGCCCCGATCGACAGTCGGTGACCGTCGAACTGATCCGTCGCCATAGTTCACAATTGCCGCACTATATTCTCGTAGGATCGCGCATGTAGCCATATCCTAGGCCAGGAGGACTATCCCTCGGTCCAGATTGGGTTAGATGGGCCCGCTGGGCCCCACACAATCAAAAGTAGACCCAAGAGGCTACTTATAGCCACTTAAAAAGTTGAGGGCTATATATCCTGATTTCCCAAGGTTATAAAAGCCCCTTTTCTCTCAGCCACTCTCATTTCTACCTACATCTAGTTGAGAAAGGAGAGAAAGAGTGAAGAAGAGAAGTTGGAGGAGAGGGAGATTAGCCCAAGGAGGGCTTGTGCATGTCGATTAAGGGCGATTCCTTCGCCGCCTTCGCTTCATAGGGCTAGGAGAGTGCCGGATTCAGCTTCATCCAGCCTCACAGGTAATTGGAATGAAGTATACACCTGGAGCTGTTAAATTTTTTGCTGAATCCATGCAATTTCCTAACATACAGCCCCTCTCTTGCAGGAATTGCAAGGGATTTCGGAAATATGAGGTGTGTATCATTCCCTACAGGTTGTCTTGCATCAAATGCAAGCCCACGTGAATAATATCTCCAATTCTAGGTAGACTTGCTAGATAGATGTAGAATCCCTTAGGGGTTAGTTCTCTAGATGTCTTTAAAGCTAGGAATTTCCTGTTTATATTGTTTAATCATCATGCATGTTTAGTATTACATGAGTATATATTAGTATTCACATATTTATCTTAAATTGGAAAGAATTGCTTAATTGTTTGTGCACTATTATGATTCCCTGAGATGCATGTGTATGTTGCTGTTTCATCTTTGGGGAAATTGGTAATTTCTTCTGGTTGCTTGTAATTTTGAAATAACATCACCTGTATGTAACATATATGTAGTAGAATAGTTAAAGTTTAGCTCCTAGCATAGTCCCATGGTTCTATATGTTGCCGGATCGGAAATTCATAGAGTTTGGGTCGGCCACGTAGGTTGGTCGTATCCCCGGAGTTGGAATCCTCAGGCATGGTGTAATGCGGGTGCTGTCCGTGGTTCATGAACCACGTGGGGCATAGTACCTAAGGACAGTCTTCCGTCATCCCCTTGCCTAAGGACCACCAACTCAACAAACCCGGTTCAGGTATAATGTTTGTATAAACGCCTATATTCGAATCCACATACCAGCACGACCATTGGATAGGCCCACTAATAATTACATGGCGAACGATTCCTAAAGACTCATGAGTCGGGCATGGTGGTATGGGACCTATGCTCGCGCTGTCGGCCTACGTCGGGGTGGTGCCCCTCCGTAGTGTCCTTGAGCACCCATGGAGGCAGTGAGCCATCCATTTGTTTAACTATGGGGTAATGGCATGATTGAGCCACCCCCGTCTGAGTCGGACATGGCTGACGAGTCATGGCCGAATCAGACGCTCGGACTGTTTATCCGAGCTGGGATCCTTGGGGTTACTGGCGATAATATGTACTCGCCCGCAGGGAGCCAGATGATCCCTGATCGGCTGAGTGATATGGTGATGGTATGTTGGCTTCGCCAACCGGCTGGATGTTAAACTGGTATAATTAAGGATTTGGATAATCATTCATGGTCTGGCATGACATTCATTCGGGCAGGTGACTGGGGTGGTGCCCCTGTCATGGTGGTCCAGTTTGTGCGAGTGTTGTGGTGGTGCCACACACTGTTCGCTGTGACAAACTAGTGTTTGGGGCATGCACATATGCATTTCATGCACTCATGCACTAAATAACTGTGCTTTGTTGTTGTAGATATCTTAGTTAAGAATGATGTGTAATAGAATCCATTATTTATGTATGCTTCCATTTGTGCATTGATAACTTGTATGTAATGTTACCACTGAGTTGGCCACTCACTCACTCCCCACTCTGGGAACGGTGTTATAAAACACCACCCAGATGCCACATGTGACCCAGGTTTACAGGAGGAGAGCGAAGCGGCAGAATACGAGGAGTTAGCCACTGGCGAGGATCCATACATTCAGTATGCAGACGACCAATATAGAGGGTGATAGGGGATCCTTGTTATGGGGGATAGCGCCGGGTTGGCGCAATGTATAGGTTTTTTACTATAGTTTTGGAGCCTGGTGATCGGGGCCCCTAGCGGGTCCCGTCGAGTGAGTTGTTGATGTTACTTAATTCTTTTGGCTTATATACATATGCTCACTTCTTCTTTTGGATATAGATATCTCATGTGTTTGCTTCTAGCTGAGCATTATTCTGATTCTAGTAGCTTGCCTATTTCATTGCATGTTTTGCATAAAGTGGGGCCTGGGATATTGGGGGCTGAGGATGCCCTCGACCCTTGACATCCGGGGTGCCACATAGGGCGTACACCGTCGAATCCTCCTCAGTTTCTTTCTCGAACTCTTTTGCATTTATGATATGCCGAGTCTTCAGATTGGATTTCCTCTCTTCTTTCCTTAACTCACTCGTTTTCACATCCCTAGCCTTGTCCGTGGTGCTATTGGATGGCAACGGATTAATCTTGATTTTCTTGCCCTCATGCATGAATGTGCACACATTTGAGTGACAAAAAATCATGACATCTCTATTGTATAACCACGACCTCCCTAGAATGATGTGGCCTACATCCATAGGCAAAACATCACACCACAACATGTCTTTATATGAACCGATCTGGACGGGGACTAAACACTGCTGGGACACGGGCATAGAAGACGTGTAAACCCAAGAGACCTTGTAGGGTTGAGGGTGTGGGACGGGCTTCAAACCTAAACGAGTGATTGTGCTAGCTGAGACCATGTTGGTGCAACTACCACTATCCACGATGACTTTGCAAATTTTGTCACCGCTCTTGATAAACGTGTAAGAACTTGTGCTTCTGCGCTAATCATCACTCTCCTTGGCTTGCGCTAGAGCACATTAAACTATAGCTAGTGGTGCGGTTTCTGGTTCTTCTTCTTCATAATCATTAGCACCTATCTCTGGTTGATATTCCTCAACTTCATAGTCACCCATGTCATCCGCATTTTCATTTCCCAGGAGTCTTTTCCGTGCACTGCTATGTGAAATTACCTGTACCTCCACACTCATAACATCTCAAGTGACTACCACTGCCATGATTGGCACCAAAGGACACCTTTGCCCTTATCATCCTTAGGCTTAGGCGGTGCACTAGCCTGTTCCCTAGGCTGACTTCCAACATTAGGTTTGGTTCCTTGGAAACCAGATCTAACATTAAAGTCTTGAGACTCAAAGTGTCTCATGACAGGAGACTTTAGTTAATTCTCTAACTCTGTACAACTTGTTATGCCTGATCCAAGTTATCCATTGCACGGTTTATAAACTCACGCTGCAGATCCATGCGAAGACCCACCTTGAAACGTGCTAGTGTCACTAAGGGATCCTCCTGAATATCACACCGTATCATGTACTCATCAAATTTTGCGATGTAATCTGCAATCGACATAAATCCTTGCCATAATGCTTGCCACTGATCTAGGAGCTTTTGACGGTGAGAGAGGAATATATTTTTCATTCAACAGCTCCTTTATCTCTACCCAATGCGCAACTGGGACACCTCCTGATCTCTCGATTCTACGCTCCGTATTTGTGCAAAACAATTTACTTGACCCACAAGCTTCATCTTCGCAAACCACACTTGTTGGTTCTTAGACATCTCATACCATTCGAAATAATGGTCCATGTCTGCTAACCAATAAGGAATATTTAGATATAGACTCTAAGTATGATGCAAATATGAAAATTTCAGATCTAGACTCTAAACACGATCTAGACCTATATGCTATGCATGAAATCCTAGAGAAATAAAAATCTAGACCCTTGATAACTCGATCTAAGACGACCTAATGCAAGATCCTAGTCTCTGATACCAAAAATAGATGTAGGATGGCCTAATCCAACCCTAAATGAATACGGAATTTAAAGGGGTAGATTTATGCACACATTAACAATAAAAATTCAGCATTATACATCATAAAACAAGAATGAACTAAGGAAAATTCAGCAATGATCACGGCCATCCATCACAAACACGTGATATTGAACCTTAAAATATGAATTTAGTCGGATCCGGCGAAAGATAGGACTTTCGTCTCGCAATTGGTTCGTCCGACGATCCTAGTTGATTTTCTAATCCAAGAAAAAGGAATTTTCTGGATTGGGAAATCTGGAAAATTCAGAAAAATTGATGGATCTTTGATTATAGTTCAAAATCTAGGGTCTTGGGTAATGGGATTTGAAGAAGATAAAAATATGTACATGTGGGGATCAAGATCTTCCAAGATCTAATGATTTTGATCGAAAAGAAAAGGGACCAGCTTCTAGATCTAGAGAATTTTAAAAGAAAAGGAAGAAAAGAGGTTTAAATAAGAGAATACCTAGAGAAAAGAAAGAAGGAGAGAGGAGAAGCTGGGAAATCACTTACCAGGGCCTCATGCCCTCTTCGAATCACTGGAAGTCGAAGACGGAATTGTCAGGCCTTGAAGAAACAAAAGCTCTCATTTTCATAAACATAACATAGCATTACCCCTTAAGGTTTAGGGCAAACACTTATAAATTCGGAATTACATCAAATGACCAAAAAACCCCTACTTTAAAAAGTTAAAAAAAAAAGAAATTCGTGCGAAAGATGTGCGCCAGTCTCAAAACTCAAATAAATGAAATGTGCAAATAATAAACTCAAATCCAAGATGCCCGATGGGCCCCAATGATGGCGCAATGAAGGTGGGCCGTGACAATCCAATGGTCCGATCACACCATTCTCGCGATCCAACAGTCCAAATATCTCCTCCAAGCAATTTACACACGTCACGAACATATGTGTAAGGTCTTCGACCTCTAGAGACCCGACCCGTACCTGTCATCTAACCACATTGACACGGGTAATGCACGCCTCCTGCGTTGATATAATTTGAATGGTCTGTGAGACGAAAGTCCTATCTTTCGCTGGATCCGACTAAATTCAAAATTTAAGGTTCAATACAATGTGTTTGTGATGGATGACTGTGATCATTGCTGGATTTTCCTTGATTCGTTTTTGTTTTATAATGTATAATGCTGAATTTTTATTGTTAATGCGTGCATAAATCTGCCCCTTTAAATTCTGCATTCATTTAGGGTTGGATTAGGCTATCTTACATCACTCACCTGTAAAAACAGTCTGTCAAAGGACATAACAAAACTGGAGTTTAATTCATCAAATTCATGTTGAAGATGGAGAGAGAATGATATTGACATTTGACTGTTGAAGAAGTTCTTCAACAGTCTTCTAGTAGAGTTGCTATACTAGAAAAGGGGTGGAATAACATCATCTTTTGTAGTCTCACCTGTAAAAACAGTCTGTCAAAGGACATAATAAAACTGGAGTTTAATTCATCAAATTCATGTCGAAAACCTTCACATGCATTACTTGGTAATTGGTATATAGCCTTTACAACCAGAGGCTCAAAAAATGACTTCTAAAGTAAACTCTGCTACCTTGCATGACAAGTGATTAAATAAGGTGACCAGACTAGCACTCTTTTTTTTTTATATTAAGAAACTAAGACTATTAAATAAAGACGAGTGTATAGGACACAAGGGCCTCAAGGATTGCATTTGGAACTAAATATCACTCACGCAGTGCCCACAAACTAATCAGATCACACATAAGGGCATGATACTGTACCAAGGTACTGTAGTAAGGTAGTTGAGCACTGTACTATAGCACATATTTAGGCCCAAGGTTTTCCATTTTGATCATGACCCATCATCATGTGCCGCATCATCGAGTTAAAATCAGGTTGGGACACTCGGGTTTGGGTTGAGCCTGGCCGAAGTTGCAGCACTATCTATTTTCTTTTACTGGGTAAATTGCATAGAGAAATGACCAGACAGCGGCTGTATCAGAAGTTCTGATGCGACCATTTTCTTTCCTGCCAACCAAGGTAGGCCAAAACGGTTACGTATTGGCTGTATCGACCGATACGTAACGGAAACGGCCGAAGCCGTTACGCGATACGGGGTCCAAAACGGGGACCCCCAAATTTTTGGCCCGTAACGGCCGTTACGCCCCCCGTAACGGTCGGAAAACGGATTTTTTTTTTTTATATGAATCTGATGTTTTTTTTATTTTTTCACACTTTTCTTCTCCCATTTCTTTTCTAATCTATTCTTTTGCTAAAAACCAGTGTTTGCAGATCGGCCTATTTTACTATATTGGTTAGACACACAAGAGTCCCCATTTTGTAGAAAAAAATGACTTTTTTTTTTCGATTTTCTTCTAGTTTCTCCTACCTAAAAAAAAAAAAACCGTTGGGATCATAGTTTGTTGAGTCCAGTTAGTTATTTTCTAGATTTTATTGAATCCTCATATAGATCTAGGTCATATAGGATAGCTTGCATTGCATTGAAGTTCAATAGTCAAAACTGCATTGGAGGATACTCATTCAGTCAAAACTAGAATATATCTCAACTCTTTTGCTTGTTTTACTTTGTCAATGCATTGGTTGTATTTACATTAATGTCTTGTTACATTTGTATATATTATGGAATCAATTTAAACAATAGTTGCATCAATTTCAGATTAATTTCGGAATAATTTTAAAAATTAGGGAAATTCATTTTTTTCAAAAAAAAATTCTGGTTTAAAGGTTGGATAATGTGTGTTACTTATAATAGACAGTTAGAAATTTGAATTTATAAGTTTTGCAGTTAATTCCAGGTTATCAGCTTCATAAATTCATCAGACAGCCCGATACAGCTTTCTCACCAAAGAGTAGACCGCTTCACCACCATAAACATGTTCAAAATTATAAATGAATGCATATTTGGGATGTTTGGAATTTTCTGGATTTAATCCATATTTTTTTAGAATTTTTTGGCAAAAAAAAAAATTTGGACCGTTACGGGGGGGCGTATCGGCCGATACGGCCCGTATCCGTATCGGAAACGGTGGGCACCGTTACGCCCACCGATACCGCTACGGGACACCTTGCTGCCAACATGTCAGTATGTTGAATATCCAATCTGTGCAAAAGGTGTGCCACACTGTGATGATCAACTGATATGAAAATCAGGCTTACCCATTTGTTGACTTAGCTTTTGGTTGATCATCATGTGACATGCTGTTGTATCAGAGATTCAGAAGTCTTTCAGCTGATCTCAACCTTCAGTTGATCATCATGTGACATGCTGTTGTATCAGAAGTCTTGCTTTTGATATTAACTTTCAGTTGATCATCATGTGACATGCTGTTGTATCAGAAGTATTTCGGTTGATCATCATGTGACATGTTATTGTATCAGAAGTTCGATACAGCTGCTCTATCTGGTCATTTTTTGATTGCATAATGGATCTGTCTATATCCGTTTCTTAAACTTTCAGGAAAAAAAAAACTGAAAATAAGACTCTTCTATAAGCTCAGCAAAGCATATTATGTCCTCATGGCTATTGCACTTGGAGTTATTTTTTAAATTTCTATATTATGCTTCAGGTATCAGCAGCCCTTGATGCAGCTATGGATATTGCTGCTGGTAAGGTAAATATCCATGTCCTCATGGCTCTTGCAGCGTTTGCATCTGTATTCATGGGAAATTCCCTTGAAGGAGGCTTGCTTCTTGCAATGTTCAATCTGGCCCATATTGGTAAATATCCAAACATTGAAACCTAAGCCCTCTTCGTCTCTGGAAGGTTAAATGCTTGGTGCTTGACTATTTGATGTTCTTGTGTTCTGGTTTGCAGCGGAAGAATATTTCACAAGCCGGTCAATGATTGATGTTAAGGAGTTGAAGGAGAATAATCCAGATTTTGCACTTGTACTGGAAGGAGATGACAGCATGCCACCTCATTTCTCCTCACTGTCATACAAAAGGGTTCCTGTGCATGATCTGGAAGTGGGTTCTTACATCTTGGTCAAAGCTGGTGAGGTCTGTGCACATGATTTTGCTCTAGATTGTTTGATTCTAACAAAAAAAAAAAAAAGAAAAAAAAAAAAGGAAAAAAGAATGAAAAAGTTCTAGTTTTTATCTTTTATCTTAACTTTCTCCTTTTCAGTTTCTTGGCTTGCGTCATCTTTCAATGCTAGTGATACATTTAATATTGACAATGCGACTACTGCAAGAACCTGAAATGATTGTGAACCTTTAGGTGTTCATTGGATTTTAGTTACTTGATCTGGGCTCAATCCTGTTTAGTGCGGCTATGGTTGATAATACACTGTAGAGACGGAAATTTTCTCTCTTCTGTTAGTGTAATGTAGTATTATATCTAGCAATGTTTACTTGTGTTGCAGCATGATCTGTCTCTGCTGCTCAGGGCTCCAAGTTGGTCCTTGACACTTTGGACTTCTGGATGGAACTTCACTTACCAGCTGGTTGAATTGGGATTTATTAATAAAATAACATGAATTGGAAAATAGCTGTGAACATGTGGGATTATCATTAAAGATCAATATCCTACTTATCCGATTCATTCGCAGGGCCCACAGATACAATCGCATGGCCCACCAGTTGGTCCTGCTTGCCAATATGAGATCATGCCAAGATTTATGGTTTTATTTTGTTTGCGGGGGCAGATTATCCATTGATTGGACTTTGTGGGCCACAGATGTATCATTCTAGGGTATATAGACAAACAATAGAGCGATATTTTGGCATTGTGTACAATTTTATGACCCCAATGACTCGTATGTCTGTGTATATAATGAAGTCCGGTAGGAAACAAACCTCGATATTTTGTTATTTTGTTCCTTTATTTATTACAAATTGTAACATTAGTTGAGACAATTTAGGAAACGTTACTTGTTGGGCCAATAGGCTTCAACCCTTGGCTTATTCAATCACAAGTAGGATTTATAAGTAAGATTATATAAGGCCATAAATATGTGGTATTTGATTGAATAAATTCCTCTTTTTGAGAGTAGAAACATGGCGTAGAAGTGAGAATCTTCTAAGTAGTTTCTCTTTGTGATGAGGCTCCACATATTTATCCCTTCTTTTCTTTCTTTTTTATTTACTGCAGCAATTGATGTTATTGAAAGTTTTGAGGCTTCTGATGTCGACAGACTTCTTCAAGAAGTTTTGACATAGACTATTGCACATTCTTTGTCGTGGCCCATCATTCCTTAGACTGTATGGTCAGAGCCTTGTTGTGTTGAAACATGTCAACGAAGATACTTGCCAGTCATGTTATGACAGCAAAATATGTTGTATATGGTGCTTGTATGCATATAACTGTGTCTATGTATATTGTATAAGAGCTACCTAATACACACGTTTTTGCTATGGTTCCATAAACAATATGCATTCATGATGACTAAATTCAATAAGATTTAGGTCGATGCCTACCTTTGTTAGATTTTTTTTTTCTTTTCTTTTTTTGAAGAGTACCTTTGTTAGATTTAACGCAATTAACTATGAAAATCTTACTGAAGTTTGGTAAAGAAAGCACCATGAGTATTTGTCATTATGTATTTAATTAGATGAAAACTCCCCCTTGCTTTTCCCATCAATTGGAAGCTTCATTTCTTCACACAATGACTGATGGCATGAGCAACTAGATTATGTTATTTATTAGCCTCCATTAAAAAGAGTGTAAACAGTGAAAATGTCAACAATCTATCATGGACTTAGGAGTGGGCCATCACATTTTTGCTTCTATACTAGGATTGTCTTGATTTTTGGAGCATCCCTTTTTCATGGTGAGGCACACCTTTGGACGGGTTGGGTGTCATAGACATGAACATGCGCCTACGGTACACTTCTGGCATTATTGTTGTCATCAACTTGGTGGGGAAAAGGCGATCTACAGTAGATGAGATTTTATCGATATTTGGTGCTCGCCCCACTTCCTTTCAGATTGATCCTTGAGGTTCCAAAGCCTTAGTTGATGGCAAGTTTGGATCTTTGTTGGCCCTTTTGTGTTGGCTTGATATGATACATGATACAAGTCTTGTATTGGCTTGTCCCCAAGAAATGGTCTGTAACACATTAGAGATTTGAGAAACTTAGGGAAGAAGTGTTCAAATGAGATATCCAGCAACTAGAAGGAAAAGGATTGAACAGAGGAACTCCCAACCATTTGGTGCTAACCATAGAAACATGCAGTCAGTTATTAAAATAATATTGATTCTAGAACATGAAAATGCTGAGAGAGGAATCAGCATATGGCCCAGATCATACTGTACCGTGGACAGCAATCAGCCCATAGATGGGCAGCGCTCAAGCGGCTAGATCTGATTTGAAGGTGATAGAGAGATGATGGGGAGAAGAAGGTTGGATGAGGAAGAAGGAAGAGAAGGGAGAGAGAAGAAAACAATGGAGAGAGAGTAGTTGTCTAGGGTTTGGACGGCTCTCTCCACTCTTATATTAAGGAGAGCCGGAAAGTTACAAGAAAGCCACTAATGGGCTGGTTGGGCCAAGGCCTACAAGAATTTCCAATACGAACCCAACTCACACACATGCATATACACGAATATGAACCTTTTAACACTCCCCCTCAAGCTGGAGCATATATATCAAACATGCCCAACTTGTTACTAATCAACAATCCTTATATGCATGATAGAGGCTTGGTGAATATTTAGACAAACTGAAACTTGGAGAGAATGTATTGGGTGAGAACTTCCTTAGAAGCTATCTTCTCTCTAATGAAGTGGTAGTCCACTTCTGTGTGCTTTGTCCGTTCATGCAAAACCGGATTATTGGCTTTGTGGGATGCCGCTTGGTTATCGTAACGTAGAATCATTGGTTCTCCACTAAAGAGCTAAAGTTCCTTTGGAAGAGATCATATCCATGACAGTTCACAAACTGCATGACCCATAGCTCTGTACTCCGCTTCGGCACTTGACTTGGCGACAATTGTCTATTTCTTGCTTTTTCAAGTTACCAAGTTTTTTGAAGAAAGGTACAATATCCAGACATGCCAGTTGGCATCTGCGTAGGATTCAATTTAAGGTGACCATGAGATCTGAAGAGACGACCTTGTCCAGGAGCATTATTCAAATATTGAAGGATGCAGATGACCAGTGTTCGCATTGTCGGTATCGCTACAAGTTTCGCTGGCTGGAGATAAAGATATAATATCGTTATCGTCGAGAATATCGCCCATAACTGGAAATTTGGAGAAAAGGGGGGAAACATGAGGAAAACGGTGGAATTCTTCAGTAAAACTCCAGGAAATGCCTAAATACACACATTTGCACATTTATCAATAAAAATTTGCAAAAAGAATGCATTAAATAATAAGTTTCACATTTAACTGTGGCATCCCGGTGCTAAAGGCTTTCTCAGGAAACCCGCGTCCGAGCGGAGTGGATTAGGTGCGGCCGTGGCCTGAGCCAAGACAGTGCCACAGTTATGGTGGGGCCCACTTTAATGTATTTATTATATATCCATGTCGTCCATCCATTTTTACCATTCATTTTAAGGCATGAGATCAAAACTGAAGCAGATTCAAATCTTAGGTGGACCATCACATAAGAAACAGTGGTGATTGACCGCTAAAACCTTCTCATGGGTCACAAAAGCTTTGGATTAACATGATATTTGTACTTTTACCTTAATTGAGGTTAATGTGACCTTATAAACAGGTTAGATGAGAAATAAACATTACAAAAAACGTTACGTAGGGCCATAGGAAGTTTTTAATGGTGGAGCTTCAACTATCAATCTTTGTTATAATCTAGTTCACCTGAGTTTTCGATCTACTTCAGTTTTTGGATTGTATCCTAGAATGACCTGTCGAGTTTTATGGACGGCATGGATTTACACTAAATACATCAAGGTGGGCCCCACAGTGATAGCCGCACCGTCTTTAATAAAGCCACACCGAATCCACTGGAATCGGATTGCATGCGAAGTAACTTCGCACGATCTTATCGTGCGGAGTAAACTCAGTTGGGCCCACCTAGAATGTATGTGCTTTATCTATTTCGTCCATATGTTTTTCCAACTCATTTTAGTGGTTGAGCCCAAAATTTAAGCATATCCAAATCTCAAGTGGACCATGCCACGGGAAACAGTGGGAATAATGATTTCCACCGTTGAAACCTTCCCAGGCCCTACAGTGATGTTTATTTGTCATCCAACATGTTCATAAGATCACATGGATATGGATGAAGGGAAAACACAAATATCAGCTTGATGCAAAACTTCTGTGTCCTCTGAGAATTTTTCAATGATATACATTCAGTTCACACTTTTCTTGTGGTGTGGTCCACTTTAGATTCTGATATGCTTCATTTTTTGGCATCATACCTAAAATTATCTCTTAAGATGGATGGACGGAGTGGATAAAATACGTAAATCACTGTGGGCCCCACAGAGTTTACTCCGCACGCTAGCGTGCGGAGTTACTCAGTACGCAATCCCCTTCCGAATCCACTCCCTTAAAACCAAGAGATAGCCTTCCTTTTTAGGAGAGTTTCTCGTCTTCTCCAAAAAAACCTGCAAAACTGTCGATTTCGATTCTTTTCCGTCAAAAATCCGATAATCTCTCCGAAATATCTTTTTTTCTTTTCAAATCTGAAACTAAATCCCCTTAAACCTCGCCCAAATTGGTTCCCTTTCAAATCTATTCTCTTCAAAAAAGAAAAAGGGTTTTTTTTTTAGGTTTTTCTTATCGCCGAAAATTCAGCGCTGTCGACAACGATTGGCCCACCAAATTTAGCTAAAAGGTACTCCCGCATGCAAATCTTGAGAAAAAAAAAAGTAAGAGAGATTCGTTTCTATATTTTTTATATTTATTTCGAATTTTTACAATGGTTGGGAGAAAATTTCGACAATAACTTTTTTTTTTCAAAAAAAATTGAAAATATCGCCGATATTTCGTCGACATTAGGAAGAGAAACGAAATATTGGAGTTTTGGTATCGCTGGTCCGGCGACACCGATAATATCGGTGATATTATCGATTTTTCATCGACAATGCGGACACTGCAGATGACAGCTTCCTAGTTCTGGACCCTCGACTGATGCATGAACCTACTCACTACAACTGTAAACGAGATATCTAGTCGAGTAATAGTCAAATAAATGAGTCTCCCAACCAGTCTTCTGTACCTTTCTGGGTCTTCAAATGGTTCACCTTGATCATTAGAGTGTCACATGGTTTGCTCCTCAACTATCCAATTTCCTGTAATAGGTCCAACAAATTTTCTTTGGGATATTTTTATCCCTGTGGCTGACTGAGCCACTTTGATCCTTAGGAAATATATTAGGGACCCAAGATCCTTGGTCTATAATTGTTCATTGATGTACCACTTGACTTCAGTTATACTTTCTGTTCTCCCCCCGAGCAACAAACCTAGGGGGTTGCTCCATAAACACCTCCTCAGTGATGTCGCTATTTAGGAAGGGGTTCTTGACATCCAGTTGAAGAAGATGCCAGGACTGTTTGCTGTAACAGATAGTAAAACTCGTATAGAGTTTAGTTTAGCAACAGGAGAAAAAGTGTCTTCCCAATCCAGCCCCACAATTTGGGACTAGCCTCTGGTAACAAGCCTCTGACTTTTAGCACTCAATGGATCCATCGGGTTGGTATTTGATTGTGTAGACTCAACGACACCCTAATTGTTTTCTTTTTAGGAGGTAAAGAGACTAATGTCCAGGTCCTAGATCGATGCAATGTGGACATGTCTTTCATGGCTGTCTGCCACCCAAGATGAGCAAGTGTATCTTGGTGTGAAGTGGAAACCACATCATGTGACAGGGCTAAAGCATATGCATGAGATGGAGGACAAAGACTACGATGAGAAACAAAGTGTGAAATGGGATGTAGGGTATAAGAGCTAGTACCTTTTCAAAGAGCGATGAGAAGGTTAATGTTGGTATGGGATCTTGGTAGAAGATGGTGTTGGGGGCACGTGTGAGCTGGGTTAACCTTCCCCTTCACCAAAAGACTTTGGAGCAGAAGAAGATGATGAAAGAAGTGGGCCGTCCAATGGTTCGGAGATGGAAGAAAGACATCCGACGTCAGCTTCAGCTCATGAGGGGGGGGGGGGGGGGGGGGGGGGGGGGGGAAGAAGTAGGGCATGTCTTCAAAGAATGTGACGTTTACACTTGTATAAAGATGTTCGATTATCTGCTCATAGCACTTGTTTCCCTTTTGTGTGCAATAAGAGCTGAGGAAAACACATTTGGTTGCACATGAGTCTCGCTTATTGGATATACGAATATTTTTCCAGACAAGTTGTGCAACCAAATACTCAAACAAGTAAGAGAGAAGGGGGAGCATTGGGGAACAATACGTAGAATGGAGTTTGACAATTAAGAACGCTTGAGGGTTGCCTGGTAATAAAATGGCAGGTTGTGAGAACTGCATAGCTCCAAAAATCTCGTGGGAACCTGTATGTTTGTAAGAAGGGATTTGGCTACCTCAACAAGATGACGGTTCTTCCTTTCAGCCACGCCATTCTGTTGTGGCATATAAACATGTGCTGTTTGAAGGGTAATCTTGACAGATGTAAGGTATATACTGAATGAGTTTGACAGGTATTCCAATGCAATGTCAGATCTAAAACATTTAATCTCAGTATTGAATTGATTCTTGATCTCAGAATGAAATGATTTAAATATACTAAACACCTCAGATCTATCATGTATCATAAATACCCATGTCATACGAGAAAAATCATCAATAAATGTAACAGAATATCATAACTTAAGCAAGCTTGGAACCCGAATGAGATCCCACACATCAAAAGAGCTAAGGGAGAAGGGTGCATGACTACAACTTGAAGGTCTAGAAATATAAGAAAAAAATAATGTTTTGCCAACTGGCACACCTTACAACCTAATGAATTCAAATTCAATAAAGAAGGAATCAATCTTTTAAGGGACTGCAAAGAAGGATGACCATACCAAGCATGCCATTGTAGAGGGGAAAAGTCACACACAGTAAGCGAGGCTCCAACTCTATATGGTTCAAGGTAGTAGAGTTCACTCAAGTCACACCCCCCATTAAACTTCGAAAAATGATACAATACGGCATCGCATATCGGTATTGAATCATATTGGCCTGTATCGGTCATAATTTTTTGAAGTCAAAGAATCAAGGAAAATATTAGGAAAAAAGAGAATAATAAGATATTTAAGAATCAATCATTTTTTTTTTTTTGGACATGCATATGATTGTGTATTGGACTATTCTTTGATAAGAATGTTGTCTGTTGGTTTGACTTTTTTGAAGGTTAACTAAATGGGCCATAATTGAACACAAATCAAGCATGATTTGGTGAACTAGGGCCCATTACATTGAAATATAACAAAAAGAAGAAATATAAAAAGGAAAGTAAAGGTTTACCCTTCTTTCCGATTTTTCCCATAATGGTCCACTTCGCTTCGATTTGTTAAATCCCATTCAAATCATTTGTTTTGATCCCAAAATATGTCTTGATCTTGCCTAAAATGAATTTTTAAGCTTCTTCCATAGTTTAAAGGAAAAAAAAGAAGAGGAGACATGAGTGAAATTTTGAAAACAAATTCAAAATTGGGCTTTTATGGGCGTATCGGCCTGTATCGGTGCCGATACTGGCTGATATGGGTTAATTTTTTTTCATTTTGGGCCGATATGATCCCGTATCGTGTATCGTATGATACGTCCATATCGGCTGATACGATACCGATATTCATATTTACACGTAGAGGAGATGAAGGGGAAACTTAGGAACATACAAAACATAAGATAAAAGTCATGTTAGAATTGGGTGAAATAACTCCTTTTACATGGACAACGAAAAAAGAGCTATCTGCAAGAGAAACATGTGGACAAGAGAGAAGTATCTATTGAGGAAAATGAGGACGGTTACATGTCATGTGGTTTGTGGCTCTAGAGTTAATCACCCAAGGTGATAAACTAGAGGATGCCGCTAGTGCTTTACTTGAGTAAGCAAGAGATGAAGAGGAGGAAGGTAGAGATTCCGTGGTATTGTTTCGATTTAGCAGCTTCTTAAGATCAGCCTGAGAGAGATCATAGTCAAGTCTCCTGTGCTCGAAGAAGTTCCATTAGTGGTAGAAGTATCACCAATATAAACCGCGGAGCTTGCGTGGGGCTGAATTTCCTCTAGTTTTCCGAACTAAATCCTAATATTTATTGATGGTTTGATTGGGCTTCTTGCAATAGACACTAAACGTTGCTTCCCTTTGGATCGACTATGACCTCTTCCCCTGGAATGCCTAGTATGCCTAATTGGCACAACCTCCACGAGTATTACTGCCCCCAGTAGAGATAATGGCAGCATTCTCATTGGATTTATGAGGCGTAGATGATGCGGAAGGTGGCAATACCCTCAAGACACGAGCAAAGACATTAGATAATGTGGGAACATGTTCACTTTCGAGGAGTTAAGCTTTGATTGGGTTAAGATAGGGTCAAACAATGGCGAGAAAGAGGGGTATGCTAATCAGTGTTCTCAGTATCTTGCGATATCACCGATATATCCCACGATGTATCTGTTATTCCAGATGGGCGATATGAAACCCAACTTTAATACCCATTTTTCATGGTATCATGCAATATATTGCATGAAATAGCAATATATTATGGATATCGCGATATCGTGTGATATATCCACATTTCCCTTTTATAAATTCTTAATATATCATGCGATATATCAATATTGATTGTGATATTGAAGGGATAAAAGGAAATCCATGTTGTTTTGTCTGGAAAATCCTAAAAAATTCACAAAAATTAATTTTTTGCAAAATAAAAATAAAAATAAAAATTCCTAGTATATTGTAAGGTGATTTTGACCAGTGCACTTTAGTTTGTTGGAAGAATATTGATGCTGGATGCCCTAATTATGATGCATGTTCATGAACACAATTAATCTAGCGGAGTAATAAAAGAATAACAGTAAAAACTTCAGCATATATCATCATAATCTAAGAAAATCAGAGAAGAAACATGCAATAATATGGGCCATCATCACAATCACACGGTGTGGGATTCAACTAATGCGTGGAGTGGATCCGGCGAGGGATGGAACCTCCCGATCTTGCATGGTCAAGATCCAATTGCATAATGGGATTCACTAGCCCGAGGAATCAAGGATTCCACGGGTTAGGGAATTTGAAACTTGAGGTTTAGGGTTTAGGATCAAAACCTCAAGTTGTAGGATTATAGAGAAAGGAGAAATTAGGTTAGAAGGAAAAAGGGGAGAAGAAGATTACCTTGAAGAATGTTGGAAGGAAGAAGGAAGAAGAAAAAAGAAGATTGGAGAAGAAGAAATAGAAGATCCACAGAGAGGGAGGAAGCAGGTAGGGCTGTAAATGGTTGGGTTCGGGGCGGGTTTAGCCAAAAGCAGACCCGCCCATTTACTAAATGGGTCTGGGTCCAAATTTTAGACCCAGACCCTTTTACTAAATGGGCAGGTCTGGGTTGGGTTCGAGTCAACCCATCAGACCCATTTATAAATGGGTCCGAGTTTGGTAGAGAAAGATCCACCCAGACCCATTTATAAATGGGTTGGGTCTAATGGGTTCGGGTCTGGATCAAGTATGCAAGCATTTTTACAAGGCTTAAAATTGGGTCTGGACGGGTTTGGGCTAGACGGGTCCCTTGAAACGTAGACCAAACCCGCCCACTTACTAAATGGGTTGGGGTCGGGTCGGTCGGGTCGGGCCTAATATAAAGGAAACCAGACCCAGACCCGTTTAGCAACTGGGTCTGTTCTTGGACCCAGACCTGTACCATTTAACAAATGGGTCGGGTCTAAATGGGTTGGGTCCGGGTACCCCATTGGGTCCGTTGACCCATTTACAGCCCTAGAAGGAGGCAACCAAAAGGCTTTCTTTTCAATAATTGATAGCCAATTTTGTGTTTAGGGCTTAACCCTCTTAAATAGACACTAATAAATAAGAAAACGACTAAAATACCCTCAATACTTAAGTAAAAACAAAACTTAAAAAAAAAAAAGTCCGCGTGGTGGTTGGGCGCCCGATGAGAGCTAAAAACGTCTAGCGACTTAAAACTCCAATATTTTGAATTTCGGGCTCTCGGTGACCTATGGTCGGGCGCCTGATGATAGTGAATATTGTCCAGATAGTTTTGTTTCATCTCGGGTGAATTTCGGGCGCCCGATGACCAACGGTCGAGCGCCTGACGATATCCAGTCGGGTCTTCCTTTATCCTACACACGTGTCTTCCCAATGTGGGGTCTTTTATGTGTCAAACTACACGTGTAGGGTCTTCAATGCTCCTTAATGATCGCCTAGCCACAAGGAAGATGCTTGTGGCGCGCGCTTTCTTCATTGATAGACTTTGAAAGGTCTGGTGTCCTCATCAAATATCTTCGAAATTTCTCTGAAATTGCGATCGGAAACTTTTTAGGGTCGGATTTTTTTTTTTTTGGGTTAGTACACACACCCCACTGTTAGTCAGATCGCAATGTTAGCCACCCCCACTTGTGAATCGATACCAAGACCTTAGTGTTGAAACGACGTTATCTTCACTCAGTCTACCACTTGAGCTATGGATCAGGGTGTTTTAGGGTTGGATTCTAAAAGGTGCATATTTTTGAGTTTTAATTCCTTTTTTTTTTCTTTTTCGTTTTTACATGTTGTAAATAGTGTCAAATGGTAAGAAATCTTTCATGTTTTGCATAAAAAATTATGGATTCGGAGCTTCGATTTCGAGATTTGGAGAAGATGGGACGAGCTACGGAAAATTGAAAAAAAGTAAATTTTTTTTTTCAATTTTCCCCAAATCGGTTGCAATCTTATTGTTTAAACATAAAATTAAAAATGTATATAACCCGATCTATACATTCTTGGCAATTCAGGAATTTTTTGGAAAAAAATTATTTTGGGTCGAGTTGTGGAAAATTGAGAATATATATATATATATATATATATATATATATATATATATATATATATATATATATATATTCAATTTTCCCCAAATCGGTTGCAATCTTAGTGTTTAGCCATAAAATCAAAATGTATATAACCTAATCTATACATTCTTGGCAATTTGGGAATTTTTTGGAAAAAAATTATTTTTAATTAAAAAATAACTGGAAAATGTTAAATTTTTTTTTTTTCCAAAATCTACAGATTCATTTCTAGTTTTTTACTTCTTTTTCTTTTGAATGCAATGCTTGTATTTCCATACATGTCTTCTTACATTTATAACTTTTATGATTTGACTTTGAATATAGTTGCATCAGTTCAATCAGACAACACAGATTAAGATTCTATACAACGAAACCTATTATGTGCACCTTTTTTGTAATTTTTTCTTTTTTAATTTCTAAGTGTGTATTGGTGTCTTTTCTAACAATCGCTGAAGTTTCATTGAAAAATTTGACCAATTTCCCAATATTTCCCCACACTTCCCAACAAAATTAATAAATTACGTGATACAACTGATATATCCCGTGCGATAACCAATATGTATTTATATCCCAAGGGTGCGATACATTACGTGATAACGATATAGAAAGCATTGATGCTAATTTCTTCTTGCTGTTGCTGTTGCTGTTGTGGAGCATTATCTGTCGTGAATGGGTGATGCATCTTCCATTCATCACTCAACCCCTTAAAGTGGGCATATTGTTCGTGAAGGTTCTACCCTTGCCTCATAGTTTGGATAGCTTTAAAAATGTCATACAACCGTTGTACATTTCTATCATTCGAGTAAATTGTCGAAGCATGTCCCAAATTCCTTGGCATTTCACCATACATCACATTATGATAAACGTTCTCCTCCATATTATTGAAGAGCCAGCTCATGACTCGACAATCCTCCTCCTATTGTGAATGTGTCAGTGACTTCAGAATCCAAAAAATAAAAGATATAATGATTGCAAAGGTAAATGACCTAGATGAGTGTGCCAAAGGGTCACCCAATTTTTATTCTTTATTATAGAAGCAAAAACATGAGTAGAATTAGATTGTTCTCAGTTGAGAAGATAAAGCCCTCAATCTTCACGACCACCACCAATAGTCCTCTTCGTTGCCAGATCTTGGATAGCACAATGAAACAAATAAAGAGTGTGACATAGCAATTTGGTTGTTTGGTTAAGGAGCTTACAAAAGATTAGATGGAAAGGAGGGAATATGGACTACAAAAGAAATGGATAGAATCAGAAAGGTGGAAGGTTCCCTTTCTCAGAGCTTTCGAGAGGGAACCGTTAACCAATATAATATTACTGGAAATAGGAGAGTAGGAAGTATATCCATCAGTCGTACTCGCCATGTGATTAGAAGCCCTTGAATTAATGATCTTAGGATGTTTGACAGATGTGGTTTGCAATTGCAAAAGTAGTTGACTTTCTTATCTGGTTTGCAATAAAGATGGAGACTTGGAGAGCTACTACTTGTTGTTGTAGCTCACTAGTGGTTTTGTCCCTTAGGTCTTGATTACTATGGGCGGAAGTTTCGTCAGTGGTGCTCACATTAGCAAAAAACTTTGTTTTAACGTCCTTTGGCCAAAGATGAGGATGAAGAACCCAACAATATTCCTTTAGATGTTGTCTTTTTCCATAGTGTGTGCATCCGAGCTTATCTTTTTCCATGTTTTCTCATCCAGTTCCTTGCCCCCTTTGAATTGTTTGAGTCGGTAGTCACGGTTGACCGTTTTGGAAGGATGGTGTGATAGGCATTTTGTCGTTAGGCCTCTGTGTGTATATAGTTTATATACATATTTTAGGGTAGGAAGAAATTCTCTCCTAAGAATCCGTATATGTTAAAGTTAGAAAACTGAACGAAGACCAACAAGAAATTTAAAGATACACAATTATCGTATTTGGTTTTTCAGATCTTCCATTTCTAGAATAGTTGCTTTACAGTTATCCAATTCCCCTCATTTTTTGTTCAAATTAGCAGAATATTCTTCTACAGTTCCATCTCCTTGTTTGAGATTTTTAATCTCTTTGCGGCATTGATAAAGGTAGGCCAAGTCTTCTTGATAGGAGTACATTTTGGCTACTTTATCCCATATATCCTTTGCGATTTTCAAAAGATAAAGACCACGATTAATATTGGGTTGCATTGAATTTAGCAACCAAGACACCACAAGTTAGCTTTCACTCTCCCATTCATCATAGGTGGGATCATTTTGATTGGGCTGTTTTTTGGTTCTTGTAATGTATCCCAGTTGTTTTGTGCTTTGATATATACATGTGTGTGTGTGTCCATACAAATATATTTGAGTTTTTTGGGACCACTCTAAATAATTTGTGCCATCTAGTTTTGCAGTGGTTATTGTAAGATTAGGGCCATCCATATGTTAAGATGGAATTTGGTGTGTATGTTCTGTCTCATTTAAAAAAAAAGGAAGGAGAGAAAGAAATGAGGGTTAACTCTAGTTTAAAGTAACCTCTTGGTGTTTGATGAAGGTTTAGAGAGTAGAAACGACATGAGTAGTCCGACTTGATAGATATGGAAGCAATGAGTGGTATAGAGATTTGAAGGTAGTTCGAGCTTCTAATCGGATCCCCATAGGTGGCCCATGGAGCACTTTAGGTAGAATAGAGGTCCTTGGTGATGCAGGACAGCCCTAAATATGATGCATGCCCATGAACACAATTATTCAGCGGAAATAAAAGCAATAATAATAATGAAATCTAGCATCAATCATCATAAACTAAGAAAATCATAAAGGAAACATGCAATGGGACGGGCCATCATCACAACCGTGGAGTATGGAATTCAATTATTGCTTAGGTTGGACCCGGCGAGGGATGGAACCTCCCGATCTTGCATGGTCATACCCAATCGATCAATGAGGATCACTAGTCCGAAGAACCAGGAGGTTTCTCGATTAGGGATTTGAGAATTTGGGGGTTTAGGGTTTGGATCGATTCTCAAGGTTTAGATCGTGGGGAATAAACAAAACAGAAGTTTAGAAGGATAGTAATAGAAGATGAAATACCTGGAAGAAGTTGGAGGGGCACAAGAAGAATAGAGAAGAAGGAGATCAAGGAAGAAGAAGAAGCACCATGAGAGAGAGAGAGAGGAAGGAGGCAACCAAAGGTTTGCTCTTTTTCATAAATCAACAACTAATCAAAAAGGTTTAGGGCAACACCCTTATAAAATTCGGAATTAGCATAATTACCAAAATACCCCTACTAACAAAATTTAAAAAAAAAAAGACATTTGCATGAAAAAAACGTACCCACACTAACCCAAAACTCAAATAAGTAAAAAATGCGTAAAATAAACTCAAATCTAAGATGTCCAATGCGCTCCAATGATGGTGTGATGAAAGTGGGCCACAATGAACCAACGGTCCGATCACATCATCATCACGATCCAACGGTCTGATCATCTCCTCAAAGCAACTTACACATGTCTTCCCAAGGTGGGGTCTTTTCAAATGTCTCGGACTACATGTGTAAGGTCTTCAATGCTCCTCAATAGTCGCCTATCCACAAGGACGGTGCTTGTGGATGGCGCTTTCTTCGTTGGTACACTTGAAATGATCTTGTGTCCTCATCAACTCCCCTCGAGTGAGAAAAACTCGACTCCGGCGAGTTAAAACTCTTGTGACGCTCTAGTAAGTCTGGATCAACACGCTGCACTTCCGTTTCAGTCAACCACGTAGATTCAGAAGGGGGTTTGTTCCTCCATTTGACAAGATACCTCTGGAAACCTTCATCTCGCATGGAAACTATCTCATCATCCAAGATCTCTTCAATTTCTTCTTTATGGACAATAGGTGGAGGGAGGGGTGGAAGGGGTTGTGAAGCAAAATCAGAATAGAGCCATGAATGAAATGATGGATCAATGGTAGGGTCAGGGGAACGGACTAGATCTTCTACATTAAAAGTCGGGTTAATGCCCATTTCAGATGGAAGGTCAATCCGATATGCGTTGGACCCAATTTTTTGCACTATCTTGAATGGTCCAGCACTACGCGCTTGTAATTTCTTAGCGGTACCTTGTGAGAACCGCTCTGGCCTTACCCTTACCATTACATAGCCACCTTCTTGAAAATCTAGCAGTCTACGATGAGAATCAGCTGAAATTTTATAATTATCATTACTCTTACTTATCCGCTGTCTAATATGTGTATGCAATTCATGGATATGTCGTGCAAATGCATCGGCTGATTCAGAAGACCTTTGGGTGACAGACATGGGTAATAGATCTATTGGTATTCTAGGTTTATACCCACTAACAACCTCAAATGGACTTATTCCTGTAGATCGATTTACTGACCTATTATAAGCAAATTCAGCAGTTGGTAAGATTAGGTCCCAAGTCTTAACATGATCACCCACTAGACAACGTAGAAGATTTCCAAGACTACGGTTTACCACTTCAGTTTGACCGTCTGTTTGTGGGTGGTAAGCAGTAGAGAATTGTAAACGAGTTCCCATAATGTGCCACAGTGTCTTCCAAAAATAGCTAGTAAATCGAACATCACGATCAGACACTATGGTTTTAGGTAACCCATGGAGACGCACCACACCATCAAAAAAGATACGAGCAACATGAGACGCATCTGACGTTTTCGAACATGGGAGGAAATGCGCCATTTTAGAGAAACGGTCCACCACGACAAAAATGGAATCGTGCTTTTTGATAGTCTTGGGAAGCCCAAGCACGAAGTCCATACTAATGTCCTGCCACGGAGCATGTGGCACTGGCAATGGCGTATACAGCCCGGTATTTTGTTTTCTCTGCTTTGCCAGTTGACATGTACGACACTGCCCTAAAACTTTGGCTACGTCTCGCTTGAGACTTGGCCAATAGAAACGATCTTCCACAAGGGCAATGGTCTTATCACGACCAAAATGGCCAGCTATCCCTCCTGAATGAAGCTCCCAGATGAGGAATTCACGAAGGGACATACGGGGAACGCAAAGTCTGTCTCCCTTGAAAAGGAAGCCATCTTTAAGAACATATTCGCCCATAATACGCTGATCACTAGAGAGCGACGCGTAAGTACCCCCAAAATTAGGACATGTGGGGTATTCATCTTTCAGTTGCTCAAACCTGACTACCTCTACACTCAAGGAGTTGAGCAACGCCACTCTTCTACTAAGGGCATCCGCTGGTTTGTTTTCAACCCCGGCTTTGTGTTTCAACACAAACGAATATTCCTGAAGGAACGCTACCCACTTGGCATGCCTTGGGTTGAGTTTCTTCTGAGAATGCAAATATCTCAAAGCCTCGTGGTCAGAAAACAAGACGAATTCCTGCGGTAGGAGATAGTGTCGCCAATGTCTCAGGGATTGCACTACCGCATAGAACTCTTTGTCATAAGTGGAGTATTTTTGTTTTGCCTCATTCAATTTCTCACTAAAATAGGCTACAGGGTGGCCCTCCTGGCTCAACACTCCACCTATACCAATACCAGACGCATCACACGCCACCTCAAAGACTTTAGAAAAGTCAGGTAGACGCATGACAGGAGCTTCTACCATTTTGCCCTTAATCTCCTTAAAAGCCTTGACTGCGGCTTTAGACCACACGAATTCTCCCTTTTTCATGCATTCTGTAATGGGAGCCATGATCGTGCTAAAACCTCTAATGAACCGACGATAAAAAGTTGCTAGGCCGTGAAAGCTTCGCACCTCATGAATGTTCCTCGGTTCTGGCCACTCAACTATGGCCCTGACCTTTTCAGGGTCTGCACGCATCCCTTCAGATGACACTATGAATCCTAAGAACACAACTTGGCTGGACATGAATGCGCATTTCTTAAGATTAGCGTACAACTTTTCCTTCCTAAGGACGCTACAAACCTTCTTTAAATGTTCAAGGTGTGATTCCTTAGTGGTACTGTAAATAAGAATGTCGTTAAAGTACACCACTAGGAATTTTTCCATGAACGGCCTCAAGGCTTGTGTCATCACCCGCATGAACGTACTGGGTGCATTAGTCAAGCCAAAGGGCATGACCAACCACTCATACAACCCATCTTTTGTTTTAAACGCAGTTTTCCATTCATCCCCTGGGCGTATACGGATTTGGTGATATCCACTTTTGAGGTCTATCTTAGAGAATATGGTGGACCTCGCCATCATATCAAGCATATCATCAAGCCTAGGTATGGGAAACCTATACTTGACAGTAATTTTGTTTATGGCACGACTGTCCACACACATGCGCCACATGCCGTCTTTCTTTGGCGTCAACAATGCAGGCACGGCACACGGGCTCATAATCTCTTGGATGAAACCCTTTTGCAGAAGCTCATCAACTTGCCTCTTTAATTCTGCATGTTCTGCCGGGTTCATCCTGTAGTGAGGAAGGTTCGGTAGAGTAGACCCTGGGATAAGATCAATGGCATGCTGTATGTCCCTCATAGGTGGTAACTCATTCGGTAAGTCTTCAGGAAATACATCACTGTATTCCTTCAGAACCGAAGTCACCTCACGGGGTAACTCTAATGGAACCTTAGGTGTAATTTCTCTAGCCACAAGGGCATACACCATAGAATCCTCCTTAGTCTCTCTTTCAAACTCTCTTGCATTGATTATATGTAGAGACTTAGGCCTGGATTTCCCCACTCCTTTAGGCTCACTTGCCTTCTCATCCTTTTTCTTCCCTAGTGGGCTCTCAGGTGGCATAGGGTTAAGTTTGATCTTTTTACCGTTATGCTGAAGGTACACGCATTGGAACGGCCAAAGATTGTGACATCATTATCGAATAGCCACGGTCTACCTAGGATAACATGTCCCACATCCATAGGTAAAACATCACACCACAGGGACTCTTTGTATGACCCAAACTCGATGGGGACTAGACATTGATGGGTGACAGGTAGGGATGTCTTGTTAACCCAAGAGACTTTATATGGGTCTGGATGAGGTGTGGGTTTCAGTTTCAATCGCTCTAAGGTGTTAGTGGAAATCACATTCTGACAACTTCCACTGTCCACTATCACCTTGCAATTCTTTTCACCACACTTGACAATAGTGTAGAAGATAGTGCTTCGACGCCAGTCAGCACTACTCCTAGACTGAGCTAGCACACGCCTGACTACTGCAAGCGTTGCTTCTCCATCTATTTCTTCCTCATCAGTAAGTCCTCCTTCAGGATGATACTCTTCAACTTCATAATCACCCTGGTCATCTCCACACTCGTGGGACTCGCCTATAACTAAGGTTTTTCCACGGCTCTTCGTAAGACACTGATTAGATATGTGGCCCAAATTGCCACACTCGTAGCATCTCACTTGGCTACCTCCACTAGGACCTGCACCAAGAACCCCTTTGCCCTTGTCCTCCCTAGGCCTAGGCAGGATGGTTGCCTGTGCCCTAGGTTGACTACCAACATTAGGTCTAGTTCCCTGG
This sequence comes from Liriodendron chinense, assembly GCA_003013855.2. NCBI lineage: Eukaryota > Viridiplantae > Streptophyta > Magnoliopsida > Magnoliales > Magnoliaceae > Liriodendron > Liriodendron chinense. Next base: position 7,878,367 of record ML058408.1, read on the forward strand.
GAACTAGATCTAGCACTGGAGTCTCGGGACTCAAAACGACGGACGACAGGAGTCCTTAGATACTGCTCTAACTCCTGCACGACTTGATATGCTTCATCCAAGTCCGTTAAGGGCCGAGTCATAAGCTCGCGCTGAAGATCCGCACGAAGGCCCGTCTTGAAACGCGAGAGCGTTACTAGAGGGTCTTCTTGGATATCACATCGCATCACATATTCTTCAAATTTAGCGATGTAGTCAGTGGCAGACATTGACCCTTGGCGTAAGGATTGCCATTTGTCAAGGAGCTTCTGACGGTATGAGAGAGGAAGGTACTTCTCCTTCAACTTCTCTTTCATCTCATACCAATCTGTGATAGGGGCTCTACCAACTCTTTCTATCCTACGCTCGGTGTTGGTCCCAAAGAGCTTGGCTTGACCCACAAGCTTCATCTTAGCAAACCGCATTTGACGGTTTTCTGACATGCCATACCACTCAAAGTAGTGGTCCATGTCAGCAACCCAGTCAAGGAATGCTTTGGGGTCCAAGCGCCCATCAAAACTCGGGGCCTCGACTCTAACATTCTTCATCGCGCGCTCATCTGGATCATAGCGGTCTTGATGATCATATGTGGCTCGTGCCTCTCGCACAACACCACGACCGTTACCACGATCCCTATCTTCACTCCCTACGCGCGTGGCAGCGCGTTCCTCTATGATTCCTCCCACTTGGGAGTGCGCATCATTCCCAACAGCGGGGTTTTCCCTTTGAGATGCCTCTAGTTGCTCGACCTTGGTCCTGGTAGTGGTGATCTGGTCCTCAAGGCGGGCAAAATCACGCTTATGACTTGCTTCTAGGGCGGTTATCTTTTGTATCAATTGAGCAAGTTGCTCAGATAACTGCTCGTTACTCATGGTAGGCTGAAGTCCGAAACCTCTACCTCTTCTAGTTGGCATACAAATAAGACTCGAACCAAAACTCTACCCAACTAGACCACCAGGTGTTTTGACTCACAAGATGAATGCGATGAATGCAAAAATAATATGAATTGACTAAAAATAAATTAAAACAGAAAACAACTCAAATCTGGAAATTTTCCAAATTAGGAAACTTTCTAAAATTGGAAAGTTTCTAAAATTGGAAACTTTCTAAATCTGGAACTTTCCTAAATTAAGCTCAGAAATTCAAAACCCTAATTTGATAACTCGATCTAGACACAAACCATGCAAGCCTATTCTCTGATACCAAATTTGATGCAGGACAGCCCTAAATATGATGCATGCCCATGAACACAATTATTCAGCGGAAATAAAAGCAATAATAATAATGAAATCTAGCATCAATCATCATAAACTAAGAAAATCATAAAGGAAACATGCAATGGGACGGGCCATCATCACAACCGTGGAGTATGGAATTCAATTATTGCTTAGGTTGGACCCGGCGAGGGATGGAACCTCCCGATCTTGAATGGTCATACCCAATCGATCAATGAGGATCACTAGTCCGAAGAACCAGGAGGTTTCTCGGATTAGGGATTTGAGAATTTGGGGGTTTAGGGTTTGGATCGATTCTCAAGGTTTAGATCGTGGGGAATAAACAAAACAGAAGTTTAGAAGGATAGTAATAGAAGATGAAATACCTGGAAGAAGTTGGAGGGGCACAAGAAGAATAGAGAAGAAGGAGATCAAGGAAGAAGAAGAAGCACCATGAGAGAGAGAGAGGAAGGAGGCAACCAAAGTTTTGCTCTTTTTCATAAATCAACAACTAATCAAAAAGGTTTAGGGCAACACCCTTATAAAATTCGGAATTAGCATAATTACCAAAATACCCCTACTAACAAAATTTAAAAAAAAAGACATTTGCATGAAAAAAACGTACCCACACTAACCCAAAACTCAAATAAGTAAAAAATGCGTAAAATAAACTCAAATCTAAGATGTCCAATGCGCTCCAATGATGGTGTGATGAAAGTGGGCCACAATGAACCAACGGTCCGATCACATCATCATCACGATCCAACGGTCTGATTATCTCCTCAAAGCAACTTACACATGTCTTCCCAAGGTGGGGTCTTTTCAAATGTCTCGGACTACATGTGTAAGGTCTTCAATGCTCCTCAATAGTCGCCTATCCACAAGGACGGTGCTTGTGGATGGCGCTTTCTTCGTTGGTACACTTGAAATGATCTTGTGTCCTCATCACTTGGACTTGAATCTAGTCCCTGAAAGAGCCTCGAGCTAGAAACCCAACGACCCGGGGAGTTCGAGAGGAGATCCGGTGAAGGGGAAGGAGATTCTGACGAGTTTCGACCATTGTTTGAAGTATTGGTATCGCTATAAGTTTCGCTGGCCAGGGATACGAAAACAATATCGATATCTCTGATAATCGGAAATGTGGGGAAACATGTGGAAAACAGTAGAATTTTTCACAGAGACCTCAAAAGATGCTAAAATATGAATATTTATATATTTAGGAATAAAAAAATTGCAAAAAGAATGCATACACAATAAGTTTCCATTTAATGGGGGCCTAAAAGCATGTGTTGTAAGAAATTAGTCCATCAATCCCATTAATCACATCAAACTATCCAACCATCCAACTTTCCATCCAAACATCCATCAATATTTCAGAACACCGCCGACATACGATATTTCGCCAAGTAATCATCGACAACTGGAAAGGAAACGAAAGATTGTAGTCTTGATATTACCCATGTTGCGATAACCAATATTGTTAAATCGCATATGCTATGATGTGTGATCGCATATGCAATCACACAATCGCATATGCAGTCGCATATACCTTTTTTTTTTTTGAGCGAGGCGCTTAGTTTGGTGCTTAAAAAGGGAGGGTTGAATGGGCTGTTTAGGGGTTTCACCATTTCAAATCACGAAACTTCTATTACGCACCTTCAATATGCGGATGACATTATTCTTTTTTGCGATTCGAAGGCAGAGTCAATTGATAACCTTAGAAAGATTGCAGTTTGCTTTGAGGCGGTTTCAGGTCTTAAAATCAATGCTAAGAAATCGAAAATGTTAGGAATTCACTTGGAAGAGGCGAATCTTCTTCTTGACCTTGCAAGTATTTTCGGCTGTAGAACAGGTACTTTTCCTTCTACGTATCTTGGGTTGCCCCTGTGCATCGAAAAACCGGCGATTAAGCTTTGGGATATGGTGATTGAAAGGATTGAAAGAAAGTTGTCTTCTTAGAAACGTACTCATATGTCGATGGGAGCTCGTCTCGCGCTCATTAAGTCTGCCTTCTCTAATATGCCTATCTATTTCCTCTCTCTGTTCAAATGCCCTCAACGAGTGATCAATAGATTAGAGAAATTAAGAAGAGACTTCTTGTGGAAAGGGGTGTCCGATAGTGGGAAGTTTAATCTTTTAAGATGGGAAGAGGGGTGCAAACCTGTTAAAGAAGGTGGAGTAGGAATTAAACCTATTGCCCTGATGAACACAGCTCTGCTTGGCAAGTGGATTTGGAGGTTTGCTTGTGAAGAGAACAACCTGTGGAGAAAGCTTGTTGCAGCCAAATATGTTACGCAGGATGGGGGATGGTTCATTAGGAGGTCGTCCATCTATAGAGCATCCTACATGTGGAAAGCTATTGCAGATATGCAGTATTTGCTCCTCCTAGGTTTTGCTTTTCAGCTTGAGAACGGGTTGCGTATCTGTTTTTGGGTCGATATTTGGTGTGGGAATACCGCTCTCCAAGTATTGTTCCCTAGGCTTGCTCGCCTGGCGCTTGATCATCAGATTCTGGTAGATGATTGCTACTCAGCGATGGAGGGGAAGGTGTGGCGTCCGCCGTGTAGAAGGAATTTACTTGAGGCTGAAATATCTAAGTGTACCGGTCTTCTTGCGCTCTTAAACACTCAAATATAATCGAACATAGAGGAAGACAAGATTATATGGTTGAAGCATTCCTATGGCATGTTCTCGGTCAGATTTTTATTTAGCCTCATCTCTTCGCCTCCGCTTGCTTTGAGCCCCCCGCATCCTTTTCGTCATTGGTTTTATGGGGCTCCTCCTCGGGTTGCTACGTTCGTTTAGTTAGTTGGAAAGAAGCGTATCATTCCGATAGATAACCTTCAACGTAGAGCGATGATCCTTTCAAATATTTGCCTTATGTGTATGGCGGACGGCAAATTGATTGATCATTTATTTATCCATTGCCAGTTTGCGACTAAAATCTGGTCGTTCTTCCTTATCTTGATGGGTATAGCCTGGGTGATGTCGAAGTCTTCGGAGGATCTGCTTTGGGCTTGACAAGGGGGAGGAAAAGGTATTTTTGGAAAAGCAGAGTGGAGACTGCTTATTATGGCCATCTTTTGGGTGATTTGGAAGATGAGAAATGATAGATGCTTTAGAAATATTATGGAAAACGAAGTGCAGGCCATTGCCAAAGTTAAAGGGCTTGTGGCTGAATGGATTTTGTATGCCTAGGGCCAGGGGGTCTGTTTGTCTATTGGCTTTTTCTTTCTTGCTCTTGTATGGGTTGTAATTCTTTTTTCTCTCCTTTGTGACTTTCTAATTAAATTTGTTGCCTCTCAAAAAAATAAAAAAAATAAAAAAATGAAAAATAAGGGAAAAGTAAAAAAGAATGTAAAAAAAAAAATAAAATTAGGGGAAACTAACCTAAGTTATTAGACTCTTATCTCACATATTTCAAGTTCATTTGAGAAAAATAAAATCAACTAAACAATGAATGATTAGTAAAGTACATCAACATTCAACAAAGTAGAAATTTAATAGAGAAGAAATCTGATGGAGAAGGAAGGGAGAGAGAATGGGGGAGAAAGAGGGAGAGACGGCTAGAGAACTTGGTGTCTTGTGTTATGTCTAAAAGACCAACACACACACACACACACACACACACACACACACACGCACACACATTATTGCTTAAAGGGAAATGATACAGTACTCCACTAAGGTACATACAAACTTACAGAAGCACACAAATTTTACAAATATTTCCACTCTCCCTCAAGCTGATACATGCTTCAGCTTGGAATACATATAAGCTGGAATACATATAATAAAATGAGCATGGAACATTGCTCCCCCTCAAATACAATATGGCAAGGTATAAAATAAGGCTTGGACTTCCTCCATCTATAGAGTCTTCTCTCTAAGAACATAGCCACAACAAAGCTCGACAACAATTGAGTCAATAACATTCTCTCAGAAATATGAGTGTGTATCACGTGCAACACTCGAGAAGAGAAAAACAAGGTGAGGGTGCATCACGTGCAACAACACACAACAACAACAAGAAGGTGGAGGGACACTCATACCATAAACATGCCTAAGAAAGGAAGAGAAGATGAACTATGAAGGTAAGATCTGCCATTTGTAAACAGCCCCCATGCGAAGTTGGGTGAAGCATTTCATCAAACACCTTGTGTGAGCAACATACATCTGGGCACAAGAGAAAGATTTCAGCCCAGTGTTCACAGTATCGGTACCGTGTTACGTTTTGCACCTTTGGGATACAGATACATATTGCGTATTGCTAGGGATATATCGGTTGTATTGGGTAATGTATTGCACCTTTTGGGAAACATGGGGAAACATTGGGAAATTGATTGAATTTTTCAATGAAACTTCAGGGATTGTTAAAATGGACCTTAATACACACTTTTAAATCATAATATGTCAAAAAAAAGTCCACATACTACGGCTCCTTTGTAAAAGGATCCTAAGCTATGCGACAGATAGATTAGCCCCCTTACATCCTTTAAATATTGTTTCTGATCCAACATTGCAAATAATTTGGGTGAAATTGAGAAATTTTGAATTTCTCCCAATTTAGCCCCTAACTCTCAAATCTCGAAATCAAAAGTTGTAATGCTTGATTCTCCATGCAAAACATGAAGAATCAAGCATTCCAACTGATTTGCAACAGATTTTATTCGATTTAAACGGAAAAAAATGAATTTTAAAGAAAAAGTACTCATCAAGTTCAAGAGGGCTAACTTCGAATTTCTTTCGAAATCACTGATTTCCTCTTAGATGGTTGCAAGGGAAGGACCAAAATCTACCTAAGATTAGGGTGGGGAGGAGAAATTACAAGAAAATTGAAGAAAAACAATTTTTTCCCTTAAAAAAACAGCAGTCTTGTGCAGCTGGGCGATACCTGGACGATATCGTCCATGTATCGTCGATATTTATAGCTACTAAAGGAGATTTTGACTATATTTTGACGATATATCGCATGATATCGATATATCTTGCGATATTATCGATATCGGTCAATAATATCGTTGATACACTGGAACAAATGATTTTTTTTTGTTATTCTTTTACATTTTCGTGTCGTTGACCATCGATATCAATATATCAAGAGATACTATCGATACTGCAAACACTGATCCCAACAATATGACTCTACACGTTAGCCCCATATCGTCAAAAAGATGGAAAAAGAGAAATCCTAGCAAAAGATCTAAAGAACGAAGGGCCAACGCATCTGCTTCTCACTAACCACGTCACAACATTATCAGATCTTGGCAAACCTTCGTGATACTTGTTTCTGGGGGATTGTTTGTGATAAACCGCACTTAATCTATGTGGAAGAACTGCTCCAAAACCTTTTAGAAAAACATTACAGTAGAAAGACAAAAATCTGGACCTTTTCGATTTTTCTTCATTTCCTACACAAACACCACAAAACTTACTCCAAGCTATGCAGAAAACTCTTCATTATCCCTTTAAAATCCAGATCTAACAACTCCTACACTTCTACATAAAAAAGAGGGGCCGACCGTACACTGCTTATGCCATCTGTGCACATGGACGACGTCAGTAGCGGGCTCCACTACTGCAAGGATCGACGCTCTGATACCAAGTAGAAATTTAATAGAGAAGAAATTTGTTGGAGAAGGAAGGTAGAGAGAATGGGAGAGAGAGGGAGAGACGGCTAGAGAACTTGGTCTCTTGTGTTAGGTCTAAAAGATCAACACACAGACACACACATATTGCTTAAAGGGAAATGATACAGTATGCTACTGGGGTACATATAAACTTACACACGCGCACAAAAATTTTATAATTATTTCCACAAACAATATAACAAAACAATTAACAAGCTATTTAATGTACAAATACAATTTACAAGTTATAACTTAATGTTCATACACTACTTACAAAATAATACTAATAGTCTAATACTATATACTTGATCCAGTTGCCATTTGTGGCATCTGATCACCACCATTGTTATCATCATCATCGTCATTAGAGTCGTCTCCTTCTTCGACGTATGCTTCATCTTATTCTGTTTGTTCAGCATCTGTATGCACTAGTACTTAATGAACATCCAACGATTGATCTTCATCTTGATCATCTCCTTCTATTTCCTCAATTTCTTCCACCGACTGACTGCCATTGCTTGCCCCCCTCTCCTCCGCCTTCAAGTGGAAGTACCTTCTTCAGGTGTCGATCCGAATGTGACATCTTCAACTTGGCCCTATGTTAGCTCCTTGCCAGCAAAGACTGAGTCCTCCGTCCCTACGAGCCACTCATTATTTGCATCCAGATCATCTAAGCAGATCGGATTATATAAACCAAGCTTTTCTTGCCTAACCTAGAGTCGTTTTTGCATCTTTTGATTATATTGGATGAAGACCAAGTCGTTGAGCTTCGTTTGTTCAAGATGATTCCTTCTTTTTTTTTTTGGGTGAATCTGCATGAAAGAAAGTCCATTAGCTTTAGACTTAATTATAACTTTTAACTTCCTAACTCAAACATTTTCCATGGATATCAATATTAAGGAGTGAATTGCCAAACTTATTGCCTTGAACGTGCTCCAGTTTTGCTTGTAATCGCTAGGAAAACATGTGAGTCTAAGAATCCTCATGACCAGCTTCGTTTGAGCTAGATCATTTCTGTTCGGGTCTACTCCATAGGCAACCCACCAGTCAGCTAAAAAAAAAAATAGTTTAAGTAGGTTAGACTTTGTAGATTAGATTGTAAAAAACTATTTATAAGTTAGTGAAACTGTTAGATGTACTTGTTAAGAGTCTATGTTGTTCGTACTTGGCAATTTCATTGTCCTATGCCTGATGACTACATCTATTGAGAATATACCCTCTCACTTTGTATAGAAGTCCAGTAGAGTTGAAATCATGTCATGTTCTTCTTTATCTGGAGCCATTCTTTCCAACATATTAAGAAATCCAACCATATATGTCATTTTTGCTTCTATCGGATCGAGGGAAGCGAATAATACAGATGGATTAAGGATGTAAGCAGTTGAATACAATGGAGATGACATTTGGCTACCTCATCTTCTATCTATAATATTTAAAATGGGTTTGTAATCATGCTTTCTATAGTTAAAATGGTTCATGATTTTATTTCTCACCCTCCATCACATCATCTCCGTTCACCAATCACAACATAGTGACTAAGGTTTTATACGCTTTTAGTACATTTATCAGTTGTGTAAAAAAAGATTGTGAAATGATGGTGTGTTGGACTAACTTCCCTTCAACCTTCTTTGACCAAAGCCCACTAGTTTGATCGGCTGACACTACAACGCTTACAAGTTCAGATTTTTTTTTAACGCAATCTTTGTAGTGCTAAGAAGGTTGTAGCGAAACGGGTGATAGCTGGACGTAGCAAGTTACACCCAAGTTTTCTCATTTGATGGAGAGTGCATGTATGTATATAAAGACCGTGATTCTTTTACCCCTTGGAATCACTTTTAAGTATAACCTACCTATGTCTTCTGGCATAAGATTAACACAATGTGCCGCACAAGGGGTCCAAAATAAATGACACCTCTTCTCTAGAAAACGACCGACGACTACATTTTGAGGATGCGTTGTCTGTGATTACCTGGACAATGTATTCCTCTCCTACTTCCCTAACTACACTATCTAATAATTTAAACAAACAATCTACCATATGAGGATGGCCTGATGCATCCATGGACTTCAAGATCATTGTCCCAATTGGATTATTCACTAGAAAGTTAATTAGAGTTCGACTAAATTTATCGGTCCATCCTTTGACCATGAGTGTACAATCTTAGGTTTTCCATGATTCTTTATATTCGGCCATGAAACTTCATGTATAATCAATCTTGGCTTTGAGTCATGTCTCCCTTACTTCGTGATATGAAGGAGGCTTAAACCCAGGTCCAAATTGACCTATTGCCTTAACCATAACCTTGAAGCTTTTCAACTTAATAGTGTTGAAAGTAACATCGGCTTGGTATAACCACCTAGCAACATGTTGAATCGTAGTTTTTATTTTTTATTTTTATCTTTTTGCTTGTATCGGTTTTCTAATGTGGTTTGAGTGGGTCCTTTGCCCCAACCTCTTTGGTCGGCTACATCCTCGGGGGGTGGTTTACACCATCTATCCATGGGCTTATGCCCACGAGCTCTTTTCGAGGCTAGTGGTCTAGACTGGCCTCTTGACATAAGGGGGTAGGGCTAGGTTCTTCCATATCAACCACATCTATATTCTCATATGCTTTTTATTCTATAAATTCCACTCGAAGTACGACACTATCTTATTTTTTTCTTCTAGATTGTTTATCCATGTACTCTATGATTTTCCTTTGGATTTCTAGAGTAATATCAGGACATGCTCTTGCGTTTAATCCCGGTGTATGTGTAAGCTGTTGCTTGTGCCATGCAATGCCACTGACATTTACAAACCGACATAAGTCACACTTGTGAGGATTTTCGGTAGCACTACGATAGTCCCGGTACTTCCAATTCGCGTCATTGGACTTGGGTTTCCAAGAAGAAGACACGATGCTTTCTTCTTGTTACTTATACACTTGTTAGTTGTAAAGATTAGAGAATGAAAAAGATAGAGGGAGAGAGTTACACACTTACACTTGTAGTTGAGTCTTGAGTCTTGTTTCTTTAAGCCTACACTTGTAGAATCATGTAGTTGTAACTTGTAGCTTATATCCTACACTTGTAGTTATGGACGTTCGGTTTGTACACTTGATTTGTACACTTGAAATGAGAAGGTAAGTAATAGAAGAGAGAGAGAGAGAGAGAGAGAGAGAGAGAGAGAGAGAGAGAGTTTAGGATGAATAATGTTGCAAATTTGGGGGGGGGGGGGGGGGGGGGGGGGGGGGGGCAACGTTTAGATTTTTTATCGTTAGAGTTGTACACGACCAATGACCACCTTGGCTCATGTTTGGCTCGGCTTGGCCATCGAGTTGGAATTTCATGTTCGAGCTGGCTTGATCGAGCTTTCGATCTGAATCGAGCTGAGGGTCAAGCTTGGAAATATGCATGGTAAAACGAGAGAGAGAGAGAACCAGAGAGAGAGAGAGAGAGAGAGAGAGGACAGTGGCTGGCCAGACGGGAGAGGGAGAGAGAGGGATTTCCGGCTAGACTCGCTGGCTGGACAGGGGGGTGGGGCGCTCGGGTAGGGCCGGGTTTTGGGGGGGGGTGCGCTCGGGTCAGGTAAAGGAATAGGGAATAGGGAGAAATGAATTAGGGTTTTAACTTTTTAGTTTCTTTAAATATTATATATATATATATATATATATATATATATATATATATATATATATATATATATATATATATATATATATATATAAAATCGAGCCGAGCCGAATTGAGCTACAAACGAGCTGAGCCGAATCGAGCGAGGCCCAACTCATGCTCTGCAAGGGAAAAAGGCTCGACTTGGTTCGTAGCTCTCTTTCGAATCGAGCTGAATCGAGCTGTTCCGAGCATAATTAAACGAGCTAACCGAATTGGTTCGACTTGTGTGCAGCTCTACTTATTGTTGGTGAATATGCAACCACATATTCTTGCACATGTGGCATATGTGATCGCATATTCTTGCATATGGCATATGTGATTTCCACATGCATATGCAACCGCACATGCGCATATGTGATTGCACATGACAATAGTGGCGAGAACGATAATATCGAGATATTATTGTCGATAATTTGAACATTGCATACAACCATGCGCTCATAAAAAAATTTGAAATGGAAATTTTTTTAATAAACAAAATATTTGGCAATATTAATGCATTGGCAATATTATAAAAAATCACTGATACACTGGCGATACAAGTGAGACTTGGAATTTACACAATCGAAAATATTGGCAATACATTGGCGATATCAATATATTGCTGATACAAGTAACGCCTGGAATTTACACAGTCGAAAATATTGTCGATACATTGGCGACGACAATACATTAAGCCATTAAGCATCTCTATAATGATAAAAAAAATGAAACACTCCCTCTTGATTCATTATCTCTATCTTATTGGCTGTTGTTCCTTATTTCAGGATATTGATTTTTGTCTATTCTTGTTTTATACCTGTTCATGGATGAATTCTGCCTATTTTCACATTTAGGATTTGCAAATACAACATATATCACTGTCAAGAGTCAATTTCTTATTTTTAGATATTTAGATTAACGGGGGGCGGGCATCCCTTAGAAAACTTGCAAAACAAGGATTGAGTTGTGCCATACATATGAAAGAGTTTATAATAATGATGTATTTGGATGTAATAAAATTCCATGGTTTATTCACGAACCCTTTTAATTAGTTGATAGTTGATAATCTGAGTTAATAATTTTGTGAAAGATTCCTGTTAAAGGTTTCATTCATGCCTAATCCATGTCGAGTAGACCTTGTCATTGTGAGAATTCTTAATTTTAGAGTTGTAGGGAGGGAGAAATGTCACAAAAAATAGAGACTAAAGCAAGTGTTAGATTCAAAGCGGGTGTTAAAGAGTACAAATTGTCTTGTTATACTCTTGAATATGAAACCGGAGGTAATGATATCTTAGCAGCATTCCGAGTAACTCAACCTGAAGTTTTGCTTGAGGAGGCAGGGGTTGCGGTAGCTGCTGAATCTTCTATTGGTATCATTGTTTGGAGTATCCCTGATATTATCGAAATATCCCCGATATTATCTCCATCTCTAGCTCAACGATAGCAATAACACCGGTAGTATTGGTATCGCCAATGTATTACCAATATTTTTGACTATGTAAATTCTAGGTGTTGCTTGTATTTCCAATGTATAGATATCTCCAATGTATCACCAATATTTTTGATTGTGTACATTCCACTTTCACTTGTAACGCCAGTGTATCGGCGATATTTCGATAATATTGCCAATGTATTGATATGGCCAAAAATCTGTTTATTAAAAAAAATTCATTTCAAAATTTTTATGGGCGCATTTTTGTATGCAATGATCAAATTATTGACGATATTATCATTAATGCAACATGGGCGATATCGTGACCACATTCTTTTTCGTTGTTGCCGATTTTGCGGCGAAATATTGTGTGTTGTCAATATAGAAACACTGATGGATGTTTGGATGGAAGGTAGGATGCTTGGATGGATAGATGGGATTGATAGGATGGTTGGACTGATTTCTTACAACATATGGTTTTAAACCCTCCATTAGATGTAAACTAATTATATATGCATTCTTTTTGCAATTTTTTTATTCCTAAATACGCAAATATGTATATTTGAGCATCTCTTGAGGTTTCACTGAATAATTCCACCATTTTTTCCTATGTTTCCCCAATGCTTCCCCACATTTCCGGTTATCAGTGGATATTATCGATGATATCGATATTGTTTCTGTATCCTTGGCCAACGAAGCTTCTAGCTGTACCGATACTTAGAACATTGACTGGTACATGGACAATTGTGTGGAATGATGGACTTACCAGCTTTGATCGTTACCAAGGATGATGCTCCCACATCAAACTCGTTGCTGGAGAGGAAAATCTATATATTGCTTTTGCAGCTTATCCTTTAGACCTTTTTCTAATATGTTTACTTCCATTGTGGTAATTTATTTGGGTTCAAAGCCATAAGAGCTCTACATCTAGAGGATCTGTGAATTCCTCCTCCTTATATCAAAACTTTCCAAGGCCCACCCCATGGCATTCAAGTTGAGAGAGATAAATTGACCAAGTATGGTTGTCCTCTGTTGGGAATTTACGATACTACCAGTGTTATCGGTATCGCCGAGTTGGAGATACGGATAATATTGAGGATATTTCGATAATATTGGAGATACTTCGAACAATGGTTCTGGCAGTGTTGGACTGGTTTCGGTGCAGTTCCAGCGCCGGAATCTGGTTCGAGACTGATTTTCAGCTAGCTGTGGTGGCTCTAGAGGTGTTCCTGGTGAGATTCGATGGCATTGGACCCCTTGTTGTGCTGATCTGGCACCAAAAATCAGATCTGGACAGATTTATGGTGCACTGTGGTAGCTTTGGAGGCATTTTCGGCGAGATTTGACGACACTGGACCCCTTTTTGTGAAGATCTCGCACCGGATATCAGATTTGGACTGATTTCTGGCGAGCTCGCCGAGCTATGGCAGATCTGGAGGCATCTCTGGTGAGATTCTGAGGTCTTTGCTTCCAGAGATAACTTTCAGTGGAGAAACCCTTTCTGGATGCAACTTTCAAAAAAGAAAAAAAGAAAGAAAAGAAACCCCTTCTGGATGAGGTAATGGTGAGAGCTACAATGACATCTGTGGGATGGTGATGGAAGGTTTATCTCACTTTCACTATCTTACAGAGAGAAGGGAAGAAAGGTCTGATTGACTTTCAAATTCAAGGTTTTCTACGGAGAATGGGAAGGGAAAGGAGAAGAATGCTTGGAAGATAGACAATAAGAAATCCAGTAGAGAAACCCCTTCTAGATGAGGCAATGGTGAGCTACAATTGCATCTATAGGATGGTGATGGAATGCTTATCTCACTTTCACCATCTTATAGAGAAGGGAAAAAGCTCAGACCGACTTTCAAAATCAAGTTTTTTGACAGAGAATGGGAAGGGAAAAGGAGAAGGATGCTTGGAAGAGAAAAAAAAAAAAGAAAAAAGAAAAAAGAAAAAAAAGAAAAAAGAATGGATCAGAGAAAGCTCTGAACCCTGAAAAGTAAAGAGACACGAGGAAGAGAATGAGAGAAGGGAGTTGTATTCGTCAGTGTTTTAAATAGCGAATAGCGTGTAGCGTAGCCTTCACCTCTTTGAAGCGTGAGGCGTAAGCTACATAGCGTGTAGCGTAAGCTACACAACACTTAGATTTTTAATCAAGGTTGCACTTGGTTGCACCAAATTAGATGATTAATAATAAAATTTAACAAAATTTAATGATATTTGGTGCAACAAATGCAACCTAAAGTAATAGCATGGGTAATGATTAAGTATAAAAGTGAAGAAAGAGCAACAAAACCGATTTAAAACTATTTCTTATATTATTTTACTATAAGCATCGAAAAGACTAACGAATTTTCATTGAAATAGAATTATGCAACAAATCATTTTTAATGATTGATTTTAATGTTATCGTGAAAAATGACTTGTAATGTGAGCTATGTAGCGTGTAGTGTAGTCTATGAAGCGTGTAGCGTATCCAAATTAATCATGTAGCGTAGGCTACACGCAACTTAAGCTATTTTCATGAGCTACGTAGCGTTTAGGCTAAGCTACGCTACGTAGCGTAAGCTACATGATACATAGCGTAGCTATTTAAAACACTGGTATTCGTATGGGCTCCCTCTCTCCTTGGTTTCTATTAATAATAAACTAGGGTCACATGAATAAGAGTTAGCTCTGAACCATGAAAAGCAGAGAGAGATGAGGAAGAGAATGTGAGAGAAGGGAGTTTGTATTCATATGGGCTCCCTCTCTCTTTGCTTTCTATTAATAATAAACTAGGGTTACATGAATAAGAGTTCTAATCTAATCAATATCACAATAAAGGTAGATTCGTAGCCTAATCACATTGAACAAAGCAGAGTAAAAGATAAGATCTCTAATTTGTATGGTATACTGCAGGTGCACACTAATTTATGTACACCAATAATTGAGAGTTCCTCATCTCTGCATAATCCCTGTGAATCTCTTTTGGATTAGTTACTGAATCTCTTTTTCTTGATTGTGAGTTAGCCCCATATGATATGACAAATTAATTACTTAATGGTTCATTGAGATGAGTAGTGTATGCGTATGCAGTTTTATACATGTATTCATCTGGCTTTCTGATAACGATTTTGCCATGAAAATTATCCTGATACTCGTTTCTTTTCACAAGTTTTAGTAATTGATTGTGCCCAATAGTTTTGCCAATGCTGAAAATGTTGTGTCTCATATTTACATCAATTGGGTTCTCATCTGATTTACTTATTTTATTGAGTGTATAGCTATTATGGTTAGTGAGATCTGCTGTTTCTCCAATATGTGGAAGAGGCAATGTTGCAGGCCTTTTTCTTGTATTTCTAAATGCGCATGTTTTGAATTGCATATTCATAATCTAAGATGTTGTTATCAGGCTGTGCCAGTAGATGGGGAAGTTTTCCAGGGTAGATCTACCGTTACAATTGAGCACCTAACTGGGGAAGCCAGGCCACTGGAGAGAAAAGTTGGGGATAGAATTCCAGGTGGTGCGAGGAACTTGGATGGAATGATGATAGTCAAAGTGCGTATTTTCTTCTCAAGTTGAGCTGTTCTTCTCAACAGCACTTTATCATTTTCCATTATGATCTATTGATGCTAATGTTAGTGATGATTCAAGATAGCTTTATTCTATCATCTATACCCTGCTGCTGGTATTTTGATGAGATTTCAAATCCATGTGGAAATTTGAATTTGCTTCTTAGTAAACAAATATTTATATGCTTAAACACAAGGTGCCTAGTCTCTGCTAACTTAAGATTTTGAAGGCACAGGACCTTGACCGGAGTATACATATACTTTCAGCCGACCTTGTTAATGCCTCATTAACTTTCTTAACTAGAAATTACTAGTTCTCTGATTGATTTATCAATTCTTCATGGAGTCAAATTTTAACATTGCTTTCTTAGGGTAGGTGAAGGCTCACCAGTCACCAGTGACTCTGGGCCCAGTTTCTTTCTAGAAGTTTTTCTCAAGGAGTTTTCTTTGGAAAAATGTAATCTTGACTTTGTATCTTTCTTTCTTCTTTTCTTTCAAATAATTTGCATTAATTCATTGCTGAAGAAATAAAAGTTTCATAGCATCAGTAACCAGAAAACTGTGTTTCCAATATGAGGCATATACACCAATTGGCTGTAAACAACATATTCGTGCTTATTAGGCTATCTGACATTTTCAAGATGTCTAAAACTCGTGTCTCGCCTGCTAGCCCAGCTGGAAGATGCCTAGGCGTTTCAACAACAGGCCTCAGGTTCGAGTTCTAAGGAGACACACTAACCCCACCGGTGGGTGGGTGCTTCGTGTGACTAACCGTGTGGGTGCATTGCGCAGCTAACAGGGTGGGTGCGTTGCATTGCATGACTGACAAAAAAAAAAGAAAAAAAAAAGAAAAAGGAAAAAAGAAAAGAAAAGATGTCTAAAACTGTCAGTGAGCTCTCTCAATGTTAGGCATCAACATGCTTGTGAATATTTTTGAGGGATGTAGATCAGTTACCAAGAGCAAGATGTTAACAATGAAAATCATTATGACGTATATATTATTTGGAATATTTTTTCAAGCCATATTAAGAAGGAAGCATGAGATACTTTTCTTTGCTGGTCAAAAAATAGTTTATCTCTGTTGTGTATCTCATCTTTTGGCTTGATGGTTAAGCAAGTCCATTGAGTGGATATAATATGATGAGTATATTTAAAAGTATAAATCTTGTTCGGATTACCCGATAATCATTTTTTTTTCTCAACTACAACTTGTCGTTTTAAATTATCATTCATTGCATGATGCTTTTTTTAATGGAAAGTACAAAAGCACAAGGAATTTGATAATGGTGACATAAGTTACAGGAATGGATATGTTATATAAATTTAATTGGAGAGAAGGCATCCCCAATACGGAGTACGCAACATTAAAGATTCCTTCCAAGGAAGGGCCCAGGATGTCATTTGCTTCCAAAGAGCATAATGAAAGGAGGCCAACAAAAAAACGGCTTTTGATTTGGTTGTTTGCCATGATGAAAAGTATATTTAGAAGCATAATCTTATTGGGTGGCTGGATTACCCTACAATCTTTTTGTTTCTCTCAACTACAACTTGTCATCTTAAATTATTATTCATTTCACGATGCTTTATTTTATAGAAAATACAAAACCATAAGGAACTTGATAATGGCAACGTAAGTTACAGGAATGGATTATGTCAAGTAAACTTAATTAGGGGAGAAGGCATCCCTAGTACGGAGTAAGCAAGAGTAAATGCTCCTTGCAATAAAGGGCTCAAAAAGTCATCTGCTTCCAAAGAGCATGATGAGAGGAGGCCAACAAAAAATGTTTTTTTTTTGTTGTTGTTGTTTGCCTAAAAAAATCCTAACATTTGATTGCCTCAGAAATAGGGTATGGTGATCCCAAACAGATGCCCTATGTGTTGTTGTGAGGAAGTATCAGTGAATCACATGTTCTCCTGAACCACTCAGTTCCTAGAGAAATAGGCGTACGTTGGTCCCAAGCAGAGGCCCTAATTGTTGTAGTGAGGAAGAATCAGTGAATCATTTTTCGCTGAATTGCTCAGTTGCTGGAGAAATATGGGTAGCTACGGTGGAAAAATTTGGTACGTATTGGGTGTTCCCAGGGACTGATGAATCTAATTGATGGATGGTTTTCTGCTGTGTGGGGACCAATTGAGCATCTGCTCTGGAAAATGGTTCAGCATGCTCCTTGATGGAACTTACGGCTTCAAAGAAGCAATCAAGTTTTTAAGGGTAAGATATCCCAGATCAGAACTATCGTGAAGAGAATATTCAGATTGTTATCTGTGTGGGCTAAAGCAAACAACAGATTCGGGGGAATTTCTTCCTCACTGCTTGCTTCAAGTTGGGAAGAGATGATTCAATGTCAGATGATAGCCCTGAAGTCCCAGGCAGTTGGATGGCTCTCCCCACCTGTGTTTACAAAGTTAATTTTGACAGTTGCTTGTTTGGCAACCAGGTCTGCTGGTGTTTGGGGGGACTGTTCATGATGATAGTGGTTCCGCTCTTATTACTTTTCATGCCCAATTGGGATAAGAGATTCTAACTATGCTGAGGCAGCGACTCTTCTTCAAGCAATTAAGGTTATTTCTAAGTTTAGTGTATTCCCCTCAAATGTGAAGGGCAACTCAAGTGATGCTATTTCCTGGCTTAAAATCTGGTATTAACCCATGGAGGGTGACTGATCTCATGGAGGAACTTAGGAAGTGCAAGAAGATATGTTTCTCCCTTGTGTGGTGTGAAGTCAATGTAACTGTGGATGACTCAGGTCAATACTAGGTCATGCTGAGCTTCTATTCTAATTGGAGAGGATAATTCGTGATGTCTAAGTGTAGGGGTTGGCTCTTCTGCTTTTTGTCCCTTGTTTTCTGCATATCGGTTGAGGGTTCTATTTATAATTTTGTGGTTTGGCAATGGAATCTAAGGAGCCAACAAATCTATAAGGAAGATGGTGAAAGGAGAGCCTGTTAAGTTTCTCTCCTTGTACCTTTTTCTCCCCTTCTTTTAATAAAAAATTTCAGTTACCATAAGAAAAGGCTTTTGTCATGTTATCTTGTTTATTGGCTTTGGTTAATATCTAAGCGGTGGTATCTCAAATTTCACTTACAAGGTTATGTTGAACAAATTGTAAGCAATTGATTATTCACTACTTTGCCATGTTGGCTTGTTTTTAGTTGAGATACATATTTTGATTAATAAAGTGGCATAAGATACGGGTACTCCTATAAGTTAGGAACCACATTTTGAATATGTTGGGTTGAATTCAGGTCTAGGTCTTAGGTTCTGATTGCGAATTGGAGTAGATCTGTATCGAATATGAGATGCCTTGTCTGACCACCTGTTTACACCTCTAGAGAGTCAATGAGCCAACTCAAATGAATAAACCCACACGCTTGGTCTGACTTTGTCCTGGGTTTGGGCATAGACAATGGGTTTGTGGGTCAAAAAGATCTGTTTCTCGGGTCCAATTAATAATCGAGCCAGATCTACATCAACTATGACTAACCAGAATCCAACCCTGGGGTTTGGAAGTGCTTTTGTAGTTCCATATAGGGTAAGTAAATTTTGTTCTAGCAGGGATAAAAAAGAGAACCATTTGTCAGGTGTGTCCTTTGATGTGCATTTCATGTCCTAAAGATCAGGGCATCCACTCTTCTGGTGGTAAAGAAGTGTGCATTGAATCTAGTTCGTTTATCTTCTTTTTGGAAAAAAGAAAAAGAAAAACAGTACCTCTAGCGTTGTTCTGAAAAATTATTTCCTGAAAAACCATCTTCTGAGGGATGATTTCCATGAAAAATAATTCTCCGCGAATGATTTATCTGTTGGCATCCAAACAATCCCAAATATAAAGGGTTTCAGACATGGTATTCCATATTGGTAACAGTGGCTGTAATGGCTGCAACCATTGTTTTAAGTATCGACGATATTGGCCGATATATCCCACGTATCCCACCTATGCGATACGAAACGCACAAGTAGTGTGATATATCCCACATGTTCGATCCGGTGAGCATTTTCAATTTTTGATCTTCTTTTTTTATTTTTCCCTGTAAATCATGTTAAATCGGTGTCAAATTGTTACAAATCCACGATTTTTCATATTTTGCATGAAAAATCATGAATTGAAAGCTTTAATTTCGAGATTTGGAGATGGGCCGAGTTGTGGAAAATTGAAAAAAAAAATCAAAATTTTCTAATTTCTCACAAATTAGTTGCAACCTTTATGTCCAAACATAAAATCAAACATGTATGTAACCTGATCTAGTGATTCTTCTTTTTCTTTTGAATGTATTGCTTATGTTTCCACATGTCTTCTTACATTTTTAAATTATTTGAATCAACTTTGAATATACTTGCATCAATTCAGTTAGACAATGCATAGATTAGGACCACATACAAAGAAAACCAATTATGTGCAATTTTTTTATTTGTTTTGATTTATGAGTGTGTATTGATGTCCTTTTTAACAATCACTGAAGTTTCATTGAAAAATTCAAGCAATTTCCCAATGTTTCCCCATGTTTCCAACAACAACAATACATTATGCTATACAACTGATATATCCCATTTGATAACCGATGCGTATCTGTATCCTAAGGTTGCGATACGTAACGCGATACCGATATTTCGAACATTGGCTGCAACAGCCTAAAAAAACATGTTTTGGCCCCGTAACGGGCCGTTATAGGCCATTTTTTTCTGTAAGATGTAACAATCACCACCGTTACTGTTATGTATTGGCTGTTGCATAACCATTTTTGGAATACCTTTGTTTTAGAGAATTGGCCTGTCTTCTTGCTAGCTAGATTAAGAATTGAGGCTATGTTTTTACTTAGACGAGACGATTGTTGAAATGTATATAGGAGGAATAATCTACATGACCTTTTTAGACTTGGACAAATCAATGATGGAGTAATAAGAGAACTTATTTTGTTGGTGCTGAGGAAAGGGATCTCAATGTATCCTCATCACCTAAGATAGGCACGAGGATAGGTTGATCTCAGATAGTGATAGGGGAAGAAATTTGAGATGGGGCAAACTAGATAACTGAAGACAGAGAGGTGGAGACAGAGAAAGTTGGGGAAGAAAAGGTGGTGAAAGTAGAAAGTAAGGTATGAAGCCATCAATCATTCTTGGGAAGCATTGCAACAGTTGGTGGTGGCTGTAGTCAAAGAAGATGCTTCAATACCTCAATTAAGAAGATGGCTTGACGATTGCTGCAGAGTGCCGCCGGAAATGTATATCGTTAAACCCATTGCATACAGCGAGCTCTAGATTCGTCTAAGCTCAGGATACAACATCGAGTTGGTGCTGATGGTGGGAGCAATTCACAGAGATGGGCCAGTCCTGTGTGTCTAGAGGTGGGAGGAGTTTTCGTTCTTTGGGAAGGAAGAGGACAGGTTTTTGATATGGGCAGTGCCGATGGAACTATGGAACGAGGACTTCTTTATTGTGGTAGCCTCCTGCTTGGTAGAACTCTTGGAGATTAACTCGAAGATGAAACTCGGGGAGGATGTTGGCGTTATTAGATTTCGGGTTAGGTGGAGGAAAGGTCATGCCATCCCAAGCTACATTGCAACCATCTTGGGAGAAAGGAAATTGTTCTTCCCGGTCCAAAAGGAGCAGAAAGAGATTGAGTTACCCAGGTGGGGGGAACTTTGGAGGCTGTGGGAGGTAGAGAGAAACAGAAATTGCAAGCAGATCTCACAGGAGGAGGGAAGGTACATGAGATTTTTGCTTTGCTGGAGCACCAGATTCAGGGGTAGACACATGTCTCCCTCCCATCGATGGTGGCAAGGTTGGTGGCTGCATGAGAGTGGTAGAAGAGACGTGGTTCGGGGTGTCTTGTGGGAGTATCAGAAGGCGGTATATCTGCTCTAGGCCTAAAATATCTGCCAGGTTTGAAGTCCGAACCATGTCCGGACCTTACAGCTGGAGGGCTTGAGCAGGATCGGGGTTCGGGTTTGGTCTCGAGGTGGGATATGGCGTCTGAGGCTCGATTCGAATTAGATGTAGAGGCTTCTCACCTATCGTATGGTAACACGTGGGCACTGAACCGTCCTTCGAATAGAGAGCCTTGTGCGTTGCTTGAAGTTGTTTCTGAGTCCAACTCGATCGCCACATGTGTGCGACATGTGAATCCACTTATGCCCCTGCCACTCGTGTCCACGTTAGATTCATGCGGTGATCTATTTTTGGGAAACCATTCGGTTTCGAAGGCTTTAACTGAGGTGAGGAAGGATACTCTACGACTTTTGGTAGTGTAAGATCGGAAACTACATCAGACGAACTCTCTCGTTCTTCAGGTTTCTCCTTAGACTGAAGACATTGACAAGGACACGTCGCTCATCTTAAGAATGGAACATCGGGAAATTAGCGAAGAATGCCACCCCATTCATAGTCAAGTAGAAGGAGAAGACGGCTTAGAAGACAGGAACCTGGTTCTGTTAGGTGGTATGGTTGAGTCCAAAAAGTTTGAAGCTCTGGATGTTACCTCTCTTTGCGTAGAAAAGAGGAGTATGGTTGTTCAGATGGATACCACGAATTTGGAAGCTCAAGAGATGATCGGAAGAATTTCAACAGAAGATCAGATGTGGGCTAAAGACGTGCTGGAGAGGGTAGGGGGTATGGTCGGGATGTCTTATGGGGTCACTAAGGAATGTGGAAGCATTCTTCCTATTTGCACAAGCCAGGGCAGCACAATTTCGCAATGAACAACAACAACTCAAATCGAAGAACCCAAGAGGATGTAGGGAGCTCCTTAGGCTTGAATGCAACATAAATTGTAGGCGTTCAATTGCCACTGCTTTCTGTGGTGTGATCCACTTGAGCTTTGGATCTGCCTCATTTTTTGGCCCATGCCCTAAAAGAATCTCCTAAAATGGATGGATGGTGCGGATGTAAGACATATATCATAGTGGGTCCCACAAAACTTAGTGACGTCAACCCCCCAACGAGGTCGGTGGTGTGTGGCACATGGCGAATCCTCTTCTGATTCCCATTCCATCCTGGGTGTGGCTTCGCTGGATCCCCGGATCTCCCTAATTGTGGGGCCCACCATCATGTATGTGCCAAAAATCCATTCCGTCCATTCGTTTTGATGGTTCATTTTAAGATACGATCCAAAAAATAAAGGAGATTTAAATCTTCCATCATAGGAAACAATGGTTATTGAATACCCACCATTAAAAAGTTCTCATGGGCTACAAAAAATTTGGATCAAACTAATATTTGTTTTGTTTCCCTTCATCCAGGCTTATGTGACCTTATTAAAAGATTGGATGGCAAATAAACACTATCGAAACATTAACGTGCACCCTAAGTAGTTTGTAATGGTAGGGCATTCAATTACCATTGTTTCCTATGGTATGGTCCACCTGATAACTGAATCTAATTCATTTTTTGGATAATGCCCTAAAATGATCTGTAAAAAGGGATGGACAGCATGGATTCAGAATACATACATCAAGGTGGACCCCATGGTAAGGGCCACATTGTCTTGGGTGAGTCCAGGTCTCACCTAATCCCGTCCTTGGATTTCTTGCCAAAGCCTTGCCCTATGGAAGCTAGGTGGGGCCCACTGTGATGCTTGTGAGAAATCCACCCTTCGTTTTGACAAATCATGTTATGACATTGTCCTAAAACTAAGACAGATCGAAAACACGAGTGCGTTGCACGACAGGGAACAATGAGGATTGAATGTCACCGTTGAAACATTCGTGGGGCCACAAAAGTTTTTAATTGGGCTAGTATTTTTGTGTTTTCTGATAATCTCAGTAGGAATGACTTAATGAATGGTATAGACGGCACATAAATATCACGGTGGATCCCAAAAAGGTTT
This sequence comes from Liriodendron chinense, assembly GCA_003013855.2. NCBI lineage: Eukaryota > Viridiplantae > Streptophyta > Magnoliopsida > Magnoliales > Magnoliaceae > Liriodendron > Liriodendron chinense. The sequence goes on from ML058408.1 coordinate 7,901,663, forward strand.
CAACCGTAGGCACTTTCCTACCCATTTTTTCCTCTCGTGCGCCCCACTTGAGTTTTGGATCTGCCTCATTTTTGGGCCTATGTCCTAACATGAACTGACAAAACAGATGAACCGCATAGATTTTTCACAAGCATCATGATGGCCCACCTAGCTTCTCAGTAGTTCCTGCGAAAGGCTTTCCCACGCCATCCACATCCGAGTGAGTGAGATGGGTGGGCGTGGTATGCTGCGTATGCACCACTACCGGCCTCGGTGGTGCGTTGACGTCACTAAATTTTGGGGGACCCACTATTGATGTATGTGTCATATCCACACCGTCCATCCATTTTGCAAGATTATTTTAGGGCATGGGCAAAAAAATGAGGCAAATCGAAAGTTCAAGCGGACCACACCATAGAAAGTAGTGGCGATCGAACACCTACCATTGAAAGCTTCATGAGGCCCACAATATTTTGGATCAAGATGATATTTGTCATTTCCCTTCATCCAGATCTGTGTAAACTTATGAACAAGTTAGATGGAAAATGAACATCATGTTGGGCCTTCGGAAGGTTTCAACGATAGTCGTCATTGTCCCCACTGGTTTCTATGGTACGATCCACTTGAGTTTTGGATCTATCTCATTTTGGGTCCATGATCTGAAATGATCTTGCAAAATGGATGGACGATGTGGATAACTCATACATTATGGTGGGGCCCACATAACTCTCACCAAAGAATGAGAGTGAGTAGAGACACTTTTCGTAAAGAGAGCAGCGAGTCTCTCTCGCAGCTAGCCTGATTTTTTGGAATGCCTGTCTCCTCCTTTCCAAAACAATCCTATGGCTAAAAAACAGGTGTGTAGATTGGAGCTTGTGCGCTGGTGCGCGTGAGATCATTTCTCTGTGTGTGTGTGTGTGTGTGTCTAGTTGGACCACAACGTAAGGTCCAACTAGCTTGCATTTAATGAGAAAAAAATTCCTTCATGGTACAATATACACATGTACATTGTGGAATTTTAGAGAATGATGTCATAGTTATGTAAAGGAGTAGAAGTGTCAACAATCCAAGTCATTCATCAGTTAGGGCTTATTGAGAAGAAGTCATATGCAAAAACCTAATAAATTACACTTGTTAAGTAAGCATGAGGTATGTTGAATCTGGATCATTGACCTATTTTATTTACTACTCACTCTTTTTATAAATATGCTTGATAATAAAACCATCATTTTTTTTTTTTTTTTCATTCCTAGCATATTGAGAATGTGCTCTATCTAATGAACGGATCTGATCTCTAAGACCTGCCTTGTATGGTCCAAATTTAACAACAAGTGTATATAGCTCATCCTCTCCCTCACACACAAATAGTTGGGACCATAATTAATGGATTAATTGCTGTAAATAAATGGCCGTCAAAAGACTTATTTCACCTTTAGTTTTGAAAAGGACCCATCACTTGAGTGGGCTCCACCATGGTGTTAATGTGAAATCCACCCCGACTAGTGGGTGCTTAACCTCATGTTACACCTAGGGCTCAAAATTTATCCTCCGTGGTAGTTCAGGTAGACCACATGATCAGAAACAGTGAACAGGGAAAGGTTCACCCTCCAAACTGTTTGGCTTGGTGTGGCCCACGTGAATCATGTATAGGCCTTTTTTTGGGGCTCAAGCCTAACTTTTGGTGCAGTATCTAACGGTTAGGGTGGATTTTATATATCCATCACGGTGAGCCCTGTAAAAATCAAGGTTGGACGTCTCTCTCAACTGTTTCTGTTGGTGAGGCCCACTTGAATTACATGTCAGCCTGATTTTTGGGCACGCTCAGCTTGAGATTGCACATCTAATGGTCGGATTGGATCCCACATACACATCATGGTGGGCCTAGTAAAAAATCAAGGATGTATGTCTTGTCTCCCACTTGCTCCGAGAAAACCATCCCAGCTGGCGTAACGTGGTTACTTTAGGGAGTAATTAATGGTAACAAATTTGGAGTGAGTTCCTAAAAGTTCCTCCTCAAGTGGGCCCAAAGTGGCGTTAATGTTGAATCCACCCTGACCATCAGCTGTCTCACCCCAATTTACACCTAGGACCCAAACATCAGCCCCATTCATGTTTCAGGTGAACCACACGATTGGAAATAGTGTGTACAAAAAGCTACCCTCCTAACTTTTTTACTTGGTGTGACCCACCTGAATCACAGATGAACCTGAATTTGGGGTCCTATGACTAACTTTTAGTGTGGAATCTAATGGTTGGAGTGCATTTTGTAAAATCATCACGGTGAGCCCTATAAAAATTAGTGGTGAATGTGTCTCTTTGAATTATTTCCTTAGCATGGTCCACTTGAATCATGGGTCAGCTTGAGTTTTTTGCTCCAGGCCCAAAATTATATTAAACATCCAATGGTTGGAATGGATCTCATATACATGTCATGCTGGGCCGTAAAAAATCAAGGGCCAGCGTTGGATTTTTTTTCCTAATGAGGTCTAAATTCCCATGTTATGGACCACAGTTTAATGTTGTCCAACCATCAAATATTGCCCAACTTTTTATGTGTGTATGAATCCAACTGTCTAATAGATTCACTCATCATGAGTATTACTTGTTGGGAAACTCCACAATAGCCATCATGAGGTTACACATAATTTGGATGATTTTAATGGTGGGACTTCCCATCACAACTATTTCCAATGGTGTAGCCCTCGTAAGTGTTGAATCTGCCTGAGTTTTGAACCCTAATCCAAACACAAAGTGATGCACATAATGGACGGGGTGGATCTCCTCCAAAGGAGGTCTTTCCTTCCAAGTCAGCAAAATTAATGCCCCCTGTCCGTAAGAGAGCTAGGCACATCTGGAGATATTTGGGAATGGGAGACCCATGAAGGGAGAGTAAATGTACGATGAGCTACACACTTGCCATAGATTTGGACCATATAATTCATGCATTAAAGATCAGATCCTTTCATTAGATAAGAGTACATTTTCAAATTACTAACAAAAAAAATGATGGTCTTATGATCCGGCATGTCAAACGTTTATGAAAAGAGTGGGTAGCTAATACCACAGTTCAATGATCCATATTTAACATGCATGTATGCTTGCTTAATAAGTGTAATTTATTAGTTTTTTTTTTTTTTTTTTCATGTGACTTCTCCTTGATGAGCTTTAACTGATTAATGACTTGGATCTTTGACATTTGTACTCCTTTACATAACTATGACACATATTCTAAAATTCCTCAATGTATATGTGTATATTGTATCTAAGAAGAAACTTCCTTTCATTAAATGCTAGCTAGTTGGACCACAACGTAAGGTCCAACTAGTTGTGTCTGAGCATTACTCTCTCTCTCTCTCTCTCTCTCTCTCTCTCTCTCTCTATATATATATATATATATATATATATATATATATATATATATATATATTAGGGAAAAGGTACTATGCACTCGACCTCATGGGAAGTTCCCATGAGGTTGAGCTGTGTGGGCCCCACTGTGATGTGTACCTGACATCCACACCATGCATTTGGTGGGTCCCCTATTGGTTATGGGATATCCCAAAAATCAGCTGTATCTGGAACTCAAGTGGGCCATAGAAACTGAAACAGTATAAAATCATGCCTACAACATCTAAAAGCACGTGTTGGGGCCCATTGGAGTTTTGGATGCGGTTGAAACTTGGTGTGACCTGTTGTTTAAGTGGGACACGCACAATGGATGGGCTGGATTTCGCAACCACTTCTCAGTCGATCCTACAAACGGTCATAAAGGTTTCAACGGGTGGATATTCACTCTCAACTGTTTTCTATGGTGTGGCCCACCCAGGTCATGGATTGGCCTGAGGTTTAGGACCATGGCTCACCACGGAATGGTGCATCTAACTGATGGTGTGGATGCTCATCACACATCACAGTGGGGCCAACACAGCTCGATCCATGGGAGGTTCCCATGAGGTCGAGCGCATATATATATATATATATATATATATATATATATATATATATATATATATATATATATATATATATATGAGTGAGAAGGTCTCAAGTCCAACCGGTTGGACCACATATTCTGCTCCACCCAGCGGATAACTTCTAACTTGCTAAGTACATCGGACATCCAACCTGTCCAATAGATTGGCCCCACGATGAGGAACGCTTCATACAAAAGTCAGCCCCATCTATGGTTCAAATGGACCACACTTATATTTTACTATTTATCAATGGTTATACACTATTTTCTATGGTGTGGCTCATTTGATTACTGGATAGGGCTGATTTTTGTATTAGGTGATCTGCATGATGGGGCCAACCTATTAGAGGATTGGATATCACAGGCATTTAACAGGTTGGCAGTAATATACTGAGTGGATCATAAACCTTCTCTCTCTCTCTCTCTCTCTCTCTCTCTCTATATATATATATATATATATATATATATAGAGAGAGAGAGAGAGAGAGAGAGAGAGAGAGAGAGAGAGAGAGAGAGAGAGAGAGAGGAAACAATAAACAATCCTGCGATGCGGCACGCCATGAAACCCCCAGGGCCCAACTTTCAGCTTGATCCAAAACTCTGTGGGCATAGCAAAGAGAGGCAAATCAAGGGAGGTAACTATTTCCTTTAGCCATGGCCTACCACAGTTTTGGATATGGCTGAAAGTTGGGCCCCGTGGGGTGCTGCATCACGTGGATCGTTCAGATTTTGTGCCCATGACAGGTGTGCAAAGGTGCTCCACCTAAGAAGGTATGCAGGTGAGCATTTCACTATATATACATATATATTCTTTCTGTTGTATAATGAAATAAGGAAACCACTATTTTCAACACAATGGTAGATTCTCTTCATTTGGTGTAAATATATATTTTACTTCTCTTTTGTCATATTTGATTCATTCTTTTTCTAATGTTCATATGTTACTTAGTAGTGCTATCTTTCCCATTATATTTCTTTAACATCAATTTTGCAATCCAAGTGTGTTCTTTCTCAGTTAACTTCTATTTTTATTCAGGCGACCAATACATGGAAAAATTCTACATTGAGCAGGATTGTTCAATTGACTGAAGAAGCACAACTAAATAAGCCAAAGCTGCAACGGTGGCTAGATGAATTTGGAGAGCGTTACAGCCAGGTTGTTGTAGTTCTTTCTCTTGCGGTTGCCCTCATTGGACCATTTCTTTTCAAGTGGCCCTTTATTGGCTCCCCAGGTACTTTGTCATAGTTTCATTTGTTTGTAGGAATACAACTGCATTTAAAATGTCCATTAGTTTCATCATCTGTCTCATGCTAGTTTTCTAATTCTTTTCTGTGATATGTTTCAGTTATTACTTTAAAGGAGGATTTCTATGTGGGCATAAATAATAGATGTGGTTACTATTGCTTATATGTTATCTTCACCATTCAACATGTGGTTGTGTTTTGGTATGACTTGCATAAAGTTATGTTCACTAAATTACATATTTTTCTTCCTGTTTTCACCATCATGGATCCATTTTCTAGAAAAGAAATAGGATAGGGAAGTTTTTGGAAATCTTGGTAGAGGTAGAGCTATGTCTAGACTACAAGCTCAAGTTTTTGATAATAGGTGCCCAAACCACTAATGAGTAGAGGATCGTGGGGTCAAATGAATCAGAAAACGTAAAGTTTGACATGCAGGATTCTGTATATGTAGTGATTCTGTTTATGTGTCAAAACCTTTATGGCCTCCACTATGGATGCTTTGAATAATCTGGTAGAGTGGAAGATTCTAATGCTTCAATCAATAACTTCCAAATAGATGTTAAGGAGAAAAAGAGCAATCCAGCATTCAATGGACAGTAGTCGAAATATCAAGTTTGGGATCTTCCGATCTGGAAGATTTGTGAGGCATCTCCTTCCCTTCCACTATGGGGACCATCAGATCAATGGTTTAGAATTTGGCTTACCAAACCATGGGAACCACATGTATTGAATAACCGTGGGCTGTAAAACTGTATGCTTGTTGATGTGTCATCACTCTAAAGGATATACGTGTTTACATGGCCCTAGAACAAATGCCCATATGACCTATTGTGACCTCTAGATGGCACAGTAGGGTCTTGTCCAGCCTATAGACTCAACAAAATGAGTCTACAGTTTAGACAAGACCCTACTGCCCTATCTAAAGGTGGCAACAAATGCATGCAAATAGCATTTAAACACGTAAATTGAAGTTTATGCATGTAAATGGCTGCAAACAAAAGTGCACTTGGGTAGAGGGTGATTACCAAGGTATTCCCACCGCCCTGCCTCACACTTTGTTTTGAAAACAATATAATATTGTGGTTTTCTATGTGGAAGTTTTCATCAAATACAGTTGAAGGCACTGCATTTCATTTGAAATAAGTACTATAACTACCATGACAGGAGAAAACACAACGGAATATCCCAAACAGCCCCACTTAAGGAGCTGTTTGGGAAAGGATAATTCGGTGGTATTCTGTTGTTATTCTCCTGTCATAGTAGTCATAGTCTTATTTCAAATGGAGCTCAGTGCCTTTGTAAACAATTTACATATGTCACTGCTTTACATAGTAAAGTATTTTATTAGGGAAATATTTTCTACTGAGATCTCACAAAAAAAAAAAAAAAAAAAGCTACTAAGCAGTTCATCATGTTTGTGTTTTTGGTCCAATTGTCTAGTAGTTCAGTTTACAATGTTTGTCTGCGCTACTACAAACAAGTGTGAAAATATTATTTTGTTCCAACTATGTTCTTCAATTCTAATATGCACACTGATCGCATCAAACAGCAGACTTGGATCATCCATCAAGTGGGCAGAATCATGGACTAATCAGACAACATAGATTGACAGACATCATAGATCTTGCACACATATGAACCCCTGCCCAGTGATACTTTTGATGCATCAGTGCACATGGTTGCATGGCCTACTTGAGTTATAGTATACTTTATATTGAATATGGCCAAACCTTAATTTAAGGATCCTTCTAACTAGGTGCCGTTCATGCTTTGAGTCACTCTTCAAATTCCTTCTCCCACTTTTGCTTCTGAACCTTTATACTTGATAGCCTTTTGAAATGGGTGCTTCCCTGCTCTCGCACCCATATATTTTGCCACTTCGCTTCATCCTTCATGCAAGTGCAACTATAGGCTCCATTGATAAGTTGCCTTGTGGGCCGGTTGCCTTTTTTTTGGTAGGGAACATTATGTGTGGACTACATCTTTATGAGTGGGTTGGTCCACTCGAATGGGATTAGTGGGCCTCACCACATCAACACGTGGGCGCCACATTTTTTTTGTCCAATACCTGTTTCAATCTTGTTTCCATCGTGAATTCGAGACGGGCCCCACCACATTACACATGTGGGTTCCATAGATTATCCAAAAAGTTGGACATAACCCGTTTCAAACATTATCAAGCTTGTTTCGAACATCACATATGAGAAAAAAAATCCTTTCATCCATCACATCATTCAACTCATTAGAGATGGGCCCCACATCACATGCAAAAATAACTTTTCATCCATTGCACAAGATGGGCTCCAGCCAATCAACACACGTGGCCCACAGTTTTGCCCAAAAATTAGAGAGCCTATTTTCATGCTTGTTTCATACATGATCATACCTGTCGTCAACATGACATGAAAAACTTTGCTTCTATCAATCACATTCAACTCATTGGAGATTGGCCCTACTGTTGGCATTGTGTGCCATAGAAAGCCAATAATTATTGTGATGATCATGTACATAGATGACTCTTATGTGTTTGGTTTTACCGTAGATGGCAAAATTATGTGTGGAAACTTCAACTATTAATCATTATGGGTTAAAGGGAGTGTTTTCTCATCCTAGGGGAAGGTGAGTTTGGAGAAGACGACCATTGGGCAAGGGAGAGTTGTGTTTCGTGGATCTAATACCATAAATTCTGGGCCATAGTAGCGATATTGGGCAATCTTTGAAAGGTTAATTGGTCATCTTGTTTGTGGAAACCAGTGAGAAGTTGGGATGGAAAGTTTTCATCATCGGGTTAACTGTGCCTTGGCCTTACCCACATGGGACTGTGTTACAAATGTGGGTTCTTGTGCCCTAGGCTTGGCTGAACACTTGCATTGGAAGATCGCATCAAGTCTTTGGTCTTGGAGACTCATCATGCTTGAACTTGATTAACTTGATCATGTACTGGCTATAGTATTGCGAGTATTGACGATATTGTTGATAATATTGCCATTATTATTGGTATTGTCATCTTGGCAATACCTATAACATTGGTATATTAAAAAATTCCAGGTATCGGCGATATATATCTCTGAGTATTGACATGGTATCAATATTGCCAATGCACCGTGATATTTTCGAGTATAAAAATTGCAAGTATTGATTGTATCGACAATAATATCGTTGATAAAAGTTGATAACCTCCCTGCGACCGCGCATATGTGTATTTCGATAGAAAATTCATGAAAAAGAAAAAAGAAAAATTGAAAAAACCTCCCAATTTGGATTAGATCTCCCATTTTGAGGAGAATCACAGACTGAAACGTCGTTGGGTCAGAATAACGGAGGTATGAAAAACTGCAATATAGTGGATTTGTTTGTTTGATTTTCTCATGGATTTCACTTCAAGTCCATGTTTATACATGATTCTCATGCATTGATATGGATTTGGGTGAAAATCGAGAGATTGTAAGATCGAAACACCATGTATTCCACAGATAGACCATCAGAGATAAACACCAGACTACTCTGGAATCTTTTCCAGAACCTTTGCCGTGCTAAGCATGCAATAGATCCGAGATGTCGCTCGGCATCACCTAGGTGGAAAGGTGGGTAATGGTCTCTGCTTCCCTGAGGTAGAGCAAGTAGACATTGGTCAGGATCATTCGTTTTCGCTGAAGATTATTGTCCATAAGAGTTCAACCCCTGGCTAGGATCCAGACGAAGGCTGAGACCTTAGGGGCACCTTCGTAATGCCAGGAGGGGAAATCTGGGAGATGAGGGGGGTTTACAACCCCTGATGAAATGCTAGAAGGATTTGGAGGAGAATTGGCCAGATGAAGAAAGCGTCTAGGCAAGGGAGTCTTCTATCTCCGGGTTGTGCTAGATACCTTGCAACAGCAACAATAATTCTAGCAACTCGTTCACTTCATTCTCTAATAGGGCTCTCCTACGAGGGCACCATACCCCTGAGCCATTAGAAAATAAGCAATTAGTAACGACAATGGAGATGTTAGAGGACACTTTAGCCAAAGCGTGAAAGGAGTTAGCTAGGGGGCAGTTGGAGATCCAATGATCCCTAATCCTAGAACCATCTCCTAGGCTAAATGAAGTGCCTTCCAAAGGCGAAGCACTCGTGCCATTTCCCTAGAAGGGCTCGATTCACATCAGTTAATATCCAAATACCCGCACCTCCTTTTGTGTTAGTGCTACAAACTTCGAACCGGCTTAGGAGATGAAACTTCTGGCCATTAGAGTTACCATTCCAAAGGAGATCACGCTTAAGTTTGTCTATCTTGGCTAGCATAAATTTGGGACAACTATAGAAGGAGAGGAAATAAGAAGGAAGATTGGACAAAATTGCTATTATAAGGGTTAATCATCCCCCTAGAGACAAGTTAGGGCTTTTCCAAGGGGATAGCCTCCTTTCCATTCTTTTAATGACAATATCCCAAAGGTGGTTGGTTGGTTTGCCAATACAGAGAGAAAGCCTTAGGTATGAAGAAGGGAAGGTGCTCGCCTTGCAACCAAAAGCCTCTGCCAATCTAGAAAGAAAAGAAAAAGGGATGTTACTGCCCAACCATTCGCTTTTAAAAAGATTAATCTTAAGCCCTGAGATAACTTCAAAACATCAGATAACTTTCCTTAACTTCATCACAGCCGGAACAGAGGCTTCACAAAATATAAGTGCGTCATCAACAAATTGGATGTGAGAGATAGAAGGACTGTGCCTATCTTTAACAAAAGTGTCTTGGAAGGGGGAAACTAGTTTTACTGTTACCATAAGGTAACTAGATCTGTGGTCAGAAAGGGCAGTGCCAGAAGAACTTGGAGATTAAGGAGAATATTCCTCGCCCCCCGGAATCTAGCTTGCAAGTTTGGGGATTGTCATCCAAAGAAAGGGAGTCTACCGATGAATTAGAAAGATGCAACGCTCGAGGAGAGAGGTCGTGGAACCAATGGTGGTGCTGTGGATGGCAAAGGAAAGTCGCCCATCGATACTTCAAACGAAGAATCGGATCTGGCTGACGGAGTAGCCTCCGGAGAAAACCTCAATGCTCAAGGGGAATGGGTTCCTGTTAAATGCAAAAGAAAGGAATTGGTAGTGGGGGGTATCCCTCCTGTCTTCCTGACGCTCTTTGTGGGTTCCTTTCCGCCGGACTGCGATCATTACTGCTTCGATAGAGTTTTCTGTAAGGCAAGGATTGTTGAGGAGGTTGTCATTTCAAAGGATCGCGTGACCAAGGTTGTGAGAGGGTTTGCCTTTGTGTGCCTCAGCTCAGAGTAAGAAATCGAAAGTGGTCATCACCCTAAATGGTCGAAGCTTCGATGGGCACCGCATCTCTTTGCAAAGAGCCAAGTATGGTCCAGACAACATGAGCAGACGACCCTACTATGGGTGCCCCCCCCCCCCCCCCGCTACAAGCAGCTTGCTGAAGTTAGGAGCCATCCTCTGAGTTCAAAGGATCCTATGGGATTTGAACTGAGGAAGGATGATCGACAACGATCTTTTGCTGAAGTTGTTGCTGGTTTGGAGAGGGGTGATGTAACGCCTCGAATTTTAAAGATTTATTGGAAAATTTTCTGGAATTTTAATTGATTTTATTTTAGCTAAAATGTGGAGTGTTCAATTTTATTTTAAAAACAATGGACCATCCGTAGGAGATCTAATAGGGGACCCTTTACAAAAGTTACTTAGAAAATCCCATAAACGTCTTAGAAAGATTGGATATCAAAACTCTTGCAGCTTTTAGATAATTACGAAAATGTCATTAGTAAAACTTAAGTTATATTGTCATTTTTAAGTATTATGATTTCTGACGATCACTTTCATGCAAAACTTCATATAATGAGCTTTTGGGCATATTTTAGCCGTACACGTCGAATTTTAGCCCTCCGATCATCCTACAAATGCCCTAATCAGAAATCGGGCTATAAGTGGCCCATAATTCGAATCTGCCTCATTTTTCTTGTTAACGGATATTTTTGTGTTGCCCACCTATTGGACGGAGGAAATGATTCTGATCCACCATAGTAGACCCCACTTGACAAACCCAACCTTAACCACGGTTTAGTACCATGCAAGTCGCGTAAAATAAAAAAAAATCTTTCTAAAGATCTTCTTTACGCTGTAACAGCGTCTGTGCGACCCAACCGACCCGACCTTCGCTGTCCTCCATGTGGGCCCCATTCCATGGATCCAAGCCATCCATCCGTCTCCCCCCCATATCCATCATCCTTTCAAATATTTTCACCAAACGTTGCCTATATGGCCCACTTCAAATCATCGTTTCTAGCCAAAAAACAAAAAAATCAAGATCTGGCCCATCACTTTGCATGGACAGTCCAGCCTTCTCCCAAAGCCTCGTGTGGACCCCACCTAGCTTCCCAATGGATCCCTTATGCAATGAATCTTCGAAATCAGTTGGTTTCCTCTCCAACTCAAATTGCATTCGAAGTTTCTTCCACAATCGCCTAACCGTCCAACCGACTTAAAGCACCATATAACCCCACCTTAGACGCCTCTGCCCTCTCCAGAAAAACATAGAGAGAGAGAGAGAGAGAGAGAGAGAGAGAGAGAGAGAGAGAGAGAGAGTTTTGTGTGGGAGGGCCCTGCTGTTGCTGCCGCTGGACCCACCTCCAGGGAAGGAGAACAAGGAAGAAGAAAGAAAAAGAAAAAAGAAGAAGAAGAAGAAGAAAAGAGAGAAGGGAGGAGAGATCGAGTCGAATCGAGTCGACTCAGTTGAGTTTCCAAGTTGATTCGCTGTTGATAAAGGTAAGGCCCATCTAACCATGATTTTATCTCTTAAATCTAATATAAACCCTAAGCCTGGGTGTAGTTCTAACTCTAGATGATCATAATGAAGAAAATATATCGATCTACACCACAAGTTAATGTTTTTCCATTAAACAACGTAGGTTTGGATCTAAGCTTGATTTCACAACTCTAACAACGTCTTAAACCACCAAATCTCAAAGGTGAGGATTTTCCCTTCAAGCCAACATGGATAAATGTGTAATTTTTTAGATTTTCTTTATTGTTAATCGAGTATCTTAAACTTGAATGTATGATCCATATTAGACCATGATTAATATTAGATTTATGTTGAAATGATATTATGTGATGCTATGATTTCATGTTTAGATGTATATGTGAGAAAGCATATTTATTTTTCCGCATTATTGTGAGAACCATGTGTTGATTTCTTTGATTTATATTTATGTATGATTAAGATGGTTATGATGATGTATACATCATATGGATGATGATTATCATGTGAATATTACGCTTATGTACACCCTTGTCCCCATATTGATAAGATCAGTTGTTGTAGAGAGATGGCCCAGTGAGAGGTGTCCATGTTGGAAAGATGATTTTGCCATAACTATATTTATGTGTTAAGTATTGTTAAGGGATCCTTGTGTTCACATGATGTTGGGATGGATCCATGTGTCGTATATGTATGTTTCATTTGGTTGGCCACGTTGGAAATTAATGGCTATTCGTGGGACTTAGTTGGACTATAAGTGGGACAAGGAGTGGACATTAATTGTATATGTTATCTCATAAGCTGAGGTTGGTGCTATGGACATTAATCCTGTGCTGTCGGCCTATACTAGGGTTGTTTATAACTGCTCATAGTGATCATTAAGTTCTTTCAATACGGCTGGATTTGAAATTACTCAAATAAAGGTGAAACTAAAGTCATGCATTCACTTGGCTCCATGTGGGTGTACGGAATTGAGAATAGGCTAGAGCGTCCTATTTCTCCCTTATGTTGTCGTGTGTAAATTTGGGCTATGAGCGTCCCGTTTCTCACGTAGTCAAGCAAAACTATGGGCTTGTGTGTCCCAGAAACCTCTTGTGACTAGTGGCTAGCGTGAAGTCGTAACAGGGAGTTTCCCACTTCATGTATTATGATTTCTTGCCAGGGTGCCTTAGCTAGAGCATGCATATCATGCATTGCATTAATAAGATTCCTCTTGGATGTTTTGGTCGATTATAATTATCATGCTTGCGCTATCTCTGTCTTATTATTATCATGATTGTCTTGGAGGGTTACTCCCCATTATGATAGCATTTAACGCTATCGTTTCTCACGTGGTCGAGCAAAACTATGGGCTTGTGTGTCCCAGGAACCTCTGGTGACTAGTGGCTAGCGTGAAGTCGTAACAGGAAGTCTCCCACTTCATGTATTATGATTTCTAGCCAGGGTGCCTTAGCTAGAGCATGCATATCATGCATTGCATTAATAAGATTTCTCTTGGATATTTTGGTCGATTATAATTATCATGCTTGCGCTATCTCTGTGTTATTATTATCATGATTGTCTTGGAGGGTTATTCCCCACTATGATAGCGTTTAACGCTATCATTTCTCACGTGGTCGAGCAAAACTATGGGCTTGTGTGTCCCAGGAACCTCTAGTGATTAGTGGCTAGCGTGAAGTCGTAACAGGGAGTCTCCCACTTCATGTATTATGATTTCTAGCCAGAGTGCCTTAGCCAGAGCATGCATATCATGCATTGCATTAATAAGATTTCTCTTGGATGTTTTGGTCGATTATAATTATCATGCTTGCGCTATCTCTGTCTTACTATTATTATGATTGTCTTGGAGGGTTATTCCCCACTATGATAGCGTTTAACGCTACCGAAGCACATCTCAGATAATCCAGGTAAAGATCCAGTAAGTGAAGCGAGCACTACGACGGGGTGCAGCACAGATAACGGATGACGAAGTTAGAGTGGCATATTAGATATTTTATCTGATTATGTATTTTTAGGATAGTTTATCGTTTATTTCAAAATTGTAATAAGTTTTCTTAATGAAGGCAAAAATTGATTATTTGTTTGGTTTAGTTTCAAGAACTTTGTGATGATAACGCAGATTAGAATTTCATTAAATCACATGTTTATCTTTCGTCTCTGTGCGTGAATGCCATTAAATTTCAAATATATAGAAACATATTGATACGTTAAGAATTTCACCCTTAACATGTATTAAATAACACTTGGGAATTTGGCCTATCGTGGAATCCATGGGAGCGAAATCTCGGGTTGTTATAGGTGTGGTCTCTTGCCCTAAGGAGCTGGTGAGCTTAGGGGAGGATCGTGCATGGATTTGGAAGGTGGTGGCCTAGAGGCACTGTCGTAGGTGTGGACCCACGGGTGGTGGAGGACGTTGGAAATTTTTTGCGATGGTTGGTGGTGCTTCAGGTGAAGGTGTCAACCTTGATTGAAGAGGTCAGAGCTTAGGTGAAAAGTCTGTTCAACGACGAGCTGTCCATCTTCCTAGTGGGTGACTTTGCAGTGTGGGTTGCGACCAAACCTCAGGGGGATACAGGCAGGTTACTTAGTATCAGAGGGGGCTGGTGATGAGTTGTAGAGGATGGTCCGAGATTTTTGTCTTCGGTGAAGAAGAAACTTGGTTTCTCCTTTGGGGTATCCCCATCGAACTTTGGTTCTCGGAGGTTTTTAGGATGATGGGCTCATGTTTAGGTAAGCTTATTGCTATAGACGAGGAAACCGAATCAGGGGTGGAGGTGTCGGCAACTCGCATACTCGTCAGGAGGAGGAAGGGAGTTATGGCTACTCCAATGTTGACGTTGAAGTTGGGATCCTAGTCCGTTCCCATCGGGGTCGAAAAGGAAGCTCTCGGAATTTCCTCGAGGAGATGGGGGGATGTGTGGAAGAGTAGGTCCAAGGCGGCCACATCGAGCAAAGACAGTCATGGGGAAGGAGCACATCTATGGTACTCTTGCAGGACTCTAGAGAAGAGCACAGGTACGTGGCAGAAGGACACTGGAGATCAGATAGCTGGAAAGTTAGTAGGTGTATCTCCGAAGGCACGTGGCCAAGACAAAGTATGGACGGTGGGGATGAAGGATTTTATCCTTTCCATTGTGCACACATATCTATCTACGCCCGAGAAGGAGACACGTCTGGAGCATGCGAGCTACAAAAGGTTGAGGGATTCAGTCTTCCCTCCAACTTGGCAACTTGAGAAGGCCCGATTGCCCCTAAAGGAGGCGGATTATGGTGACACGTGCCCGATCGATTTCTCGTCAGACGGGGAGGCTGATGTCAGTGACGTCGAATTGGTGACATCTGGAGAGGGGGGAGACTTTCGATGTAAGGGAGCGCCTACCGATCCTTGAGCTTCGATGATTCTTGAGGCTCAGAATTTGGTTGAGGTACTCCAGATGGAGGATAGGGAGCTCGCACCAGAAATGCAGGGCCTAGATGATGCCTTTTTAGATAGGAATGGGTTGGAGGCTGATCCGGAGCCTTTTTATGAACCACAGTCCTTGGATAAAGACGTCTTATCTACTGCTGTAGCTGGGGATCTACACACACGTGGCTAGGGGGAGTCTTATCTCGCAATCGAGCCGTCGATGGCACGTGCCAGTTCTATTCCGATCCCTCGAGACATCATACTCCTTTGGCCATTACTTCTGATTTTAGTCCCTGTCGAGGTGACTTCCTTGCACAAATTTCCCACATCTCATAACAGGGGTATGTTGGACCTCCCAAGTGATGGGCCTCCTTCTCTGTCTGCCCGGAGCAAGTCACCTTTGGGGTCGCATGAAGAGCACCAACGATCCTTCTCTCCCTTGTCAATAGTTTTCGGTGAAGGTGTGTAGGATCGAAATATTCTTCTTGCGGAAGAGCCTCTACTTGAGGTAACCCCGTTACAGACGTTGAGACCCGTTGGTGGAGTGATTGCTCCCTCATTAGCGTTTGAGGCTGTAACAAGCATGGGCCTATAGATTTGTTGTACTGCAGATAAGTCTCCTGGTGGTAAGGAGTCTTCAGCTCGTGAAAAAAAATGGATGAAAGACGCTTTGGGCCGTGTCAGAAGAATGCTCGGAGTATCCTATGGGGAATCGGACGACCATGTCAAGGATTTCATGCAATTTGTAGGAACTAAAGGGCAAAGGGTCACTCAGATTCAAATGGCTTCTAAGCCCATGAGATTGCCAAAGGGGTGGTGGGAGCTGAGGAGCTTGGGTTCTTTTGTTAGCTATGATTCAGATAGCAAGGAGTCCCTTTCAAAGAGAGGGGCATGGGGTAGTAACGTTGGGTCATGGAGATCATGTCATGGAACGTTTGGGGGTTGGGTTGCAAGCTCAAGAGATCGTAGATTTGGGAGGTTTGCAGGAAGGTTAAGGTCTAGATACTGGCGTTGTAGGAAACGAAGATTCAATTGTTTGCCAATAGGATTCTTAACTCCGTGTGGGGCAAAAGTCAAAAAGATTGGGTGGCTCTTGACATTAGAGGGTCTGTGGGAGGAATCATAGTTGCGTGGACCAAGAAACGGTGGTGTGAGCTCGACTCGTGGTACTTCCCTGCATGGCATATGCGATCTGAGCTAATGTATGTGATTGGACCCAACTTGTTTAATAAAACTATAAAACTATAACTAACAGAACGGGTCAAATTTAAGTAAAAGCTGTGTAATTAATCGTTAAACATCAAGTCATGAATCAAATACCCTTACCAGTATCGGTGTCCTAGACTTCGGAAATTGAGAGTCTTATCCTTATTCCCGATTAATGCTCCATAAAATAAAAAATTGATGCCCCTTCATGCCTCGAGCAAGGTATCCCAAAATGGATATGTATCGGCCGATACGTATCGGAAACAGCCTAGACCCTTACACGATACGGGGTCCAAAACGGGGACCCCCAAAATTTTGACCCGTAACGGCCGTTACGCCCCATAACGGCTGTTACGGCCCCTGTAACGGTCCAAAAACGGCTAGTTTTTTTCTTCTTTAAATTTGATGTGTTTTGATTTTTTTCACACTTTTCTTCTTCCATTTCTTTCTTACTCTATTCTTTTGCTAAAACCGACCACTCTTAGTCTATTTTGGAGAATTAAAACGACCAATTTCTACGATTTGGATGAATCGAAGCTCCGTGAGCCATTTTCCGAAGAAATCCGAAAATAGGTATTTATACCTTTTTCTTCCTCTAATCGCATTTTTTTACCTTGATATGATGTTCTAGCCATTGTAAAATATTAAAATGTGTATTTCAAGATTATGCAACTGATTTTTATATTTTTTTAATTTCGGACTATTTTTGGAATAATATTAAAAATTAATAAAAATCATGTTTTTTTTTCTTTTTCTGGTTTAATGGTTGGAGAACATGTGTTACTTATAGTAGAACACAATCATGTGCATTTTACAGATTATGCACATGATTCGCTATTATTTTTGTATTTTTTTAATTTCGGATTAATTTCGGAATAATTTTAAAAATTAGGGAAAATCATTTGTTTCAAAAAAAATTTCTGGTTTAAAGGTTGGATAACATGTGTTACTTATAATAGAGCATAATCATGTGCATTTTATAGATTATGCACATGATTTGCTATTTTTTTGTATTTTTTAATTTCGGATTAATTTCGAAATAATTTTAAAAATTAGGGAAAATCATTTTTTTCAAAAAGAATTTCTGGTTTAAAGGTTGGATAACATGTGTTACTTATAATAGAACATAATCATGTGCATTTTACAGATTATACACATGATTTGTTATTTTTTGTATTTTTTTAAATTTAAGATTAATTTCGGAATAATTTTAAAAATTAGGGAAAATCATTTTTTTCAAAACAAGTTTCTGGTTTAAAAGTTGGATAACATGTGTTACTTATAGTAGAACACAATCATGTGCATTTTATAGATTATGCACATAATTTGCTATTTTTTTTGTATTTTTTTAATTTCGGAATAATTTTAAAAATTAGGGAAAATCATTTTTTTCAAAAACACTTTCTGGTTTAAAGGTTGGATAACATGTGTTACTTATAGTAGAACACAATCATGTGCTTTTACAGATTATGGACATAATTTGCTATTTTTTTGTATTTTTTTAATTTTGGATTAATTTCGGAATAATTTTAAAAATTAGGGGAAATCATTTTTTCAAAAACAATTTCTGGTTTAAAGGTTGGATAACATGTGTTACTTATAGTAGAATACAATCATGTGCATTTTTATAGATTATGCACATGATTTGCTATTTTTTTCATTTGATTATATTTACAGATTGACTAATGTATGTTTGTATTTTTATTTTTTCGACAGGTATTGCCGTTTTGGATCTTCGTAGTTGTGCTGTTGTAGCCCGTAGCGTTTAGTATTTGAATTTAGTAGTTAGTACTTGATTTCATTAGCTTTATTTAATATTTACAATTACATTTATAAGTTTCAAAATCTAAGTAATTCACTCTTAGACTCAGTATCTAAGTGACATAAGCCATCTCTAATTAAAAAATGTCTGGAACTGGAAGTGGAACTGCAAATGAGGATATTGGATGGGAACATTGTCAGAGGGTAGGTGGTGGAAGGCACCAAATAAAATGCAACTATTGTGATAGAGTAATAAGTGGTGGAATTACGTGACTTAAACAACATTTGCACATCAAAAGGGTCAAGTTGCAGGATGCACCAGAGTTCCTAAAGTGATAATGACACTGATGCAAGCCAATTAAGATGAGTAAAAGGGGAAACGAGCTGCTGTGCAGAAAAAGAAAGATGATATCTTGGATGCGGTTCAACAAGAGGTGTTTGGTTCAGAATATATGGGCGTTCGTGGCGAAGACATCATTGATTCTGGGAAAGATTCTAATCGAGAAATGACTATAGCTAGGAGAGAGTGTGCCCTATGCTCGTGAAGAAGAATAACGTCGATGCATGTTTGGTTCAAGTGCGAGTGGGAGTGGGAGTGGCCAGGGGAGTACAACTGCAGCCCCAACAGGAAGTACAACTGGGGTTGGAGGGGGTGTGTTTAGTGGATTAAGGCGTATGTTTAGCAGCCGGCGGGACACATCTTCATATGCAGCTCGTAATCCTATAGATGTAGATGTGGAAGAAGAAGATGTGCCTAGAAGACCCTCTGTTGATCTGATCCTCTTTAGGAAAGAATCTAGTAAACAAAAGAAGATAAAATAAATGTGGAGTAGAACTTCTGTTGAGAAACTGGGTAGGACAGCAGCAAAGTTATTTATACATCCCAACATACCCCCTAATGTGGCAAATTCTCCATATTGGCAGGTGGTAATTGATGCAGCAACAGAAGCAGGTGAAGGAATTAAAGCTCCCACAGCCAAGGAGATTAGGGGAAAATGGACAGACGCAGAGTATGTGGATACAAAGGTATACGTAAATACCTTTAAACCCATATGGCAAGCCAGAGGATGCACGATCATATGTGATGGTTGGATTGGCCCAACAAGACGCAGCATGATCAACTTCATGGTGTATTGCCACTTGGGAACAGTGTACCATAAGTCAATTGATGCCTCAGATGAAATAAAAAATGTTAAATATATTTTTAGCTTGATGGATAAAGTAGTAGATGGGATTGGGGAAGAGAATGTGCTGCAGTTTGTGACAGATAATGAAGCAACATATAAGTCTGCAGGAAATTTGTTGATACTAAAGAGACCACATATATTTTGGTCACCGTGTGCTGCACATTGTATTGATCTTATATTGGAAGATATTGGAAAGAAAAAGAATGTCAAAGAAATGGCTGAAAAAGCAAAAGAAGTGACAACATTTATTTATAACCATAATCACCTAGTTGCAATAATGAGGAAGTTCACGAAGGGACGAGAGTTGCTTAGGCCAGTGGCGACTAGATTTGCAACAAACTTTATAGCTTTTAGAGAGTTTGTATCAGCATAGGGGAGAGTTGAGTGAAATGTTTGCTTCCCAACAATGGCTCAACACAAAATATGGGAAGAAGACATCAGGGACGCCGGTTGATGTTGTAAACACCATAAGAGACAACAAATATTGGAAGAGGGTTAATAAAATTTTGAAGGTGATGGAACCACTAATGAGGGTACTTCGTCTTATTGAAACCGATGAAGCACCTACGATGGGCTTTCTCTACGACGCCATGGATAAAGCGAAGTTGGCAATTCAACGTGATTGTTCAAGATGGCAATCTTACTGGAATTTGATCGACAAAAGATGGACGAAGCAGCTCCACTACGATATTCATGCAGCAGGTTATTACCTAAATCCTAGGTATAGATATACCCAATCATTTGTTATGAATGATGAAGTTCGTATTGGATTAAAGAATGTGATAAAGAGATTAGAGCCTGACTTAGATACACAAATAAGGGCTTTGAATGAATTGGATATATTTGGAATTCGCCAGGTAGCTTTGCAGATGCTCTTGCACAACATGCAATATCTAGGTTGCAACCCGCCGAATGGTGGATAAATTTTGGAGAGACTACACCGGCTCTCCAAAAAATTGTAGTTAGGATTTTGAGCCAGACAACGTCTTCCTCCAGTTGCGAAAGAAATTGGAGTTGTTTTGTACTTATTCATATGAAGAATAGAAATAGATTGCAGACTAGGACGTTAGATAGACTTGTCTTTATGCATTACAACATGAGGCTAAGAATGCGCATGCATTCAAGGAGGCTTAACGCCAATAATGCCGGTGATGTGGATTATTGTCCAATAAACTTGGACAATATTTATGATGAGGAAGACCCACTTCTACTTTGGTTGGAAGCAAGGGAAAAAGAAATAGAAGGGGATAGTGAAGAAATAGAAGTTGAAGACCAAGAAATACGCAAGACGCAGCAAGAGAGTCGTGCATTTGTGTTGGACCTAGAAAGGGGGGCGGATTTCATGTAAACTCGGCAGAAGAGTGCGAGCTCTAGCAATACTGAAATAGATGATGATGATGATGATGATGATGTACTTAATGCTGGTCCCACTTCTGACATTGCTCAACCCACCAGGGCCACTGATACCATACAACCATCTACGAATCGCGAGGCTGATGAGCTTCGACGAAGCAAGCGGGGCCGGAGGAGTCGAACTTATGAGTGTACTGAGTCACGATACAGCCAGCAGGAGGAGCTTGGCTCTAGTAGTGCACCTGCAGGTCCTACGCCTACAGGTCCTGCACCGCGATCTACACCAACAAATCTGGAACATCAGCATGCGTATGGCTATGATCCGAGGAATTATGGGTATTCTTACAGCCAATGGGATTATAGGGAACCTGTTCCGCCACTTTCATGTTAGAGTAGTCCTCCTGACATTGTTCCACATCTACCATATGAACCAAATCCAAGTTATTTATCTTAATCTCAACAGCCTGAATACGAGTACCAGTATGGGCACGGCTATTCGACGGGCACTGGTGGATATCCTTACTCAGGGTCAGAATCTTTGCCTAGTCAGGATCAGTCATCATCGGGTTTCGTTGACCTGGTCTTTCCCTCCGGTACTGAATATTATGGATATGCAACAACAAGACCGCAACAATCTGATGATAATGACAAGGACGTGGAGGTTGGGCAACCACAACAAAGCAGGTTTTCATTTTGGTGGTGAGTTCGGTCTGGTGAGTCTTTTCCATTACCCACACGGTCACACATTCACAAAAAAACACACACTTTACATTGTTGAACTGGTGTTTAAAATAACTCCTCTGACAAGTGACAACCAGTCAAGTAATCTTTAATCAACATGCTTGCAGGGGAGTATATCAGGTACTACTAATCTTTTTTTCTACTTCAGAATGTTCAATTGGCAGAACAAGAGTCATAGATTCAAGATAAGAGAAGTCTTATACATTATTTTTTTGCAAGTCTTCAGTCCTCATTCCTCACTCATCACTCCTCAGGTATGTAAATAATATAAAGTAAATTATAAAAAATAATAGCACATGTGAAAATTGAAATACTTTGATGTTACATTTATTCTAATATACATATTATTAGTCTTAGACAGTTAGAAATTTGAATTTATAAGTTTTGCAGTTAATTCCAGGTTATCAGCTTCATAAATTCATCAGACAACCCGATACAGCTTTTTCACCAAAGAGTAGACCGCTTCATCACCATAAACATGTTCAAAATTATAAACGAATGCATATTTGGGATGTTTGGAATTTTCTGGATTTAATTCATATTTTTTAAGATTTTTTTGGCAAATAAAAAAAAATTTGGACCGTTACAGGGGGCGTATCGGCCGATACGGCCTGTACCCTGTATCGGTAACGGTGGGCACCGTTACGCCCACCGATACCGCTACGGGACATCTTGGCCCCAAGCTTCCTCATTAACCTCCATCCTGGTCTTCACATGGAAACTGCTTGTTCTTTCCTCTAATTTGTTAAACCCGTATTTTAAGGGGCTTATGGTTTAAGCACAGCATGATTAGATCATGTGTCACAAAATTGTGCTTTTTCTAACTGTTCTTTAGGATTTTTACCACTTTTGGTCTTTTGCTATTATATTTAGGTTTGATTCTTCTGTCACGAATTCTGAGTTGCACTTTTTATTGTTGTATGCCAAAGAATGTCTTTAACATGCTATTTTAAACTGTTAAAGATTTTCATGATCAAGAACTGTTTTTATGCAATCTATTTGATATTCACATGATCTATCCATATGTTTGTTAATATTGTAGCTTCCAGAGGATCCGTTTACCGGGCATTGGGGCTTATGGTGGCAGCATCTCCTTGTGCATTGGCTGTTGCTCCTTTGGCATATGCTACTGCAATAAGTGCTTGTGCAAGTAAGGTATGGATCATATAAATATGATGTTGAATAGTAACATAGTGATTCAGAACATTCTTCTTTCATTTGCAGACTTTTCTGGTCTGAGAATTCTTTAGGAAGCTCCATGCATACTTCCTTTGTCTTCATGCAGAAATGCATTCTTGACATCGAGCTTAGGGCCGCCCTTTGACCGCAACAATTGTAATAGCGGTCCTAATTGTGGTCAGCACTCCTAAGCATACTCTGTAGATGCAAGCTGTGGTTTCTATTACTCTATTCTATAGATCCATCTGATTTTTAATTGATTTTACGGATTCATTTTCTTTGTTCCATTTGATCCAAGATGTTGAGTAGTAATGTAACAATTCAGTACAATGAGCTATGCATACTACCTATTTCTTTTTGTGAGTTGATCTAGAATTACTTTTTCAACTTGATTCGACATATGGTAGTGTTCCTTTTGATGTTATGACTTATAATGTATATTTGAGTCAATATCTTGGATCCCTCAAGTTCTCCATGGTACTTGCTAAGTTGACATTTTCCCCTATTTCTTTTTGGTTCCATGAGATATTAGTCTTTTGTGGGAATCATGAACAAAGAATACATAGAAATGATAAGTAGGGCTTCTTTTATATACCAAATATAAAATATACAATTTATATATATCGATGTGAGTCATGTTATGCGTGCGTGCGAGTGTGCGTGTGTTGATCCATATATTTGATAGATTAGATCTCCTTTGAATGTGTAAAAGTTGATAACCATTCTTTGTTTTAATCACTTTCCGAATGTTGGACATTTAAATAATCAAGACTGATTCTAGCTCGTGCCCATTTTAGATGAAACATATTGTGGTCACTCGTATTTAAAGTGTGGGAAGTCAATTTTTTATTGATTCCTAGGAACATTGACAGGTTAGAGTATGTAGTGTAATGCCCCCAAAATTCGACACTCGAGTATATAACTCAAATCTCGAAATCAAGGGTGTTATGTAAATAATGAATGAATCCTTCACAATCACAACTGAAACTTTTATCCTTTCCATTCACAAGGTACCAAATATATGGAATCAAATTAAACCAAGCTTTGAAAATTAAACTATTAATTAATGGGTCTATGAAATTATTCCAAACTGTCTAAACTAATGGTCATCTAATGGGCCTTATTACATCAATGCTTTCAAACCAAAAACCAAAATAACTAATTCAAAAAATAATCTTCTAGAGTATTCCCTCATCTGGAACCGCTTCTTCGAAGTCTTCTAAATCATCACCTGTCACTACAGTTAATCGCATAACACTGCGTCAGCTATAAAAGCCGGTGAGCATTCTCATATAGTTTAACACATGTAATTCGATATAGAAAGTCACTTGCCCCCCTAAAGTACAAATCACTACAATTCCAATAGTAATTTCATCAACCAAAATCTCTTAAATATGCACGTTATGCATGTTTCATCAACCCAAAACATGTATGTGATGCATGGGATGCAAATATGCTTTAACGATCTCAGTATGGTTCTCAGAGGAACATCCAGGGCCAGTTTATAGTCGGGCCTACACTGTCTCATAATTGCAGGGTTGGTCTTTTGTACACACCAGGGAACTCAACCAACCCGTCCACAATCGATGAACTATCAGAAGGGTATATTGCACATACAGGGCGCTCAACCAGGGACTGTTGCACACACTTGGACGCTCACCCAAACAATCATCAATGGGCCTATTGCACAGACCAGGGTGCTCACCCTACGGTAATCACTGGAGTTCACAAATCGTGCCATGCATGAATCAAATCAATACTTTAAACCTTTTTCAAGAAACTCAAAATCAACTCACACATATACAACGTAATTAAATTGAAATACCCCATATAAATTATTGGAATTAATACAAAACATAACCATAAAAAGAACGAGTTCAACCCGAGATATAATATCCAATATTTTCCAATAAAAACGACAAATACTTGAATCATATTGATCAAAACTACGAACCTTTATTTTCAAAATAAATCGAATACAAACATGAAAAAAAAAATATGAGAAGAACTCACTGTTTCTTCTTCTTCTCTCCTTGTTTCTTTCTTTCCTTCTTCTTTTTCTTTCTTTTCCTTTTCTTTCTCTTTCTTCTTCTTCCTCTCCTTGCTACTAGATTGTTGCCCCAGCAACAGGAACGGCAATAGCACAAGAAACCCCCCCCCCCCCCCCCCCCCCCACGATCACTCTCTCTCTTCTCTCTTTCACTCTTTCTCTAACGTCTCCCTCTCTCTCTCTCTACATTTTACTGGGGAGGGGAGAGCCGAGTACGGCCTCTTATTTCACACTGATATGCCAGAGGTAGTGCTTTGCGGACGGAGGAACCGAACCGACGTTTTTGAGTTTGAGTGGGAGAAGGAAAAGATTAAGATTTCCGATCTCCCTCTACATCATCAATTGGTACTATGTGATCCGTTAAAACCTTAGGTGGGGTCCACGAAAACAATCCCTTAAAATTTCAGGGGCCCATGTGTAGGATCGGTCTCGATCTTGAGCGTTCTATTTCGTAAAATTCCCGGTATAAATGGATTGTGCGGTCCACTATGGCTTCTAATTACAAAACAAAATTCTTCCCTTAGTAGTCCCAAGAGGGGGCTACCTAATGGACGGAATAGATCTCCAGATGGGGTCCACCGTGATGGATGGTGTAGACCGTCCGGCAGACAGCGGACGCTGCTGTCGCAGCGGGCGGAAAGAAGAAGACGCAGCGTCTTGGTAATACCGGTCAACGCGTGTTGACCGGTCGAATCTTGTGCACGTAGTGTACGTGGGTCCCACCGTGATGCTTGTAATGAAAATCTGCTCCGCTCATCTGGTGTAGCACGATTACTTTAGACATGAGCTCAGAAATGATCTAGATCCGATAATCATGTGGGTCACATGATGAGAGTTAGTGTGCTTCACCCTCACCGTTAAAACCTTACGTGAAATTTTTAACAGATTACTAGTGTATATTTTATATAATTCCAATTCTGCCCTTTCCTTTAGTATTGACTTCCAACACCTGTACCAATCACATACACCATTATTTTTCGGCGAAACTTCACCAAGGCCTGTCATTTTTCGCGCTCTTTATACTGGTTAAGTTTGGGTCTTGATCTCTTATAGATGAACAAGATGCCTTTTTAGTGGTCCATCACACTCCGTGATCTAAAGTGATATTTGTACCTATCCAATAGGAAATTTAACCGGTAGCCTTGGTATTTATCCTATGAATTTCGAAATGATCGGTTCAGTTTGTTATTTGGGTGGCCCAATTAGCGGATACGAATTCGATGGATGGTTATATGGAAGGCTAATTTTTTTCTAATTAGATTTTTATGTTCTTAAGCACAAGTATGACTTATTGTACGGTCAGTTTCTTAAACAGATATTCCTAATATGGTCTTTGGGTGGCCTATTGGTGAGATATATACACCGTTAGACTTTATTGACTTGTCTACTCATGAAATTTCATCAGATCACAGTTTTGATGGTAGGTTAAGCATGTCAATGTATAATAAACAAGATGAACGGATCAGAATGTTAAATCGATTTGTGTATGAGCAGCTATGTGGATCAAGGGTTTAGTTTACTATGATCGGCTTGTCCAAATTTGAAGTTTACGGTCAGATACCTTTACCTAGTGATGAATAATTAATTGAACAGCTGGTTTTGATGAATAAGTGTAATTGATGGTTCATCTTGGAAATCAACGGGTTGATGAATTTATATATGCATATACTTGAACTAATGTAATGTGCGTACTCACTTGCGTATCTGCACGCATTCAAAATCTTGGGTCATTACATGTAGTAACTAGATATGATGAAACAAATGAGAGTTAACATAGCTTGCATTCAGGTGAACAAGTGGAAAGGGGTCAAAGCTAGAGAAATTGATGGATGCGAAGACTACTACTTGACTGCAAGGTTGAAGGAGAACCAACGATATTCAGAAGTTGGAGACCATTCACTTTACAATCACTCCCAATCGTTCTTCTAGAAGATGGACTATATGAAACAAATATGGACGACAAACCTGTCATGTGATCAGACACACTTGAATCAATGATCCAGGTTGGGATGGATGAGGAATGACATATACAGTTAGCAAATGCATATCTACCTGATTGTGGAAATGAAGTAGGAGGACCTTCCAATCGGTAAAGAAGACAACAATGTCATTCCAATTTCGTAATAGATAAACTGTCTAAGGACAATGAGGATTGCCTAATAGGGAGGATTGATGTGGAGGAAGAGATAACACTGGAGGAAGGAGTAGAGGTAGCTACAAGGCAATTGGAGAAAGAAGGTTGTTTATGACGGTTGTACATTGCTGGTCTATCATAGAGATCTCAACAAGTCTGTCTTGTATGGTGGGTTTTCCCATAGTGGTCGCATCTCAACTTATTTTTCTCATTAGGCGTTCTAGCCTTCCAATTGGATAATTTTCCATTCTTGGAGGAACCATAAGAGAATGTAAGAGTTGAATGATTGCTATTGGAAGAAACTGGCTGCGTGGCTTTCTTCTGCCTTTCTTCATTCTGAACTAGGGAATAAACTTGCTCCAATGGTGAAAGCTCATCTCTCCCCAAAATTTATATGCGGATCAACTCGTACCTGAACTTTAAACCTGTTAAGAAATCAAATATTCTATTCCGTTTGACATGTTTTTTATGTCTCTTGACTCTCTTCCCATGAGCATGAGTATCCCAGTATAATAACTGATAATGATCAAACTCTTCCCATAGACTTTGGAGAGTGGAATAATTGGTAGCCAAACTCTTCTCCCCCGACGGAAAGTAGCAATCTCCTGGTGTAGTTGATGGACACGAGCAATATTCTACCACTGGGAATAAGTTTTGGTAACTTTACCCTATATTTCCTTAGCTGCCTTTAGGAACAAGAATCCTCTACGAATATGAGGCTGCATAGAGTTAAGTAGGCAGCACATCATCATCAAGTTCTCCTGCTTCCACTTATCATACGAAGAATCATCAATAGCTGATTCCTTCACCGTTGTGACCTTCGTGGGCTCTACGTTGGACCGGTTCACCCATCTTTCGATTGGCTCAATGAAAATATTTCTGAGCTTGGCAACTAGTTCATAAAGTAGTCATGTTACAATATCAATTTGCTCCGACGGGCCATGCATTTGAAATATTGCAATTGCACTATAAGCTAGACACATGGATGACTCTGGAACCACTCATGTCACGCATCGAAACTGGAGCCTGGGCCCCTGACTTCACTCTTGGGATGTGATTGGAAAAGGATTTTTTTTTTTTTTTTTTTTTTTTTTTTTTTTTTTAATTTATAGTGTTTCCTTTAACTATAATATTAATGAGATAAGATAGCAACTCAAAACTTTTATTCCATTATGCATCATTGACAATTACATCGTAGACACAAGTTCCAAATACATAAATACACTATAGGAAGTCCAAAGGAACGAAACATTAAACGCTTCTAGTATAAAGTCCATACTAAGCTACTCCTGCTGCCCCTGAAAAAAATGAGAATAAAGAAGGCATGAACTAAAAAGCCCAGTGAGTACATCTTGTGTGTGCAATGTTTCTATACCATGCCATGAAACTTACCAATATCTGTGTATCAGAGTGTGTAATGAATCCCGAATGCAACGTGATATGATGCAATGCCACATGATGCCGATAATATGATGTGGTGCAACAAATGCAAATGCAACCATGTATGCCACGCCTCCAAGGTCAATATCCAACACGTCCCTCTAAATATCCAATACATATCATTACAATTACCATATGGAAAGCACCAGGGCCAATACCCAAATGCATCATGGTGTATGGCCTTGCATACCTACCTCGTTAGTGGGGCCAAACACACTATGGCCAATAAACTAATCCGCCTGACAACCAGTAACGAACCCTATTGTACTTCACCTCACCAAGGGCCCAACTTGAACCCATTTCATACATCTACCTGTGCCAGGCTGGTCATACCTCTTCCCACCTGACCTCGGTAGTGGGAGTCGAATGCACCCGACGATGAAGCACTTGATGGTGCCAAAGAGGTTTAGGAGATTTCACCCATGGGGCTCAGTGTATTAATCCACAATATTAAACAACATTTCTGGTGTTCTTGAACAAGGAATACAACCGTGGCATCCAATCACAAATTCACAACCATCACAATAATGCGATGTGTGATAAAGCATTCATAGTGCATGTCATGCATAATCCACACCCAATAATGCAATGCATACCTCATGATATGTATCATGTATAATGCACCCAATCAACTAGGGTTACCATCCTCCACATACCATCCAACATAAACTGTGGCCTCTTCGTCCGTATAAAACCAATCAAAATTATGGCCTATAAGTCCATACATAATCACAAAACCATGGCCTCTTAGCCCATATATAGTCCACATCACAAATATCATGGCCCCTCAGTCTATAAAAATGACCATCCTGTGATACATAATCATAAAACCATGCACATGCTCTGCCATATGCTTCATACATACATCTCATGCATCAAATCAACCATGATGCGTATGTATGCATGCTTAGTGTATGAAAATGCCATTGTGAAGCATGTGTACTCAGGTAGCTCTATTGCAATTATACAAAGGATGCACAATCCTAAAAGTTGGTGCCCTCTACTTAGCACACAACCATATCTAAGGATCACATGGTTCGATGGTCATTACACCTAAGTTAGTCTATATGTTCCAACATATCCAAGCATAGCGAAGCATCGGATATCACACTCCATGACGTAGTATTAAGTCATACATTTAAGAGGTCATGTTCTTGGCACATTAACATATGTTAAAGTGGTCATAATGCCACACTTGATCACATGGTTGGGTAGCCATTATTTACTTCATTCATCAGATAGCTAAATGGCCACAATTTGTCACATTCATCACCATAAACAAGCACTAAAGATTATATGTTTCAAAAAGGCCATCATACTTAGTTAATCCACTCACTCATGCACACAACCCTAATGAAACATCTTCATTATGTTATGACATGCATAGTCACAAGTTCACACGGTCCGGTGGCCACATAATTTTACATAATTAAGTGATCTCATATCTATTGCAAGGTCCCAAGGTCAAGTAGCCACACAATTAACATCCATTCACAATATCGTTATTCAAGGAACTATGAATGGCTACATTTGTTCATTAGATCTTCTATAAGATATTTAATATGCTGTGTAAGATGTCTTTAACACAAGGGTCTATTGGTGGACTACAAAGGGACTTCACCAGAGTGCTTGAATGGGTCTACTTGTACGATATATTGGCGTACATTGCATAAGTCTACTTGAGTATACCTGAACAATAGTGTACATGTGCATGCCATTTGTGCACATTTCATCTGTCTAATGCTTCCTTAAGTCTGTACTTGAACATGGGTTATGGTGCACACCATCTAGTGTGCATCACATAAGTCAAGCAGGTTTGTTTCCCACGTGTGCAAGCATTCTCTCTAAGTGTTGTCGACTAAATTCGGGTAGGTCCATCTAGCCTTTAGTTAGCGCGCGCTCGAGTAAACTAGCTTAGGCTTAACCGTCACAAGGTCAAGCTACTAATCTATGCGTCATACTCATGTTCCAACGCCAAATCATAATCTCTACTCTAGGTGAGTGTTTTTGTTTGTGGGTCTCGTGCGGTGGGTCCCGTATAGGCATGAGGTGCACCCTATGTCCTAGTGGGCCACAAAGGTTCTGGATTAAGTGCATACGTGTGCTCTCCATTCATCCAGGCCCGTGTGATCACGTGAACTGGTTGGATGGAGATATCATTAAGCTGCACCCCACTTCTTGGAATTACGGGAGTTTTAGGTCAAGCTGGTATTTATATTTGCCCTTCATCCAGTCGGTGAGTCCCACATTAATCTAGGATCAACTGACTGATGTAGGATGGAATGATCTAACCTTATATGATGCGATGAAATAAAAAAAAACAGATTAACTAGAGCAATGGAACGACAAAATAAAGCTAATTTACCATAAATTCAGAAATTTTAGATTCATGACATGTCCGAATTCAAGCCTACAACAGTCCCGCAATGCGAATCTCATAAACTACTAATTAATCGGGACCTATGGGAGATAGAATTCTCATCCTAGCATAGGCTTAAATTTGAATTCAATGGAAATCATGGGTCTTGTAAGAGTTTTGATGTGTTAGGGCTGTTTAAAGGCTAGGGATGTGGAAAAAAGGGTTTAGGGTCTCTAGGCTTAGATGAATTAGGGTTAGGGTTGAGGTTTTGGGAGGTTTCAGGTTAGGATTTTAGATATTGGGTTTAAGGGATTTTTGATTTAGGGAATTGGGAATATGGGTTTCTAGAATTGGGAATTAGGGATTTATGATTTGACGTAGGGATTTCAGATTTTAAGGATTGGATATCTAGGGTTTTGATAATCAAGGGGTGGAGAATTAAGATTTTAAAAATTAGGTTTGTGGATTAGGGTTAGGGTTTGGTTGGGTAGGGATTTGGATGGGTTAATGTTTGATTGAATGTGAGTTCTAGGGAGACAAAAGAAAAATCAAAGAAGAGAGATTAGGGAAAGTAGAGAAATAGAAGAAGAGAGAAGAAGGAAGATAATACCTTGATGAGAAGAGAGAAAAGTAGAAAAGATAATCGAGAAATAGAAGAAGAGAGAAGAAGGAAGATAATACCTTGATGAGAAGAGAGAAAAGTAGAAAAGATAATCGAGGAATCGCTCCCTGTGGCTTCGCACAACCAATCCAATCACATGATGAAATTTTGCTTAATCTCAAAGCAAAATGAGAGAAATCTCTTTTATTCATAACATGCATGATGGCTAGGGTGGGGACGTCCAACCCTTTTTAGTCTCAGAAAAGACCTTTTATAAAAGGCACTCTCAGATAAGATTCTCAACATAAAGATGCTTAATGAATTAGAAGTTGTTCCTAACTCTCTAATCTTAACATATAAGCGATACAAAAAATAACGAAACATGTAAACAAACTAAACAACTAAACTATTTCATGGCCCATGGGGGTCCATGATCAAGATGTCTGATGATGATGATCCAACTGTTCAGTCATCGTGTCCACTCGATCCAACGGTCCAATGTGTCTTTCAAGCTCCTATATGCAGCCCACGTGCATCTTCCCAGTGTGGGGTCTTCAAAGATGCACAAACATGCACATAGGGTTTTCAACGTGGTTAGGAATGTGAATCGGGCCAAGTGGACCCCATGCAATGGTCGTCTAGCCATAAGGAGATTGGCTCAGCCCTCCTTTGGTGTGGTGCTCGGATGTCCTCATCACTAACACTTGTATTTTTCATTCATCCAAGCCGGGCTGACTGTATCAATGGGTTCGATGGTAAATAAAACGTCATGGTGGGCTTGAGCATGGTGTAGATATCACGTACATTAGGGTGGGTCCATTGTCAACCAGACAGACAACGCGGATCAACGTATACATCGAGTTGGCTCCACGGAATGGGCAACGTACATATAATGTGTACCTTAGGTGGGCTGCATGGATAGGTAATGTGTATAGAACACATGCATCAAGTG
Source organism: Liriodendron chinense (assembly GCA_003013855.2). NCBI lineage: Eukaryota > Viridiplantae > Streptophyta > Magnoliopsida > Magnoliales > Magnoliaceae > Liriodendron > Liriodendron chinense. The sequence continues at coordinate 7,933,975 of ML058408.1, forward strand.
GGCCCACAATGGGCCCCATATAGTCTTTTATATCAAGCCAATACTTGTGCTTTTCTCATCATCCAGGGCTGTGTAACCTTACAACCGGTTGGATAGCAAATAAACATTACGGTGGGCCCCACGGTCTTGTGGGTGACACAGTACATGCACAACAAGGTGGGCTCCTTGGTCCGATGGCTTCTTGGCACACAAAAACAAATCGATGGGTTCCTCGGCCTGGTGGGCCTCACTGCACCCAAACAATTTGGTGGGCCTCATGGTCTTATGGGCCTCACAAGTCACAACACAAGCTGCATGAATAAAACACATACATCATGTGGGCCTGCAGTAGAGCAGCATGAATAAGAGATATTGCAGGGGGGCCTCGCATACCTCGTGAATAAGACACATACATCGTAGCAGGTAGAGGTGGACAACGATCCGATCCGAGTCGAACATGGACCAGATCGGATTGTTCGGCCGCTTGAGTGGGTGTGTTCGAACAAACATTCGAATAGGATGGTTCTGTTCGAACTCAATTTGGTGTAGCCCAATCATGTTCGAACATATGGATTTCGAACAATTTTTACGAGTTCGAACAATTTCGCTTTTTTGGTTCGAAAATATTTTTTCTACTACTGAATAGTAAATACCGATTTTTTCATTCTGTGTGTCCCACCATGATGTATTTGTTTTATCCACTCCGTCCATTCATTTGTACAGCTTATTTTAAGGCATTAAATAAGAAATGAGGCAAATACAAAACTCAAATAGACCACACCACGGGAAACAGTGAGGAGAATGATGTCCACCATTGAAACCTTCCTGGGCTCACAATAACGTTTATTTGTCATCCACCCTTCTTCTTCTTCTTCTTCTTCTTCTCTCTCTCTCTCTCTCTCTCTCTCTCTCTCTCTATATATATATATATATATATATATATATATATATATATATATATATATATATATATATATATAATCGAGTCGAACGAACGAGTCGAGTCGAGTTGATTAATATTCGAGTCGAGTTGAACAGGACTCTGTTTGAAATTGAATTGAATTTTTTTTCGAACACAACATGTGTGTTCGAACAAAGTTCGAACAATAAGACTTTTTGTTCGAACAGGGTTTTACCGAGTCGATCCAAACGGTTAAACTCAGTTCGTGTCCAGCTCTAGTAGCAGGCCTTGCGAACCGCATGCATAAGACACATACATCGCAACTTCACATGATTTAGTGGCCATTCATGCATCACATGATCATAATGATTAAAGGCCACAAAATTAGAAAATTCACATAAATACATGGTCACATGAACGTCACAAATTCACATAGTTAAGTGGCCCCACACAGTTTTTCAAAATTCGCTTCTTAAGTGGGCCACACATTTGCACAAGTTCACATGGTTTGGTGGCCCACACTAAATCTCAATTACATCGTTAGGTGGGCCACACCGTTGAATGATTTACATGGTTGGGTGTCATATAACATTATAGTGGGTCCCATAGTGGGACCCCTTAGATTTGGATTTGCTTCAATTTTGGAACTGGAGATTTGGTAGAAGGAGATGAAGAAATCTTGAATAGAGATGAAGAGAACTTGAAGATATAAGGTAGATTGAGAAAGAAAGAGATAGAGATGAGAGAGAGAGAGAGGTAGAGACTCCAATTCGTAGGTCTCTCCTGTTTATTATTATTATTATTTATATTTAGGGTTCCAATTTATTACAAGAAATAGCTTACTTAAGGGCATATTAGAAATAAACCCCCTTATTTACAAAGAATGGCTCCTACTAACAATAATAATAACAAAACAATGCTCCAACACTCCGCCTCAAGTTCGTGCATGAATATCAGTCTTGCTCGACTTGCTAGATATCTCGTACAGTATAGGAGAGCTAAGCGCCTTGGTGAATATGTCAGCTAACTGTTCCGTTTACTTGACAAACGGAGTAGCTAGCAATCCAGAAGATATCTTTTTTTGAATAAAATGTATGTTGACCTCGATATGTTTGGTCCTTTCATGGAAGACTGAATTTGAGGCAATGTGAATAGTTGCTTGGTTATCGCAATAGAGAGGAACAACTGAAGTAATTTGAAATCCAAGCTCTACCATAATGGATCTCAACCACAGAAGTTCACAAGACCCATGGGCCATAGCTTAATACTCTGCCTATGCACTGGACCGAGATACCACTAACTATTTTTTACTTCTCCATGTTACTAAGGGCTTGTTTAGTAAAACTTAATTTCAGCCCTTATGACTGAAATATGCAATTTTCAGTGATTTTCCTAATTCAGACTGTTTGGTAAGTGCGATAGTTTCAATGCTTAATTTAGATTTTCACTGAAAAAATGCCTTTATTTTTAAGCTTTCCTCCTTTGGCTTAAAACTTAACACGGAATGCGGTAAGTGGTTTCGAGTTAAAACATTTTTTAAAATGACAACTTTGTCCTTTACTTTCTGCGCAAGTTCCAAGCTAATTGTGGAGAAGCCGTGTTGACGTTGCAATGTTCTTTGGCCCCATCATGATGCATGTGTTATATCCACCTTGTTGTCCATTTTGTAACATCATTTTAGGGCATGAGCCAAAAAATGAGGTAGACCCAAAGCTCAAGTGGACCACACCACAAAAAATTGTGGGGACAATGACACCTGCAGTTGAAACCTTCCTAGGGCCCACCATGATGTTTATTTTCCATCAAATCCGTTCATAAGGTCACACAGACTTGGATGAAGGGAAAACAAAAATATCAACTTGATCCAAAATTTTTGTGGCCCCCAAGAAGTTTTCAATGTTAGGCATTCAATCCCTACTGTTTTTTGTGGTGTGGTCCACATGAGATTTGGATCTGCCTTGTTTTTGGGTTCCTAACCTAAAACGATCCAAAAAAATGGATCGACGGTGTGGATATAACACATACATTATGGTGGGGCCCATGGGACTTCCCCATGCCAACACAGTATAGTCCCTGGTTATAAGCCATGCAAATAGGGGACGACAATTGCCTAATAAAGGCTTTCACATGAAGTTCCTGCTGGGAAGCTAGGTGGGGCTCACCGTGATGTTTGTGAGAAATCCACTCCGTCCATCCGGTTATTTAGCTCATTCTAGGACATGAGACAAAAAATAAGGTAGATCACTCAAGTGGGCCATATGAGAGGTAAAATAGGGAAATAAATGCCTATAGTTGGAACCTTCCCGGGTCCACCTTGATGTTTATATGCCATCCATACACATTATAAGGTCATTCTCACTAGGATGAATTGGGGAAAAAGAACATAGCCTTATACAAAACTTTTGTAGCCATACCAATGTTTCAATGGTGGTTGTTATCTTCACTGTTTCCTCTCATATGGCCCACTTGAGTTTTGGATTTGACTACTTTTTGGTATTGTGTCCTAAAATGATCTGAAAAATGGATGGATGGAGGGGATTTCTCACAAACATCATAAGAGGGCCCCATTCAGCTCTCATTGTAGGAACTTCATGAGGCAATCAGGTAGGTAGGGAGCGAATTATGCGTGAGTAAAAGGTGGGTAACACGTTAGTGGGTGTTGCCCTGATAGTGGGCCCGTCTTGATGTATGTGTTGTTCATTGAAGCCGTCCATCAGTTCTTCCAGGTCATTATAGGGCATGGTCCCAAAAATGTAGCAGATCCAAATCTCAGGTGGACCACACCAAATGAAAATAGTGGTGATTGAATGCCCACCATTAAAAACTTCCTTGGGCCCACTGTAATGTTTATTTGCCATCCAAGCTATTGATTAGGCCACACAGACCCGAATGAAGGGAAAACACAAATATCAGCTCCATCCAAAACTTTTGTAGCCCCCATGAAGTTTTTAATAGCAGGCGTTCAATTACCACAATTTACTATGGTGTGGTCCACCTAAGATTTGGATCCGTCTGATTTTTGGGCTCATGCCCTAAAATAAGCTGGCAAAGTGGTGGGACGACATGGACTTCATATGGACATCAAACTAGGCCACCTTTTTTTTTTGGATGGCCCATGATCCTATCGTACAAAATAGATTGTGTACTGGTTTGCAGTGTATCAAGTAAACTCTGTAGAGGCCCACTGTGATATGTATGTATCTTATCTATGCCATCCATTCGTGTTAAAAGCTCATTTATTCGTGTTAAAAGCTCATTTTAAGCCAAGAGCCCAAAATTGAAGCCTGTCCAACATTCAAGTGGACCACCACAGGAAATAGTGTGAATTAAACACCTACCATTGAAAACTAATTAGGTGCCACAAAGTTTTTTGGATCAAATTGATATTTTTGTTTTCCCTTCATATAGGTCTGCAAGTTAGATGACAAATAAATATCACTGTGGGCCGTAGGAAGGTTTTAGCAGTGGACATCATTATCCCCACTGTTTCCTGCAGCGTGGTCAACTTGTGCTTTGGAAATGCTTTAATTTTAGGTTCATGCGCTAAAATGATTCGTAAAAATTGATATATGTGTTTTATCCAAGCTGCCCATTCATTTTGAAAGATCATTTTATAGCATGAGCTGAAAAAGGAGGCGGATTGAAGGCTAGAGTGGACCACACCTCAGGAAGCAATTGAGACATTGACCCCCACTGTTTCCTATGGTGTGGTCCAACTGAGATTTGTATCTGCTTCATCTACAAAGTATAGGTGTGTCAAATTTGGCAGCAAGGCAATATAATGTTTTGTCTTATATTTTAGAAGGATAGAAATTGAGACAATAGGGGTAAATATGACAAATTGTCAATTTTCAGACATTTTTGGTTTGTTTTTACCAATCAGGTTTTTGTGAAAAAAGTACTTATTTTCAGATATCGGGACTTTTTCCAACAAATTACCAAACGCATTTTTCAATACTCGTAAGTACTTAAATTCAGCACTTTAAGTTTTCAACACTAAAATTGAGTTTCAAATCTTATTTTTCAGTTTACCAAACGACACCTAAGTTTCCACCAACGAAGGTGCAGTAGGCAGAAGTAGATTTTCTATCCATTGGGCATCCAACCCAGTCAGCATCAGAATATCCATCAATATCAATATGTCCATGATTTGAATAAAGAACACTGCATCCTGGGTATGACTTCAGATACCTCAGTATACGATACACAACATCTAAATGAGATGATCTTGGCGAATGCATAAATCCATTGTTGTCATGCGCGACCGCATATGCGCATATCCATATGTAGATTGCATATGCAATCATGGAACATATGCGATCACATGTGGCATATGCGAAAATATGTAATCGCATATTAGCCATCGCAATTAAATTTTTTATAAAAAAATTAACTTTTTGCGTAAAAAAGGCTTCCAATCCTCCATTTGCAATATTCTCACCTCAAAACTCTCTTACTCTTATCTTCTCTTACATTTCTTAATTCTGAATGATCTCTCTCTCGCTCTCTCTCTCTCTCTTACATTTCCTACTTCCAGGTGGTCTTAATCTCTCTCTCTCTCCCTCCCCTACGTTCCCTCTCTCTTGTAAGTTGGAAGATCAAGATTCATGCGCTTTCAAGTTTCAAGGAAGATAGCTTGTTGATTTTCTACAATAATAAATAAAAAGCTTGTTGATTGTGTTGTTACTTCTTACTTGTTAACTATATTATTGAATGTTAATGACTTGATGTTTAAGTCATTGTTTAATTGATTTTATTTATCTCAAATGCATTTTAAATTTGAAAAATTAGTTATATGTTAACTTAGGAAAGTTCTCCTTAGTTTCTTATATTTTTTTAATTTTTTTTGAAAATTTCCCTATTTTTTGAAATTTTGAAATTTCTTTTTTCAAAAAAAAAAAAAAAAAAAATGCGGTTGCATATGTGATTTGACAACATTGCATAAATCGACTTACAATGCTCATTGCATGTGTAATATCCAATCTTGTAATATTTAAGTAAATCAGCTTTCCAACCAGCCTTTGATACATACCAGGATTTGTCAGACAGTCACTTTTAGAAGCATGTAATGAATGTTTATTATCCATTGGAGATGAAGCAGGACGAGCACCAAGTTTGCCGGTCTCATTTAGTAGAACAAGGGTATACTTTCTCTGGGATATGAAAATCCCTTTAGATGACCGAGCAACTTCAATCCCCAAGAAGTATCATAGAGGACCAAAATTTTTGATATCAAACTCCTTGGTCAACATGTGCTTATGCTGATCAATAAACTTCAAATCATCCCTAGTTAGAACAATATCATCCACATAAACAAGTATAATAGTCCGACCCTCTTGTCAAGTATGGATAAAGACTGTATGATCTGTCTGACACCGCTTGAAACCAAAGGAAAGAACTGCAACTCTAAACCTGGCAAACCATGCTCTTTGAGATTGCTTAAGGCCATAAAGAGCCTTTTTCAGCTTACAGACTTTCCTAGTCTCCCCCTTAAGATGAAACCCAAGAGGAAGATCCATATAAACCTCTTCGTCTAGGTCCCCATGAAGGAACGCATTCTTAACATCCAACTAAAACAGAGGCCATTCAAGGTTAGCTGCTAATGAAATAATTAAACGGATCGAATTCAGCTTCGCCACAGGAGAAAATGTTTCATTGTAGTGAACTCCATAATGTTGTGTATAGCCTTTAGCCACAAGGCGGGCTTTGTATTGTTCGATGGAACCATCAGCCATATACTTAATAGAGAATACCCACTTGCATCCAATAATTCTCTTGCCAACATGCGGCTGCCCCAGATGCCAGGGTTCGCTGTTGCCCTCGACTCCCGATATCCCGAGTTCCACATAATGCGGTGCATGAATGAGTTGTAGTTAATTGCAGAATTGTAGAAGTAAATTAGTCAAGCATAAACAACTTAATCATGGGAGAAACATTTCCAAAAGAAAGAGGAACACGTATATATATGTAATTCCAAAAAAAATGTACGTGAACTACATTCCTCACATTGGGTCCCATTGGGTCCCCCACTATAGGTTCAGAGAATACTGTCCCAAAAGCTGAACCGTGAACACCGTGTAGGCGCCAAACCCCAAAAGAAATACTCCCGACGTCCCACACTCTGATAGTCCTGGTCGCCTGCGTACTGAAGGTACTCGTCAGCGTCCTCTCCAAGTTCTATAAACTCGGTCACTTCGACCACCTCCTGTATACCTGGGTCACATGGGTCATCTGGTTGGTGGTTTAAACCACCGCCCCAGAAAGGGGTGTGAGTGGCCAACTCAGTGGTTTCATTTCCTTAGATTACACATTCACCAATACAAACAATACAGATAATAACTTCATTTTCCATAGATAGAATCAAAGAATAACACATCATCACAAGCATGGTTATTAGCTGGGATGAGTGCATGTAATGGAGATGCATGCCCGAACACCGATGTTTGTCACAGCCGCCAGTGAGTGGCACCATCACCTCACCCACACAGACAATGCATGTCATGCTTAATTATACATGATTAGCCAAGTAATTAGTTAAATCCTTTCATCACACAGTCGGTTGGCAAAGCCCCTGTACCAACGTTCTATCAATTTGGCCGACTGGGACCACTTGATTCCCTGTGGGGCAAACGGAGGTCGCAGCCAGTAGCTCCTCGATCCTATCTTGGGTCAACAGCCTCGAGGTGCCTGGTTTGGCCGCGGCTCGTCAGATGTGCCCAACACAGGCGGAATAGGGTTCGTCACCCTATCCCATAGTTAAGTAGAAGGTGCGTCACCTCTACAGTGCTCAACGGACACTATGGGGAGGCATCACCCCAGCGTAGGCCGACAGCACGGGAATAGGGCCCATACCATCATCCCCGGCTCATTAGTCTTGAGGGATCAGTACACTGTATGGTTTCTAGTGGGCCCATCAAATGGTGCGCCGGTACATGGATTCTACATAAGTGATAGAAACACATCCAAATACTTAGATACATATATTGCCATCCAACCCGGTGGTGGGCTAGGGTCCTCAGCTAGGGGAAGCAAGGGGAAGACCGGCCTTGAGCACGTACGGCCCGCGTGGTCCTCGACCACGGTCGATTGCCCCTACTTCCACCATAGTCAACCACCCCGCTCCCGAGGCTGCCGACTTTGTGCGGCTGCCTCTACTATGGTACTTGTCGGGTCGGAAGCTACTACCCGTCACCCCAAACACTTCCCAATTCCATAGCTCATGCATAATTTAATTACAAAACATGTAATACTAAAATCTCAACCATCACATGTTGGCATAACTTCAAGACATCTTAGCATAGAATATTTACATAATGAGAACATGTATAAGATGACATGAGTACGCAAATGGCCCTAGCATACACCCAATGTTTGCATTGTCGACGATATGTCGATAATATCGGTGTCGCTACAGTTGCGACACCGAAACCCCTAGTTATTCGTTTCTCTTCTAGATATCGCCGATATTTCGAAGATTTTATCGATATTTGCCGAAAAAAATTTGACATTGTAAAGAAATCGCTGTAGCCACCTACTTCCATGGGACAACTGTAGCCAACAACCCCTTATCGCCGATAAAAGGGCCGATATTGGGGGATTGCAAAAATACAAAAAAAAAAAAAAAAAAAAAAAAAAATCGGCAGAAAAGGGGAGAAAAATAGGGAGACTGTCGGATTTCCATACCTCTTGTCTGAAGAAGAGGAGCGCTGTAACAGTTGGCCAATCTTAGAAGAGGAACGCTCATCGGACATTGCAGTGGGCCAATCGATCAATCTGTGCGCTGTTAAGTGCTCGAAAATCTCCACTTTCTACTTCCTTGCGATCGATCCGTGCACCGTACAAAATCGACGAACAAAAAAGAGGTTCTCTGACGATTTTGGGGGATTTTAGGGATTTAAGGGTTTCCCCTCTTTTGGAACCCTATTCCGTTTGCAGAGAAGGGCTCTCGAGGCCTTTTGTGAAATCCAATTGCATGCGGTAACGCTCTTATCGTGTGGAGTAAACTCTGTTGGGCCCACCTACAATGTATGTGCTTTATCTATTCCGTCCATATGTTTTTCCATCTCATTTTAGGGGTTGAGCCCAAAATTTAAGCATATCCAAATCTCAAGTGGACCATGCCACAGGAAACAGTGGGAATAATGATTTCCACCGTTGAAACCTTCCCAGGCCCCAAAGTGATGTTTATTTGTCATCCAACCTGTTCATAAGATCACATGGACATGGATGAATGGAAAACTCAAATATCAGCTTGATCTAAAATTTCTGTCCCCCGAGAATTTTTCAATGGTAGACATTCAGTTCACACTTTTTCTGTGGTGTGGTCCACTTGAGCTTTTGATATTCTTAACCAGCCCTAAATTTATCTGTTAAGATGGATGGACGGAGTGGATAAAACTACGTAAATCATGGTGGGCCCCATTCGGAGCCCCTGCCTGTTCGCTGCTGGAGACGGGCGGGGTAGGTCGCAATCCCTTTTTGTTTTTTTTTTTTGGAATTAGGTGTTACCCCGGGAACAACTTAGGGGGTATTACCCCTACCGTTTGGCCCACATAGATGATATTTTGTATATCCACTCCGTCCATCAGTTTCGACAACCCATTTTAGAATGTTGTTCCAAAAATTATTCAGATCCAGTTCTCAAGTGGACCATACCACTAGAAACAGTGTGATTGAGTGCTCCACCATTAAAAATTCCAAATAATGTCAATAAGGTCTTGATGAAGGGAACATATAAATATTAGATTGATCCAAAAATTTTGTGGCCCACAACTTTTTTAATGGTTATTCATCACTATTTCTAGTGGTATGGTCCACCTGAGATTTGGATCTTCTTAGGGTTTTGGATCACATCCTAAAATGATATCGCCAAATGGATGGACCGTGTGGATATAACACATACATCATGGTGGGGTCCATGGAACTTGTGACGTTCATATGCGTTCGTCTCACGTCAACGCACCGAAGGTCCCCCCTCATATCGAATTAGGTGAGACCCCGGCGTCACCTAAGACGGTGCGGCCCTTACTGTGGGGCTAACGTGTGGCCCACCTTGATGTATGTATTAAGTATCCACGCCATCCATCCGCTTTTCCAGATAATTTTTGGTCATTATTCCAAAATTAAAGCAGCTCCAATTATCAGGTGGACCATACCATAAGAAACAGTGGATATTGACCCTTAATGGGCCACAGAAGCTTTGGATCAATCTCATGTTTGTTTTCCCCCTTCATCCATGTTTATGTGACATTATCAACAGATTTGATGGTAAATAAACAGTAAGGAAACGTTAAAGTACGCCCTAAGAAGTTTTTAATGGTAGGATGATCCATCACCACTATTTCTTATGGTGTGCTCCACATGATTATTGTATCTGCTTCATTTTTGGTATAATGACATAAATTTATTTGGAAAAACGGATGGACGGAATGGATAGATAATATATACATCAAGGTGGGCCTCAGGTAAACCCACGGTAAGGGCCGCACCTTCTTAGGTGAGGCCGGGGTCGCACGCGGTTTGGGTGGATCCCTGGATCCACTGAGGTCGGTGGATCCCAACTGTGGGGCCACTGTGATGTATCATGTATGTACCTTACATCTACACCGTCCATGCATTTTGAAAGCTCATTTTAGGTCATTATCCCAAAAAATAAGCAGATCCAAATCTTAGGTGGACAATATACCACATGAAATAGTAGTGATTGAATCCACACCATTAAAAAACTTCATGGGGGCCACTGGAATGTTTATTTTCCATCCAACTTGTTGAAAAGGTCACAAAGACCTGGATGAAGATACCAAACAAATATCTGCTTGACCCAATACTTTTGTGACCCATGAGAAGCTTTTAATGGTTGAGTACCATTGTTTACTATATTATGGTCCACCTGAGATTTGGATCTACTTCATTTTTTAAATCATTCTCTAAAATGAGATTTCAAAATGAATGGACGGCGTGGATGTAATACACACATCACACAGTGGACTGCACAGTTAGGGATCCACCCACCTCGGTCCAGTGAAGCTGCGCCCCTTTTCGGTGAGACACTAGCCGCACGTAAGACGGTGTGGCCCTTCTAGTGCGGCCCACCGTTGATACCTTTCAAGGGCCGCAATGATGTTCATTTGTCATCTAATTTATTCACAAGATCACGCAGCCATTGAAGAAAGGAAAAAAGCAAGTATAATCTTGATCTAGAACTTCCGTGGCCTGCAAGAATTTTTCAACGGTACACGTTCAATTCACATTGTTTCCGGTGGTGTGGTCCACTTGAGATTTTTATATGCTTCATTTTTTATTTCAAACCATAAAATTATCTGTTAAAATAGATGATCGGAGTGGATTAAATACATAATCACGGTGGACCCCGTAGAGTTTACTCAGTAGGGGTATGGAGTTACTCTAGACGCAATTCGCTTTCTCGCGTGAGCCTTACGCAGGAAGTTCCTGTGCTAAGAATCTAGGTGGGCCCACTGTGATGTTTGTGAGAAATTCACGCTGTCCATCCGGTTTTACATCTCATTTTTAGGATGTGCGACAAAAAATGAACCGTATCCAATACTCAAGTGGACCGCACTAAAGGAAAAGGAGGGCACGGAAATTCCTACCGTTGAAACCTCCTTGGGTCCACAGTGATGTTTATATGTCATCCATACCATTCATAATGTCATCCAAGTGGGATGAGCTGAAAACACAAATATTAGCTTGATTCAAAACTCTTATGTGACCCCACTAATATTTCAAATTTGGTTGTTCAATCCTGATGTTTTTGGCCCACTCGAGTATTTGATCCGGCACATTTTTTGAACATAAAAGCTTAAGTGTATATTTTTGTTCCCATATGGCCATTCATTCCAATGCTAGTGCCAGCATTTTTTCAATTTTGTTTGCTACTAGGGATCAAAATGTCGTTTAGATCTGGAAAAGGAGCAAGGGACATTGGGTGGAAACATGGACGACCAATGAAGGGGAATAAATATGGAGCCATATGCAACTACTGCGACCAAGTTATACGGAGTGGGGGGGTGTCTAGGTTGAAGGAGCATTTGGCAGGAGGGTTCAAAAATGTGAAAGACTGCCCAAGTGTAACAAAGCCAGTGAGAGAGGAGATGAGAAGAGTTTTGGCTGAGGCGAAGTCACACAAGCTGCAACAGAAGGATTGGGAAAATGATCTTAGGAAACAACTGCAGGGTCCTGGACAGGGCCTACGTACTGTTGAGGAGCAAGATGACAACGACGGCGACGACGAGGGGATTGCATATCCCGATGACTGTGTTACGATGCGGGAGAAGAGGGAGTTCAGAGATCCGATCCACGAGTCTCGGGCGTCAGCGTGGGAGGGGGAGCAGAGGAGAAGGCTCAACGAGACTAGGCCGTCATTTGGGGGCTCCAGCTATGAGGCTGGTGGGAGCAACAGAAGGTTTGGGGTAGGCAGTATGGGTAGCGGTGGTTCTGGCGGGCATGGACTACAACGCACACAGAGCGCCCGCGTTACAGATGCACCCATTGCGTGTGTTAATCAGAAGAGGTTAAAAAATATATGGAACAAGGGGATCAGAGAGAAAGTGGGGAGCGCCATATCTAAATGGTTCATTTCGAGCCACATACTAGCCAATGCAGTCGCCAGTCCTCACTTCACAAATATGATTGAGGAGGTGCAGCGACATGGGCCTGGTGTGAAGCCTCTGACGCCAAAAGAGATTCTTGGTGTCTACCTTGATCAGGAGTACGAGGAGATGCGTGCTTGGGTATGTGCACTCACTCCGAACTAGAGGCAGGATGGGGTGACGATCATGTGCGATGGGTGGACAGGACCATGAAAATGTCTATTATTAATTTTATGGTGTACAGTAAAGGGCAGTCCATTTTCTTCAAATCTATTGATGCATCTGCCAAAATAAAAAATCATAATTACATATATGATCTCTTGAAACAAGTCATCGTAAGAGTTGGGCCTGAAAATGTCATCCAAGTTGTGAAAGACAACGGTAGTGCATTCATTAAGGCAGGAAAGAAATCAATGACAAAGTACCATCTCTATTGGACCCCTTGCGCGGCACACTGCATTGATTCGATGCTCGAGAGGATAGGCCAGAGGGACTCGATCAGGAAAACCATCGAGGATGCGAGGAGAGTGATGAACTTCATATATAATCACTCTTGGTTGTTGGCTGCAATGCGCGAGTGTAGGCACGAACTTGATTGGACTCGACAGCTTGTATAGGCACCGTGTGGGTCTTAAGAATTTGTTTAGATCTGAGAAGTACTTAGAGTGGAATCAGAGGAAGATCGATGGTGCAAAGAATACATCGAAAATAGTGCTTTCTGATTCCTTCTGGGATAGAGTTCATGATGTTGTTTCCCTTCTAAAACCGATCTACAGTGTCCTACGAGCCGTAGATAGTGAGATGTGTCCTTCAATGGGGTCAATGTACGAGCTTATGCGAATTATGAAAGAAGGGATACAGACTGCAATCCCCAATGCACATAAGTGGGTGATTGATATCATCGATGAACGATGGACCAAGACCCTTGATCATGCACTCCACCAGGCTGGTAAGTTTGTTACGTTCACCTGTATTTTTTACTATTTGCACTTGCACTTTAAGCATCACTTATGTTTGCATGTTAATGCAACTGAGTAAATAATATTTGGGTTTCAGCATACTATCTGAATCCTAGATTCCATTACAAACGTTGACTCCATCGAGATAATGATTTGACGATAGTCGTCCACCGGGTGTTTGAACGGTTGTTCCTTGAATTGCCAGCACAATCAGAATTTGGTAACCAAGTAATGCAATTTGAGTAGATCTCGCTGATGGTAATCGATAGAATATATTTTCTTCCTCATAGTCTTTAGAAATATGGGTAGTTACAAATAGTGACATGTGAATCCATATGTTAAAGTTGTTGCGGTTTAAAGATGCGAGGGGTACGTTCTCATCCGCACTAGCCAAAGCATCTAGAGAAATGATGATGCTGTGTGAGTATAAATTTTTTATTAGGTAATATGGTATATTATTAGATAACTGCATTATAAGTCCTCACTTCAAACTAAAACAAGATGCTCATGGATATATAGGTGAGTGGTGGGCGATGTACGGAGTCGACACACCTGCATTACAATTACTTGCAGTCCGTATTCTCACACAGACTGTATCCTCCCCGTGTGAGAGGAATTGGAGCACGTGGTCACTCATACACACGAGCAAGAGGAATAAGTTGGCATACGATAAGTTGCAGAAACTCGTTTACTGCCATTACAATATGAAGTTAAGAGAGAGGCAGTTACGGGTAGACCAAGACATGGAGGAAAATCCGGACCCGCTCGACTTGCTGTCGATAGGTACCATGGCACAAATAGGTGACGATGCTGAGGACCCACTTTATGAGTGGGTCAAGTCAACTGATTTAGATGATGCAGATGGAGGCCCTGCACTGCAAGTGGCCGAGGGAGCGGCGTCTCTTGGTATCGATGTCGATGAGGTAGTAAGCCAACAGATGGCAGATACAGACTCCTTTGATCCTTTGATGAGGAGTTCGACATGTCATGATGATGGTGAGGAGGCATCTTCACGGCTGCCTCGCTATCATCAAGTCGTAGTGAGTGATGATGATGAGACTCAACCCCCACTCGACACTGGTCGTGGGGACGACGACGACGATATTAGTGGTGAGGGAGGTGATAGAGGCACCAACACTGATGTAGGTGGTACTAGTGGGGGTGGCAATGGTGGGGGGTACATGACAGGTCAGAGCTAGCAATCCGTTGGCCAGTTCATTGAGGAGCAGTACTTTGACCATGCAACTCAAGACGAGGACCATGGATCTTGTCCACCCTCGCGTGTGAGAGCATTAGAGCCCACACATGTTTGAACGTCGTTCAAAGAAAAAAGCCGGACGTACCGCGGCGGATGCTCTCGCACGTAGCTTGTCATCTATGGACATCGGTTCAGAGCGGGGGAGCTCCACTTTTGTCCCACCTTATACGCATGGGGGATATCACGAGTATGGGCATGGCAGCTCTGACATTCAATCACATTCATCTACTCGTGGATAGGAGCAGCCAGCAGATAGCTCTTCGAGTTATGGTCATTTGACAGGAGGATATTCGGGGTACCTGTATGACTGGTAGCAATACTATCAGGGAGTCGGGGTTGGACTTGATATATTCCCTCGGGACCCTACTTAACCAATGTTATCAATGTATGTTACACAGTACCCACATTTGGGCTATCTTGTACAGTTCGGGGAGGACGACTATCAAAGAATAATAAGTGAGTAAGTACCTCCATTGGTATGAGCAGAGGATGACATGGGAACAGTATTGTCAACATATTGGGGAACAACACTACAACCAACGGGAACGGGATCTGGATGATAAATATGAGCCACCTCGTCACTTCATGTGAGGATGAAATATGGCAAAAAAGTATGCTTTTTGAATTCATTTAATTTTATGTCTTAATTATTGTATAGGTGGCTGCATTTGTATTATATAAACTCATTTTCGTTGCTATTGGAGTGATTTCTTATGAACACATGCTTTTTTGGGCCCCATTGAATGAAAACTTATTATTTAATGCATTCTTTTTGCAGTTTTTTTATTCCTGAATATGTAAATATGTGTATTTAGGCATTTCCTGAAGTTTCACTGAAAAATTCCACAGTTTTCATCATATTTCCCTCTTTTTCCCCACATTTCCAGTTATCGGTGATATTATCGACAATAACGATATTATATCTTTATCTCCGGCCAGCGAAACTTGTATCGATACCGACAATGCGAACACTGCATACACCTAGCATCCCAATCCCTAGGTAATGAAATTCTACCAATCTCATATAACTTCCTTAGCTCTAATCCAATTTTCTAAACCTGGAAATTGAAGGTATCAGCTACAATTGTAGGTTTTGGTTGCATGGCAACACATGGGTAAATGATACACACTTTGGTTTGGAGGAGGATTAGAGAAATCCTGCAAGAAGGTGCTTATAAATAAGGAAAAAGGGGAAAGCCCATGTAGGAAGCTAGAGAAGATGGGGGATTTGTCATGGACTTCTACCGACGCCCAGAAAGGTCTCCAATCGTGAGAGATGCCGGCTTGAGTGTTGTGGAGGTGGCTAGGTTCGGGTAGGGTAGCATGCAAGGGCCTCTCTTTGGAAATCCTTCTTCTACAACTCCCCCCCTTTCTCTCTCACACACCCCTCCCTCAGAAAATGGCTGAGAAATGAGAGAGAGGGCTGAGAAAATGGGTTATAAGGGTTGGGGGAATTGGGACATATAGCCCCCAATGTTTTAAGTTGTACAGAAGTGACATTTTGGGCCCTGTTTTGATCATGTGGGGCCCACCTGACCCCTCTGGGCTAATCCAGCCCGTAGGATGGCCTTACCATGGTGAGATCCTTGTTTGGGTACAATTTGGGATCGATTGGATATGGCGATTGTCCAGATCTGAGGCGACATCCGTTCGACGGTCACCGGTTGTCGATTGGGGCCCATGTCGGGGGATTATGTGCTAGTTTATGTTTCAAGTCCATGGTTCACATTCCATGGCCATGCAAGGGTCCATGGGGCTCACACAAGAAAAGTAAATTGAGTAATGATTGCTCACTTAAGGGATAGTGCAAGTACACTTGCACTCCCATGTGCAATTGCAGGACACTTCAATTTATGGTTTCGGGTGCCGATTTCGTCGTAACGCCCACCTAAGAGTGTCAAGCCCAGTACGTGGGTGGTCCCCGACGAGTTTCGGGCTTAACTGTCTTGGAACGGGTGGCGGAATGGACTCTTACGTGCGTGTCTAAGTTCCTGATATCATGAGACTATGGTTCTCTAAGTCATGTGCGGCCAATTATTCGTCCAAAGGGTGATATGTGTCTAGTAGGTTCGAGTCTTACGGAAGGCGATTTTACGGGGCATTACACAACAGGTAAGGGAACAAGGTCCCAAGTGCCATTTTGGTCAAGAGCAGCCATTTCCATCTACATAGCTTGCTTCCATTCAGGAACTGCAAAGGCCTCAAGAACTAATTTAGGAATACGTGTGGAGGAGATTGCAGCTAAGTACGCACAATATGAGGATGAAACTAACTCATAAGAAAGAAAGTTAGAAATATGATGTAAGGTTGGATGTTTACTTCGAGTTCGAGAAGCAATAGGGGAAGAAGTACTAGCAATGGGAGTAAAATGAGAAGATGTACCTGAAGCAGGAAGAGGAACCACGGATGTAGGGGCCACCAATGGCTCTAGTGGTGGTCTCATATGTCCGCGAACATAAGTGATCAGCTGCTTGGGTTTTGGGGAGGAAGACACGGGAGGAGAGTAAACAACTGGCATAGGCAGATCAATTGTGCCTGATGAAGGGACGTAGAAGAATAAAAATGTGATCCTAAAAAAAGGATACATCCATAGATACCAAAAATTTCTTCGTCAATCGGTCATAACATTGGTAGCCCTTATGCTGAAGGGAATACCCAATGAATATACACTTAACTGACTGATGATCCAGCTTGTCCCTCGAGGGATTTAATGAGTGAACAAAACATGTACACTCAAACAACTTAGGTGGAACAACAAATATTGGACAATCAGGTTTAAGTGTACGAATTGGAATTCCACCATCTAACACACGAGTAGGCATACGATTAATCAAGTAGCACAACATCAATAAAGCTGCAGACCAGTATGATTTAGGGACCTTCATTCCGATCAAAAGTGAGCGAGTAACTTCTAGTAGATGGCAATTTTTTTTTCTCTGCCACTCCATTTTGTTGTGGAGTGTAATCATAAGAAAGTTGATGATTGATACCATTTTCCTGGTGGGAAGATGTGAAAAATTTGGAGGTGTACTCCCCACTATTGTCGGAACGAATGGTTTGAAGATTACAGTTAAATTGCGTTTGGATCATTCGATGAAATGATCGAAATAGATGCAAAAGTTCATCACGCCGTTTCATCAAATACACCCAAGTAACAAAAGAAAAATCATTAGTAAAAATAACAAAGTTGTGAAATCCATTAAGAGACTTAACATGACTAGGACCCCAAATATCAGAATGTATTAACTCAAACCTTTTAGTAGCACGGTGATTAACAGCTGGATAAGAAGTTCTAACATGCTTACCAAGTTGATAGGTTTCACATCTAAACGAAACATCATCCAATGTATTTAAATGCAGAGCAAAAAACTGCAAAGTTCTAGTAGACACATGACTCGGTCTTGCATGCCAGAGGGAAATAGACTCCTTATTTGACTCTAAACTACTTGATGTAAAGACCAAAGATCTAGATGGAGTGGAAGCACCAGTAGTAGAGATCTCCCCCCTGACGCAAAAAGTAGAGACCACCACGCTCATGTCCCACACCAATAGTCATCTTTGTACTCAAGTCCTGCAAGACACAATAAGAAGGGAGAAAAAGGTCACACAACAATTCAATTCCCTAGTAAGACAACTAACAGAGATCAAATTGGCATTAAACTTGGGAATGTACAAAACATTTGACAAGGTAAGGAAGGTTGAAAAAGATACAGAGCCAATACATTCCACTAGAGTGGAAAATCCATCAGCTAGACGAACTAAACGACTACAGGAAGAAGTGGTGAAGGGAAGAAGACACCCATGCGTACTAGTTATATGATCAGATGCCCCTGAATCTATGATCCAAGTCGTAGAAGTGGAGGAGGCATGAAGAGCAGTATTTGTGGAAGCAACAAACAAGGAGGTAGAAGGCTGTGATGAGGGGGCAGTGGGACCTGATTGAACCTGAAGCAATCTGAGACGTTGGAGTTCCACAACATCGGCCCGAGTCATTGTGACAGTGTCAGTAGGATTTGAAGATTCTGTGTTGCCGAGAGTATCAAAAGTATTTGTAGCCTCATCACAAGTCGCAATGGGAGAAGCAGGGCGACCATGAAGCTTAAAACATCATTCTCGAGTATATCCTAAACGATTGCAGAATGTGCACATAAGTCTTCCATGACCTTCACCACGCCCTCTGATTATGGCCCCTCCTCGAGCAACTGAGCCAACACTCTTTTATCTCTAAATGGGACTGTATTAGAGGTGAAAGCAATCCGTTCTCGTGTCAGGGTTGGTGCTGACATAGCCTGCCTGTGAGCTTCTTCTGTATGCACAATAGAATAAGCCGTCTGAAGTGACGGGAATGGATTGGTAGCAACCAATTGTGTTTTCAATGCCTCATATGGGCCTGCAAGAGGGCAGCATGAATAAGTCATATCGCAGCGGGCCTCGCAGACCTCATGGATAAGACACATAGATCGTAGCGGGCCTTGCGAACACACATACATCGCAACTTCACATGGTTTAGTGGCTATTCACGCATCACATGATCACAATGATTAAAGGCCACAAAATTAGAAAATTCACATAAATACATGGTCACATAAAAGTCACAAATTCACATAGTTAAGTGGCCCCACACAGTTTTCCAAATTCGCTTCTTAAGTGGGCCACACATTAACACAAGTTGACATGGTTTGGTGGCCCACACCAAATCTCAATTACATAGTTAGGTAGGCCGCACTGTTGACTGATTTACACGGTTGGATGTCATATAACATTATAGTGGGTCCCAATAACATTATCGTGGGTCCCATAGTGGGACCCCTTTGATTTGGATCTGCTTCAATTTTGGAACTGTAGATTTGGTAGGAGATGAATAAATCTTGAATAGAGATGAAGAGAACTTGAAGATATAAGGTAGATTGAGAAAGAAGAGATAGAGATGAGAGAATGAGAGAGAAAGAGAGGTAGAGACTCAAATTCGTAGGTCTCTACCTTTTCTTATTATTATTTATATGCAGGGTTCCAATTTATTACAAGAAACAACTTACTTAAGGGCATCTTAGAAATAAACCCCCAAATTTACAAAAAACAGCTCCTACTAACAATAATAAGAACAAACAGTGCTCCAACAGGAACCATGTCGTCAGATGGTCGGGAAAAACTGACAGATTGGGTGAACTTTTTGCGAACATCACGGTGGGCCCCTGGACGTTTTCGGTGGTAGGCATCACCATCCCCACTGCCTTGTGGTGGCCCACTAAAATTTGGATCAAGATGATATTGGTGTTTTCAGTTCACCCAATTGGAACGACCTTGTGAACGACAAGGATGGCAGATAATCATCACAGTGGGGCCCACAATGGCTTGAGTGGTAAAATAAACATTACAATAGGTTCCACGTGTTGGTGGGCTCCACAATAGGTTTAAGGGTAAATAAACGTTACAAGAGACCCTAAGAAGGTTGCCACGATGAGCATTATTGTCACTGTTACTACTTGTGGCGGGGCCCACTTGAGATTTGGATGTACCCTATTCTTTAGGCATGTGCCCAGGGAAAGGGTTAGAAGAACTGATGGGCGGTGTGGTGTGAGGCCGACACATCACAATGGGCCCTAGGAAGCTTTTAGTGGTAGCATTTAATTTCCCACTACTCTAGTGGTGGTGAGGTCCACTTGAGATCTAGATCTCTCTCCTTTTGGGCCCTACCTAATATGATTTGGTGAAATAGATGGCCAGGTTGAATATTTCGACGGGCCACACCACCACACTGTGGGGCCCACACCCTAAAATGATCTCGTCAAATGGTTGGATGGTGCATCTATAACACATATATAACAATAGACTCCGGGGAGGTTTCAACGCTGACCTCCAACAGTGGGCCTTGGTAAGTTTTAATGGTGGGACGTTGAATCTCCACTGCCTCCATAGTGGGTCCCAACTGAGAATCGAAATTTCTTCTTCTTTGGGCTTATGCCTCAAAATGATCTAGGAAATTTGATTGACGGCATGGATATACAACAAAGGATGGTCCCCTATACATTTCATTCTTTCCGGATTGGGAAAAAAAGTACCTTACCACCCCCCCACATCATGGTGAGCCTCTCCGTGTGATCACGGTGGGTGTCATTGACCCCATTGTTTTGCAAAAAGTGGGGCACACACAGTCTCAGATCAAGTTGATACTTGTATTTTCGCAACATTTAGGTATGTGTGATCTTATCAATAGTTTGAATGCTAAAAGCTAAACACTGTGGGCCTTAGAGAAGATATCAATGATGGGATTTCCATCGCCACCCATTTCTACACTGTGGTCCACTTTATGTTTAGATTTGCTTCTTTTGTGGTGCCCAGGCCCTTAAATGAGCTGTCAAAATGGATGGGTGGTGAAGATATAAGACAAACATCACAATGGTCCCCATGTAAGGTTACGATGACATCTAACACATCATGGTCAGCTCTAGAAAGGTTTCAACACTGGGGGTTGTTGCCCCCAGCAGTTCCAGATGGTGGGTCCCACACTAGGGACTGTTGTTGTACCTTCTTTATTTTTATTTTTAAAGGGTCCACATAAGCTTTGAACCTGCTCCCTTTTGGACACATGCCCCCAACGATATATGGAATCATATGGACGATTCAGATGATGCACGTACATCATAGTGGGTCCTACCCATTGGATGGACGACATGGAGGTAAGGCGCACAAATTAGCATGGGTTCCACCCACTGAATACATAGCCGGGGGGGGGGGGGGGGGGGGGGGCAATGGTGGCTCGGGTCGGGTCCTCTTCTCCATTTTCTTTTTCCCCTCTTCTCTCCTCTCTTTCTTTCTTCTCTCTCTCTCTCTCTCTCTCTCTCTCTCTATCTCTCTCTTTCTTCTTTCTTTCTTCCTCTCTTCTTTTCTCTCTTTTCTTTCTTTTGTTTCCCTCTAATCTCTCTCTCTCTCTCTCTCTCTCTCTCTCTCTCTCTCTCCCTCTATTTCCTTTTAAGGGTTGGGAATGTGAGAGGGGTAGCATGGGAGGGAGGTATGGGAGAGAGTAGGGTAGCATGGGAGGGGTATTGCTTGGCATGGGAGAGGAAAGAGAGGGGGGTGTATGTAGAGATTCCCTTCCTTTGTTGACTTGGTCAACAAAGACTAGGTGAGGTATAAAATGAGGGGTGATGTGGCATGTGGGGACCACTCTAAGGTCAAGGGGTCAACGGTCAACATGTAAGGGTGTTTCTTTGTGTGTGTTTGTGTGAGTATGTGTGTATGCAGTGCACATGTGCAAGAGTAAGTATGTGCGAAGGGTGGTGCACTTGTGTGGGGTCGCATGGGGTCGGGGTCATGCTCGAGCCTACAGGGTACATCGCGCACACATGCAGGGCCAAGAAACGCGTGCGCATGGACACAGACATGTGCACACACACGAGGGGTTCCGAGATCAATGGGTCGTGCGCACTCGCGCACGGAGGGGATAAGGAGGATTGAGGTGCACACTTATGCTCTTGGGGGTATACAGAAGGGTTGAGGGCACATGAGTGTAGGTCGCACACTCACGTGGAAAACAAGGGCACTTGCAAAGGGGTGCGGTTGCACACACGCAGAACCCGTCTCGCTTGGGAAAGTGCTGGAAAAGACCGGGGTTTATTACAACTTACCAGTAGGAGGAACCAACAACTGTGTTCCTGGTAGCTGCAGTTTGTAGTTCCCCACTTGAGGAAAGAAGCGACCAGACCAACTTTGCTCTATTGACCAGAGACTTTACTAGCACCAGAGGAAGAATCCATGAACTAGAGGACTCCCCGGAAACATTGGAAGTAGCCTCTGAACCACTTGTAGTTGACTTCTTCCCACAGAAACAACACCTTATATTCTCCAAAGCATAGAAATTTTTTCTTTTATTTAATTTTAAAGAGGCTCAACAAAAAAACTGACAAAACGAAAAGGACAAGAAAGGCTCAAACAATGTTATGTGGCACCACTATTCACAAATCTCATCATAAAACAATCTCAACGAAATAAGATGGTTTTGTATTCTAGAGGTAGCAAATCGTCGGCCGCATCAATCAATGTGGAGAAGTTCCACAAAAAAGCTTGGGAAATATGGCATGCATAAAAAACTGAGTTGGACCCCTTTTTCTAGACATATTTAGTTTCCCAAATACTTACCCAAAATCATGAAAAAATCATCCAATTCTTCTAAAATCACTCTTTTCTAGATTCCGTGCTTTTCTTCTTCAGCAGTGGGTGGCCCCTCCTATGGAACCTCCAATCAATGCAGGGACATATGCTCCGATACCAAGTAGAAAAGAGGAATAATTCTTAGAGAGAAATGTAGAATGAAAAGAAGAAGAAGAGAGGAAGAAAGGAGAAGAGAATGTTTGGTTTGGAGGAAAGGTAGAAACTCCCTGCATTCCAAGCCCCTTTTCAATTTATATACAAGGAACTTCAGAAAAATACAAATATGCCTTTATTCTATCCCATATTTCAAAAAGTTCCCTCCTAAATACATATCTCAACAGAATGCAATTGGATGAGAACTTACCATTCAATTCCATTTAAATAGAGATATTAGTGTTGTTAGTTCCAGTCCTTTACGAAAATTTTTCTTGTAATTTCCCCCTTGCCATGGTAGATATGATATTTGGATAAGATAAGTGAGTAGAAACTACAAACTACTAGCAGGAAATGTTTTGGGTAATTCATGGTAGAAATTACAATGTTCTTCTCTAAAGCATCCTAGGTTGAATATTTATCATCCAATTTCTTGCAAATTTGAAAACTGTTTTCCTATGGATAGCTTGAACATGTTTGAACACCTACTTTTACAATAAAATCATCACCTTTCACATGCATGTTTGATCCTCTTATCAAATACTGCAGCTGTATTTTTTGTCTGTCTTTATACATGATTTGTTTTCTTGCCCTTGCAGGGAATATTGCTCAAGGGTGGGCATGTATTAGATGCTCTAGCATCTTGCCACACCATTGCATTTGATAAGACTGGAACGTTGACAACCGGAGAGCTAATGTGCAAAGCAATTGAGCCAATTCATGGACATTGGACAGGAGCAGACTCAAAAGTTGCATCGTGTTGTGTTCCTAATTGTGAAAAGGAAGCTCTTGCTGTAGCAGCAGCCATGGAGAAAGGGACCACTCACCCTATCGGAAGGTATTTTGCCAATAGAGGTGGATGTTAACAGTTTTTTCCTTTTTATTTTCTTTGATGACCACATTGTTTTAGCCATCAGGTTGAAAATGTGTTGTCTTTCATATGGTAGAAGGCATTGTTGCTCATGCTGCCTATTCTTATAAGATAATTTAAGGGATGAGATCACACAATTGTGGAGCCTATTCCTCATGTTATGTGAATGTATATTTAAAATAATACTCTTTATGCAAAAGGAAATGCAACACATAACTTAAGGATAACTGGAGGAAATAGATGTGCAGTAGAAAACATGAAATAATATATAACACGCCTTCAAATATGGCCGTGCTGTCAAAGAGGTGCCTAACTTTCTAGCAAAACACCATAGCCAGTGAATACATTTACAAACTAAAATTGGGAAGAAAATGGAAAGGATTGATTTCACGAAGTGGAACTTTTTCTCAAATGTAGTCAGTGAAGAACATCTGAAGAAATGAACACTGGTGGAGACTGAAGATACCAATGGTGATGAGTGGGCAAGGGTTTAGAACAAAACACATTTGAATGTAAGGCTTGGATTTGTGAAGCAAGAGTCGCCATTCACCATCTCTTATCAGGTTTGATCTCAAATGTGGTGTGGCAGATTTGGCTTCTGTGTTTGTCAAAGATGGCTTGTTGCTGGAGGCGGTTATACCAAAAAATAGGAGCTCTTGATTTGAATGAAGATGCACATTTGTGTGAAGATGAGTTGAGGAAAACCATTTATATGCTAGATGGAAGAGTGGGAATTTGGAGATCAATGGTAAACTTAGCAAATATGGGTGAAAAGAAAACAGTGTTTCCCTTGGTGAAAGCAGTGTTTTCAATATCTGTGATGATGCATGTATCACATTCTTAGGTTATGAAAACATATTGGTATTGCATGTATTGGGAAATGTATTCCTGTTTGTGGGTATCCTTGGGAAAATGATGGGAATTTTTCTATGGAACTTCATGAGATGTTAAAAGACATGATTACACACTTAGAACTCAAAATATCATAAAAAAACAAGTATGCATAATAACTTTCCTTTTTACAGGGTCCTAAACCATACACTGTCTGAAAGAAGTGATGCAATATCCAAAATGATTGAATAATAATTCATAAATCATACAATACAAATGTATCTTGCCTCATTTCGGCCCTACCACTCCCCCTTCCCCACTACTATTGTCTGCCCCACTGCGACCTTGCGTTGTTGCTCCCACCAGTGTCTTGCATAGTCCCCTCAAAAGTAGGCTTAGATGACTCCACCACTTCCTTTCGTCCATCTCCCACTGCTTTGCCAAAAACTCCTGCACCACCTGTCTTTAAATGAGGTCACTGTACTCAATTGACCCAAGCCATTGTCCTCAATGCACCAAGTCCTTTCTAGACCCCCTCTCATGCTCAGCCCGCTCTTCTGACCCCCGACTCCTTTTGCAACACTGCTCCATTAAATGGGATACACCATTGCCCCTTGACACATGCCTGCAATACCTGCTCTTGGATACGTGTCTATTATTGGCGATGGGGATTTTCCTGCATGGCCACATCAGATGAGAGAGAGAGAGAGAGTAACGTTAATGATCAATTTTGTTTCAATTGTCTGTTGTTATGAGCCATAGATCATATGGTTAGAATTATCAAACTAATGTGCTACTTTGGAATCACGAGCAATACAAAATGGGATCAATCAAATAGATGTTTTAAGATGATGATTTATTTTGTTTCCCGCTCTATCTGGACTGTCCACTTTCCATGTTGATGATCGGATGTTTGGAATCATTCGATTGGCATGATTTTTGCACCATGGCTTGCTCCTAGTTGTATGAATGAATGAATGTTTTAAATCCTTGAGCGGGTGTCCTACTCATCATTTAAAGTCCATAGGTTTGTGGACCGCACAATCATATTGTCCACCTGGGTGGTTGTAATCTGGAACATAGACTTGTACAATCCATCTCCACACTTTCTCCAGAATTGTGGCCCCTTCACATATATTGTGGTCTTAGGTTTCTTATAGTAATTTGTAATAAGTGAGGGAAATTTTGGGCATATTTTTATTTTTTTAGTTATTGTAACATAAGTGAAGAAAAGTAAAGGGGTATAGGGACATCCAACTCTAATCCTGTTTCTCTTTTTCCATTCGCTCTCTTAACTCACTCTCCACTCCGCTTCCTCCTCTTTTCTCAAACTACAAGTTCTACAGGATAACCAATGGTTCTGCAAATAATCTAATTGCCATACATCTGTTGCATTCTTTTCAGTTACGCGTGAATTCCTTTCTTTTTCTAGGAAAAAAGATGGAGCCAGTGAATTGCTCTTATCTCTTCTTTGCATTTTCCTTATAATGTTTTAATACCTACTCTTGGCAATGTTCTTATCTCTTATTTGCATTTTCCTTTTAATATTTTAATACTTAATCTTGTCATACATATATTATCTTTGGGTTTGTTGCATATGAAGCCTGGATGTGGAAATTTGCGTAGGATTTGAAAATCAGTATTCTTTGTTGAATTGTCGAATATTTCCGTGTGGTGCACATGTTTTCAGTGTTCTTTCTTCACTCCGAAAATATTTCTCATTTATTGTTTTACTTGCAAGTGTTGCAGAGCTGTTGTTGACCACAGTTTAGGGAAAGATCTGCCGTATGTTTCTGTTGAAAGCTTTGAAAGCCTTCCTGGTAGGGGTCTGTTTGCAACATTGACTGGTATCCAGGTATTGTATTCTATACCTCTTCCTGAACTGCATTGACCGACTTTAATTTCACAAACGTATATTTGCTTCTATCATATGCACCACATTAAGTGAACTGCTAATAGTGCTAAAAATACCTAACATGTTTGTGATTTAGCAGCCACAGTTAGTCCTGACAAGTTCATTACAGCTTGGTTACCGTAGGAGCAGTCTTTTTTACCCAAATAGCATTCTAGTCGTTATTGAAATGTTGAAGTACATGTGCCTACAGAATGTTAGAAACTTAGTGTTGTTGCTAAAATTGAATGTTAAAAAAAATGCTCTTTATGATGCCATGCTCCTCCTAGAAGTGAATAGTTTTGTATATCCATCATCTTTCATGTTTTTCGAAAAAGAAAAAAATCTCTTTAAACAGCTGAACCTTGTATATTTTAGACCTAACTTAGCAGTCCAAGTAGTAGTATGTGAGCATTCATGTACTCTCTGTCTGTATATATGCA
This sequence comes from Liriodendron chinense, assembly GCA_003013855.2. Classification (NCBI taxonomy): domain Eukaryota; kingdom Viridiplantae; phylum Streptophyta; class Magnoliopsida; order Magnoliales; family Magnoliaceae; genus Liriodendron; species Liriodendron chinense. The sequence goes on from ML058408.1 coordinate 7,961,018, forward strand.
CACATATTGGCGATTACACGAGTACTACCTTCATTTTATTTTGTTATAGACAGGAAGTAAAAGTGGTGAGTTGTTGAAGGCATCACTTGGTTCTGTGGATTACATTTCCTCGCTATGTAAATCTGAGGCTGACTCAAAAAAGATAAAGGAAGCTGTGAGCACTTCTATACATGGCACAAATTTCGTTCATGCAGCTCTATCGGTCAATAAAAAGGTTTGGCTTCTTAGTCTTTCTAGATGTGTTTCTTGTGCTCTTTATACTTTCTAGATCACTTATATCTGTTTAGATATAGGAAACCCAAGTGACTACATATATTTATTCGTGATCATTGTGTAGAGTTTCCTCAAAACTACGAGTAAATTATGAGAGCTGTTTTTTCTATCACATTTCAGAAGTTAGTAGATATGCATGGCAAGGGCATTTTGAGACCGAATTGTTGTTATAAATAGTTTCTATAACATCAATAGTTTCTGGTAGCTTGAGAAGTTTCTTGTATGTGATTTCAGTTGGCAAATACCAGTTCTGTAATTTACAAGAAATGAAGAATTTCTGGATATGCATTCTGATGATTGAAGTTCTATGACAGGTGCTGGAAGTCTGTAGCTTTTTTCTGTTTAGGAAAAGACATGATAGAAAATGGAACTGTAGATGGAATATCTCCAATTTAGTAAGAGTTTGCTTTTGTCCACCGCTACCATCCAACAAATTTCAGTATAGAGTAGTTCTTTTTTGGAAGTTATGGCATAAGTTTGATGCTGGCTGAGAGCAAGATGTGGAGAGAACTAATAGCTTCCAAATATGGTGTCCAACCGCAAGGTTGGTAAATAAAGAAAACTTCATGTTATCGTGCGTCGGGAATATGGAGAGCCATAAATTCTATAGACCCCTTGGTTAAGCTAGGGTTGGCGTTCTCTTGGAGACGGTAACCAAATCCACTTTTGGGAGGATCTTTGATGTGGGGATACATCATTGGAGTCAGACTTTCTGGCAAATTTAGCCCTGTCTAAAACATTATGGTTGCTAGTTGTTTCTCATGGAGTGGGGAGAGTGGTGTGTGGTGTACTCCATGCCAAAGGGATCTTACAGATGAAGAGGTGATGGAATTTGCTAACTTATTGAAGTGGCTTCACAATCTTCAAGCATCCCGCGTTTTCAAGGATTCCTTGGTATGGGAAGGTGGCTCATTGTTTGGTCCATCTACAAGTTGATTCGGCAATCTTCACCCCCCTCTAGGTAGGATTTCTTTCACAATTTTTGGTTCTATGGAGCTCCTAAGGTGGCTACTTTTGTTTGATTGGTGGGGAGAAAGAGAAACTTAACTTTTGACAACCTCCAGAAAAGGGTTATGATTCTAACCAAATATTTGCCTTATGTGTGTGAGTGGTGCAGAATCGATAGATCACCTTTTCATTCCTTTTTCCTTTGTGGGGCAAGTATAGTTTGCATTTTTAGCATTTTTTTGGTGTTGAATGGGTTATCCTTCAAACAATCGAAGAGTTATTAAGGGCTTGGCATGGTACAAATCTATCTACAGATGAATCAACAAGTTAGTGCTTGGTTATTGTAACACCTTGGATGTCAAGGGTCGAGGGCGTCCTCGGCCCCCAATATCCCGGGCCCTACATGATGCAAATCATGCAATGAGATAGTTAGAACAATAGAATCAGATCAATACCCAGCTAGAAGCATCAAGAGGAATATCAATAGCCAAAAGAAGAAGTGAACATATATATATATATATATATACATATATATATGCCAAAAAGAACAAATTAACATCATCAACTCACTCGATGGGACCCGCCAGGGGCCCCGATCTCTTGTCTCCCAAAAACTATCTCAAAAGTCTATGCAATGTGTCATCCCGGCGCTAACCCACATAACAAAGATACCCCATCACCCTCGATACTGGTCATCTGCATACTAAATGTACGAGTCCTCGCTAGAGGCTAACTCATCGTATTCTGCCTCTTCGCTCTCCTCCTGTAAACATTGGTCACACGTGGCGTTTAAGTGGTGTTTTGGAACACCGCCCTAGAAAAGGGGAGTGAGTGGCCAACTCAATGGTAACATTACCTATAAATTATTAATGTACAAATGAAAGCATACATAAATAATGAATTTATTGCACATCATTCGTAACTTAGATATCCATATCAACAAAACATAGTTATATAAGTGCATGAGTGCATGAAATGCGAGCATATGCATGCCCCAAGCACCGATTTGTTACAGTGGACGGTGATTGGCACCACCACATCACTTGCACAGACTAGGCTGCGGTGACAGGGGCACCACCCCAATCACTCGCCCGAAATGAATGATATGTCGAACCATGAATGATTATCCAAGCCCTTAATTATACCAATTTAACATCCAGCTGATTGGCGAAACCATCATACCATCACTGTATCACTCGGCCGATCCGGGGCCATCTGGCTCCCTGCAGGCGAGTACATGTCATCGCCAGTAACCCTAAGGATCCCAGCTTGGGTAGATGGCTCGAGCATCCGATTCGGCCATGATTTGTCAGTCATGTTCGACTCAGATGAGAATGGCTTGGTCATGCCGTTTCCCCATAGTCAAACAAGTGGATGGCTCACTGCCACCATGGGTGCTCAAAGAACACTACAGAGGGGCAACACCCCGACGTAGGCCAACAACACGGGCATAGGTCCCATACCACCATGCTCGGCCCATGAGTCTTTAAGGATCGATCACCATGTAGTTATTAGTGGGCCTCTCAAATGGTCATGCTGGTATGTGGATTTGAGTCTAAGCGTTTAAAAGCAAACATTATGCCTAAATCGGGTTTGTTGGGCCAGTGGTCCTTAGGCAAGGGAATAACGGAAAGTTGACCTTGGGAACTATGTCCCGTGTGGCTCACGAACCACAGACAACACCCGAATTCCACCACGCCTGAGGACTCCAACTCCGAGGATACGGCCAACCTGTGCGGCTGCCCCAACTCTATGAATTTTTCGATCCGGCAACATAGAAAACCATAGGACTATGCTAGGAACAAAACCTTAACTTACTCTACTACATATATTGTACACACAGGTGATAATATTCCAGAATCTCAAACAAGTCAGAAGAAATCACCAATTTTCCCAAAGATGCAACAACAACACACATGCATCTCAGGAAACAATAACAGTACATAATTAATTAGGCAATTCTTTCCAATTTATAATAAGTATATGAATACTAAGAAATACTAATGTAGTATTAAGCATGCATGATGATCAAACAGTATAAATATGGAATTTCTATCCTTAGAGACATCTAGAGAAATAACCCCTAAGAATTTCCATCTCTACCTAGGAAATCTATCTAGAAATTGAGACATTATCTCTGTGTGCTTGCATTTGATGCAAGGCAACTTATAGGGAATGATACACACCTCATCTGCTTGATATTTCTTGAAATTCCTGCAAGAGATGGGGTTGCATGTTAGGGGAAGTGCATGAATTCAGCTAGAATTTGGATAATTCTTGGTGTGAGATTTATTTCAGCTACCTGGGAGATGTATTGAGCTGAATTCGGGCACACTCCCTTCCTACGCAGCGGAGATGGTGAAGGAATTGCTCTAGAGTGACATGCACAAGCCCCTTTGGGGTGATCTCCTTCTTCCCCAATTTCTCTCCCTCACTTCCTCTCTCTTCCTTCTCTCTCTTTTCTCAGCTAGGTGTAGAGAGAAATGAGAATGGCTGAGAGAAAAGGGCTTTTATAACTTTGGGCAATTGGGATATATAGCCCCCTATTGTTTAAGTTGCTGCATTGAAAATACTCTTGCTTGACATGGATAATCGTAGCTATCTCCAACAAACCGTTTATACTACTGTCAATATCTTGCTTGATACTCCAGAACTGAATGGATGATGCAGATTATATGCCTGCACCTTAATACAGATTACTTAGCACACTCAATACAGCTAAATATTTATTTTGGGTCGCAGAATTATATTCTGGCACAATCTTTTAGTGATAGGAACAAATCAATAAATAAATGAAGAACTGCATTGAGATCATCATCATCTAAGCTTTTTCCCAATTATTCGGGTCAGCTACAGGAATCCTGTTCTACCATTTCACTTTATCATGGATGCTTACCTCAGTTAAACCATCTGTGCTTAAGTCTTTTCTCACCACATCCTCCCATCCTTTCGGCCTTCCTCGTTTCCTTTTAGAAGCCTGCATTTAACTGGTGCAGTCCCTGGTCTCTATTGCACATGGTCAAACCATCTAAATCTACTTTCTCATATCTTATTATCTATTGGTGCTGCACCTATGTTTTCTCAAATGCATTCATTTCTAATTCTATCCTTTCTTATGTTGCCACTCATCTATAGCAACTCTTACCTATTAATGTTCCCCATTCCATGTGGCATGATGAATCCTATTCCCCTAGACTAGGCTCTTTAACCTCACCTGTCCAAAACTGCGTTTAGTGTAATTTGAAGCTTTGATAGTGCTTTACCAGTGTAGGATGTACCTTCTAATATTGTTGGTCATTCATGAGTTATATACAAACTGAGGATACACTCCCTTCCATATTGTGACACGTTGTTTCCGTTTATGACTTTTGTTTTGGTTGTCATATGAAATCGCAATATCCATGATATTGTAAAGTTGAATTTGTATAGTATTCTTATAGTAATGCCCAATGCATGAATAATATATAGTTCTATTACAGGTAACACTATTTCATTTCGAAGATAAGCCAAGACCTGGTGTTGCCAACGTTATAGCTGCATTAAGAGATCAGGCGAAGCTACATGTAATGATGCTAACTGGCGATCATGAAGCAAGTGCACTGAGAGTTGCAAACACTGTGGGTATCGATGAAGTCTATTGCAGCCTCAAGCCCGAAGATAAGCTCAATAAAGTGAAAAGTATTTCAAGGGATGCTGGTGAGACTGCCTTCAATATACATTGGTTTATTTTCTTCCTGGCACCAACTTGTCTCATTAATGCTATTTTTTATTTATTTATTTATCACAGACTGCAATCTGACTGATTACAGATAATGACAGATGTGGCATTCTCTTCCAGCTTAGTTTGATCCCTTCCCATTTTTTTTTGGGTTAGGGGATAGTTCCAAAAATATGTAGTTTCCTAGAAGTTGAGAGGGCATGAAATTGCTCACGCTGAAATTTTTCTCTGGGCATGTTTAAGGTGTGCCCTATTCTTTTACCACTTCAATCGAGTCATGAAGTAATCCAACAACCAACTTGTGTTATTTGGTACTAACATAGTTTCCTATTTCCATAATAGTAATGGTCTTGAGGTTCATTAAAATACATTGGATTTTCAACCCACGTGTCTTGTAACATCCCTGCAGTGCCTTAATGGTACATTTAGTAGCACCCATGTTCTATCTTTATTTTCATAGGTAGCTTGGGCTTGAACCAGTGTCTCATTGTTATAATGTGGGCTGTCTACCATTTAACAGCATCTGTGTTCTCTTTAACCGGAACTTTGAGAATTGCCTTCATGCATGCTGATGATATTTCCAGTTTTTGAAATGCCAAGAAATGCACACCGTTCTTATCCTATTCAAGTGATCAGGCCCTTGTGTTCTCTGTTCTTCTTTTAACTTTTATTCATTTTTGCTCTCCAAAACTGCCAAAGTTTGCACAAACCATCATAGGTACATCTGGGTATCAACCAACTTCTCGAGAAGCAGGATAGGTCTGTAAACTTAGATGGCTATATTTTGAAAAGCTTGGTGTATTCGATTATGAATACCTTGAAATATACACGAATGGATAACTATCGTTATCATACACAGCAACAACAAATCTACCTATTTTTAGCATACACTGCAATCTACCCATCTTTAGTATGCACATGCATATATATCCTATCTTTTAACACCTCCCTGAAACTCAAGGTGATATGAGTAGTAGCTTCACTTTTAAAGGTGAGAAAAGTGACAAATTTCAGCAGTCTTCAGCGGTAGGAAGAATGCTCAGGTCTTCAACACCTGTATTTAATTTCTGAGGCAGAGACGGATATTTAATGATGTGTCTTGATAGGCAAGCCTTGCCACGTAGAATACTTCCAGCATAGTCATCAGATTGGCGAATAGGCAATGAACAAGTTGGAATTGTATTTTCATTGATATTTTCATATTTGGTTATACACACACACACATTACATCTAACAAGTAATGAAGTTAACTAAGAAGGTAATGACTAATAAGTACTAAAATGACATATATATTGCTCACTCAAATTGGGAAAAAGAAACAATATAGAAATTTTATTGATGACTTCTTGTAGAAATAGTAAATACATTGTACATGCTACAAACTACGACGTTACAATTACAAACTCAAAAATCAAAATTTCAAATTTTAAAAAATGAGTTGTACACATTGATCCCTAATCCATGTGTCACATCACCACCACCACCTCCTTCGACGTATACTTACTCTTTTTCTATTTCTTCGTTATCGATTCTCACGAGTTCTTCATCTGCATCCAATGTTTGATTATCATCTTCATCTATCTCCTGAATCTGGTCTTCTTCTTGGCCTTGACTGCTACTCAGCTTCATTCGTCTTCTCGGTATTTGATTTGAAGAACTTTTTCCAGGTGCCAACTCAGATGCAGTATCTTTAACTTGGCCCAGGTTATGTCCTCTCCTGCAAACACCGAGTCCTCCGTCTCTGCAAGCCACTCATTGTCTGCCTCTAACTCATCTAGGCAGATGGGATCATAGAAGTTAGGCTTTTCTCGCCTATCTAGGAATTGTTCCTACAACTTTAGATTGTATTAGATGAAGACTAGGTCATTCAGCTTCTTTTATTCAAGATGATTCCTTTTTTTGTGTGAATGTGTATAACATTTGAATTGAAAGTGAATTAGTGACAATAATTACTGATTAGATACACTTTTATTATTCACTCTAAATCCAACATTTGAAGAGTACTGAAAATCCTACAGACTCAAATGCAGTGTTTTAAATGGCGAATAGCATGTAGCGTATCGTTCACATTATTTCTAGATTTTTAATTAAGGTTATTCTTAGTTGCATTAATTCCTGATATATACCAAATTAGACTAGTTAATAATGAAATTTAACAAATTTTCATGATATTTGGTGCAACCAAACGTAACTTGAAGTAATACAAAAGGGTAATTATTAAGTATAAAGGTAAAGAAAGAGCAACAAAACTAATTTAATTCTATTAGTTGTATTATTTTTACTAAAAGCATTAAATATTGAAAATGTTACAAATCATCAAAAATATTATTTGATTTTAATGTTGTAATGAAAAATAACTAGTAATGTGAGGCACGTAGTGTGTAGCCTAGTTTGTGTAGCAGGTAGCGTATGCAAATTATCATGTAGAGTAGGCTACACGTGACTTAAGCTATTTGCATAAGCTACATAGCGTTAAGGCTAAGCTACGCTATGTAGTGTAAGCTATACATTACATATCATAGCTATTTAAAACATTGTGCAAATGTACTCCAGTTGCGCTCACAACTGCTTGTAGAACTGTGAGGTTATGAATATTTATGGCCAACTTCTTCAATGTTATATCCTTCCTGTTTAGTCACTCTGTACATTCCTCACCAGCTAGTTGTGTAAATAACAATTAGAGTAAGTTAGACTTTGTAGATTGTAAGAAATTATTCTAAGTTAAGAGTAACTCGCTAAGACGTTCATACTTGGCAATTTCAAATTTTTATTCTTGATTATTATGTCCCTTGAGAAAATCCCCACACTCTTCAAGTTGAAGTTTTGAAATAAAAAAAATCCTATCCTGTTTGTCTTGATCTAGAGCCCTTATTTTCTAAAACATTAAGAAATCCTACCATATGCATTGGTTTTGCCTGATCGGCGAAAGCGAAGAATATGACTGGATTAAGGATGTAGGGAATACAAGGAAGATGACATTTGGCTACCACATCTTTTATTTACAATATCTAATAAGGCCTATAATCATGTTCTTTATGATTAAAGTGCTTAATTTTTTATCTAGCCCTCTTCATTGCATCGTAGATCTATTCCATCGTAGACTTCTCATCACCGTCTACCAATCTTAACACACCTACTATGGGTTCTAAAGATGTTAGTGCCCTTAATACTTGTATCCAAAACGATTGTTAAAGGATAGTTTGTTGGACTAACTTCCTTTCGGCTTTTTTTAATCAAGGCCCCTTATTCCAATTGGTTGGCGCTTCCAATATCATTTTTTTTTTCATACATCTTTTTTATTGTTAAAAAGGTCATTGCAAATTGGGTGATGGCTAGAAGAATCAAATTACAGCCAATGTGTTTTCTCATGTTATGAAGTAGAAGGCTATGTTTATACATAAACACAATGATTCTTCTAGCCCTAGCATTCACCTTAACATGGAATCTATCTATATCCTCTAACATTAAATATATATGACGTACCGTGCATGGAGTCCAAAATAAATGGCGTCTCTTTTCCATAAGAAGTCGATCGACAGCTACATAGGAGGCTGCATTGTCCATGATTACTTGGACAATATATTCTTCTCCTATTTTCTGAACCACACTATCTAACAATTTAAACAAATATTCATTATATTGGAATGGGCCAATGCATCGATGGACTACAAGAACATTGTCTCAGCCGGACAATTAATCAGTGTTTGATTGGATCTATTGGTCAATCCATCGACCATTAAAGTATATTTATAGATTTTCCATACCTCTTGTATTCGACAATATGCTTCTATTAAAATCAACGTTTATTTTGACACATGTTTCTTTCACTTCATGATGGAAAGTAAGCTTAAGTCTAGGTCCAAATTAACCTGTTGCTTCAATGATTACTTTGAAGCTTTTTAATTTAACAGTGTTGAAAGCAACACCGGCTTGGTATAACCACTTAGCAATATATTAAATTGTTGTCTTCATATCTTTAATTTTATAGCGGTTTTCTTGTATTGTTTGTGTGGGTCTTTGGCATTTTGGTTAATTGCATCTAGGATGTGGTCTACACCACCTATTCAATGGCCCATGCCTACAAGATATTTTTAGTGCTGGACCCGGAGGTCTAGTGCATCCGTCGATGTAGGAGGGCTATCATCATTATTAACAACATCAACTGATAAGCTTCTTGTTCCATAAATTCTTTCAAAGGTATCATCAATATTAATAGCACCAATATTGTCATAAGCTTCTTGTTCCATAAATTCTTCTCTAACTACTCCATTATCATGTCCTTTTTTAAAATGTTTGTCAATATACTCCATGATTTCCTTTCGGATTTCTAGAGTAATATTTGGGCATACTCTTGCATTGGATTTTGGCATGTGTGCAAGGTGTTGTTTGTGCCATCCCATGCTACCAGTGCTTATAAACCAATAAAGTTCACACATATTTCTAACCCGAGTCATTTGACTCAGGTTTCAAAGAAGAAGGTTGAGAAGTAGAAGGCATGATGTGTGAGAGAGAGTCTAGTTCTATTCTTGGGGGTGGGGGGAGACAAATTGTAGCTTTGCCCTTGGCCCTTATAGTTTTATAGTTGTAGTTGAACTTGTAACTCTTGTCTTTGTTCCTTAAAACTTCAAAGAGTGAGACTTAAAGGCTTGAAAGTTGAAACTCTTGATTCTTAAAAAAAGAAAAGCAATCAAACCTAAAAGAGAATTATAGAAAAGACAAAAAAGAGTGTGAGAGAGAGAGAGAGAGAGAGAGAGAGAGAGAGAGAGAGATTCTTGAGTCTTGTTTTGATTCTTGTTTTGATTCTTCTTGAAACTTCAAAGTTCAATCTTAAGAGAATGAGATTAGAGTGTGCGTGAGAGAAAAAAGGGAGAAAAAATGCCCCAATGGTTTGGGTGTGCCATTTATAGTAAAAAAGGCAGAGAAAAATGCCTCACCAGTCGTAAAATTGATTGTTGGGTGATTATGCCATTGCATGCTATGTATGCGATGGAAAAAATTACATACTTTACGCTTATGTGGTCGCACAGTTTTCTAAGCGAACACAACATCAAACGACACTATTTTTGCATATGCCACGATGGGATATGTGATCCGTCTGATTAAAATCGCATATGCGATCACATAATCACTTATGTGATTGCATACATTGTTTGAATTATCCCCGATATTATTGAAATATCCTTGATATTATCTCTATATCTCTAGCTCAGCGATACCGATAACACTAGTATCAATACTAATAACACCGGTAGTATAAAAAATTCTAGGTATCGGCGATGTATCGCTAAGTGTTGCCAATGTATCACCAATATTTTCAACTGTGTAAATTCCAAGTGTCACTTGTATCGCCAATGTATCAATATCTCCAATTTATTGCCAATATTTTCGACTGTGTAAATTCTAGGTGTTGCTTGTATCGCCAGTGTTTCGACAATATTTCGATAATATCCCCAATGTATTGATATTGCCAAAAAATTATTTATTAAAAACATTCCATTTCAATTTTTTTTTATGGCTATATAGTTGTATGCAGCAGTGTTTTAAATAGCGAATAGCGTGTAGCGTAGCGTTCACCCCTCTGAAGCATGAGGCGTAAGCTACATAGCGTGTAGCGTAAGCTACATGTTACTTCTAGATTTTTAATTAAGGTTGTTCTTGGTTGCACTAATTCCATGATATTCACCAAATTAGACTGATTAATAATGAAATTCAACAAATTTTCATGATATTTTGGTGCAACCAAACATGACTTAAAAGTAATAGAAAAGGGTAATCACTAAGTATAAAGGAAAAAGAAAGAGCAACAAAACTAATTTAATACTATTACTTATATCATTTTACTAAAAGCATTAAATATTGAAAATAAAAAAATGTAACAAATCATCAAAAATATTATTTGATTTTAATGTTGTAATAAAAAATAACTTGCAATGTAAGGCATGTAGCGTGTAGCCTAGTTTATGTAGCGGGTCGCGTATGCAAACTATCATGTAGCGTAGGCTACATGAGACTTAAGCTATTTTCTTGAGCTACGTAGCGTTAAGGCTAAGCTACGCTACGTAGCGTAAGCTACACGCTACATAGCGTAGCTATTTAAAACACTGGTATGTAGTGATCAAATTGTCAATGATATTACCACTAACGGAACATGGATGATATCAAGACCACATTCTTTCATCTCCTTTTCAACCGTCGACGATTTATTGGTGAAATATTGTGTTGTTGATATTCTGAAATGCTGATGGATGTTTGGATGGAACGTAGGTGGCCATAATGGCCGCCACCGCTACCTTTATGATACGGTATTTATGATACGGTAACGGCTGTTATGGCCCCCATAACGGCCATTACAGTCTCTTTTTTTATTAAAAGAAAAAACCAAAAAAAAAAACTTGTATCTGCCCCATAATCTTGAATTTTTTTTTCCAAAAAACCTTTATCTACCCCGTAACAAACCATTACAGGTCTGTTATGACCTTTATAAGGTGCGTAATTGGCCATTAATGGTAGTTACATGTCATTTTTTGCATAACAGCCGCTACGACCATTACGACCCCGTAGCGTGTAACGGTTGCCACCATTACCTCTACGTAATGGTCTTTACAGCCCTGTAACGGCCTTTACGGCACACCATGCATAGGATGGTTAGATGGATAGATGGGATTGATGGGATGGTTGGACTGATTTCTTACAACAGCTCATGCTTTTAAGCCCCCTCATTAAATAGAAACTTATTATGTATGCATTCTTTTTGCAATTGTTTGATTTCTAAAAATGCAAGTATTTGTATTTTAACATCTCCTAAAGTTTCACTGAAAATTTCTACCGTTTTCCCCATGTTTCCCCAATGTTTTCCCTCATTTCCGATTATCAGTGATATTATCAATGATATCGAAACTTGTAACGATATTGATACTTCGAAACTGAATTTAGTCTAAAACTCAATGGTCTACACCTACCAACATCCAACAACATTCTTGCTTGCTAGAAGATTAGTTAGTTCCTAGGTGTCATTACGATGAGGAGTAGCCATCTCTTACTCCATAGCCCTACTTCCATCCCTAGTGAGATTGAGCATCCTGATACAACAAAAGAGTAGAATGAGAAGAAAAAGATAACAAATTTCAAAATCATGGGGATACACAATGAAATTAGACATTTTGAGATTGGATGTTTAGTACGTCTACTTCATTAATGCAATAGAAATATCAAAAGAATTAGGAGAGATTTTGATGCAGGGGCATGCGATGACCTAACCCTAGATGCATGCATATTCAGTTGGAAGATATTCAAATAATAAAATTGCGAAACTAACTACTTCCAATCAGAGGAAACTAACAAATCTCAACACAGAGATGAGATCCGTTCGTCTGGATCATGCCCCTTGGCATAAAACCACGCAAAATCGTAAACCAGGGAGGATCTAGGGATATGAGGATATCCCAGATCTAGCATAGACCAGTTCACAGTCAAGTTTGGATCCGATTCTCATGGCTAGGCATCCCTCTTTTCGATCGTACCAAAGGGGGGGTTAGAAAAGGATGAAGTGTAGAAAACAATGGGCTTTTATGAAGCACGAATTATGAAAAAAAAAAGAACCTTACCTTTTCTCGCACCTTGAAGAAATAGAGAAGAGAAAATGTGAACTCCGGGGTGGAATCCTTAACACCCGAGAGCCAATCTTGAAACCCTAATCTCTCAAATAAAGAGGAAGAAGCACACGAATTTTCTATTCATTCAATAATTTCGAAATAGGGTTTCTCATAGTATATATAAACTACGAAAATAAAAAGTGCACTAAAGTGCCTGAAAAGAAAAAAAAACATAAAAAGCCTAAATTAAATAAAGACGCTAAAACGCTTAGAAACAAGGAAATAAATAGAAAAACGCCTAAAAGTAAATCTGCTCCATGGTCCAGCGGTCATGATGCTCCTATGCGATCCTGCAGCTCGCGTACTCATAACGCGTCAGAAAATGGGCCCAATGGGCCCAGCGTCCATCCACATTAGCTCGTCTACTCCAACACTCGATCTGTGACGTCGCCTCCTCTGGTACACTCTAAAGGGTGCACCACTAATGTCCGCATCAATTCTCCTTGGGTGGGAAGAATTCTCCACTGGCGAAAGTGAACTCCTGTACCTCTCAAGCATGTCTGGATTTATACGTTGTAGCTCTGTCTCGGTAATCTAGGAGTTGTCTGCAATAGGCCTATTCCTCCACTTGACTAGGAATTTCTGATAACCCCCTGAATGAGTAAAAACCAACTCGGAGTCCAAAATTTTCTCTATCTCGTCTCTTCTCGGTGCAAATAGAAGAGATGGTAAGATGGGTATAGGGAGGTTAGGCTGTGGCCAGGGTTCATATATAGGGGAGGTCTTGGAAGAAACAGGGGAACCAGTGGATAGAAGTAATGGCTCGTGATAGGGAACTAGATCTTCCACATTAAATGTGGAACTGATGCCCATGGTAGGAGGGATATCGACAACATAAGCATTAGACCCCAACCTTTTCACAATTTTATATGGGCCTATGCTACGGGCATGAAGCTTCTTCACGGATCCAGGTGGAAACCGATTAGACCTAATACGAACCACGACGTCATCTCCAGGTTGAAATTCCCTAAATCTTGTATGAGTGTCAGCAGAAAGTTTATAATGTTCATTACTTAAATTAATCTTCCTTCTAATCTCACTATGTAATGCATGTATATGATGGGCAAATGACTGTCCTAACTCTGAAGGACGCTGTGGGGTAGCCATGAGAATCAAATCTATGGGAGTTCAGGATCTAAGACCTGAAACAATTTCAAATGGGCTCATTCCTGTATACCTGTTCACTGAAGAATTATAAGCGAACTCTACTGTGGGAAGAATAGTGTCCCAGGTCCTATGGTGGTTTTCAACTGGACATTTCAACAAATTCCCTAGGCTACGGTTCACTACCTCTATTTGACTATCCGACTGAGGATGATATGCTGAAGAAAATTGAAGCCTAGTACCCAAAAGATGCTAGAGAGTCTTCCAAAAATTACTAGTGAACCTAGTATCCCTGTCAGACACGATGAATCTAGGTACGCCATGAAGTCACACAACCTCCTGAAATAATAACTTAGCACGTGGGAGGCATCTGAGGTCTTATAACAGGGTAGGAAATGGGCCATCTTAGAAAACTGATCAACGACCACGAGTATGGAATCATGCTTACGAATAGTCTTGGGAAGCCCAAGCACGAAATCCATACTGACATCTTGCCGCGGGGCATGTGGAATTGGCAAATGAGTGTATAAGCCTGTATTTTGTTTCCTTTGCTTCGTCAGTTGACATGTCCGACACTGCCATACAATCTTGGCCACATCTCGCTGGAGATTAGGCCAATGGAAACGATCAGATACAAGGGCAATTGTTTTATCTCTACCAAAGTGACCTGTCATCCCTCCAGCATGAAGCTCCCACACTAGAAAATCACGGAGGGATGTGTGTGGGATGCAGAGTTTGTCCCCTCTAAATATATATCCGTTTGTAAGGACAAACTCAACACTCCTCGAGGGCAGGTCACTAAACAACGATGCATAGATGGTCCCAAAGTCAGGACAAGTTGAGTACTCACCCTTGAGTTGCTCAAAGCCTGTAACTTCAATGCTCATGGACCGCATTGTTATGACACGACGGTTAAGTGCGTCAGCAACCTTATTCTCTTTCCTAGCCTTGTGCTTAAGTACAAACATGTACTCTTAAAGAAATTGTGTCCACTTAGCATGCCTAGGACTCAACTTTTTTTGGGAGCTCAAATATTTCAAGGCCTCATGATCAGAGAATATGACGAATTCTTGCGGTAATAAATAATGCCGCCAATGGCGCAATGATTGCACAACCGCATAAAACTCTTTGTCGTAGGTGGAGTAGCGTTGTTTAGCCTCATTCAGTTTCTCACTGAAAAAGGCCACAGGATGTCCCTCTTGGCTTAACACTCCCCCTATGGCAATTCCTGACGCGTCACACGCCACCTCAAAGACTTTGGCGAAGTCAGGTAGGCGCATGACAGGCGCTTTCGTCATCTTCTTCTTGATTTCAGAGAAAGCCCGCGCTACGACTTTAATCCATTGAAATTTCCATTTTCGTATGCAATCTATGTGGGAGCCATAATAGAGCTAAATCCACGGATGAACCGCCAATAGAATGTAGCTAGGTCGTGAAAGCTTCACACGTCGTGTATATTACGCGGCTCAGGCCAATTAACAATGGCCTTGACTTTCTCAAGGTCTGCAGACATACCCTCTGATGAGACAACGAACCCCAAGAAGATAACTCTGGAAGTCAAGAAGGAACACTTCTTGAGGTTCGCATAAAGTTTTTCTGCTCACAAGGCGTTGCAGACCTGCCTCAACTGTTCAAGGTGCTGGCTAGGGGACGTACTATAGATGAGGATATCATCGAAGTACACAACTAAGAACTTACCCATAAAGGGTCGCAGCGCCTGGGTCATCACCCTCATAAATGTACTTGGAGCATCGGTTAACCCGAAGGGCATAACCAACCACTCGTACGACCCGTCCTTCGTCTTGAAGGTAGTCTTCCACTCATCTCCCGGGCGAACACGAATTTGGTGATAACCACTCTTGAGGTCAATTTTTGAAAAGATAGTAGAGGTGGTGATGCAGGCACCCTAATTATGATGCATGCTCATGAACACGTATAATCTAGCGGAAATAAAAGACAATAATAATCTAAAAATTCAACAACAACCATCATAAACTAAGAAAACCAGAAAGAGACATCTAATGGAGCGGGCCATCATCACAACCACGAAGTAAGAAATTCAAATAATGCATAGGATGGATCCAGCGAGGGATGGAACCTCCCGATCTTTCATGGTCATACCCAAATATCCAATATGAATCACTAGTCCGAGAGATCAAGGATTTTCTCGGATTAGGGATTTGAAAATCTGAGAAATTGGGATTTTGATTCGATTCTCAAATTTAGGATTTCAAGGATTGGGGATAATGGAGATAGAGAGAGAAGAAAGAAGATCTTACCTTAGACGAATGTTGGAGGGGCACAAGAAGAAAAGAGAAGAAGAAGATTGGGAAAAAGATGAAGTTCTGAGAGAGAGAGAGAGGAGGAAGAGGAGCCACCAAGCTTTTCTTAATCAATAATCAATAACTAATGAAAAAGGTTTAGGGCAACACCCTTATAAAATTAGAAATTAGCATAATTACCAAAATACTCCTACTAACAAAATTTCAAAAAAGACATTTGCATGAAAAAAAACGTGCGCACACTAACTCAAAACTCAAATAAGTAAAAATGCATAAAATAAACTCAAATCTAAGATGTCCAATGAGCTTCTATGATGGTGTGATGAAAGTGGGCCACAACGAACCAACAGTCCGATCACATCATCATCACGATCTAACGGTCCGATCATCTCCTCCAAGCAACTTACACATCTTCAGAAGGTGGGGTCTTCTCAAATGTCTCAGACTACATGTGTAAGGTCTTCAATGCTCCTCAAGTCGTCACGAACGACCCAGGCTCGTCATCATCGAGTCCTAAAGATATAGGTGCCACTCGCCTCCTACGCTAATAAACTCTAAAGGGCCTGATGTCCGCATCATTCTCCTCGTCTGAAAAGAACTCGACTCCGACAAGTTAAAACTTTTGTGGCGCTTTAGCAAATCCGGATCAACGTTCTGCAATTCCACTTCAGTAAACCACGTAGATTCTGACGGTGGTCTATTCTTCCATTTGACAAGATACCTTTGGAAACTTCCATCTCCCGTGGAAACTATCTCTTCATCCACAATTTTCTCAATCTCTTCTTTACAAATAATAGGTGGGGGAAGGGGGGAGTAGGTTGTGAAGAAAATTCAGGGAATGGCCATGAAAGGGATAAAAGGGATAAGGGATCAATGGTAGGATTAGGGGAACGGACTAGATCCTCCACATTAAACGTTGGAATAATGCCCATTTCAGGTGGAAGGTCTATCCTATATGCATTAGACCCAATTCTTTGCAATACTTTGAATGGTCCAGCACTACGCGCTTGTGATTTCTTAGCGGTACCCTGAGGAAACCGCTCTGGCCTTATCCTCACCATTACATAATCTCCTTCCTGAATTTCTTACAATCTACGATGCGAGTCAATTGAAAGCATATAACTATCATTGCTTCTATTAATCCGCTGTCTAATATATGTATGCAATTCATGAATGTGTCGTGCAAATGCATTGGTCGACTCTGAAGACTTTTGGATGACAGACATGGGTGAAACTAAATGACGCTTTGAAAAATCAACAAACTGGAAATAAACAATCCTATGACCTAGAACTTGGAAAACTGAAACAAAAGGACACTTCTCATGGGTGACACATAATTTCTCATTATAAGTATTATAAACAAGGATGATTTTTCAGGTATCCCAACACTTGAGAACACACACTATTAATACCAAGTCTTGAACAGATCTTGGCATCAGCTATTATGTCCAAAATGTCATCAAGATGCGAGATAGGGACTCTGACCATCATATCTACCGTGACGTGAATACGTAGCAAGGTGGCATGACACTTGACTAAAGCTTTGTGGACATCCAGGATATGCCCACATGTGCGCCATATGCTATCATCTTTTAACGTGAAAGGGCAGGCTTAGCACACAAAACAAAACTCCAACTCAAACTTTCCTTAATGAATTCTTCCCCGAGAAGTTTATCAAATTGATGCTGCATTTCTATATTTTCTGCGAGGTTCACCTGGTATGGAGGAAAGCTTGATAGGACTGACCCAGGGACAAGATCGATTGTGTGCTGAATGTCCCATTTGGGTGAAAATTTATCCCATAAATCATCTAGTGGGATATCACAAGTCATGTGGGTGTCCACCATCATATCCTCACTAGTCTCCTTTTCAAATTCATTCGTGTGTATCATGGTAAGAGACTTAGATTGGGAATCTACATCACTTAATTCGCACATGACATCTGGAAGTGGTGCGGTCTCAATTCCTTTGACCTTTTCATCACTAGCACACACTTCGTCATCCTCAAAGATGATGAGCGATGCCTCAATTTCTTTCATTTCATCACTAGTAACGTTAGGCACGTACTCTTCCATTTCATAAACATTATGTTTGGACCCATCCAACTTGGTCATCATGTCAAGCATGTCATCAAGCCTCAGGATGGGAAACCGATACTTGATAGTAATTTTGTTTATGGCTCTACTATCCACACACATGCACCATGTGCCATCTTTCTTTGGCGTAAGAAGCGCGGGCACGATGCACGGGCTCATACTCTCACGAACAAACCCCTTTTTAAGCAATTCATCCACTTGCCTCTTCAACTCGGCATGTTCGGTGGGATTCATTCTGTAGTGAGGGAGGTTTGGTAGGGTCGCCCTTGGGACAAGATCTATCGCATACTAAATGTCCTGCATAGGTGGGAGATCATCTGGAAGGTCCTCAGAGAAGACATCTTGAAACTCCTCTAGGACTAAACGAACCTTTTGGGGTAACCCTATAGCAACCTTGGGTGTGCTCTCTCTAGCCAGTAGAGCGTACACCATAGTCCCAGCTTTGGCCTCTCTTTCAAACTCTTTCGCATCTATAATGTGGAGAGACTTTGACTGAGGCGCCCTTTGACTCTTGGAATTGCCTGGAGACCCAACATCTTTCACTCCTATGGATGATTTGGGAGGGAGCGGGCTCAAGACAATCTTCTTTCCTTCATGCTTAAATACACAATTATTCGTACGCCTGAATATTGTGACATCTTTGTCAAAGAGCCACGGCCTTCCCAAGATGATATGGCCAACGTCCATCGTGACCACATCACACCACAACTTGTCCTTGTATGGTCTGAACTCAATTGGAACAAGGCATCACTGAGTCACAGGAAGGGATGTTGCATCAACTCAAGAAACCCGGTATGGGTTGGGGTGAGGGACTGACTTCAACCCCAGACGGCTCAAAGTACTTGGAGAAACTACATTCTCACAGCTCTCGCTGTCTATGATCACTTTGCAACTCTTATCTCCACACTTGGCTAAGTGTGGAAGATGGTGGTTCTGCGCCAATCCTCACTTTCCTTCACCTGAGCCAAGGCGCATCTCACCACTGCAAGTGTGGTAGTCTCTACAGTATCATCCTTTGCATCACTGGCCGGCTCAAGGGATTGGATGATGATTTTTCCATCATTCTGGTCACCATCAACTTCATATGCCACTTCTTCTTCTGTATAATGTTCAGCAACAAAGGCAATGCGCCCACCCTTATTTGAACACTCTGCAGCAATGTGACCCATGCCACCACAGCGGTAGCACTGCCCTGGCATCGCGGTCCTAGTACTTGGTCTAGCCACATTGTTACCTCGATTTCTGTTGACTGGTTGGGTACCAGGTTGAGCTCTGGCTTGATTTCTGACCTGAGGTCTCGCTCCCTGCAGAGCTACTTTAGGCACAGTAGATCGAATCTCAAACCTTCTAGCAGGAGACTGGCGCACATAGCGCTCCAGTTCTTGCACCATCTGGTAAGCGTGCTTTGAGCTGGTGACCATATGAGGCATGAGCTCACACCGGAGGTTAAGCCTAAGGCCCATACGGAAACGGGAGAGAACCACAGCAGGGTCCTCATCTACATCGCACCTCATCATGTATTCATCGAACTTGGCAATGTATTCCGTTACCGTCATGGATCCTTGGCGCAAAGTGTGCCATTGATCCAACAACCTCTACTTATAAGAAAGGAGAACATACTTCTCTCACAACATCTCTTTCATTTCAATCCAAAAGAGAACTGGCCCCTCTTTAGATCGCTTGCGGCGACGCTCCACATTTCCCCAATGTAGTTTTGCCTGGTCCACCAACTTCATCTTGGCGAATCCGACCCGCTGTGGGTCTGGCAGACCGTGCCACTAAAGAAGTGATCCATGTCTGCTAGCCAATCGAAAAAAACTTTGGGGTCCAGTCTCCCATCAAAACTGGGAGCGTCAACCTTGATGCCCTTCATGACCCTAGCAACAGGGTCCTGCTCATAGTATCTATGAGGTTGCGGATATCGCACCCCACCATGGCCCTCCCGTTGGGTGGGGAAAACGGGATCACGAATCTGTGGGGGTGGCTGATGATTCACCCCATCGTGTCCATTGCTAGGCCCACGGGCCTGGCCTGCGCCCAAACCATCCCTAGGCAGATCAGGGCCCACAACTTGGGACTGATCAACTGCCCCAGTGTCGAGGGTCGCCTGGGGACCATCTAAAGTGGTGGTTTGGATGCCATCCTCTAAGCGCGTGTCCCTCTCCTCTAAACGTGTGAACCTATTGATGAGGACACAAGACCCTTCCAAGTTTATCAACGAAAAAAGCGCACGCCACAAGCATCTTCCTTGTGGCTTGGCGGCCATTGAAGGAGCATTGAAGACCTTACACTTGTGGTTTGGGGACATTTAAGAAGGCCCCATCATGGGAAGACATGTGTAAGAAGAACAAGAAAGACAAAAATTCCCGACGGCTTTCCTGACACTTCTGGGCCATCGGTAGGAAAAACAGGAATTCCAGATTCCCGACAGTTTTCTCGACGTTTCTGGGCCGTCGGCAATCTTGACAGTTCTGGACCGTCGGGCGCCCGACCAAGTGTCACCGAGTGCCTGAAATTCGTCCATTTTCAGCTTTTACTCACTGAACATTTTTTGTTTTCATCGGGCGCCCGACCAAGTGTCATCGAGTGCCTGAAATTCGTCCATTTTCAGCTTTTACTCACTGAACATTTTTTCTTTTCATCGGGCGCCCGACCAAGTGTCACCAGGAGCCCGGGTCGTCAGCAATCTCGACAGTTCTGGACCGTCAGGCGCCCGACCAAGTGTCACCGGGTGCCCGACCACTGCGCGAACTGTCTTTTTTTAGGCTTGTTTTTTACTTAATTATTAGGGGTATTTTGATACTTTTATATTTTTCTTATTGCTTATTTAAGTGGGCTAAGCCCTAAAAGCGAGATTAGTTGATTATTAATGAAAAAGCAAACCTCTTTGGTGGCCTCTCTCTTCTCTCTCTCTCATGGTGCTTCTTCTCTTTCCTTGATCTTCTTCTTCTAACTTCTTGTGCCCCTCCAAATTCTCCAAGGTAATTATCTTTCTTCTTTCTAGTTCTAGTTTTACTAATCCTTCTTCGATTAAACTTTGAGAATCAACCTAAACCCTAAATCTTCAAATTCTCAAATCCGTAATCCGAGAACTTTGGATTCTTCGGATTAGTGATCTTTATTGATCGATTGAGTATGGCCATGCAAGATCGGGAGGTCCTATCCCTCGCCGGATCGAGCCCTAGCTATACTTGAAACTCAAACTTCATGGTTGTGATGATTGGCCCGATCCATTGCAAGCTCCTTGTGAATTTTCTTAATTTATGATGAGTGATTTTGAATTTTAGATTATTTATTTCTTTTATTTTCCGCTGTTTAATTGTGTTCATGAGCATGCATCATAATTAGGGCATCCTACGTCACCTATCATCCTGATGCGTAAACTGCTTTGTGATCTCACACCTTAAGGTCTGAAACTGTTGATCCATTCTCGTAATTATACCCTCCAGAGCTTTGGTAATTTGATTAGAGTCCATAGTATTATGGAGACCAAACCCACGACCAGTGCGCGTGGGCATACACCAGGAGCGATACGTGAAAGGCCTTAGATTTAGGTGCGCAAAGGTGTAAAAAGGTAAAAAAAAAAAAAAAAAATCTAAATGCAGTTTTGACTATCCTAGTTCAACGCAATGCAAGCTATCTTATATGGCCTAGATCTATATGAGGACTCAACAAAATCTAAAAAAAGTCTAACTAGACTCAACAATCTATGACCTCTACGCAGAGTCGGAATGCGGGTCGAGCTAACCCTAGATGCATGTATATTCAGTTGGAAGATATTCAAATAACAAAATTACGAAACTAACTACTTCCAACCAGAGGAAACTAACAAATCTCAACACAGAGATGAGATCCGTCCATCCAGATCATGCCTCTTGGCATAAAACCACGCAAAATCGTAAAACAGGGAGGATCTAGGGATTTTACGATAACACAGATCTAGCATAGACCAGTCCATAGTCAAGTTTGGATCCAGTTCTCATGGCTAGGCATCCTTCTTTTCGATCGTACCAAAATGGGAGGGGGGATTCAGAAAAAGGACGAAGGATGTTAAAAAACAATTGGCTCTTATGAAGCATAAATTATGAAAAAAAAAGAATCTTACCTTTCCTCGCACCTTGAAGAAATAGAGAAGAGAAAAAGGGAACTCCGGAGTAGAATCCGCAACACCCGAGGGCCAATCCTGAAACCCTAATCTCTCAAATAAAGAGGAAAAAGCACACGAATTTTCTATTCATTCAATAATTTCGAAATAGGGCTTCTCACAGTATATATAAGCTATGAAAATAAAAAGTGCACAAAAGTGCCTGGAAAAAAAAAAAAACATAAAAACGCCTAAACTAAATAACAATACTAAAACGCCTAGAAACAAGGAAATAAACAGAAAAGCGCCTAAAAGTAAATCTGCTCCATGGTCTAGCGGTCTTGATGCTCCTGCACGATCCTGCAGCTCACGTACTCGTAACACGTCAGAAAATGGGGCCAATGGGCCCGCCGACGTCCATCCACATCAGCTCGTTTGCTCCAACACTCGATCTGCGACGTCGCCTCCTTTGGTACACTCTAAAGGGTGCACCACTGATGTTCGCATCAGATTTATCTCCATGTTGGAGTTCGAATATTTCTTCATACAATTGATAAGTATAAGAGATGTTTTTATCGGATGAGTACACCTCTTGTAGATCATCCCACACTTCCTGACTCGTATTCAGAAACATGCCCTTTGCACTTATGGAAGGTTCCATGCTATTCCATGATCAGGTCATAATTTAGGCGTTTTCCTAGATCCATTGGTCATAAGACTGTATTCTTCATCAGGTTTCTCTATAGTCAGATATCTCAATTTTCCCTTGGCTGTGAGGAAAACAAGGGATCTAGGAATCTAGTCTTGTGACCAATGGATCTAGTCTTATGACCAAAAGTCATCAAAAAAATTAAATAGGTTTATAAATCCATATTTCGGGCTACCTTTTATCTCCAAAACAAATAAAAGAAGAGTACCTCACAAGCACAAATGCGGGCTAACCTTGCATAATCGATGAGCACCACACTCAAACACTTCAACCGATACAATTGTCATTGTAGACAGAAGAATCAGCCCAGAAGTCCACTACTTCTAGCCGGCCATGAAGAAATATAGTCCCAAACACAACATCCAACATGGGCAAACACCCCACATGTTTGCAACGATCACAGGTGAGGTGATATCATTCAAAAAGCTGATGTCTTTATTCCCTCATGTACACACGGACCATTACAAAAGGCCCGACACATAAAAGAAACCCTGGATTTCTTCAGAAATTTCCAGCATAAGCAAGTTAAGGGACACCGAGGGATGAACAAAAGAAGACGTAAGAAAATTTGGAGAAGAACAATGATCATAAGCGATGTAACTCTGATTCCATGTAAAATAGAGGAAGAAGAAAGAAAAGAATGGGTTGAAGTTAGGGTTCCACCTCTCCTCTCCTTCTATATTATGTGAGTTTCATAATTACAGAAATGTCATTAATAAAAAAAAAAAAAAAAAAAAAAGAAGTAAAAATCGCCTCTATGTGGGCCTATGTAGGACCATATCACATTCATTAATAGTACAAAGGGTTAATCCAAACGTCGCATGATCCTCATCCAAATTACAGCCAAAACATTTTGTTTATGGCTTGTCACATAGAGCAGCACGGCAACATTCACTTGCATTGCCCATATATTAAAATTCACAGGTCTAATCAGCAAATACCACCACTGCATTGATCCTTGAAAGTACTCCATGATTAACCCAAGAATCTTCAAATTTTGATTTAAAACAAGGGAGACATTGCATCCTCAAAATTGTTGCTCTGTTGGATGACACCAAACAAGTAAATTGTACTTGTTATAAGCCGGGCAAGTAGAATTTATTCTTCTTTCGAAGGCCCTCATTCCCAAAATCAATATGGACCAACCTCTGGGCTTGTGGGCCACAACTTCATTAATCATCCAAATTCACTTGATATTTCATCATTTTGAGTTTCAAGCTTTGATCTAAAGTCAACCCAAGGTGGGGAGTCTACAGTTGCCCCTCTTTTATAGAAGTTGGGTAGAATGTCAAGGCTCGGGACACCCCACATTTGGAGTCCTGAAATGCAAAACCAGGATGGAAAAAACGAGAATTTTTGAAGAATCAAAAGAAGAGCCTTAATTATTCAACAAATTGTTGAACACTAATTCTTCTGAGAAGGAATGGCAATATGAGGTCATATATGATGTTGGAAGAGTTTCAATCATACATGGAGTGGAATAATTGTGTGATATAGGAAAAAGGAAGAGGATCATAGATGACATTGATATTAATAATAGTGATGATGAGGATGATGGTGCCAACACAGGTTCGATATATTTTTTGGACGCTTCTTGTCTTCTTTTTGAATTATACAAATGAATACATGTAAACGGACAAAAGGTTTTTTCTATTTGAATTATGCAAAAACATGCATGTACATGGGCAAAGGGTTTTCTATTTGAATTATGCGATTTTTCTCCTATTACAATTCATGATACGATAATGATTATGAAAACTATCGTATCTATTGCATGAGTATAGGTTTAGGTGTCAGACTCTATTGACCCCCAAATCTCCAGGTGCTAGGAGATGATTGTAGATGTACTCTTTTAAGTATTTGTTGTATTAGCATATGCTTAGAATAATTTTATGTATCTTGTGTAGTTTTTAGTTCAAAATATCTGGGTATGTCTGATCTTTGTATGACAATGTGGGTTCCCTGGATGACTTGTATGTTCCATATCTGATGTTTTCAGGCATCCTTGCTCGGCATATCATGCAACTTCATATCAAAATGTATTGCATAGGGCTATCCCAAACATGTCCTCAGTATTTAATTATCCTTAATTTTGAGCATTCTAAGGCTTTAATGTGATCTAGAATGATAAGCACCAGGGGAACCGAAAATTGGACTTTGACTAACCAATTAGTGCTGGATCTCTACGCCTGCTACTGTTCTTTTTTCTTTTTCTGCCTTTTTAATTAAAATCTATGCCTGATAGCATTTCTTCAAATTTCATTGAAATTATGTCATTCTTATTTTTCTTTCGTTCTTTTTTTATTTTTATTTTTTTGGAAATAACACAACTTCATTCAAATAGAGATGGTGAGATATCCTACCTTTATCTAAAGCTGGTGGC
Source organism: Liriodendron chinense (assembly GCA_003013855.2). Lineage (NCBI taxonomy): Eukaryota > Viridiplantae > Streptophyta > Magnoliopsida > Magnoliales > Magnoliaceae > Liriodendron > Liriodendron chinense. Next base: position 7,986,267 of record ML058408.1, read on the forward strand.
CAACTCATTCATTTTCTGCCAACATGGGCGAATGATATTTTTAGCCTTGAGGCAAGACAACAAATCTCTTCAATTACGAAGGGTAGTCTGCAAGGTTTGGGATTACTTTTTATTGCCCAACTGATGACAAGATTCTCACATTATTTACACAGCAAGATGAAGATCTCCCTATAAACCAGCATTCTGGGAATCTAATTTTATTGGAGAATAACAATTGTAGTGTGATTTTCTCTGACTTATCCAGTCAAAAAATTATTCATTTTCACCCTCTTGTCAACTCCCTATGGCTATCTGCTTATTCTTTTTTTCTTTTTCCGTGCTTCTTAGTTGGCTTGACAACATTGAAGCTTTTTTTCCTTTAGCAATGACTGATTTTTAGCCTCTCGAAGGTTTTTAGTCTGCTTGATGCCATTGTTGGTAAGTAGCCCTGCTTGATTCTCTTGTTAAAAAGTGAAAAACTATTCATATAATCCCTAGAGTCTACTGTGTAATATCAAAGAACACTGGATGCAGTTTTTTATTTTACTTTATTTTAACAACTATTCTGCATGGTGGGATTTTCTTTTCACACTCTTGAACACTTATGGTCTCCTAGTCCGCTCCATTTTTCAGTGGAAAGTGAAATATTCATAAAAGCCTAGATCCCAAAGGCAAATTCTAAATTCTTAATGTATGTCATTGTCACCTGTGAGTTTATAAACAGATTTCTTTATGCATAGGCCAATGTGATAGCATCTTAGAATCAATTTACTTGAAGGAATTCTGAAAATTTTCCACAGGTGGAGGTTTAACGATGGTAGGGGATGGCATCAATGATGCACCTGCACTTGCTGCTGCTACTGTGGGTATCGTGCTTGCTCAACGTGCTAGTGCAACTGCTATAGCTGTTGCAGATGTGCTGTTATTGCAGGACAATATTTCTGGCGTGCCATTTTGTATTGCTAAAGCTCGTCAAACAATTTCACTGGTATTGATCTTGTTTCCATTGCCTTTCTACTAGTTAACTACTGTGATCATATATGTGGTTGATCTCAATTTTAAGATACATGTTCTTTCAGGTGAAGCAAAGTGTGGGACTCGCATTATCATGCATTGTTGTTGCCTCTCTTCCTTCTGTTCTTGGTTTCCTGCCACTGTGGTTGACGGTATGCTTGTTTTAAACATGATGCTTTAGTTCATAATTTCTTTTAACCATATCATGTGTTATAGTCTTCAGAAGCCGTACATATGTATTGAAAATCGTATTCAAGAGAAACAAGTAAAGCCTGTATATTCTACAAATGGCTCGAGAGCATATTGTCACAGCCCAAGTGCTTCCCTAAGCATAGCCCATTCAACACTTGGGCGAGTCAACCAACCCCCAAGTGCTAGCCTAGCTACTAAAGGAACTTCTATTGAACTAAAATGTATAATTTTTTTTCTAGATGGATACAAATTAGGAGCTCACCTTCTTATATAGAGCTAGGAAGTGTTGACAACCCCGAGTGTAGGGTTGCGCTGTAGTAATAATTGGATCGTGCGATCGAGATCGTCCTCAAGGATTAGAGAGGTTTACCAATTCCAAAGATCTAACTTGGCTAAATAGATGAACTGTTTTGTATTGAATTGAGTTGAAGAACATAAACAACTAAAAAGTATGAAATCTCATAAATAGAAGAAACTAGAGCACCAAGGATCCACTTGTAGCAATCCTCAATGTTAACCCATTCATCAAGCACAAACACAATTGGAATTGAAGTCCTATCTCTATCCAATCGGAAGATATCACATTCAAAAGCTCATAAACAATTAAGCATAATCTGGAAATTCCGAACTTTTAGTTCTATTTCAAGTACGGAGAACTTGAACCAATGGAACTTCGAAGCATCAACCGTATCTGGAAATCACGGTAGATCTAGGGTTTCCAACATTCAATTTTCATAATAGCATAATGATCAATCACAGAAACTCATAAGCATCTCATGTACTTGGCACAAGAGATCTCAAAATTCTCTAAAATTACCAACTTTATTCAAACTAGAACTTGGAAAATCCAAACTTAAACTTAATGTACTTGAGTAAACGAATTAAATATCAAAGATTAACTACAAGCTTCACCTTTTAGCCCTAGCTAAGAGGTCTAGCCAATCATAGACATGATTGAACTCAGTCATAGACATGATTGAACTAAAAATCAAAAGAAACACTAGAAAACATCAACTTAGAAGAAGAACTTGGAAGTCCCACTTCAGATCTCTCCACCTTTAGCACGTCTAGTACTCTTCTATGATGCCTTAGGAAGAGAGTAGATGTTTCTTTATACAGAAAAAATCGTGCATCTCCTCTCCAAGTGCGTAAGATTTTCGTACTTACGTCGGTTTCGATGGATCCTTCTATGGATCGAACTTCTCACTTCAATGGCTCGAAGTCGGCTATGATGGCTCGAAAGTAGTCTTGAGAGTTACGAACTTTCCAGGCCAATTTATGATGGATCGAAGTGAATTTCGAGGGATCGAAATGAATTTTATGATGGATCGAAGATTTGTCTAGAGAGTTGTCCAGAAATCTAGTATTTCGGGCATGTTCGAGGGATTATTCGATGGGTTGAAGACCAATCAAAATCAATTTTATGATGGATCAAAGACCAATCGAAAACCAATCAAAGTTGTCTGTTCTTTAACAATGGAAACTATGTAAATGTGTGATGAATTGGGGTCTAAATATGCACAATTCAGTACTCAGCACACACCCAAACCAGCATTTTGCTAGTCCCGAGCAAAACATGCGTGATAGTAAATTCAAATTCCCAACTCAACCCTCTCTAGGAAAATAAAATTCTATGCCACCCAAGTCATGTATCAGTGAAATTCAGAGATGCTTAGCAACAGGTATTGAAAAACCCATCTTCCAATAATTTAGTAAGTGTTCAAACTGAGTTCCAGCTAATTTATTGACTAATAGTGTATCCATACAATCATAGTCTAGTGTACTTAGTGAATTCTCAACTCTCCATTACTCAGGATTAACTTTCCATTGATTGATTTGATTGGAATAATGATTCAGAAAGTGCACAGTTCAACACAAGTCTTACTAAGATTTTGCCATGAAATTCATGTCAGCTTTGGATTTTTCATCAACGGCTTTCACGCTATTCTCTTTCCTGGTGGTTATAGGTAGCTATTTCCGACTTTTCCATCAGCGCTTTTCACTCTAATGCCTTTCCTAGGTGATCATAGGTAGCCCTTTTCGATACACTATTTTTGAGCTAATTTCTCTCTCTCTCTCTCTCTCTCTCTCTCTCTCTCTCTCTCTCTCTCAAACTCACTCTTTCTTTTCTTCTTGAATCATGATGGCAAACTTTCCAAACTTGGTTCCTAGCACTTCCAAGCCATAGTCCAAACAACCCATAATATCTAGTTTAGTCCTTAAGAATGTGAGTTATATGTGTAATGTGAACTCGTCTTATCATTGTTCAAACTTTCAATTGGTCAATTAATAAAAGGAACACACGTGAAGACTTCAAAATCGAAGGATTATAAATTTTCAAAATCAAGTCACTTCCTATCTCATCATCTCAAATTCGCATAAACTTGAATTCATAGAAATCAACTTTCTAAGAGAGTTTAAAATCAGAAAATTGAAAAGTTTTCAAAAATTTTGCTTGAAATGTTGCAAATACTAGTAGATTCAACAGGAATCTTACCCCCAACCTAAAGTTTACATTGTCCTCAATATAAGAAACATATGCAATATGCAACAACATGAGAGCAATAACAAAATAAAGGAGACTGAGAAAAAGAGTAACTGAGAGATTCGAAAACAGTGTCTTCTTCATATCTAAACAAATCAACTCAAAGCAATAAAACAAAAACAAAAACAAACCTAATCCTAAACTACTTTATCCCTCCATCAGACTATGAGATCAAATCATCCTGGTACACAAGGTATTCCAGAGAGATGGACACGTCCTCTGGATCAAACTTCTCCACAAACGGTTTCGACTTTTGACCATTCACTTTGAATTCATTACTGTTCGTGGGATTCACTATCTTGATAGCCCCATGAGGATATACCGTTTTAACTACAAAAGGGCCGGTCCATCGAGATCTTAATTTGCCCAGAAATAAATGGAGTCTCGAGTTGTAGGATTTTTTACTTAAAAGTCTAGCTTGCATCCGTCGCATGACCCGGTCCCCCCTCATTGGGACCTAAAGAGCACATTATTTCTAGGTTCGAATGACTTTCTGAAAATATGATTGTCATGAAATGCTTCATTCGACTCTTGTAAATCCGAAAACTCTCATATGCATCGTTCCAGTTCTCATCAAGCTCATTTAATTGACGTTTTCTTAGCGAGCTAGCCTTGTCAACATTAAAATTTAATGCTCGTATCGCCCAATAGGCTTTGTGTTCAAATTCCACGGGAAAGTGGCAAGCTTTCCCATAGACAAGTTGATGTAGGATGCCCTAATTATGATGCATGCTCATGAACACATAATCCAACGGAAATAAACAACAATAATAATCTAAAATTTAGCATTTATCATCATAAATCAAGAGAATCATAAAAGAAGCAAGCAATGGAGCGAGCCATCATCACAACCACGAAGTGTGAAGTTCAATTATTGCTTAGGTTGGATCTGGCGAGGGATGGAACCTCCCGATCTTGCATGGTCATAACCCAATCAAACAATGGAGTTCACTAGTCTGGGAGATCAAAGGATTTCTCGGATTAGGGAATTGAAAATTTGAGGAATTGGAGTTTTGATTCAATTCTCAAATTTAGGGTTTGGGGATTTGGAGATAATAGAAATAGAGAGAGAAGGAAGAAGAAGTTTACCTTAGATGAATATTAGAAGGGCATAAGAAGCAAAGAGAAGAAGAGGATTAGGGAAGAAGACGAAGTTTCATGAGAGAGAGAGAGGAAGGAGGCAACTAAAAGGCTTGTTTTTCATTAATCAACAACTAAATTCGTGTTTAGGGCTTAACCCACTTAAATAGACACTAAGAAATAAGTAAAAGACTAAAATACCCTCAATACTTGAGTAAAAAAACTAAGCAAAAGAAAATATTCCGCGCGGTGGTCGGGCGCCCGATGAAGGCAAAAAATGTCCAGAGATTAAGGATTCCAAGTTCATGAATTTCGGGCGCCCGGTGACTTGTGGTCAGGCGCCCGACGTCGGTGAAAACTGTCTAGTAAGCTTTTCTCGCCCGACAACTTCCAGTCGGGTCTTCCTCCATCCTACACACGTGTCTTCCCAATTTGGGGTCTTCCACGTGTGTAGGGTCTTCAATGCTCCTCAATGGTCACCTAGCCACAAGGACGATGCTTGTGGCGTGTGTTTTCTTCGTTGATAGACTTTGAAGGGTCTTGTGTCCTCGTCAACTCTCCTCGAGTGAAAAAAAACTCGACTCTGACGAGTTAAAGCTCTTGTGGCGCTCTAGCAAAATCGGATCAATGTTTTGCAATTCCGCTTCAGTCAACCACGTGGATTCTAACGGTGGTCTATTCTTCCATTTGACAAGATATCTTTGGAAACCTCCTCCTCTCATGGAAACTATCTCTTCATCCACAACTTCCTCAATTTCCTCTTTGTGATCAATAGGTGGGGGAAGGGGTGTAGTGGGTTGTGAAGCAAAATCATGAAATGGCCACGAAAGGGAATAAGGACCAGTGGTAGGATTAAGGGAATGGACTAGATTTTCCACATTAAACATTGGATTAAATGCTCATTTCAAGTGGGACGTCTGTCCTATACACGTTGGACCCAATTCTTTGCAATACTTTGAATAGTCCAGTACTACGCGCTTGTAATTTCTTAGCGGTGCCCTGTGAGAACCACTCTGGCCTTATCCTCACCATTACATAGTCTCGTTTCTATAAGTGTTGAGATCTACAATGAGAGTCAATTGAACATTTATGATTGCCATTGCTTCTATTAATCCGTTGTCTAATATATGTATGCAATTCGTGAATATATCTTGCAAATGCATTGGCTGACTCTGAAGACCTTTGGGTGACAGACATGGGTGAAACTACAGGACGTGCTGAAAAAGCAATGGACTCAAAATAAACAATCTTATGAAAATAAACAACCCTATAATCTAGAACTTTGAAAACTGTAGCAAAATGATACTTCTCATGGGTGACACATAACTTATTATTCTTTAAGATTCCATTGGTCTGCTCTAACTGATAGAGGTGTTGATTCTCATTATAAGTATTATAAACAATGATGATTTTCAAGTATCCCAACACTTGAGAACACACACTATTAATACCAAGTCTTTAGCAGATCTTGGCATCAGCCATTTTGTCCAAAATGTTATCAAGATGCGGGATGGGGGCTATATAACCATCATGCCATGATTACATCGCACTGAGATTTTGTGGATGGTCAGAATGTGCCCACATGTGCGCCACATGCCATTGTTCTTGGAAGTGAAAAGGGCAGGCATGACACAGAACAAAACTCCAACTCAAACTTTCCTTATTGAATTATTCCTCGAGAAGTTTATCAAATTGACGCTGCATTTTTGTATTTTCTACGGGGTTCACTTGGTATTGAGAAAAGCATGACAGGACCGACCTAGGGACAAGATCGATTGTGTGTTGAATGTCCCATTTGGGTGAAAATTTATCTCATAAATCATCTGGTGGGATATCACAAGTCATGTGGGTGTCTACCATCATGTCCTCACTAGTCTCCTTTTCAAATTCATTTGTGTGCATTATGGTAAGAAACTTAGATTGGGACTCTACATCACTTAAGTCACATATGATTTCTGAAAGTGATGCAGTCTCAATTTCTTCGACCTTTTCACCACTAGCACACACTTCGTCATTCTCAATGATGATTAGAGATGCCTCAATTTCTTCCATTTCATCACTACTGATGTTAGGCATGTACTCTTCCACTTCATAAACATCATGTTTGGACCCTTCCAACGTGCCGTTCACCAAGGCATAATGTTGATCATCTTTTCCATAGTTAGGGCTAGTTTAGTTGAATGCCTCTAATTTGTCGTTGAGATTCTGGAAGGATTTTCTAGAATGGTTTTCAATGTTGTCCAGACATCGGGATATGGCGGCCAAAGCCTCCAGAATCTGATCCTGATTCATGGTAGTGATGCGTAATCCAAAACCATGACCAAAACGAATAAGCACACAACGGAGGACTTGTCCTAGGTTCTTCCTAAACTTGACTCTATGGATTGGATGACTCACAATGTGAATGATATGAATCTAATCCTATGATGATGTATGAACTGACAAACTTCCTAACCCTAGCATCACCAAACCAGAATTTTCTAATTTAGGAAATTTTCTAAATTTGGAAACTTTCCAAAAATGGAAAACTTTCCAAAAATAGCAAATTTCAAAAGTTAGACTTTCTAAGTCTGGAAACACAAAATCCGGACGCTACGATCCAAATCTGGAAATTTTCCAAATCTGGAAACTTTCTAAAAATGGAAAGTTTCTAAATCTGAAAATTTCTAATACTGACCTAAAATTAAAACCCTAGTTTGATAACTCGATCTAAACATAACCATGCAAGCCCAAATCTCTGATACCAAATTTGATGCAGGATGCCCTAATTATGATGCATGCTCATGAACACATATAATCCAACGGAAATAAACAGCAATAATAATCTAAAATTTAGGATATATCATCATAAATCAAAAGAATCATAAAAGAAGCATGCAATGGAGCGGGCCATCATCACAACCACGAAGGGTGAAGTTCAATTATTGCTCAGTTTGGATCCGGCGAGGGATGGAACCTCCCGATCTTGCATGGTCATAACCCAATCGAACAATGGGGTTCACTAGTCCGGGAGATCAAAGGATTTCTCGGATTAGGGAATTGGAAATTTGAGGAATTGGAGTTTTGATTCAATTCTCAAATTTAGAGTTCGAGGATTGTGGAATCATAGAAATAGAGAGAGAAGGAAGAAGAAGTTTACCTTAGATGAATATTAGAAGGGCATAAGAAGCAAAGAGAAGAAGATGATTAGGGAAGAAGATGAAATTCCATGAGAAAGAGAGAGAAGGAGGCAACCAAAAGGCTTGCTTTTTATTAATCAACAACTAAATTCGTGTTTAGGGCTTAACCCACTTAAATAGACACTAAGAAATAAGTAAAAGACTAAAATACCCTCAATACTTTGGGTTAGGATGACACATGCTCATTAAGAAAAGCCTTTTGTTGCACATTGTGTTTCTGTTTGATTGTGCAAAGGTTGACATATGAGGGAATTTGTTTAATGGCATACAGTAGAGGAATGCTGATTTTAACTTGCTTGAAAGCCTCTAGAATGTCATGAGAGTTAGCTAGAGGTTTGGGTGCAATCAACCTTGATGGGAATGGTGCAACGGGCTTATATTGGTGTTCCTTCTCTTGTGGGGCTGAGCTATATCCATTTTCATTCTTAGAAATTACTGGATCATTAGGCTTGTTGGCCTTCATTGGAATAGATTTATCAATTTGTTTACCATAGAAGGGGAAGAGTGGGGGGCATCAACCCTAACTCTCTTTTCTCTCCTCCCAACTTTCTTCTCTTTAGTCTAAATATCTACAGCGACCATTAGTTTGAAAATGGTTGTGAACCAACATTAGACCAACCGAATAAGAGAACATGTCGAAGGAAGCACGCCCAAGGTGTTCCATAATGGTGATAGTATACATGCTGCTATAGCCTTTACAAGCGCCCCCCCCCCCCCCCCCCCCCCCCCCCCCCATTTCTGGATCGTTACAAGCAATGTTTTAAACATTGACTACATCGGCCGATATATCTTGTATCCCACCTATGCGATACAAAACTCATATGTAGTGCCAATATATCCCACCTGTGCGATACGAAACTCATAGGTAGTGCCGATATACCTTGCATCTCTGCCTTTACTAATGCAAGTATATTCAAATTGAATGCATAACATTTAGGAGTGTATGTGTTGATAATCGGCACTACCTATGAGTTTTGTGCATTCAATTTGAATATACTTGCATTAGTTCAGGAAGACAGGCATAGCTTAGGACCCTATGTAAAGGAAACATATTATATGCACTTCTTTTTTGAGATGTTATGATTTAAAAGTGTGTATTAAGGTCTTTTTTAACAATTCCTGAAGTTTAATTGAAAAATTCAACCATTTTCCCAATGTTTCCCCATGTTTTCCAAAAAGTGCGATAAATTACCCGATACAAATGATATATCCCGTGCGATAACCAATAGGTATCTGTATCCTAAGGGTGCAGTACGTAACACGATACCGATATTTCAAACACTGGCTACAGGGTCGTAAGTCAGTTACGGGCTGATACGGAACCGTTATGGCTCGTTTTTTCTGTAATGATTGTTTCGGTCTTTTAACGCATAACGGTTATGTCCGTTACCATTACGTAACGGCCATTATGGCTGTAACATAACCAGTTTGGTATATCATGCATGCACCAACCCCTGTGCGTGAGATCCAAGCTTTGCATCAGGTTAACCCTATGCTCTAGATACCCTTGGGAAAAATCAGGCCATTGTACTTATCAAATGGGCCATCTATAAATATAGTAAACAGAGTCCTTCCAATAGTTGCATCCCTACGTGGCAGGTCCCTTGTTCTTCGTACATTTTCTTAGAAATTATTTGAGCAAATTTTGAACTTTTCTCCTCCTCTACAAGAAGTTGCCAAAAAAAGAATAGAAAAGAAAAAAGCCTGGTGATATGATACATAAGAGGAATTGGAATTTTGTAGAGCCATCATTCTTTCATCCGAGTGGTATGTCTGCCAACTGGGTCCATTCATTTATTTGGCCATGGCATGGATGGCACATGTATAAAAGTAATTACACGTATTAGGCATTGCTATCTATCTTTTCGGTGGCTACTAAAACAACAGTAGAAACTGAAAATAATTAATGGTCAGAATAAAGTTGATGGATATGATTGTCTGATAGGCTTGATTATGGAAATATAAGCCATCCTTGATTAGGGCCCAATAGATGGATGGACCAGATTAACAATTTATCCTGCGATGTGCACTGTGCATCATATGGTTCCCTACTAGTAATGTTAAAATCTTGGCCAAAATTTTTCTCCATCCATTTAGTCCATAAATTGCCCTCACCTGATAAGTGAACCAGCCCAATTTTTTCAGCAGGGCATCTACACAACTGGTAGCATCTGGACAGCTGGGATCTCCCATATGCTTGCTATACTCGCACATGGATTGGCATGTAGATATCCTCCTTTCTACATTCTAAAATTATACTTTTTGGAAAGGTCACAGATTATTTTTATAGTATGAAGGGACTACCCTCATGTGTTATAGTTCACCATCTTGAAAAACGTGGTGACTTACCCTCACTTGTGACACTTATGCATGTCTATCAAGACCCAAAAAAATTGTAGGGATATATTGGTGGAGCACCTCTTTTAAATCACAGTAACTAGAAATCCAAACCATTCAGTTGTGGATATCAAACGGATTATTAAAAGAGTTATTGGTGCAAATTCCATTGGCAATTTCAGAATTTTGGTTTCTAATTTTGCCCTTGAAAATTAATGTTACAGAGATCATCAATCCTCCCACTCCGAACTGGATGATTCATATTTAATGGTTACTTGCTATCCAGGCACTTTTTTCTTTTTTAAGTTGGACATACTTTTTTTTTTCCTTTCTTTCTTTCTTCCTTTCTTTTAAAGCACACACCCGCACCCCACACACTCACACACCCACTCACACCACATGGGCACTCAATCCCTGGTCTTGGTGTTGAAACTCTTCTGAGTCTACCGCTGAGCCATGAATGGAGACCCATACTTGAGCAACCCATATGAACGAATCCCAAGCATACTTCATAAGTAGCTTAGTGTGTAGCAGTTCCTTCATATCGAAGTAGCTTACTATGTGGCAGTTCCAATACCAAATTCCAGAGCAACCTGCAATCCAAGTAACCTTGATGAAAGTCATATTTTCAAGGGGGAAAAATACTTACTGAAAAGAGTATTAGGTTTGGTTAACCTACAACTGGCCGTCAGTGATCAGACTCCTTCCAAATCAATGCAGGTAGGCTGCTTGTTAATAATGACTTATGCTGCCTCTAATGCCAAAAAGGATGTATACAACTAGTAAAGGGAACTCAATTACAAATTACAATTCATTATACATTCATTCTTGAACTCGTTGGTCATTTTCTTTATGTGGGCCTGTGTCGTCTCGCTAGCTTTACTCTGAGCTTATCAAATTCTGGTATCTTTTGAAATACTGCAGGTTCTTTTACATGAAGGAGGGACCCTTCTCGTCTGCCTAAATTCGATCCGAGCTCTAAATGATCCTACTTGGTCCTGGAGAGAGGATCTCCAACACATGCTTGATGGATTTAAAGAATCGATAGCTTTGCTCCTAAAGAGACCATCCTCCAACACCATCCCAGCAGCACCCTTATAACTTGCATGCTTTGTAGGTGGGTGGTTTTCCGCCCATTGTTTGTATGAATGAAGTACATGGTTGGACATTAGACATGAGACTAGTTTAGAAAATAATGAAAATCATTGTGGGGGAACATATCTATCCCATTTATATATGGTGAAATGGTACCATGAGGTTGATCTCCATCTCATGGGAAGACCATGAGGTTGACCTCATGGGAGCTTCCCATGAGGTCGAGCTCTGTGGAACCCACCGTGATGTGTAATGGACATCCACGCCGTGCATTTTGTTGGTCCCCTCCAGGGTATGGGATGTGCAAAAAATCAGCCGTATCCGGAACTCAGGTGGGCCACACCATATGAAACCGTGGAAAATCATGCTTAAAACATCTAAAAGCACTTTGTGGGGGCCCACCTGAATTTTTGAATGGCCTGAAATTTAGCGTGACCCCTCGTCCAAGTCGGACACCCAATGGATGGGTTGGATGTCTAAACCACATCTCACTAGGCCCTATACAATGGGTAGGCACACTCTCTACTATTGTCTGTGGTGTGGCCAACCTATGTCATGGATTGGCCTATTTTTAGGCCCATGGCTCACCATGGAAGGGTGCGTCTGATTAATGGGATGGATGTCCGTCACACATCACGGTGCGGCCCACAGAGCTGGACTTCATAGGAAACTCCCATGAGGTCGACCTCATAGTACTATTTCCCATGCACACACGCGCAGCATGTCCAATCATTGATCTGGATGGTACATTCAATCTTGCCAATGGGGCAAGCTGTGCTGCCAAAAAAGGAAGATGATCGAATGACTCTAATCATCCAAACGATGGCATGAAAAATTGGCAGTGGAGATCAAGAAATAAAATAGGTCCAATCATGTCCTACGCTGAATTGCTTTTGATTCTAAAAGAAACACTTTTCGATGAGGTGAACCATTCAGCCTGGCAAATTAGGATCATCTGGTTGGGGTGATTTTTGCACCATGGCTAGCCTAAGAAAAATGTGCCAAAGTTTTTCTCAGCCATCCATTTGTATGGAAAACTATGTCTGACTTGAGGAGTGAACGGGCTTCATTTTAAGCAAAGGCATTCTCAAAATGGGACGGCTTGGTTGATGGCACATGTCGCTGCTAGTAGTGGTTGTACTTGTGTGCTTAGAAAAGCTCCAAGAGGTTAATAATATGAGAAAGGATCAGACCTTGAGTTGGGACCACTTGGTAACTTTTTTTTTTCTTTTTTAACCGCTCATTAAATAGACATGAATGGGCACTCAATGTGATTGATTGTCCATCGACAATATGTACAATAATTTGAATGGTATGAAGGTATACTACATGTGTAACGACATCTGAGGTTTTAATGGAATTATTTGCTTTGCTCAATGTCCCAAACTCAGTATATCCATCATGCTGTCGTCACACCTTGTTGTGCCTAATTTGCGGAGCTGCTCCTATAATAGGGAACACCCCCCCCCCCCCCCCCCCCCCCCACACCAATCCCCATGCTGATATCTATGCCAAAAAAGAGTTGGGATGCTGAAGAGCATGCTTTAAATGCCTCATCTTTACCCTTTAAAAGAAAAGAAGAAAACAAAACAAAAACAATCGTCAATCTAAATGGAATGTGAGAAAGGGTACGGCTCCCTGGAGTGGTAGACAGACTCCGTTTCAACAGTGAGATCAAGGTATTGAGTGCCCATGTGGGGTTTATGTGTGTTAACAAAAAAAAAAAAAAAAGGCGCACTGAGAATCAGATCATGCTTAGGAAAATTACAGTCAAACGCCTTTCATTGTAATATTTAATTACACTTGTCCACCTATTAATTAATCACCTAACTACATTACACGTGTCCTAATCACTTGGAATTTTATATAAACCCTAGTTCATTTGGGGTTATATATATTCTGGAGAGAGAGAGAGAGAGAGAGAGAGAGAGAGAGCCATTATTGTATTAAGAGTTGCTATTCTTTTTTTCTTTTTCTATTTTTGCCTTTGAGTACGTCCATGGATTTGTATGAGTCGTTATTGTATTGAGAGTTGTTAATCCATGGATGTATAGAAAGCGAACCCCCCTTAAATCTGTGTTGTAGTTTGTCTCCTTTTTTATGCTTTCCTTTGATTTTGATATTGTTGTGTGTGTGGTCAAGAAATGATTTTTCTTATAGCAACTAGTATTAGAGCTCTTGATTTGAGTGGGAACAATATTAGAAGAAGGAGATGTGAGGATTGGAATATTCAATGATTCGAACTTCATATTCTGGAAGGTAGATTGTAACGCTTGATTTCTACAGCTCGAGTACAATGCTATTGCAATGAAAACCCAAGTATTACACTTAAGAAAAACCACGCGTGGGTGTGATACCAATGTTCCCACCTAGACAGGTTATCATTCATACAAAATCATATAACATTCATTCATACAGTGGGCACTAAAAGATAAGTAAAGATAACCAAATTAGAGATGTTAAGGTTAATATCCTAGGCATCCTCCTATTTCTAAAATAATGATTTGATAAACATGCATACGCCTCATATTGTACACTCTCGCTCAATAAGATTACAATCTTATCATTCGATTGGGAGATTGTACACCTCATATTGTGTAACGCTCCGAATTTACCGTAATTATTTTAAAACTTTCTGAAATTTATTTCTATTTTTTTATATTAAATACCAGCTATTGATATTAAAATTCAAATAACGGGACATCTGTAGGAGATCATATGGAGTACTCTTTATTAAAGTTGCTTACAATGACCTCATTAACAAGGTAGAAGAGTTAGATTTTGTTAAACTCGAATATTTACAAAAATTACAAAAATGCCATTAGTTAAACTTAAGTTAACTAACCATTTTTAAGTACGCATGTTTCTAGCGATCATTAAAACGTAAAACCCCGGACTTTAGCATTTGGACACATTTTAACCGTACATGTCGAATTTCAGCTCTCCAATCATCCTACAAATGCCCTAATCAGAAAATGGATCATAAGTGGGCCACCCGATCTCGGATTTGTCCCAATTTTTGTGTGAATGCCTAAAATCTCATGGCTCACATTCTGGATGGATTGGATTTAATATATACATCATAGTGGGACCTACCATGGCCAAAACCACCAACCGGGCCACCGGCCCGCGTCAGGTCCGGTACAAGATTTTTGCAGCATATTCCGCTGCCACCGCTGCCCTTTGCACGGTCCATTATGTGGACCTCGGTTCGAAAATTCAAGCCATCTATCTTCTTCCTTACCTTCCAAAACCCCCTCCTACCAAGTTTCATCTCATCCCATCGCAAATCGAACCCAATCTCATCTTCCCTTCCAACCGTTGGAAACTTGGATCTTCCAATCCAGGAAACCTCTTCGCATGGGATTTTAGGAAAGCTTCTAGAGGATCCTAAGGATCCTTTTTAGCTAACTAACACGGAGAATCACCTCAAAAACGAAAGTCTCTCCCACCTTGTGTAGGAATTCTCTAGAATATCCTCTTGCGCTAAAACCCTATCAAACGGTTGTGGACCTTTAGTTTGTGGACCCTACCTGCCTCATTGGACCCATCTAAACCCACCCTAGGTGTCCGATGTCAGATAAACCGCCCGTTCAAAAGTTTCTAATTCTAAACTCATTATTTTCCATTTTCTTCTCGTGGACCGTTCATCACTTAGTGGGCCTCATTCCAAAACCCGTCACGACCATTTTATAGCCCGTACTTGACTTAACAAACATGTGGAATCTCTCCTCAAACCATGTTGTGTACACCTTCCAAAACGGCTCGAAAGATGATGTATTTCTACTTTAAACCGCAACCGTTCATCCAAAGATAGTGTAGCTTCCTTAAAATCATAATTTCAACCCTACCTCTATATATAGGGCCTCTCTTAGCCAAAGGTGACCCCCACCCACGAATTTGAGAGAGGGAGAGAGAGAGAGAGAGAGAGAGAGAGAGAGAGAGAGGAGTACCATCTTGCTAGTATTTCATCATCTTATATCTCTAATAAGTTGAAGATCATAAGGTGAGAACTCCTTTAAGATTGGATTAATAATTTCATGTTTTGTAGGTTGATCATTCTTATGTGTTTTGTTTACATGTGTTTATTTATTCTCTCCTTAGTTAGCTATATATGAATGCTTTTAGATACTTTTTTCCATCTCATGGTGATGAGGATATTCATTGGACTTAGAGAACTAGTAAGGAATAGAATTATGTTTGTTGCACACATGAGATTTGTGTAACCATCTTTAAAGGGATCACCTTTCTTTCTATACTGTATAAAGAATAGTTGTGATTGTCTAATGGAGATTCTTATATTGCTATATTCCTTTTATATATATGGATGGACCCTGATCTGTGGTGATGAATATCGGAACACCCGATTAAGAGGTTGCGCTAACCTGAGACGATGCTTTTAGCTTGTCCGGTTAAGTGGCCACCCTGATCTGTGGTGGTGGTATCAAGATCGTCCGATTAAGTGGTTGTTAAATCCATTTATTACTACTATTATTATTATATTTACTATTATTATTATTCCTAAAGTTGTTAAGGATCTCCATAAGACAATAGTTGAGTATGGTCATTATGAAGCTTAGTAGTACGGGCCGCCATCCTGGGATGTGATGCGTCGGTTACGACTATTTTGATGAGTGATGAACCATAAGGAAGGATGTGGTGGTACCAAAGGTTGGTTAGACGATAAGTGGCTTGGTGTAAATTGGTAATAATAATAAAGAATGGCTAATTCATGCATGCACGTGGCTCCATGTGGGTGTATGGAATTGAGAATAGGCTAGAGCGTCCTACTTCTCCCATATATTGTTACGTGTGGATTTGGACTATGAGCGTCCCGTTTCTCACGTGGTCAAGCAAAATTATGGGCTTGTGTGTCCCAAAACCCCTGGCGGCATGTCTAAGGATTCCTACGCTGGGTCATGCATTATCATGCATTGCATTAAGAAAGAGTAATGGATGTTTTGTTATGATTTTTATGCGATTATTATTTCTAACCTTAAAGTAGTTCTTCACTATGCCGCTTTTGACGGTGTTTTGTGGAAATAATTTAGAACATGTAGGTAACGATCCTCAGGAGCCCGAGCCTCAAGGAGACGATTATGATGGCTCGTGGGAGCAGATGGTGGAAGACGAGACCGCATAGTCATTCATGGTTCTAGCATTTATTTAGTATTTGAAATTGTAATAAGTCCCAATGGGAGGACGTAGTTATGAATATGGTGTTTGATTGAATGATGGTTACATGGTTTGATGATTTAGTTTAGTTAATGAAATAATATATAAGTTTGGTTTCATCGTCTTGTTCATGGTTTTCCAAATAATATGAAATATGCATGTGTTGTGTGAAAATTATGTAAGGGGTATAACCCTCACACATTCCAAATAACCTTGGAATTCGGCCGTCGTGATGTACACGGGAGCCGAAATCTTGGGGTGTTACAAGTTGGTATCAGAGCAAAATGGGACCTCTGGGTGAGAAGCCTAAATTCATATCAAAATTAACTCATCTTAGGGCTTAGGTCCCAAAGACTAGAGACAAATCATTTAGATTCAATCCTATTAATGGTATGTAATGTTATGAACTTAGAGACCCACATTTAGTTTCCTTGAAATTTACTAGGGTAGTCGTGGAACTTAGAAATCTCAACATTTTAGGATTTTTGGAAGGAAAATTTTCAATTTTTTTTAATTTGGGGCTCTCATCTATTCTCCATATTTGAATCAGTGATTCATTGAATCTTATGAATTTTCTTCACAAATAATTAGGAGTAACTATTTTACTTCTAATTATTTCAATTAGGGCAGATTTCTATACCCATCTGTAATTCCTTCATTAGAAAACGTATTTTCAAATTTCATAAAATTTTATAAATTTTTCTGGAGATTTCTAACTCAGTCCTCAGTATCCGTATAAAATTTCAGATCAATCCGATGTGTAATTAAATCAGGAAAATTCCGACAATAGCACATATTTTGCGTAAAAGTCTGCTGATCTGTTACGTTTTTCAGACTTGTGGGGGTCAGAACTATACTTTATCATGAGATTTTTATTCTGAGAAAACTTTGAGGTATTCCTCACCTAATCATCTATCTACCCTCTAAATTTCAGAGGAAAAGGACTTTCGGTTTGAGAGAAAAAAATTCGAGAGCGCGATCAGGTCTTGGGTATCAGATTCCCAAACTACGAGCTAGGTGAACCTCTGAATCTAACTTTCTGATTTGAGTTCATTAGTTTTCACCTTAGAAGTGACCTCTAACCTATAGAACACTTATTTTCAGCTTGATGGCTCCTAAGAGAAAATCTTCAAGAAACGTTTCCGCGGCCTCACCCCAGCCTGAGTCACCACCCATGGCTAACACTGCGAGTCCTAATACAAATCTACCAATGACTTCAGTGGGAGGAAACTCCAATGCTCTACAACCTTGGGAAGCCATGTTAGGCGCACTCGATCGTCTCACCGGTATGATTCAGCAACAACAGGCCCAACAACATGAGCAACAAACCCGACACCAGGCCACCCTTGAGCAACTGATAACGATCGTGACCCCTGGCCAAACTCCGATTCCAACCTCTACTCAAACCGTACCTCCACCTCCAGTGGGAACTCAAACAACTACACCAACACCCCAAAATCAACCTGAAACATTTCAAGTACCCCTAGCACCTAGACAGGCTCCTCCGCCGAATCAACCTCGGTTCATGCTTCCTGAAGAAACCATCCTGATTGAGAAATTCTTAAAGCTACATCCTGAGAAGTTCCATGGAAACCCTAACCCTACCAAGGCGGATTATTGGCTTAAGCAAGTGGGTAAGGCACTAGACACCCTAGCTTGCCCCATGCAACACCGAGTGACCCTAGCTACATACCTATTAGAGGGGGTGGCCTACGTTTGGTGGCAGGCAGCAAAAAGAAGAGTCACAGAATGATTCCAGTGGACGTGGGACACTTTCCACGCCAAGTTCTGTGACAAGTTTTTTCCTGAAGCATATAGGAAAGAGAAGATGTCTGAATTCTTAAAACTAGAGCAAGGTAACCTCACTGTAGCCCAATATGAAGACAAATTCACTGAGTTGTCAAGTTACCTACCCTCAGCAGTAGAAGACTTGGACTACAAGATCCACAAGTTCCAGGAAGGCTTGAGACCTAGTATTCGGTCAAAGATTAGCATATTGAAGCTGCGTACTTATGAAGAGATCATAGATCGAGCAATGATCGCTGAGAAAGACACTGAACGCTATATCTAGCAACGAAATCAAACAAGACAAGTAGGCCAGAAAAGCAGAGCAGTACCAAACCCACCTTCCATTCCTGACAAGAGGCCAAGACTTGCACCAACCAATCAACAACAGAACCGGGACCCCTTCAACTGTCACTACTGCGGAGAGCTAGGACACAAGGCCATCAATTGTTTCAAGAAGGCTGCAGATGAGAAGAATGCCTCACAGCCTAAGGGGAGTCAACCACAACAGCAGAATCAAACACTCAGACCACCTGCAGCAGCTCGTCCTCAAATGCAAAAGAGAGAAGCATCAAATCCAAACCAAAGGCAACAAGGACGTCTTTATACTATGGCTCCACCAGATAATGTGGAAGAAGACCCCCACGCCATCGAAGGTACTATCTTTATTGGCGATGATCCAGTAGTTGTCTTCTTTGATAGTGGTGCCTCCATTTCTTTTATTGTTGCATCAGTTGTAGCTCAATTAGACTTAAAAGTAGTACGCTTAGGTGAATCTATGGTCATAGCAACACCTATCGGTCGAATTGTAGAACTAAGAAAGGATGTCGAAGGTGTCCTTTAATCATTGGCAGAGTCAAATTCGAAGCAAATCTAGTTGTATTGAACATGAAGAACTTCGACGTGATCTTGGGAATGGACTGGCTCTCTAAGCACCTGGGTGAATTTGGATTGCCATGCCAAGACCATATCATTGTCTCTCCCGAGCCACGACCCGGTAGTGTTCCAAGGTAAGAAGAGGAAGGAAGTAATCGAACGGTTGATGTGCGTCGGAGAATCGGTTGAACTATCTGTCGACCAAATCCCTATAGTAGCTGAATTCCCTGAAGTATTCCAAGATATTCCTGGTCTACCCCCGAAGCGTGAAGTAGATTTTGCCATTGATCTCGTGCCCGGTACAGCACCTATAGCATTGGCAGTGTACCGTATGGCTCCTGTAGAATTGCAAGAATTGAAGAAACAGTTAGAAGAACTCCTAGAGCAAGGATTTATTCACCCCAGCGTATCTCCCTGGGCCGCGCCTGTCCTCTTTGTACGGAAAAAGGATGGTTCGCTTCGCCTGTGTATTGATTATAAAAAGTTGAACTAAGCCACTATTAAGAACAAGTATCCTCTTCCGCGCATAGATGATCTTTTCGACCAGTTAAGAGGAGCCCAGTTCTTTTCGAGGATTGATTTAAGGTCCGGGTACCATCAGCTAAGAGTGAGAGATGCAGATATTTCCAAAACGGCATTCAGAACGAGGTGTGGACATTACGAGTTTGTTGTCATGCCCTTCGGACTGACAAATGCCCCAGCAGTATTCATGGACCTGATGAACTGTGTATTCAAGCCCTACCTAGATAAATTCGTTATTGTTTTTATCGATGATATCCTCATATACTCGAAGAGTAAGGAAGAGCACGCCGAGCATCTAAGAATAGCTCTGCAGACACTGAAGGACAACCAATTGTATGCTAAGTTAAAGAAATGTCATTTCTGGGAAGAAGAAGTGAAGTTCCTTGGTCATGTAGTCACTCGCGATGGGATAGCAGTCGACCAGTCTAAAGTTGAGGCGGTCCACTAATGGATCCAACCTACCTCAGTCACCGAAGTGCGAAGTTTCCTAGGACTTGCAGGATACTATTGTCGCTTCATTAAAGAATTCTCAAAGATCGCTCGCCCCTTGACCGAGTTAACTAGGAAGAATACTCGCTTTGTCTGGAGCACGAAGGCAGAAGAAGCTTTCCAAAGGCTGAAAGAATTGCTAACAACAGCCCTAGTTCTAGTATTGCTCGAAGAAGGAGTAGAATTTGTAGTCCATACCGATGCCTCACGAGCAGGCCTGGGTTGTGTATTGATGCAGGCAGATAAGGTAATAGCTTACGCCTCTCACCAATTAAGACCACACGAGCAGAACTATCCCACACATGACCTAGAATTAATAGCTGTGATCTTTGCCTTGAAGATTTGGAGACATTATTTGTATGGGGAGCAATTCAAGTTAAACACCGATCACAAGAGCCTGAACTATTTATTTCAGCAGAAAGATCTGAATATGCGTCAACGAAGGTGGATGGAGACACTTAAGGATTTTCAGATAGAGTTGTGCTACAAGCCTAATGCAGTGGCTGATGCCCTTAGTAGGAAGAAGGTACATGAGACAACAATGTCTTGCATCCTCAAGAAGTGGGAAATGCTAAATTTTATAAAAGATTTTGATGTAAAATTAAACGTTCGGAGCCAAGTAGTGAAAGTGAATAATATTGTAGTAGAACCGACATTGATGCGTAAAATCATTGATGCTCAGAACCAAGACAACGAATTGCAGGAAAATAATGACAAAATTTATGGCCGATGAAAAGAAATGTAGATTGGCGAATTGGATCAGATGAAGGCATACGTTTTCGCAACCGTCTATGTGTGCCAAATAAACTAAGTTTGAAGAAGGAAGTGATGGATGAAGCACATCGCTCGAAGTTAACGATTCACCCGGAGAGCACGAAGATGTATCAGGACATGAAGAGGCAGTACTGGTGGAACAACATGAAGCGAGAGATCGCAGAATACGTATCTAAGTGCCTCACGTGTCAACAGGTAAAAGCCGAGTACAAAAAGCCAGGAGGATTGTTGAAACAACCGGAGATCCCTACGTGGAAGTGGGAGCATATTACTATGGACTTCATCACGGGTTTACCCAAGTCGAGAAAGAATCATGACGCCATTTGGGTGATAGTAGATCGCCTCACCAAATCAGCTCACTTTGTTGCGACCCGAGTGTCGGCGAAGGTATCAGAATTGGCGGAGTTGTATGTGAAAGAAGTTGTACGTTTACATGGGGTACCGGTATCAATTATATCAGATAGAGATTCACGCTATACGTCATCATTATGGTCAAAGATGCAACAAGCTATGGGAACGTCGCTCAAGTATAGTACATCTTACCACCCACAGACGGATGGTCAAACGGAACGTGTGAACCACATTCTGGAAGATATGTTGCGAGCATGTGTGTTGGACTTTAAGGGAAGTTGGAAAGATTGCCTACCTTTGGCAGAGTTTGCTTATAACAATAGCTTTCAGGCAAGTATAGGTATGGCACCATTTGAAGCACTATATGGTCGTCCTTGTCGTACGCCTCAATGTTGGGCCGAAGTAGGAGATCGAAGCTTGATTGGACTGAAAATTGTTCAAATTACCTCAGAAAAGATTGACATCATTCGGAAGCGCGTAAAAGTAGCTCAAAGCAGGCAAAAGAGTTATGCAGATAACCGACGACAGAATCTGGAGTTCCAAGAAGGGGATCATGTATTTTTAAAGATATCGCCTATGAAAGGAATGCTGAGGTTCGAACAGAAGGGAAAGTTAGCTCCGCATTTCATCGGACCATTTCAGATTCTCCAACGAGTTGGTGAAGTAGCATATCGTCTGGCCTTGCCCCCGCAGCTAGCAAACGTCTATAACGTTTTTCACGTATCGATGTTGAGGAAGTACAACAGAGACGACGCTCACGTGATCGAATGGGAAAAGATCGAAGTACGTAGTGACGAGTCATACATCGAAGAACCACTGCGTATCGTGGACTGAAAAGAGCACGTACTGCGAAGGAAAGTCATTCCACTAGTAAAAGTTGTATGGTCGTTTCACGGAGAAGAGGAAGCAACCTGGGAGACCGAAGAAGAAATGAAGAAAACTTGTCCACACCTTTTTGCCGTACATTCAGGTAACTTCGAGGACGAAGTTTAGTATTAAGGTGGGGGGAGTTGTAACGCCCTGAATTTAGCGTAATTATTTTAAAATTTTCTGAAATTTATTTCTATTTTTTTATATTAAATACCGGCCATTGATATTAAAATTCAAATAACGGGACATCCGTAGGAGATCATATGGAGTACCCTTTATTAAAGTTGCTTAGAATGACCTCATTAACAATGTAGAAAAGTTAGATTTCGTTAAACTCGAATATTTGCAAAAATTACAAAAATGCCATTAGTTAAACTTAAGTTAACTGACAATTTTTAAGTACGCATGTTTCTAGCGATCATTAAAACGCAAAACCTCGGACTTTAGCATTTGGACACATTTTAACCGTACATGTCGAATTTCAGCTCTCCAATCATCCTACAAATGCCCTAATCAGAAAATGGATCATAAGTGGGCCACCCGATCTCGGATTTGTCCCAATTTTTGTGTGAACGCCTAAAATCTCATGGCTCACATGCTGGATGGAGTAGATTTAATATATACATCACAGTGGGACCCACCGTGGCCAAAACCACCAACCGGGCCGACCGGCCCGCGACCGGCCCGCGTCAGGCCCGGTACAAGATTTTTGCAGCATATTCCACTACCACAGCTGCCCTTTGCACGGTCCATTATGTGGACCTCGGTTCGAAAATCCAAGCCATCCATCTTCTTCCTTACCCTCCAAAACCCCCTCCTACCAAGTTTCATCTCATCCCATCGCAAATCGAACCCGATCTCATCTTCCCTTCCAACCGTTGGAAACTTGGATCTTCCAATCCAGGAAACCTCTTCGCATGGGATCTTAGGAAAACTTCTAGAGGATCCTAAGGATCCTTTCTAGCTAACCAACGCAGAGAATCACCTCAAAAACGGAAGTCTCTCCCACCTTGTGTAGGAATTCTCTAGAATATCCTCTTGCGCTAAAACCCTATCAAACGGTTGTGGACCTTCAGTTTGTGGACCCTACCTGCCTCATTGGATCCATCTAAACCCACCCTAGGTGTCCGATTGTCAGATAAACCGCCCGTTCAAAAGTTTCTAATTCTAAACTCATTATTTACCATTTTCTTCTCGTGGACCGTTCATTACTTAGTGGGCCTCATTCCAAAACCCGTCACGACCATTTTGTAGCCTGTACTTGACTTAACAAACATGTGGAATCTCTCCTCAAACCATGTTGTGTACACCTTCCAAAACGGCTCGAAAGATGATGTATTTCTACTTTAAACCGCAACCGTTCATCCAAAGATGGTGTAGCTTCCTTAAAACCCTAATTCCAACCCTACCTCTATATATAGGGTCTCTCTTAGCCAAAGGTGACCCCCACCCACGAATTTGAGAGAGGGAGAGAAAGAAAGAGAAAGAGAGAGAGAGAGAGAGGGAGGTAAGAGAGAGAGAATGAGTACCATCTTGCTAGTATTTCATCATCTTATGTCTCTAATAAGTCGAAGATCATAAGGTGAGAACTCCTTTAAGATTGGATTAATAATTTCATGTTTTGTAGATTGATCATTCTTATGTGTTTTGTTTACATGTGTTTATTTATTCTCTTCTTAGTTAGCTATATATGAATGCTTTGAGATACTTTTTTCCATTTCATGGTGATGAGGATATTCATTGGACTTAGAGAACTAGTAAGGAATAGAATTATGTTTGTTGCACATATGAGATTTATGTAACCATCTTTAAAGGGACCACCTTTCTTTTTATACTGTATAATGAATAGTTGTGATTGTCTAATGGAGATTCTTATATTGCTATATTCCTTTTATATATATGGATGGACCCTGATCTGTGGTGATGAATATCGGAACACCCGGTTAAGAGGTTGCCCTAACCTGAGACGATGCTTTTAGCTTGTCCGGTTAAGTGGCCATCCTGATCTATGGTGGTGGTATCAAGATCGTCCGATTAAGTGGTTGTTAAATCCATTTATTACCACTATTATTATTATATTTATTGTTATTATTATTATTCCTAAAGTTGTTAAGGATCTCCATAAGACGATAGTTGAGTATGGTCGTTATGAAGCTTAGTAGTACGGGCCGCCATCCTGGGGTGTGATGCGTCGGTTACGACTATTTTGATGAGTGATGAACCATAAGGAAGGATTTGGTGGTACCAAAGGTTGGTTAGACGATAAGTGGCTTAGTGTAAATTGGTAATAATAATAAAGAATGACTAATTCATGCATGCACGTGGCTCCATGTGGGTGTATGGAATTGAGAATAGGCTAGAGCGTCCTACTTCTCCCATACACTGTCACGTGTGGATTTGGGCTATGAGCGTCCCGTTTCTCACGTGGTCGGGCAAAATTATGGGCTTGCGTGTCCCAAAACCCCTGGCGGCATGTCTAAGGATTCCTACGTTGGGTCATGCATTTCATGCATTGCATTAAGAAAGAGTAATGGATGTTTTGTTATGATTTTTATGCGATTATTATTTCTAACCTTAAAGTAGTTCTTCTCTATACCGCTTTTGACGGTGTTTTGTGGAAATAATTTAAAACATGTAGGTAACGATCCTCAGGAGCCCGAGCCTCAAGGAGACGATTATGATGGCTCGTGGGAGCAGATGGTGGAAACGAGACCGCATAGTCATTCATGGTTCTAGCGTTTATTTAGTATTTGAAATTGTAATAAGTCCCAATGGGAGGACGTAATTATGAATATGGTGTTTGATTGAATGATGTTACATGATTTGATGATTTAGTTTAATTAATGAAATAATATATAAGTTTGGTTTCACCGTCTTGCTCATGGTTTTCCAAATAGTATGAAATGTGCATGTTTCTGTTAAAATTATGTAAGGGGTATAACCCTCACACATTCCAAATAACCTTGGGAATTCGGCCGTCGTGATGTACACGGGAGCCGAAATCTTGGGGTGTTACATATTGTACACTCTCGCCCAATAAGATTGCAATCTCATCATTCGATTGGGAGATTGATCGTACATCTACGCTTGACACCCTTAGAAACCCCATGAGATAGGTTGATTGTAATTTAAGACTGATCCAACTATTAAATACAAATCCAAACTCTTATAACCAAACAAACTAGGGTAACCAATTTAGTCGATTTTCAGCTAATCGAAACCGCACATTGGGTGGGGCATTGGGCACTTTAATCTATAACAGCCTACAACCTAACCTTTGCTGGTGTACACATATAAACCTTGATCATAGCTCGTACACATGCACACAAATCGAAAACCTTGACAACTCTCCTATGTGTGATAATAATGTTCAAATAACTTCATCCCAGTTTCTCCATTTAAAAATCCAACCAACTATGATCCAAGAGGAGCCATTCTTAATAAATTTGACTTGTCTAAGTCTGTTAACGCATGCATGCAACCGAAGAACTCCTAGCATATGTAACAAGGTTGACCTAGAAATTTTCTTTGCAAACTCTTCATTGGAAAATTTCATCATCCACAATCCTTGAGAGATCACACTGTCCAAAATGTTGATTCCAATTGTCTGTTAGGTTTAAGGTGGAAAGAAGATAAAAACTTACTTAAAAATAAGCTTAAGTACGTTACAATGTCGCTATCTTTAAGGTGATATCTGCACCCTCCTGCTGATTAGACCAGTTTGCAAGAGGGTTACAACAAACCCACCTCCAGGATACAATAAGCCTCTCATCCAAGACTGGAGAAATGTGGGCTTTGGCCTGCAAAATTGAAAACCGTACCCCGAACACACTTATGAAGCGTACACCCCTGACTTTTATGCTGCTACAATTTATCCCTTGAAAACGATTTGCAGTTTACTGCCTAAAAAACTATTTATAGTTTACTGCCTGAAAAAGTACAATATTACAGAAAACACCCAAAACAAAAATAGAGAAGAAGAAGATGAAATTTTTGGAACTGTTGTTATGATTCGGATTAACCCAAAGATGGGTTTATATAAACTCTAAAGGGTTGCTTTAAAATCCTTTTCATTAAAAGACATCTTCTTCCATGGTGTCTTTTCAACAAAAGGTATCTCTCCACCATTGATGGCATCCTTTCGCTACCATTTCAAATTCAAAGGATGTTTCATTTATTAAGAGATATAACCATTCACAAACGAATGGTCATCAACAATCACCAAAAGACACAACCCTCCTTCATTTCTCTTTATAAATTAAAAAAAATCAATAATTTTTATTTTTATTTTGAAAAAAATTCAACAATCCCCCACTATTTTCAAAATAAAGAGGTCAGGGTATGTGTGAAAGATATGTGGATAGGAGAAGTTTCTTATGGACTTTAACCTTCACTTATTATAGACAAATCAAAGTTGCATTAGAATCCTTAGTAACCATGCTCTTGAACTAAGTATTCTATATTACACAACTGGACATATCACACACATATTTTCAATTGCCATGTGTTCTAAAATTGTATCATATTAATAGCCTTGTGCTCAGTCCTGGATTCATGAGTTCATGAGAGTAACAAAAAATCTTGAACAATAGGGAGCAGCCTCACTTCCAATACTCATATAGGTGAGTCCTTATGATTGCCCCTGTAATAATAACACCCTTGAAAGGACTTGTTGAGAGCAAAAGCTCATCTTCCTTTTAATCATTACAGGTACTCAACACTATACATACATTCAGGAATGAGACAAATTAGAAAACGTACAGTGCTGTTTTAGCTACTTCCTGTGAAATACTTTGTCTATTGAACTTATTAACTTAGGTTGGGTTTTCCTCATTTGGTGTCTGTGAAATTGGCTTAAGTCTCATTCCTCTTGATGTTCTACTAACAACATCCCTTGTCGGTCCCTTGGTGAACGGGTCTACTAGGTTTTGGATGGACCACATATATTATTTTGTTATAATGTCATCACCAAGTAGTTATCGCACAAAACTGTGCCTTAGACTGATATGTCTAAATTTTTCATTATAAGTCTTGTTATACGCCTTTGACAATGTCGCTTCACTATCACAGTAGATAGAGATAGGTGACAAAGGCCTTGTTAATAATTGCATTTATAACAAAAGATTGCTCAACCACTCTTCCTCTTTACCACTAGCCGTTAAAGCTATGAATTCAAATTCCATAATAGAATGAGATATGCAAGTTTGCTTCTTGGATCCCCAAGAAATGGTGACTCCTCCAAGTATGAAAATTCATCCACTGGTTGACTTAGATTCATCAGAATCAGTGACCAAACTGCATCACTATACCCTTCAATCACACTATGGTAATCAGAAAAATGAAGACCATAGTTAATTATTTTCTTTAAGTATCTGAGTACTCTAGAAATAGCATTCCAATGATCTCAACTTGGATTACTTGTAAACCTACTCAATTTACCTATTGTAAAAGCAATATCATGTTGAGTAGAAATCATAGCATACATAAGACTATCAATCACCTTGGAATACTCTAATTAAGATACACTACGGCCTTCATTTTTAACTAACTTAATATTAGAATCAAAAGGAGTAGAAACTGGGTTCTTATCATAGTGATCAAACCTTCGGAGTATTTTTTCAATATAATGTGGTTGAGATAGAATTATATCATTCTTATTTCTCATTAGTTTGATACTTAGAATCACATTAGCTTCACCCATATTTTATATGTCAAAACTAGATGATAGGAATCTTTTAGTGTCATTTCTAACTTCTAAACATGTACCAAAGATTAACATATCATCTATGTATAGACATATAATTACTCATTCATTACCAAATTTTTTTGAAAATGCACATTTATTATATTCATTAATCTTAAAGTCATATGTGGTGACCACCTTTATCAAACTTTTCATGCCATTATTTAGGTGCCTGTTTAACTCCATACAGGCACCTAAATAGAAAAACTTTATTGAGGTCACCATTTAGAAAAACTGTTTTTACATCTATCTGATGGATTTCTAATTTATAAATGGATATTAGAGCAACTAAAACTCTGATAGTTGATATCATTGCTACTGGAGCATAGGTATCAAAAAAATCGATCATTCTTTTTGTGTAAATTTCCTAGCCACTAATCTGGCCTTAAACCTTTCTGTTGTCTCATTTGGTCTTAGTTTTCTTTTAAATATTCATTTGCAACTTTATTAATTTTGATCCTAGAGCAAATACACTAATTTCCATTTCCCATTTTGCAATATAGAATCCATCTCATCGTTTATAGCTTCCTTCGAAAAAGAAGCATCCTGAGATCTAAGGGATCTAGAGTCATGGGGTCATTTTCAATATTACATACTAATATGATTTCTCCTGTTATGTTTTCTTTATCTCATTCTATTAACAGAAGGTAGAAGTTAGGTCCAAAAGATGTACCTATACTGATCTTCTTCGTCATTCTAGGTTATATTTCTTCTTTATTGTGACTATCAAAGTCTAGAGGTATCTGAGTACTACTAATTACACTAGGATCTTGAGATCTTAATTCTTTTCTAGTTATAGAAGAGAATGAGTTTTCATAAAATTCGACATTCCTAAATTCTATTATTACGTTTACTAAGATTGTGTCATTATATTCTACAAGTAGAAACCTATAAGCCTTACTATTTTGTGGATATCTTATGAAAATGCATTCAAGAAGTCTTAATCATATCTTGGGTCTTTTAGGCTCAGTAAGCCTAACTAAGGCTCTACAACCCCATACCTTGAAGTATGAGATGTTTGAAATCCTATTCTTCCATAGTTCATTTGGAGTTTTACGAGTCTTAGAGTGAGATATCATATTCAAGATGTGGCAAGAAGTCAATAAAGCTTCTCCTCAAAATCTTGAACTTAGACCTGCATTATTTAGTATATAATTTATCATGTCTATAAGTGATCTGTTTTTACATTCTACTACACCATTCTGCTGGGATGAATAGAAAGCTATAATTTGATGTATTATACCATGAGTTTTGTAAAACTCTGAAAATTTTAAGGATAGATATTCTCTTCTCTTGTCCGACCTTAGGATTTTAATTTTTTAGTCTAACTGGTTCTCTACTTTTGGCTTATATATCTTGAACTTTTTCTGATTCCTTATCTTTATTTCTCAAAAGGTATACTAGGGTATAATGGGAGAAATCATCTATAAAGGTTATGAAACATCTCTTTACCCATCTTGTTATTAAATTGCTCATCTCACATATGTCACTATGAACTAGGTCTAAGAGTTGTGACTCTCTTTCTACCTTAGGAAACAATTTTCTAATTATTTTAGATTGTACACAAATGTTGTATTTGTCATTATGTTTTGTGTACTTAGGAATTAGATTAGGACTAGACATATTATCCATACTACGGTAACTACTATGTTCTAATTTAGCATATCAAACATCATATGAATCAAGCATATAAACAAAAGAAGAATTTTCATTCATAAGGTTCAACTTGAACATTCCATTGGATACATAGCCTTTCCCCACATATACTCCATTTTTAGACACAATCAGCTTATCGGATTTAAAGAGAACTCTGAAGCCAAACTTAGTAGACTAGTGGAGATAAGATTCCTCCTGATATCCGTTATATGCAGCACATCGTTCAAAGTCAGGACTTTTTCGAAGTTAGTTTGAGCAGTGCCTTCTCATTTCATACAACCTTAGCTGTGGAGGCATTTCCCATATATAGTTCTTGATCATCCTCCACTAGTTCGTAGGAACTGAATATGTTATGATTTCTGCAAACATGTCTGATAGTGCCAGAGTTTACCCACCATTCAATATCCCCACTCACCATGTTAACTTCAGAGACGACGGTTGTCAGATTCATATTGAAATTGCGGTTTGCACCACTATTGAGATAAGCTTGAAGGTATGTTTATGTCCTAGAGGGGGGTGAATATGACTTTTTAAACTTTCTTTGCCAATTAAAACCCAATTGCATTCACAGTCCAATTTACCAATTAAGTACATGCAAGGCAAGTGAATCAATCACACAAGATCGTTCTAAATTATCAATTATACTAAGAAAGACATTTGATCAAACAGTTGATATGCATGCTTGTACTAATCATAGATGACAAATGTGCATTTTGTCAAACTTGATATGGACATTCAGTTAAACATTTATTCAATCAATCAACAAAGCATAATAATAGACAAATGCATTCACCACATTGCACACGATGTATAGTGGTTCGACTATGGGTCTACTCCACTCCCGGTTCAGGCACTCACTCCTTGAGCACACCGGCATTCACTATGTGAAGGTTTTAAATCAAGTTTATCTCTCAACCTTTACACCCTATATAAGGTCTACACCTACATAAGGACAACCACGTATTCTCCCATGTCGGAGTCCTACATAAGGATTTCCCCAAGTCCTACTCAAGGACAACTCAAGTCCTACATAAGGACATAATATATCCTACACAAGGACAACACTCGTCCTACACAAAGACACACGTCCTACACAAGGACAAATTGAGATTGGATCTCAAAATCTTGGACTCACAAAATAAACCCTTAATTGGTTCAGTTGAGCCCCATTGTTGCGCTGCTTCGGGTTGCTTTTTCTCGTTCTCCCTTTCTTAAATCAGCTCCCCTTTGCTCCCTCGATCAGCTACCTTTAAATGATTTTACTTTTGATGCCAAGGTGAGGGAATGGATAGGTTTCTCTAAAAAAAAGTTTAACTATTGGTTTAGAGAAATCCCATTTTTAGTGATTTTGTTGAAGGATTTTACTATAGGATTAAGAATCACCAAAACGGACACTTAAGGCTGTTTAAGAATGAGGATTTTACTATGAAAAACAACTCTAAAGCCTAGGATTTGGAATGGTTTAAGTACACTTCATAGATGAGCTTTGAATGCTCTTAATCATGTAGTTAATCACATGAGATATACTTAACCTTAATGGTGAGCTTAGATATGATCTACCAATGTTAAGCACAAATGAGAGCTCAAAAATATCATTTCATCAAAAGAAACAAGCCACATATATATATATATATATATATATATATATATATATATATATATATATATATATATATATATATATATATGAGGCTCTAACGGCTAGAAAACGGACAAAAAATGGTCATTGTCAGGCCCCGTACAAAAGTTTGGGCCTCTTACAAAAATAACATTTTTAGGATAAAACTTGCTGGACAAAAACCAGCTAGTACGGGTGCCCAACAGTAGAGCTCGACATCGAGTACGGGCCCCCTACCAAAAGTTAGGGCCCCCTACCAAAAATCAAATTTAAGTTCTCTAGATTGATGAGGGGCCCAAAATTGCTCTAAAAATGTGTAATTTAAGCTTGGTTCCTTTGTGCAATACAAGGCCATCTCTAAGGCTAATCACTTAGACAATAGTCTAGCATATAAGGTTGATGGTTATTCCTATTTTAGGTTTAGCCAATCTAGAGAAGGAGAATTTGAGACACGTGGCCTCTTATGATTCCTAAGGCCAACATGTGATGACCAAATGTAATCCTCTCAAGTCCAAGACATCATTTATAGGATAAAGGATAATGGTTGGTTTTGGGTCAAAGGGTTAGGCTCACCAAGGCATCATTTATACCTGTTTCTGCTTCCTTGATGCTCCTCAGTTTCTTATGTCTTCGGTCTTCATCTTCAATCGGCTTAACCAACCGACTAACACATAGACTCACTGACTCACATAATTGACAACCAAGGTACACAAACCAATACACTAATAATCTCCCCCTTTGTCAATTACATGACGAAACTCCTAACCTACCAAAACAACAAAATATATACATGTTTAAGTTACAATGATATACAACAAAGTATAAGACTCAAGACATGAACAACTACTACTGCTGCTCCCCCTGAATCGCTCCCCCTTACTCCAGCATATCCCTACACAAGGAAATCCTGCAAAACAAATTTCTTCTTTTGGTGGGATTCATTCTCCCCCTTTTTTTTAATAATTGACAAAGAAGCAATCTCATAAAGGATATAACTCTCCCCCTATAAAATATATCAATTTAAGCACAGAGATAAATATGTTCATTGCATATGACATATAACTGTTAGGCACAAACTGACATGGGATATAAATAAGGGATCATCACATAAATAAAATCATAGAGCAAGCAACTAAACATGATCAATCTGATGCCAAACATATATATCTATCTAAGCATAGTTGATCATGCATATGATGGTCATTAAAAGATACAACTATTAAGCAAAAATGACCAAGGAAATGATCAGTTAAAGAATTTCCCTATTAAGCATAGGATGATCATGGAAAATGGTCATACATAAGATATACAATTTCAAGTATATGACCAAGGGCATAGAAAAGCAATCATTAAGCACAAAATTTCAACAACTTTATGCTAATCTATGCAGGAAGACGGTCTAGCTAATGATACCAACAAGAAAGGCTTAGGTTAGACCATCAAGCGGCTGATGAGGCTTGAATCCTCTAATATGCCTAGAAGCTTGAAGATGAGGCTAAAATCCTCAGATATAAGTGCAAAATTAAGGATAGCTAAGCAGTAACATATGATACAAAATAAAGACAACTTAAAGCTTAACTATCAAGGGGAATGAAGCTACAATTTCTCTAATTTAACTATAAAACTCATGAAAGTTGGTCATAGTAGATATACATTTAAACATTAAATCCCAAGGGCCTATAGCCCAAGTAACCAACCTCCCCTAATGGCATGTATATCAAGCCCAAACAACTCAAAGGTATACCAAATAAACTAAAAAACATACACCATATCATAAAAGATATTCGATCATAATTATGATCATGATTCTAATGACTTAATGCCCAAGTCATTAATCCTTTTAACATCTTATATAGTAATGATCAATCAAAGATATTTCTATCATGTATATGAATTTTCTTGATTGTTGGAGGTTATATACGCAAACATATCGCTTTTTTATTAATTTTTGTTGGGTGATTAGCATTAGCAAGATCAATTCAAGTTGGCTTGATTTTTCAAGGCTTAATGATTGGATTTCATTGTATCAAGATCACAACCAAGACCTGAATATCTCCCCAAAGTCCCAATATTTTTGGAATTAAGATATTATGATTCTAGTACAAGGGAGAAAATTTCAGATTTTACCTTTTAGAACTCATTAGCCAATTGAATCTAATCTTCCTAAAGTTTTACCAAACATGTTGAAGATTTATACAATTCTATCATGGAGTTGGTCAAGGGTGTTTCCACAACATCTCCTTCTTCATCTTTTTCTTTGATAATTGAGGAGAGTGTTTCTTCTTTATTACCCTACGTGTTATGGCCAAAAACTTTCACCCTGGGTATTATGGCCAAAAACTTTCTCCCATGACTTTTAATGTAGGGAGATTAAAAGAGACAAAGACCATTAAGGTTCGCATGATTTCTTAGTCCTCA
Source organism: Liriodendron chinense (assembly GCA_003013855.2). NCBI lineage: Eukaryota > Viridiplantae > Streptophyta > Magnoliopsida > Magnoliales > Magnoliaceae > Liriodendron > Liriodendron chinense. The sequence goes on from ML058408.1 coordinate 8,019,965, forward strand.
TCACTACAGGATTTTTTAATCTAATTATCACGATTTACTACCAAATCCTTCCCAATATATTATGATAGAGTATGTGTTAGTGAACTTTTCTGTGGCATACTAGTGTACCTTGTTTGTCAATTACTTAGGCCAGTGAGTCTAGTGTCGGTTGAGCTTAATGAAGACGAAGACCAAAGACTCAAGACGGATCGGCTGCATCAAGAAAGAAGAAACAGGTAAAAGAGATGCCTTGGTATGCCTTGCCTTGAACCTACCCAAAACCATAACCTCTTAGATGACTTGCACCATCTAGGTATACCCTTTGTCATCATCATTAGTCTTAGAACTCCATGAAAAACATGATAAGTTAGACTAATTAAAGAGGTAGAAGCTGTTGCAATCAAAACAGCTCAAACAGCAGTTTTCGATTGATTTAAGATCAATCGGACGTTGGCTCCGATAGGACTCCGATCAATCGGACAGAAGTTCCGATCAATTGGAAATTGTTCCAGCAACCTTAAAAATCCACTAGGACATATTTTCGATCAATCGGACAGTCGTCCAATCCATCGGAAGGGGTCAGTCCGATCAATCGGACCATGTTTCGATCAATCGAAATATCCTCCAGAGAATTCTCTGGACTGAATTTCGATCAATCAGACATGTGTCCGATCAATTGGACTGGTCTCCGATCAATCGGACCTTCTTCCGATCAATCGGAGATGCGTGAATCTGCCTATTTTTTGACCGTTGGAAGAAAATCTGTTTAAAAAGGGAGATTCGTTTTTGAGCTGAGGGAGGGGATTTTGAGGAGATAGAAGCCATCATTGTTAGAGACCATCAGAGGCTCTATCCCAAACCCATAACAAGTCATTCTTCTTGTGTTTTCATCACAAGCTTGGGCCATTCAATGGCATCTTGAGAATGGACTTATTCCCTCTTGATTCTTAGGGTTTAGACACCTTGATCATAGTTAAATCTCTTATCTAAACACTACCTAGGAGTCCATATAGGTGTATTCCTCTAGGAAACCTATTTCCTACCATTTGTAGAGGATTCGCCATTCCCTAGCACCTTGGGCATCTCCAATGGAGCATCATATATAAGGTAGCTGATCTTGGAGCTGAAACCTTGGCAAAACAGCAGTGTCAAAGATCGGGGGAGGACAAGGGAAGCTGATTCAAGCACGGGAGAGCGAGAAGAAGCAACCCAAAGAGGCGCTACAAAGGGGCTCAATCCGACAAGTAAGGTTGTCTTGTTAGGAGTCCATCAACTCAATTTCCTATGGGAGTTGAGTGTAGAGTTTGTTTGACAAACTCAATCTAGGGTCGTTAGCCAATCCTTAGCCTGTTAGTCAGCCTAAATTCAGGGACGTCAGCCGTTCCTTGGCTCATTAGTCGGCCTAAACAAAGTCTCCAAGGGGGAGCCACCAACACGGGTGCAAACGTGTAGGTTGGGAGGAACCTGTAAACTCTCCAGTTAGGGTGGATCCGAGTTAAAACACCTTGGTTGAGAGGAACCAGATTTAAAACTCCCCAGTGAATGCTGGTGTGCTCAAAGGGGTTGAGTACTTGAACCGGGAGTGGAGTAGACAAGTAGTCGAACCACTATACATCCTTGTGTTTGTGATTGTTCTTGAGCACATTTCTCTTTATGCATTGCGTTTAACTTGTTAATTATGAATGCTTAGTTAGGAATGTATGATAGGCACTTGATAGGCACACACACACACATGATGTACTTTCACTACCTCAGTTGACTTGAGCATTTCTTGATCCATCCTCTATAGTCCACATGTGTCGATTAGACTAGGTTTCTGATTGCACTTATCATTTGCTAGTCTTTTGATTGGACCCACTTAGGCTTGGAAGCCGAAGTGTTAATCGCTTACGTAGTTTGATTTGTTAAATTTGTTAAGTAGGTGAAAAGACTTTATAAAGTCCTAATCACTCCCTCCTATAGGTCTAGCCATAATTCTAGTTGCTCTTTAAGCTTCTGCACGTGTATGCATAGGGTGTCGTGTTAGACTACCCGACGCACTTTCAGTATGAGGAGGTAGCATGACCATAACCCATCCAAATGTGGCAATGAGATTCAATTGAAGGATTTACTTATATTTACATATGCCAAATATCAAAATAAATCATCTCAAGCATAACGATAAACAAATAATAGCATATGAGACGAAAAACTAAAGAACTCAAGAGTATTTATACTAAGTATGCATACAAAGATGAGTTCAGTAGCTAGAAAATGTTTAAAGAGGCTAGATTTTTTCAAATTTACCTACAAAGCACACGATCAATCCAAGCTAATCCAAAAGAAATTAGTTCAACAATCAAACTGATATGAGCATAATACGTAAGAGTTAGACTAATCAAAAGAGAATGATGCTTAGTCCTTAGATTTACCAATATGCACATGTAGCCAACTAGCTGACTAGCAATAGTAGCCTCCCATGGATTTTCTAAAATCCAAAGGTTTAAAAATATCAACTAGTTGTCTCATTTTGGTTAGCATATAATTTTATCTTTGGGTATAAGATTTACTAATTTGATTACCAAAGACCTTTTGTTTGCCCTTAATCATTTGATTTACCTTTTTATTTATTTGAGCAACTTGCTTTAACATCATCCCCACATAATCATATACTTTTTTAGGGAAAAGAAGTTTTTTCTTCTTGCCAACCTTGGAAAACTTTTCCTCCTTAGATTTGGTTGAGTTCTTCTCAAACCTTGGTGCCTTCCCATGTTAGCTCTTCTTTTCTAGAATCACTTTCTCAGTCGTATTTGATTTTTCGATTCGAGATCGGACTGAGGTGAATGGCAGTCGTTTTGCAATAGGGCACTCAAATTTAAAGTGTCCCGCCTCTCCACAAAAGTAACATGAGAGGGCCGACTTGGGTTTACTCCCAAGTGAGGAAGATTCAACCTCCACAAATACTAGAGGAGGATTTTTTTTTTTTTTTTACATATTTGCAACCCCTTTTATCTCCCAAATCATTACCTAATTTAGTAGATTTACCAATTTGTGCATTTTGGGTGTTTGGTCCTTGTTCTTCTTAGAGTAGGTCTTAAGTTGGTTGACCTCAAGTCTTAGAGCTTGATTTTCTGATTTAAATGTATTTATCTCAAGTTTAAGCTCTTCAACTCTTTTTAATGCCTCTTTTAGCTCATTTTGTACATTTTTCTTTTCTTTGGTTAGAGAGACATGATCAATTTCCAACTTTTTCTTATCGTTCTTTTCTTTAATGAGAAGAAATAAATTCCTGTAAATTTCTTTTCTTCAATTTCCTTGGCTCATTCTAAGGAAGAAATAAATTTAGATATTAATGAGGCCTTGGAAGAGCCAAAATTGGACAAATTGATTGACAAGATACTAATCGCTGAGTCAAATAATTTTGTTATGCAGGAACTTGATGGATTGGTGCTTGATTTGCCTATGGAGAGGCCAATTTCTGTAAGTGTAGTGGTTGAGGACGTATTCCAACCTACACAAGTGACCGAGAAGGTCGAAGTTTCCTACACTCTAGAGGAGTGTTTGGCATATTTTGAGGATTAAGATGATCCTATGATCCGTGACATTGTCAACGCCTTAAGGAAAACTTCACCAGTGCCCACAAAGACTCCTTCAACGGAGTGTAAAACTGATTTATCAATAGTAGAGGCACCGGTAGAATCTGAAAATGTGGAGACCATAACGACTTGTGAAGAAGAATTTCAAGTCTCCACATCCTTTGGTTTGTACAAACCGAAGAGTAGCATCTCTGGGTGATCCTTATCTGAATAATTTTTGCCCAGATAAGTTGGAAACGAGATTCATATTTGATGAATTCCAACCTAATAAATCTTCCTTTCCTAACACATGGAGTGATAACTTTGAGAAACATGCTGAATTTTTTCAGCATGATTTTCAATGGATGAGAATGACAACAATCACTCATGTGCACTATGAAGCAGGATGGTGGATAATATTACTGAAAAATCTTTTGCTCTACCTACTAATTCTGCAAAATTCCATTCCTTTGGATGATCTTGTGTATCAAGATTAACCTCCTAGTCTGACGGAGGTAGAGAGTAGTTCATTTATTTTAATTGTTTAGTTATTTGGAGTTGCAAACTTTCATGATCGACTCCCTCATGTACTCTCGTTCTCACTCTCCATTATTTTATCATTGCTCTCATAATTCATGCTCATTGCACACTTTTTACATTGAGGACAATGCAAGATTTGGTTGGGGGGTAAGATTTCTCAAATCTAGCAATTTGTGACATTTCGAGCAAGATTTTTGTAGGAAATTTTTAATTTTTCTAAAATATCAAAACTCTTTTGGAAAACTTCGTTTCTATGCACTTGAGATGTCATGAGTATGAAAGGATGAAAGATGAAATGATATGATTTTGAAATCTCTAAATTAACTTAAACATGATAGTTTTACATGTGAATTCCTCTATTTATATGATTGATAGAACATTTGAACCCTTTTGAGTCTAGTACACATTACATGATTGTCATGATTTAAAGGGATTATTAGACTTGTAGATTGGTGAGACTGAATATTTGAAGTGTTTATGAACTAAGCCGAGGTACTTTGTCCATCCTTGTCTATGGGAAAATAACGAAAGATATGGATTTTTAAAAATCCTATCTAATGTGTATAAAAAGGAAAGAATGAAGGAAAATATGGGTATGATTGAGAATATGGTGGTAAATTCTGAAAAAGGCTACCTATTACCAACCGGGGGATGGTCTACCCGTAACCAAAGCCGGAAATGAGACGTAGTGTGAAAGCCGTCGGAAGGATAGTAAGACGAATTCCTGTCATAGGTAATTCGTTGATGTGTACACTCTTAGATCTTTAGTTTAGCTAATTTATGAAGAAGGTAATCCTGGAAAGTCATGAGATGAATATGCACAAAGCATATTACACCATACATGTTCGCATTCTTCTATTTGTCAATAAATCGGTGGGGTTCTATGTGAACACTTATTAGTTTGGAAAGTTTAGGACTTCAATTTCTCATCATTTAGTTTTTTTTTTTTTAATTTTGCACTTACATGTTTTAAAGTCTATAGAAGCATAGTTTCCAAGAGAGAGTTGAGTTCTCAGAGAAAGGGATTATTTCATGCTTATTTTGCTCGGGACTAGCAAAATGCTGGTTGGGGGGTGTTGAGGCCATAGAATTGAGTGTTAACATGATAACCACCGCACCCTGACAACTGACGCAAAAAACTTGTCCCTCGCCTCAAGTGTAAGCCTGCGATGTAGTAATAATTCTCGGTAAGACCGAGGTCGATTCTCAGGGATTGTCGTAACAATTATAACTAGGATGGGTTAAATTCAAATTTGTAATGATGGATGGTAATTAAGAACATAATTCTATCTACTTAAGAACTAAATTAAGGAAATAAACACTAGAGCGCCAATGATCCACTAATAATCATTCACAATGCCAATTGGAATCAGAGTTCTATCCCTAACCAATCAGAATATAGAGCAATCAAATCATCATAATGCATCTAACATAGAGGAATCATCCACTGATATAGTTCTCTCATAAACAACTAAGGCATTGGGTGTATTCAATCACACAACCCAATCCTTCACAAAACAAGCAAGATCACATTCATGATTCTTCCTCAAACCTTGTCACTAGACTTGATTTAGAAGCATGAATTGAACTTCTATTGAACTAAAATCAATACATAAACACCTATATCAAATTAAATCAAAAGATAAGAACCCCTTCTAGTTTAGTTCTAGATAAGCTCTTAGGACACTTAGTTTATAAGATCCCCTAGCATCCACCATATCAAGATGAATCTAGGATCTCTACAACCCAAAATCCTATCAATCAACACCCCCATTAAGCAATCTCAATAATCAAAACATCCCATGTAAGAGCAATCACAAGAGATAGAAGATTAACTAAAAATACTAACTTTATTTCAAACTTGAATTAGAAGTGTTCTTCATAAAACTAAAAAATACTTAAACTAATTCGAATTAGACATTGTAAATAACTAAAAGCTTCACCTCTTAGCCCTAGTTAAGAGGTTTAGCCAACCATTAATAGGTTAAACTAAAGCTCAAAGGAAAAACTACTAAAAATATAGAAAAATCGAGTTTGGAGTTGCAGACACTCCACAGCGATCTCCTTCACCTCCCACGACTTCCTTAGCCTTCTATGATATCTTTAGATCCACCTCTTGGTGTCCTTTTATAGTAGAGATGCCCTACTACCTCAGAATCTTCCAAAATTGCGCAATACTTAAGCACAGCGCATGGATTTTCGGAGCTTGCTAAAGAAGCTGATAAAAATTAGCAAAAATACACTAGCTACCTATTGGCCGACCGGTCTAGACCGGTCGAGATGGCTGGCCGACCGGTCTAGTAGAGGTCCAGAGAGTCTAGAGGGGTGACCGACCTATTGGACCGGTCTAGCTTGTTTGGCCGACCGATCTAACTTCTATTTCTTTTGATTCTTTCTCTCTCTTCTCTCCTTCTTTCTTCTTCCATCTTTAGCCCACCTTGGATCATTTAAATGTGGTCTTTTGAATATCAATTTGGTGTAATCCCTCTCTCATTCCTACATCCACAAAATATGCATTATATAAACCTTTTAATATGCAAATCATGCATAAGATGTAATGTAATGGGCTAAGATATGTATAAATTGGAAGCTCAACAGACCCCCCAACAAGCATTTTGCTAGTCCCAAGTAAAACAAGTGTGGAATAATCCTTTTCTCTGAGAACTCAACTCTCTCTTGGAAACTATGCTTCTATAGACTTTAAGACATGTAAGTGCAAAATTAAAAAAAAACTAAATGATGAGAAATTGAAGTCCTAAACTTTCCAAACATAATAAGTGTTCACATAGAATCCTCACCGATTTATTGACAAATAGAAGAATGCGAACATGTATGGTTTAATGTGCATTGTGCATATTCATCTCATGACTTTTCAGGATTACCTTCTTCATAAATCAGCTAAAATAAAGATCTAAGAGTGTACACATCAACCAATTGCCTATGACAGGAATTTGTCTTACCATCCTTCCAATGGCTTTCACACTACGTCCCATTTCCGACTTTGGTTACGGGTAGACCATCCCCCGGTTGGTAATAGGTAGCCCTTTTCAGAATTTACCACCATATTCTAAATCATACCCATATTTTCCTTCCTTCTTTTCTTTTCATATACATTAGATAGGATTTTTAGAAATCCATATCTTTCATTATTTTCCCATAGACAAGGATGGATAAAGTACCCCGGCTTGGTTCCTAAACACTTCAAATCTTTAGTCTCACCAATCTACAAGTCTAGTAATCCCTTTAAATCATGAGAATCGTGTAATGTGGACTAGACTCAAAAGTGTTCAAATGTTCTATTGATCATATAAATAAGGGAATTCACATGTAAAACTATCATGTTTAAGTTAATTTAGACATTTCAAAATCATATCATTTCATCTTTCATCTTTCATACTCATGACATCTCAAGTGCATAGAAACAAAGTTTTCCAAAAGAGTTTTAATATTTTAGAAAAATTAAAAATTTCCTACAAAAACCTTGCTCGAAATGTCATAAATTGCTAGATTTGAGAAATCTTACCCCCCAACCAAATCTTGCATTGTCTTCAATGTAAAAAGTGTGCAATGAGCATGAATTATGAGAGCAATGATAAAATAATGGAGAGTGAGAATGAGAGTACCTGAGAGAGTCGATCATGAAAGTTTGCAACTCGAAACAACTAAACAATTAAAATAAATGAACTACTCTCTACCTGCGTCAGACTAGGAGGTTAATCTTGATACACAAGATCATCCAAAGGAATGAAATTTTGCAGAATTAGTAGGTGGAGCAAAAGATTTTTCAGTAATATTATCCACCATCCTGCTTCATAGTGCACATGAGTGATTGTTGTCATTCTCATCCATTGAAAATCCTGCTGAAAAAATTTAGCAGATTTCTTAAAGTTATCACTCCATATATAAGGAAAGGAAGATTTATTAGGTTGAAATTCATCAAATATAAATCTCATTTCCAACTTATCTAGGAAAAAATTATTTAGATAAGGATCATCCAGAGATAGTGCTCTTCGGTTTGTACAAACCAAAGAGATGTGGAGACTTGAAATTCTTATTCACAAGTCGTTATGGTCTCCACATTTTCATATTCTACCGATGCCTCCACTATTGATAAATCAGTTTTACACTCCGTTGAAGGAGTCTTTGTTGGCACCGGTGAAGTTTGTCTTAAGGCATTAATAATATCACGGATCATAGGATCATCCCAATCCTCAAAATATGCCAAACATTCCTCTAGAGTATAGGAAACTTCGACCTTCTCGGTCACTTGTGTAGGTTGGAATACATCCTCAACCACTACACTTACAGAAATTGGCCTCTCCATAGGCAAATCAAGCATCAATCTATCAAGTTCCTGCATAACAAAATTATTCGATTCAGCGATTAGTGTCTTGTCAATCAATTTGTCCAATTTTGGCTCTTCCAAGGTGCCATTAATATCTAAATTTATTTCTTCCTTGGAATGAGCCAAGCAAACTTTTAAAGTATTAAAAAATTTAGTTAAGGGTAGCTCACCATCATCCACAATTGTATCTATGAAATTAATCATGTGGATCTCATCTTCATCCTCATCCTCATCCTTATCATCTTGTTGTTTGTGTAAGTGAAACACATTCAGCTTCATAGTCATATTTCCAAAGGATATTTTCATAACCCCATTCCTACAATTGATTATAGCATTGGCGGTTGCTAGGAATGGTCAGCTTAGAATGACAGAAACTTGAGTGCATGCATTTGTAATTGCTTGTGTATCCAAAACGATAAAGTCTACCGAGTAGTAAAACTTATCGATTTGGACTAACACATCCTCAATTACTCCTCTCGGTATTCTAATGGAGCGATCCGCAAGTTGTAAAGTTATCTTGGTGGGTTTTAATTCACCAAGTCCAAGTTGCTCATATACCGAGTAGGGAATCAAGTTAACACTAGCCCCTAGATCGAGAAGTGCTTTATTGATCCGGAAGTTACCTATTATGCAAGAGATTGTAGGGCTTCTAGGATCTTTGAATTTTGGGAGAGTTATGTTGTATGATGATACTCACTTGTTTCGTAAAAAATGCTCTATTGTGCACGTTTTACTTACGTTTTACGGCACATAATCCTTTAGAAATTTGGCGTATGAAGGAATTTGCTTAATTGCATCCAACAAGAGAATGCTGATTTTGACTTGTTGGAAGACTTCTAAGATGTCCTGATTTTCAATTGGCCTTTTTGTTGAGCCAAGACGTTGGGGGAATGAGGCCACAGGTTTATACACAGGCTCTGGCTCTTTATCTTGTGGAGCATTGTTCAATTCACCTTCACCCTTATAATCAACCGAGTCATTAGGCTTTGTGGCCTCCACCGGTTCAGATTTTTTAATTATTTTTCCACTTCTAAAAGTGGTGATGGCTTGAACATGTTCCACATGAGGATGGGTTGATGAATTGGTGTTTGTTTGCAGTTGTTCCTTGGGGTTAGGATGTGATTGGGTCAAAACAGTCCCTTTCTCCCTTACTCCTAGGTGTGTCTCAATTCTTTCAATCGAAATTTTAAGTTCATTCATGGCTCGCATATTGGACTGATTTATTTGAGTTTGTCCAATCATGAATGCGTTCAACGTATCCTCAAGAGTGCTCTTTTGAGGAGGCCCTTGGGACGCATTGTTTGTATTTACCATGGGTCCATTTCTTCTATTAAAATTTGGTTTACACCGTCACTTAGGACTAGTCAAGTTAGAATTTGGTCCACTAAAGGGGTGTTGGTAAGCATTTGTAGCATTCGATTAAGTTTGCAAGATATCTTGAAATGCAGGGATTGTTGGGCAATCTTTTGTCAAGTGAACATCACTCTCAAAAATACCACATGCACTCTCAACGACCTCACCAATGGTTGTCAAGTTACTCCCGAAATTCCATGGACTCAACTTTGAAAGTCCATGTGCGCACCTTAGTGAAATTCCTCGCCTCAAGTGTAAGGCTACGATGTAGTAATAATTCTCGGTAAGACCGAGGTCGATCCTCAGGGATTGTCGTAATAATTCTAAGTTTTATAATTAGGATGGGCTAAATTTAAATTTGTAGTGATGGATGGTAATTAAGAACATAAATCTATCTACTTAAGAACTAAATCAAGGAAATAAACACTAGAGCGTCAAGGATCCACTAATAATCATTCACAATGCCAATTCAAATCATTCAAGCCAATCACTCAATTGGAATAAGAGTTCTATCCCTAGCCAATCGGAATATAGAGCAATCAAATTATCATAATGCATCTAACATAGATGAATCAAAACATAAGAACCCCTTCTAGTTTAGTTCTAGATAAGCTCTTAGGAAACTTAGTTTGTAAGATCCCATAGCATTCAACATATCATGATGAATCTAGGATCTTTATAACCCAAAATCCTATCAATCAACACCCCCATTAAGCAATCTCAGTAATCAAAACATCCCATGTAAGAGCAATCACAAGAGATAGAAGATTAACTAAAAATATTAACTTTATTTCAAACTTGAACTAAAAGTGTTCTTCATAAAACAAAAAAGTACTTGAACTAATTCGAATTAGACATTGTAAACAATTAAAAGCTTCACCTCTTAGCCCTAGTTAAGAGGTTTAGCTAACCATTAATAGGTTAAACTAAAACTCAAAAGAAAACGAAATAAAAAAAATATAGAAAAACCGAATTTGGAGGAGTTGCAGACACTCCACAGCGATCTCCTTCACCTCCCACAACTTCCCAAGCCTTCTATGATGTCTTTAGATCCACCCTTAGGTGTCCTTTTATAGTAGAGAGGCCCTACTGCCTCAGAATCTTTTAGAATTGCGCAATACTTACGCACTTGCGCCTCAAAAATCAAAGCTTGCTGAAGAAGTTACTGAATTTCAGCAAATTACACTAGCTACTTGTTGGCTGACTAGACCGGTCGAGATGGCTGGCCGACTAGTCTAGACTGATCTAGCAGAGGTCCAGAGAGTCTAGAGGGGTGCCCGACCTGTTGGCCGATCGGTCTAGACTGGTCTAGCTTCTATTTCTTTTGGTTCTTTCTCTCTCTTCTCTCCTTCTTTCTTCCATCTTTAGCCCACCTTGGATCATCATTAAGGACCATCTAAATGTGGTCTTTTGAACATCAATTTGGTGTAATCCCTCTCTCATTCCTAAATCCACAAAACATGTATTATATAAACCTTTTAACATGCAAATCATGCATAAGATGCAATGTAATGGGCTAGGATATGTATAAATTAGAAGCTCAACATCCACGGCCTTCATTCTCATACTTTCGGCGCATGACCCAGCTATCTTTATTTCTATTTGTTCAAGTGATTTATGTGAACTTGTTATTACATTCTTCCATTTCATTTAGTGTATTGATACGGGTATTCTCCTGGAGCAATTTCCTATCTTTTCAGTTCTATTAATGGGACTTCTCTTCTTGGTACCCAAAATCTTAGCATGAATAATTCATGAGGTTGTTATCAAGTCCTTACTCCTTGTAAGGTGTTTGAATTATACCATTCTCTGGTTGGCCCAACCAACATCTCTTTAAATTATTTTGTCATATGTTCCTTGTTGATCTTGTTAGTGCACTTTTTCGTGGCATACTAGTGCACCTTGTTTGTCAATCACTTACAGCTGTGAGTCTTGTGTCAGTTGAGCCCAATGAAGACGAAGAAGACCGAAGACTCAAGACGTCCAGCCACATCAAGGAAGAAGATTCAGGTATATGAGATGCCTTGGTGCCTTAACCTCGACCAAAACCTATCCCCTTTGTATCCTTGATGACCTTGACCATATTAGAGTACATTTAGTCATCATAGATAGGCCCTAGGTGTCCCTTTTGACCACTCTAACATTGGCCTATATCTTCATGCTGGAGAAAGAAGAAATCAGATAAAAGGTGAGGGGACCCAGGCTGGTCCGACCGGTCGGCCAGCAGCTTGGCTGCATTATCAATGGCCAGCCGACCGGTCAGGACTGGTCGGCCTTTACAAATTCTTGGAAGCCAGCAGAGGTGGCCGACCGGTCATGACCGGTCGGCCTGGTAATCCAAATCCAGCCAGAGAGTGCGCCGACCGGTCATGACCGGTCGGCCTGTGTAGATGGCTTGGATGTTTTTTTGTATGCCTTCCAGCAAAGAGCTCCGACCGGTCGTGACCGGTCGGGACAGGTCGGGCAACCGTTTTCTGCCCGTTTTCTGACCGTTGGAGCCCTTTTTTCTATATATATGGTGCTCCATTCTTGGGCAACGGGAGAGAAGTTTTTGAGAGCCCATTCCATACTCATCTTGTACATCATTTGGGGCCTCAAAGAGGAGGTTTTCAAGTCATATCCCTTGTGTTTCAAACACAAGTATGGGCATTCAAATGCTATCAAGAGATGACTTGATTCCTCTCTCAAATCTAGAGGTGTGACACTATTCCACATTGGTATATCCTTTGTCCAAGACCTCTAGAAGACTCTCTAGGTGAATCTCCTAAGTTAGAACATCCTACATATCCCATATAAGAGATTCAACCCATCCTCCTAGCACCTTGGGCTTTTCAAGGCATCGCATGCAAGGTGTTTGATCGAATGTGGCTGAGGCATTGGCAACGCAACGGCGGCACGATCGAGGGAGCAAAGGGAAGCTGATTGAAGCACGGGAGAGCAAAGATCAAGCAACCCAATACGGCGCTAAACAAGGGGCTCATCCGACAAGTAAGTTGTCTCATTTGAGAGTCCATTTTAGAGTTTGTTTGTCAACTCGCCTTAGGGACGTTAGCCGTTCCTTGGCCCGTCAGCCGGGCCTAAACTAAGTCTCCAAGGGGGAGCCTCCGACACGGGAGTAAACGTGCGATAAGGTTGAGAGTTAGCCTATGTCTAAAACTCCGGATACGGTTGAGAGGTGAACCGATAAAACCTCCGTGTAAAGGTTGAGAGGTCAACCTCATTTAAAACCTCCGTGTAAAGGTTGAGAGGTGAACCTCATTTAAAACCTCCGATAGTGAATGCCGGTGTGCTCAAAGGGGTTGAGTACTTGAACCGGGAGTGGAGTAGACACGTAGTCGAACCACTATACATCCTTGTGTTTGTGATTGTTATTGAGCACATTGATATCTTTGCATTGTTAGTTTAATTGCTTAATTATGAATGATTGATATGAATGCATGCTAGGCACCTTTTAGGCATCCTTGCACAAGATGTACCTTCACTACTTGTGTAGACTTGAGCTCATTGATCCAATCTCATAAGTCTACACAAGGTGCATAGGTTAGTAGCTTAATTAGTTGAATCATTTTCTTACCTATGCATGCTTAGACTAGGTTTGGTTATTGCTTAACTCTTGCTAGTCTTGTGATTGGACCCACCAAGGCTTGGAAGCCAAGGTGTTCTTGCTTACCTAGCTTAAACTTGTTGAATTGCATAAGTAGGCGAAAAGAATTTTAAAAAGGTCCTATTCACCCCCCCCTCTAGGTCCATAGACATATCTCCGAGTATCTCTACAAGCGGTAAAACCGCAATTTCAGATCTTACAGTGATCACAATGTCTCTTGTATCCTCCTTGTAAGGTGTTTGAATTATACCATTCTCTGGTTGGCCCAACCAACGTGTCTTTAAATTGTTTTGTCATACATTTCTTGTTGATCTCACAGTGATCACAATGTCTCTTGTATCGAAGCAAATGATCGAGAGGAGAATCATGTATTGAGAATGGAATCATTTCGTTGTTTGAGGTCTTGAGGTTTTTGCAACGCCTAGGCAGACAACGAGCTTTGACCTTTAACATGGCATCGATCCTTTTCTGTCTTTGACTTTCTCCTAAAGTAACAGACACTGCCATACTCTTTACAAGCTGTATTTCTTATTCCTCAACTCTCAGGCTGAATTGCCCTGAAAAGAGTACTGAAGATAATCATTATTGACGTTCCATGTTTCTTACAGATATAACATTCGCGATCTCTTTCTTTCCTTTATCTTTTTCTTCCCCATGACTAGTTCTCCTCTGTCAATCATACTTTGTGGAATAGCTTTGATTATGTAACACTTGTGAGTAGGATGTCTTAACATGCGATAGTAACGACAATACTCTCTATCTTCTGTATTATCTGCTTCATCAAGCCGTTTTAGTTGTGGCAACTCAATCGTTCCTGATGCCACTAGTTGATTCATCCTAGGGATGATGTCTTCAGTTGTGAAAGAATATTCCTCTTAGGGGCTAAATCGTCGATATCTCTTATCAGTGGGCATGTTAATGGAATAATTATGTCTTTCCCTTCTATTGTCCCTTGATTTATTCTGGAGTTCTTCCTTGCCCTTCCCTTTATCTGTAACATTAGCTGAAGATCTGTTAGAGGTCCGTCAGGTAGACTCTATAGGGAAATCTTTCTTAGCGAAGGATATCTCTGCCTCTCCTGGATATAAGGATGGAGGAGCCATAACTGGGATTCGTTTACCTATACTTCGTCTTGATGGGCCTCTGATAAGTTCGAGAATGAGGTCCATTGGCTACGGTTTTAGCAGAAGCTTTGATGATATCCTTTTTTCTTTTCGGTTGCACTGTTACCCATCCACACTCATCATCTGTAGCAATGGGTGAGGCGGAAATCACCATAGCATTTGCTTTAGTTATCATATTTTGAATTGCTTTCGTCTAGCATTTACTTCTTGTACTTTAGTTGTTGTAGGAGATGGTAAATCCTCCAGCTGTCATGAAATTAAAAATGATCTTGTGAGCTGAGCAAGCCATTTGTGAGTATTTGATTGAACGATGTAATGTACCTGAGATTTGAAAATAAAAATAATTAGTCATTTGAATTGTCTATATATACAATTTATTCTAGAGATGAAGGGTGGAATGTTCCCGTTGAGAGTCGCCATTTTGGCGCTATAAAGCGCCAGAAGGTGATGAATGCTTTTCTTATAGTCTCTTATTAACATTAGAACATAACTCTTATTAATTTTCCAGCAGAGTCGCTATTTTGTTTACACAACAAAATTGCCTTTGTGTTGATAGGGGAAAACAAGAGTCATATTCCAACATTAGACAAGAGAGACAGAAAAGCATTCATTAGTTCATTTACTGAGTTCTTCGTACATTTCATATTTACATCATCCCTTGATTCTAGAATAGATTGTATATTATACAAAAATGAAGTACATTCATTCTTCTTTCATCCTGTCCAAATGACAAGGAATGACTTAACCAAGGCTTCCAAGACTATTCTTATGCTCATGAGCAAGGCAAATCAACCAGACTAGACTTTGTTCCTTTGCAATCTTCATAAAACTCCGTGGCATAGTAATGTCACCCAACACATCTACCACTTCTAGGGATTGTATCAAATATATTCAACCTGAAGGGAGAGAGAAGGGGCTTTTGCTCCAAAAGGATCATCTACACAGTCATCCACTTACGGGGATTGTACAGAATACTTTGTATGCTCAACCCGAAGGGGGAAAGATAGGTCTTTTGCTTAAAGAACATCATCTATACAAATCATCCACTTACGGAGATTGTACAAAATACTCCGTACGCTCAACCCGAAGGGAGAAAGATAGGTCTTCTATACAAAGGAACAAACTCTCTAGTCTGGATTGCTCTTTCTCTGCATCATTCATCTGTGCCATAGTCCCAGCTTTCAATGTTCTTTCACAATTGGAAGGAAAACAAAAGTTCAGAAGCCTTTGTACATCCTTCACAAAAGTGAAGACTGAAGAGAGCTTGCCGCGGTCCGCGATAGGTACCCTCCTGGTCGATTCTTCAAATCTTCGTCTCCTTCTTCCTTAATCCAGCAGCATCTCCCTCCTGTTCATCTTTTATCCTCGGGGTCCGCACTTCGTGCGTTCAACTTGAGAAGAAGAGAACTCTAGGTCCGTCCGTACCTCTGAGAACCTCTGAAGCTCTGAACTTCAGAATCAAGTCACAAATGAGGACCCTTGGGGGGTTTTTATAGGCAAATGGGGTCATTTTCACATAAAGCACTTCAAATATGGCAACAGCTTGCCGAGGGTCATGTAAAGCTCATGCGCTTTTCGCGGGTCGCGTAAAGCCAGAAACCTCATCACTTTATTCTATCAATCTCATCATATCTGCTCATTTTTTTTCTGAACCTCATCATTTTCTTCTGAAAACTTCATCATATCTACTCCTTTTCTTTTGAACTTTATTTCTTTCTTTTCTCCTTCATTCTAAACCTCAATAAGTGCCTCAATCTTCTTTTCCTTGGCATTTTTCTATGCCTCAACACTATAAAATATCAGCATGACATATCAAAGGGGTCATGCAGAGTATTTTGTTAGTGCACTTTTCTGTGGCATACTAGTGTACCTTATTTGTCAATTACTTAGGTTAGTGAGTCTAGTGTCGTTTGAGCTTAATGAAGACGAAGACTGAAGACTCAAGCAGACCTGCTGCATCAAGGAAGAAGAAACAGGTAAAAGAGATGCCTTGGTGATGCCTTAATCTTGAACATATCTAAAACCATAACCTCTATATGACCTTGACCCAATGGGCATACTTGTAGTCATCTTAGATTGGCCTTAAGGTGTCCCAAAAGATCAGCCAAACATTGGCCATAGAGGTTGCATGTGCTGTTGTAAAACAGAAAAGAAAAACAGCAGACATGCTAAGACCAGTCATCCGACTGGTCGACAGATGACTAAAAAGGGACAACGAACTATCTTGAAAAAATCAGCCTTTAGGCTTTAATTCGACCGGTTATAAAAATCAATATCTAGGCTTTAATTCAACCATCATCTGACCGGTCGGCGACCGACAAAAATGGGACAATGAACTTTTTAGTCTCAGGCCATGAATTCGATCGGTCGAGGACCCCAGTCCGACCGGTCAAGTTGAAGGATGACCTGTCAAAATGAAGTCATTTTATAGCCATTGGGGGTTTGTTTATATAAATGCTAGGCTCGATTTTGGGGTAAGAAGAGGAATTTTGAGGAGATTGAAGCCACCATTGTTGGAGATCATTTGAGGTTCATATCTTAACCGTAGCAAGGCATCTTCCTTGTGATTTAACACAAGAATGGAGCATTCCAAGCTCATGAAGAAGATGACCTTCCCCCTCTTTTGATCTCTAGTGTTTGGATCAAACTTGATAGTTATATTCCTATTCAAAGCTTTATGATAAAATCCTTGTAAGTGAGATATTCTAGGCAACCCATTCCCATTAGTTGTAGAGATCTCAAACCTACCCTCCTATCACCTTGGGCATCTAAAAAACATCACATGCAAGGTGATTGATCAAGTGTGGCTGAGGCATTGGCTACGCAGT
Organism: Liriodendron chinense; assembly: GCA_003013855.2. Lineage (NCBI taxonomy): Eukaryota > Viridiplantae > Streptophyta > Magnoliopsida > Magnoliales > Magnoliaceae > Liriodendron > Liriodendron chinense. Next base: position 8,037,292 of record ML058408.1, read on the forward strand.
GGTAACACGATCAGGGGATCAAAGGGGAGCTGATTGAAGCATGAGAGAGCGAAGATTAAGCAACCTGAAGCGGTATTGAACAAAGGGCTCATCCGATAAGTAAGGTTATCAAATTGTTGAGAGTCCATCCACTCTTTTCCTTGTGGAAATTGAGTGTAGAGTTTGTTTGTCAAACTCGATCTAGGATTGTTTGTCGATCCTTGGCTTGTTAGTTGAGCCTAAAATTCTAGGAACGTTAGCAGTTCCTTGGCATGTTAGTCGGGCGTAAAGACTAGGGGCATTTGGTGCTCCTTAGCTCGTTTGTTGAGCCTAAACAAAGTCTTCAAAAGGGAGCCTCCGACACGGGAGTGAATGTGTGTTGGGTTGAGAGTTAGCCCTTGTCAAAAACTCTGTTAGGGTTGAGAGGTGAATCGGTAAAACCACCCTGTAAAGGTTGAGAGGTGAACCTTATTTAAAACCTTGGTATAGTGAATGCCGGTGTGCTCAATGGGGTTGAGTACTTAAATCTGGAGTGGAGTAGACCCAAAGTCGAACCACTATACATGCTTGTGTTTGTGATTGAATTAAGCAAATTGTTATCTTAACATTATGTGTTTAATTATTTAATTATAAATGCTTGATAGGAATGTAAACTAGGCACTAGATAGGCACATCCACACACAAGATGTACTTTCATGAAGTAGTGTAGACTTGAGCTCATTAATCCATTCTCATAGTCTACATAAGTTGCATAGATTAGGAGCTTGATTTGTTTAATCATCTAATTATTTATGCATGCTTAAACTAGGTAGCTTATTGCTTTAACCATTTGCTAGTCTTGTGATTGGACCCACTTAGGCTTGGAAGCTGAAGTGTTCTTGCTTACTTAGTTTAATTAGTTAAATTGTGTAAGTAGGCGAAAAGATCTTGTCTTATGAAAAAGGGAGTGAAATTTGAATGGGACGGGGCATGTGAGAACACATTTGAATCCATTAAGAGTTTGTTGAAGCAACCCCTTCTGTTAATCGCCCCGATCCAAGGTAGACCCTTGATCATGTACATCGCAGCTTGTGAAAATTCACTTGGCACTTTGTTGTCACAGAAGAACGAGAAAGGAAAGGAAAATGCCCTATATTATCTAAGCAGAACGTTAGTGAGGGCAGAGAACCACTATTTTCCTATTGAGAAGACACGTTTGACATTAATATTTACAGTAAAGAAGCTACGACATTATTGTCTATCACATGATGTGATACTTATTTCGCGAGTCGACCCAATAAGGTATCTTATAATGCGACCGATACTATCAGGAAGATTGGCCAAATGGATGTTGCTTCTATCAAAATTTACTATCACATACATGCCTTCCAAAGCAGTAGCTGATTTCTTAGCCGCTCACATGACTCTTGGAGATGAAAAATTATCAGATGATTTTGGAGATGAGCATGTATTCTTAGTTGAGTCAGCTAAACCCTGGTAAATGTATTTCGATAGGGCTGCGGAACATCGAGGGCAGGCGCCGGGGTGATTTTCATTAACCTCCTCGGTGATTTATTGCCATATTCTTTACGTTGGAAACGACATTCACGAATAATGAAGCTGAATATAATGCGCTCACTATCGGGTTAGAAATTTCCTGAGAAATGTAAATTCAAATAATAAGGGTCTTCAGGGATTCGCAACTAACAATAAACTAACTCATTATAGAATATGAAATAAGAAAAATGAAATTTTTACCTTATTGTCCCAAAGCCAGAATGTTGTTCAAAGATTTCCATGATATTACTATACAACACATGCACAGGAAAGAAAATGCGAAGGCAGATGCATTGGCAAGCTTGGACGCAGCTCTCTCATGTATTCTATGAAGTCCGCTTCAGGTAACAATTAAAGAACAAAGATTTTTGCCGCCACTTGAATTTGCAGGTGACATTGAGAAAGCCTAGCCAGTCTCTTATTTAGAAATGACAATTGTGACTGGTGGCATTCGCTGATCGATTATCTGAAATAAGATATCTTACCAAATGAGCCGTCACTAAAAGCGCAAATAAAACAAAGAGCCAAGAAATTTATTATACACACTGAAGTATTATATAGAAAGTCCTATAATGAAATGTTGCTACATTGCTTGGACGCAAAATAAGTAGAATATGTCATGCGAGAAACACATTCAGGGGAATGCGGGGCACATCAAGCCGACAGGAATCTTTGCCACCGCGTACACCGTATGGGTTACTACTGGCTGACTATGTTTAAAGATGCAATCTCCTTTTCCCGACGATGTCATGAATGTCAGATACATGGTAATGTTGTACACAAATCGCCTGAGGATTTACATCAGACTATGTCATCATGGCCCTTTGCTGCTTGGGGGTTGGATGTCATCGGCCTTATTAACCCTCCTTCGCTAGGACGACAATACATTTTGGTAGCTATGAACTATTTCTCTAAATGGACAGAAGTTATTGCACTACGCAATATAAAAAAAAAGATGTGATGGATTTTATTTGGCATGCTATTATTTACAGACACGGAATCCCTCAAAAAATTATTACAGATAATGGTGCGACGTTCAAAAATCAAAACACGGACAAGCTGTGCCAGAAATTTAGAATCAAGCATTCCTATTCAATGCCCTATTAGTAGGCTGTAAATGGGTTGGTGGAAGCTTTTAATAAAACAATTGCCAAGATTCTGAAGAAGACAATTGTCGAAAACAAGAGAGATTGGGATGAAAGATTGCAAGAAGCGTTGTAGGCTTACAGCATGACGCATTGAACGATTACAAAAGCTACACCTTATTCCATAGTTTATGGGGTTGAAGCCATTGTACCAATTGAAATACAAGTGGCATTCCCGAGGGTAGAGGTGTATGAATAAATCATAGAAGATGAAAATGCCAAGAGAGTTATTGAGGCCAACCTTGTGCATAAATCCTATTGAGTTCACCGCCCCAGTAGCTTCATTGGGACCGTTTGATGGATCGAGGTGTGTGGACTCCCCCGGCAATGGTGGATGCCATGAGAACTCTAGAGAGTTACAAGAAGGCAATGCATAAGACCTTTTTCCATGGTTTGCGGTATTAGCCAACCTTGTGTGCCATATTTGCTCCAACTACTTAAGAGCCTAGAATGCGGTTACTCCACCTACTTAAGAGCTTAAACTATGGTTTCTCTAACTACTTAAGATCTTAAACTGTGGTTCCTCCAACTACTCAAGAAGAGATTAAAATGTGTTCCTACAAACTAGGCCCTTACTAACAATACCCTAGGGTAAAACCTGCCTATCAAAAATAAATAATAGTAAATTCACATTAAGTGTTTAGTGGCTAATTATAAACATCAAATTGAATTACATGCACATTCCATAAATGAATAAAGGAAAATAAGAACATGAGTTCATGCATAGTCATAACGCAATGATTAAAATATATGATAAGATGAAAGTTTCACATTTCATTCCATATTGGCAAAAGAAAACTTTTGTATATTGTTCAAGACATAACCAAAAAATTTTTACTCTTGCAAACATTACTCCTAAAAATCTAGTGCAACCATATAATCTCTAATGTCTTGATTCAGGCACATTTGGTTCCCAGCAACATTTAACTCAGCATCTGTTATGATTTTCAGGTGGTTTAGAACTCATGCTAACTCCTGCTCCAACGATGCTGCGACAGTCTTCTTCTTGGACAACTTTGCTTCCTCAAGATATAAAATACTCCTATTTTCTTCGATGATAGTGTGGATCCTTTCAAGTTTCAATTCCTCCTTTTTATTTCATGGCTTAAAGGGATGCAATTTGAGTCTGAAGAGCATTAATCTACTCGATGAAAGAAGAGACAACTTCGGCAGAATTGTTCTCTTGCTCCAATAGAGAATGCACTCCATTTGATACTTGGCAACAAGGGAAGATTGATGAGAAATGTTGTTGTTAACAAGCAACAGTTCCTCATGCCGACGTTCTATTTCGAGGGCGACTTCTATATTCTGCATGGATGAAAGGTATCGAATGGAGTCGCAAAATTGAGAAAGAGAGTTGTGAAGCTAGGAGACATTAATCCTGGAGAGCGTAGCAGCATATTCAAGCATGACTAAGGCATCATCCAATTGAGACCAATGCCCCTGATCTTTAAACATAAAAGCTACAGTTGAGAGGGCATTCTTTAACGGGGCTAACCTGTATGAGGGAAGGTTCCATAATGCTTAAGCACCGAAAGCTGATATGATTGAACCAATTCCCATGGAAAAACTAAGAGCAGGTGTTGCTAGAAAGAGAGACGATACGATGTTTGTTCGCTCGCCTCAGGTGTAAGGCTGCGATGTAGTAATAATTCTTGGTAAGACCGAGGTCGATCCTCAGGGATTTTCGTAACAATTCTAAACTACGTAACTAGGATGGACTAAATTCGAAATTATATTGATGGATAGAAATTAAGAACATAAAACTATCTACTTTAGAACTAAATTAGAAAAATAAAACACTAGAGCGTCAAGGATCCACTTATAATCATTCACAATGCCAATTCAAACCATTCAAATCAATAACTCAATCGAAATCGGAGTTCTATCCCTATCCAATCAGAATATAGAGCAATCAAATCATCATAATGCATCTAACATGGATGATTCATCTATTAATATGGTTTTCTCATAACAACTAAGGCATTGGGCTATCCAATCACACAGCCCAATCCTTCACAAAATAATTGAGATTACATTCATGATTCTTCCTCAAGTCTTGTCACTAGACTTGATTTAAAAGCATGAATTGAACTTTCCTTAAACCAATATCAATACATAAACATCTATCTCAGATCAATCCCAAAGATAAGAACTTCTTCTAGTTTAGTTCTAGATAAGCACTAAGGAAACTTGGTTTGTAAGATCTCCTAGCATCCAACATATCATGATGGATCTAAGATCTCTACAACCCAAAATCCTATTAATCAACACCCCATTAAGCAATCTCAATAATCAAAACATCCCATGTAAGAAAAATCACAAGAGATAGAAGATTAACTAAAAATACTAACTTTATTTCAAACTTGAACTAGAAGTATTCTTCATTAAACCCAAAAGTACTTGAACTAATTCGAATTAAGCATTGCTGTGGACCCTCGCCGTTACGCGCTCCCATGACGTTCTCCCTTTCCTTTCATAAAAGAAGAAGGGGAAGCGTGCGTGCGAATCACCGTTTGTGCCACTGGCTTGCCTCGTTCTTGAGGAATTTGTTTGGTTGTTGTGTTAAGCTGAATGTGTTTAAATGAGTTTGTATAAGACTAGAGTCGCCACTAGTCAGTTACTTCGAATCTACAGTCAACTAGACCCCGTAGAAACGTTAGAGAAGGGGATTCGGAGATTCCTTCCTCTAAAATGACTCCTTTTGATCTGCGGCCAGATATTCGAGGTAAGGGATCACGGTTACAGGGTGGGAAGAGGTTAAGCACCCCACACACTGCCCGTACCGAAGTACGGTCTCTACTTCACAGAATCGAACTAATACTTGAAAGTTTGATTTAATCCTCGTACATTCTCATGGATGACATGATGCATGAATGCAGGTCTGAACAGTAAGAGTTTCTAATGGGCAGGTTTCCATTAACAAGCAAGCCCAGAGCATACGCTCGAACTGACGGGTGCTTTATGCGAGATGCATGCTGTGTGTTTGAATAATCAAAGTGCTCGTAGTGACTGATGCATGAATGCAGGTCTGAACAGTAAGAGTTTCTGATGGGCAGGTTTCCATTAACAGGCAAGCCCAGAGCATACGCTCGAACTGACAGGTGCTTTATGCAGGATACATGCTGTGTGCTTGAATGATCAAAGTGCTTGTAGTGAAGTAGGGGGGTTGGAGGAAAAGTAAATGTTGCACTTATGCTAGATGCAAATGAGATGATGCTGGTAAAGATTAGCTAGATGGACGGAGGTGTCGCAAGGATTGGCTTTGAGTGGCTGGATCGAGACTTGGATGGCTTGGGAGCCTTGGACCAGTGGTCAGGCTGGGCTGGACCAGGGCTAGGCTCTCCTCACTCGGGCTCTCCTTGGTGGAAGAAACGGGCTAAGGGGGTGAAGGTGGACTCAGAGCTCTCGGACTGAAGAGAGGGGGAGGTGGATCGAATGTGAAGGGGAGAGAGGGTATTTATAGCAGCGGGCAGTGGCAGATTGCGTAAATAAGTTTGGGCGGCACCCAGTGGGCCTCCCGTACGACCGTTTCTTGGGATCCAGAGGGTAGTACGGACATGCTCCGAGGCTGCGGCTTGGAACTCGGTGAGTTGACTGGGTTTGGGGAAGGGTTGACATGGTGAGTTGACTCGATGGGTTGACTCAGCGGGTTGACTCGACGATTTGACTCAGCGGGTTGACTCGCCGAGTTTGATTTTTTTTGGGACTTTTTTTTTCTGATTTTTCTTATGGGGGGTTTTTCAGGCTGATGTTTTAGGGGTGAGTTGACTGAGTTCAGGCTTGAGCTGGGCTATGAATTGGGGCTTACAAGGGTGAGTTTGGCTGAGTTTGGTCATGGGATTTGGGGGTACGGTCCTCCATTCATTCAACTATCTCTACCAACAGTGTAACTGAAGGTGGGGTGTCTACAGATGCCCCTCTTTGGTAGAGGTTGCGTGCAACCGAATGCCAAGGCGAGTGGACACCCCACTTCTGACCCGGTCATTCATAGATCATGGTCTGAAATCTTTGCTTGCCTTTGCATCTGCGTCAGTTGATCGTCTGGAAATTGATCACTCACACATACCACGGGAGTTTGGAGAAAACGTTGCGATTGTCTGCAGTGTGCTGCAACCTGGGTACCCAATCGCAATCTTTCCATTCCCGATCGATACTAACATCGAAAAGGTACAGCAGATCCTCTACGTCGTAGTCTTACGAGGATACTGACCCTGTGATTGACTGTTTGATGTTTTCCCGGATCACTCCAGGAGTACTTGTTTCGCTTGACTGTCAAAGTGGTTAGCTGCCCTGCGTCATGTAGTCTTACGGGAGTCCACTACATCGACTTGGAATCAGTCAAGGTACTTCAGGCATCCACGCTTAGGAATGTACTGGTGAACTCTTTCCACCCGATCTGCTGGTTTTGGTGCTTGACTTGCAATTCATTCTTTCCAAGATTATGGTCTGGAATCTTTGTTTTCCTTTGTATTTGAGTCAGTTGATTGTTTGGAGATTGATAACTCACACATACTGTGGGAGTTTGGAGAAAATGTTGCGATTGTCCCTGCAGTGTGTTGCAACCTGGGTACCCAATCGCAACCTTTCCACTCCTGATCAGTACTAACATCGGAAAGGTACAGCAGATCCTCTGCGTGGTAGTCTTACGAGGATACTGACCCTGTGATTGACTGTTTGATGTTTTCCCGGATCACTCCAGGAGTACTTGTTTCGCTTGACTGTCAAAGTGGTTAGCTGCCCTGCGTCATGTAGTCTTACGGGAGTCCACTACGCCGACTTGGAATCAGTCAAGGTACTTCAGGCATCCACACCTAGGAATGTGCGGGTGAACTCTTTCCACCCGATCTGTTGATTTTGGTACTTAGGTTACAATTCATCATTTCCACCTGTTCAAATGGTTTCTTTGACCTGAGCCTTTTGGATTTCATCTTTTTGTATCTTGGCATGTGGTACGACCGCACTGACACTGGAGTTCAGTTCGACCATACTTTGAGTGCATCGGATCCGATAGTCTATGGGGAAACCACGAGACATCGGATCTTATTTGATTTTTGCGTCGGCTCCTACTCAGAGATATGGAAGATCTCTTAGTGTTTCGGAGGCCGAACGCTCTACTGGGAAAATATTTTTGGATTTTGAAAAGATACCCACTTTGGGGAATGATACTCCGTGGGGTTTTTATTTGCAAATGGGAAGATACATTTTTTTGTCTTGTTGGAATGGAAATCTGGTTTGCACGCGCCTCCACTAGGGATGCCTGTGGGGTCTTTGGCTAACCAACTTTTATTTTGAAAGCAAGTAAACATGATGATTGATGTGATGCATGGGGATGCATGGAGATGCATATTTGATGATGAATGCATGACGAGGCTCATTCTCTTTTAGTTTGATGATTTTGCTTTTGCTGGGGATGCAGAGAGCTTTGAGCTTATTGTTTGCAGGGTTATGCTCCCTTGGGGATTTCTTTTCAATGCGGATGTTTGGTCAGCGGGTTGGTCAAGATCTCGACCTGTGTTTGATCAGGTCCATCATCCCAAGATGCTGTTTCTTTGCTAATGAGAATGGACAAAGGATGTTATCAGACTTCGAGATGTTCTTTTGGGCATAGATGTGATTGGGACGGTGCTTGATCGCCAGTTTTGGTCAAGATTCCAATTTGCAGACGATCGGATCCGTCATCCTAAACTGTGAAGTGAGCGAAGTTCGAGACTCCTGAAGTGTAGTGCTGGGGATAATGAAAATTTTTGTGATTTTTGCAAATATGTGGTTCGAATCTTTACCTGAGTCAGGATAGAGATCGGTTATTGAAAACAAAGGAAATATTTTTTGTGATTTTGAAAATATTTTGTTTGAAAGCAAGGGAAATATTTTTATGATTTTTGAAAGACGATTTTGTTTGAAAGCAAGGGAAATATTTTATGATTTTTGAAAATATTTTGCAATGTTTTGGTATTTTTCTGATTTTTCTGAAATGCAGGGAAAGGTATGGAATTTTCATCCACTTCCAGCTTCTACTGCTGGTAAGGCACCCGATCCATTTTACGTTAGCGAGCAAGACGAGTCTTACACAGTTAAGTGCCGTAGTTTTACATCTTCGGATGAGGGGATTTTGAGGGTTTTCAGTCAACACACCCACAAAGTTGCCTGTTCCTCATGTGCAATGCACATAGACCATGTATTATCCGATGGACTCCATCGGCCACAAAATGAGCCACATCCTCACATTTCCCTTTGTTAATCCAGTTTGGGGCCTTACATTGCTCACAATTCCGTGAGGGTGCGATTCACCTCCCAACTGTCTTAATCCCCTTCATGAGTTTTAGGAACAGGGAACATCCGTCCGATTCAACAGCGACTTCCAAATCAAGGTTGTCTATCATGGTGCGTTCAACACGAACAGGATTGCGGGGTTCTGCCCGCCTTAGCCTTTACCTGTTTAGAAGATTCCAGACACCCATACGATCAAGTGTCAGCTATGTCTGGGACAGGTTGGGAAAGAAAGCCCCCGAGAAGTTAATCCCAGTGTAGTTTTAGGTCTTCGGACAGCTGTGGATGAATTTGTGCAGTGGAAATTGATGGTGAATTTTTTTATTTTTTGAAAAGGTTCCAGACTTCAACTCAATTGATTGAGATTGATACTGGTTTTTATGGAAAGCTCAAAATCTTTTTGGTATTTTGGAAATGATCCAAGTCATCGGATCTTGGCCCGAACGGCTGGGATCGATGCCGGTTTTTATTAAAAGTCTCTCGGGATATTGATCCCGACGTAGTTTAAGGTCTTCGGACCCGAACTTTACAAGCGAGAGCTGGAAATGCATAGACATATTTTTTTTGTTTTTAGAAAAATGTCCGGAGTCATCAGATCTTGATTCGAACGATCAAGACCGATGCTGGTTTTTATTGAAAATCCCTCGGGATCTTGATCCCGACGTAGTTTAAGGTCTTCGGACCCAAACCTAAGAGCGAGACTGGTAATATATTTTTGTGATTTTGAAAAGTGTTTTGAGTCGTCGATTCTGACTTTGATGGTAGAGATCGATGCCCATTTTTTATTAAAAATCCCTCGAGATCTTGATCCCGACGTAGTTTAAGGTCTTCGGACCAAAACTTTGTACAAGTGAGCAGCAATCAAGGTTGGAAATTCTGGGGATTCTTCTTAGAATGGTTCAGATCATCAAGCCATGATTTTGGATGGTTGAGATCACTGTTTGACCAAGTCAATTCTCTTTCTTTTTCTTGAAAATTTCATGAAACTTTTTCCACATCATCAAGTCAATTTCTCCCCAATTTCTCACAAGATAAGATTTTGGTGAGATTCCTTACTTTTTCTCATCCTTCTCTTCCATCACTTCATTCTTACATGGAGGTACAAGATTCACTTGCAACCACCCTTCCCAAGGAGGAGTTCTTCCCAAGGAGAGAGGGTGAGGGGTCGTTTCAACTAGGTAAGGGGAAGGACGGCCTCGTGGGTGCCGCCCAAACCGTCTCTGCCCACTGGTCTTTCCAGTGGGTCTGGTAAAGGGGTGCCCTCCCTTTTCTATATAACATGGGTCACCCTTGGCCCCTCCAACGTGCAATCTCTCTCTTCTCTCTCTTATACTCTCTCTTTCTTCAAGTTTTTCTCTTTCTTTTGGTGGTTCCTTGCTCTTTTCAAGTGGTGGGCCTTAGTGAAGTTTTAGGACAGCAAAGTGGTCCCCCTTTGGTGAGTGGTAAAGCTATGGACCACTCCCTTTTTTCTCTTGTCCTTTTTCTTCTTCATTGTTTCTTCTCATGTTTCCTTTCTTTTTTCATGTAGCTATTCCAAAGGAGTCAAGGTGGGCCCAAGTTTCTTTGGCCTTTTCTTCATCTCCAATCTCCCCTCAAGGTGGTGCATGGAGAGGAACATTGCAAGCTTCCATTTCATTCTTTTCTTTTCTTCTTTCACACTTCCTTCATGTGTATGTAAAGGGTAATTTTGCCATGTCCATCAAGTGTGCATGGCAAGATATCCTATCTTTCTTCATGGGAGTTGGGACACTTTTCATATGTATCAAATGGGCTCAAAGTGAAGTCATGGTCCTTGGTGTATTTGATGGGCCCAACACTTCATTTTGGGCTCCCTCATGCTCTCTTTTCTTTGTCATTTTTCTTGGAACTTTCTTTTCTTTTTCATCTACCTTTCAAGGTTTGGGCCCATGAGATTGGTAGGGCCCACTTCAAGTTTTGGGCTCATAGAGCTCATTTTGGGTGGCCCTATCTTTCTTCACATGTGTATGGACAAAGGTGACTAGCCCATTCTTCACTTGGATCTCAAGTGGGCTAGATTTCTTAGTTGGACCTTTGTGGTCAAGTAGCCCAAATCTTCCACCATCTCTTGATTATGATGTACATCCTTATGTACAAAGTGTGGTGGGTTCCTTGGAGTCTTTCCATATGGATGGGCTTTTAGGCCCTCATTGAAACTTATGAATTTCTTTGAGTCATGTGTGCACCACTACACTTTGTGCATGTAAGATTCTTTTCCTTCATGCCTTTTCTTTGGATGGATGGAGAACTTGGGTTACTTGATCACCTACAAGTCCCATGAGTGAGTTGTTTAAAAAAACTCACTAAGTTCAAATGGTTTGCCCATGTGGTAGGAGAGTGGTTCTCAAGAGTTTCCTTTAATGTTACCGACCTCAATAGGATGACTTTCATCAAGTGGGCTATCCACACAACCATAGCTTCTTGAACTTCTCTTGGGGTGCTTGGTGGGTCATCCACCATCATCCCTAAAGATGAGTGATTTTTCGTTCAATTTGTGGGAAAGAATGGTACCCATAAGTTGCCCAATTTTGTCCCATGTTTTGGGGCACTTTGGATTTTGATCTTCAAGTGGGCTATGTATATCATTCTTAGCCATTTTCATGATGGTTGGGTGACTCATCAAGCCTTGCCTTCTTGTGTTCAAATGGTCCCCTTTTGTAAAGCGGTTGGTGCACATAAGTTGCCCAAACTTGTCCTTGCATGGACATTTCCAACTTTGAGTCTTCATGTGGGCTATGTGCATCAAATTTTTACCATTGGCTTCTTTGATTCATATGTTTGTGGGTAGACCACCATGTTGTACTCTTATGGTCAAAACTTTTATAAAGATGATGCACATAGGGTTGCCCATGGTTAACCCATGAATGGGTGTTGAGCTCTTAATTGTGCATATTCTAACCCCAATTAATCACTCATTGTGCAAGATTTTCATGCCTTAAAGACTAATTGAATGCATGTTTCGTGATTGCAGGAATGAGAATGGACTCTGCTTAATTGAAGATAAAAAGAGCCTATTTAGAATCATTCAGATGAAGATCGAAGGAGGACCAAAGAAAGAAGGAAGCAAGGAAAGAAGAAAAGAAGAAAGAAAGAAGAAACTGAAGAAAAACAAGGCCAAGACTGGTCGTCCGACCGGTCGGCCAACTCTTTGCATCTGCTGGACGCAGGAACAAGTGTGTCCGACTGGTCGTGACCGATCGGCCAGCCCAGTCCGACCGGTCTTGACCGGTCGGCCAGATATCTTTTTCATACAGCAAGCTCACTGGACTGTTTCTCAGTGAGGTCCGACCGGTCGCGACCGGTCGGCCAGTTACTCAGATCGGTCGTCCGACCGGTCGGCCATGCGAAAGATGCGAACTTCTATTTCTGGCACCAGATTTCTCTGCGCAGTGCGTAACTTTTACGCAAATTCTCGAATCTTCTGAAGTTGCGGAGCCTCCCCACTATAAAAGGACACCTAGGGATCGTTCCTAGGGTATCTTAGGAGGGTTTAAGAAAGCTTGGAGGTGGCGGAAGTGGACTTCGGAGTTCCATAATTCCTTCTAGTTTGTTTTACTGTTTTATGCTTTTCTTAAGTTGTTTCATGTTTCCTTGGATCATGAGCAGCTAAACCTCTTAGCTAGGGCTAAGAGGTGAAGCTTGTAGTGAATCTAAGATGTTTTAATTCGTATTTAGTTGGTTTTAAGATTGGAATTCATGTTTATGAACAATGGTTTGAAGTTTATACAAGTTTTAAGTAGTTTTTCTTAGTCTTATGATGACTCATGGATGTTTGGGAGAATTACTTAAATTCTTAATTGGTTTGTATTAGTCTAGACCTGTATGATCTGAGGAATTGGAGTACGCTCTAGTACTATGATCTTCATGTGGGGACTTCCTACCAAAGTTCTACTTTTCTGAATTTCTGTAATGTGTATGGACTGTGCATGTGATTTCAATCAAGTTCAAATCATGATCTAGCTTTGTCTTGTGACAGGACTTGAGGATGGTCATGATTGTGAACTGAGCCTTTTGGAATTGGGACTGACCTATGCAATTGAGCATGTCAGCTTAGCTTACATTAAGTGAATCTTATGCATTGGACTTAGATATGACAGATTGTTTGGTTTAACAGCTCTATCATCCGACTAGATAGATCTTAATATTGATTCTAGTTGAGAGAATGAGAAACCACAGCGGATTGAACATCAAGGATTGCTACAAGTGGATCCTTGAACCCCTAGTGCCTTTTTATAATTGTTTACCTTCAAATTAGTTTAAAATTACTCACATCAATCTTATTCAAAATCTGGTTATTAGCTCTCAATAGACACTATTGGAAGTGTTTGTGAATTCCTACACAAGTCCCTGTGGATCGACCTCGGTCTTACCGAGTTTATTACTACATCGCAACCCTACACTTGGGGAAGCGAACAAGTTTTTGGCGCCGTTGCCAGGGACTATGACGGTTTTTCACAAATTACTGAAAATAGAATTTATTTAGGATTTTTAGAAATAGTTCTAACTTAGTTTATTTTGATTTGTTTTTCTTTTTCAGGGATTCCTAGGAAGTTGAAGAGGACGTAAGGATTTCAAGTGCTCAAATCAGGTTTTATCTTTCCAACCCTTACTCTTCTCCTTCTCCTATTCATTCCTATCATATTCACTCTTGTAGAGTGGGTGGAGACTCCTTTTGGATCTCTGAAAGGTAGGCCTTGTGCCACCTGGATTCCTATTGGTCGGCTCTGCCGTCTTGGATCACCTTGTGCTTAGAGATTTCTTTTCTCACCTCTACTCCTCTTTCTCCTGTTTCTGCACTTTTTCTCAAAAGATTCAAAGAGTGGGTGGGGAGTTTTCTGAACCCCTATTAACCAGGAGAAATCGGTCTGTATCCTTGCTTCTGGCTTAGCCATTGCAAGACACCTTGTGCTTTGGTCTTAGAGAATAGTAAAGAAAGGGAGGAAGAATTCTTCTTGCTCTTTGTTTCATATTTTTTGGTTTTGCATGCCACATTAGGCTCGGGATTCCAATAACCGACTCATAAGTGACGGGGGGATAGTAGAAGGAATTGACAGAGAGCCACGTGCTAGGAGACATCTAGACTCTCCAATTTTTTCTGAAAATATAGCTGTGAATCAACCTAATCCAATGGCCAATCCTAATCTGGGCCAAAACCAAACTGAAACGGGGGAGAATGTGGTTGAGAATGTTCCCCGACCAAGGACTCTACGTGATTTCTTGCAACCAGCAAAAGCGAGCACTCCCTCATGCATAATTTTTCCACAAAATGTAGGGAATGTGGATTTAAAACCGGGAGTGATCCAACTTCTCCCTAAATTTCATGGATTAGACAGTGAAAGTGCCTATCAACACCTTAAGGAGTTTGATGAGGTAATAACCACCATGCACTTTGCTAATGTGACTGACGATGTGGTGAGACTTAAATTCTTCCCTTTTACTCTTAAAGATAAAGCTAAAGGTTGGCTTCATGCATTAAGGCCAAGATCAATTGGTGCATGGACTGATATGCATAGGGAATTCATAAAAAAATTCTTCCCTACTCACAAAACAAACATGTTGAAGCGCCTTATCATGAACTTTGCCCAAAAGGAAGATGAAACCTTCTTCCAATGTTGGGAGAGGTTTAAGGACCTATTAAACGCATGCCCACATCATGGCTATGAAATTTGGTGGGTTATAAGCTTTTTCTATGAAGGACTGACTTCACCCATGCGCCAATTCGTAGAGATGATGTGTAATGGGGAGTTCATGAATAAGGAAGCTGATGAAGCATGGGATTATTTGGAAGAATTGGCTGAAAATGCATAGTCTTGAGATACATCGAAACCAACAAATTCCAAGACTGGCCAACAAAAGGAAAAAGGAGGAATGTATGTCTTATCAGAAGAGTATAGCATAAGTGCACAGGTGGCTAGCCTCACAAGAAAGGTCGAAGCCATGGAATTAAGGAAAGGAGAGACGATTAACTCCAATGACGTTGAAACTGTTTGTGGAATTTGTGCTGGAAATCAACATGCAACACAAGAGTGTCCCACAATTTCAGCAGTTCAGGACATCTTACAAAAACAATCAAATGCCATAAACAGTTATCAACGGCAATTTGGTGCTCCAACCTCAAACACGTTTAATGCTAGTTGGAAGAATTATCCCAACTTCAGTTGGAGGAATGGACCCACTGCGAATGTAACCACTATCCCTCAAGCTCAACCTATACTAGGTCCATCTCTAGTCATTACTCCAAAAGTGACGCTAGAGGAGATGTTGGGTGCATTCGTATCGGTCCAAGCTGAGTATAACAAGACAAATTCTCTAAAAATAGATGGATTCATGCAAGAGCAATTGAAATTCAATCAAAATTCAACTCAAGCCATCAATGAATTGAAAACATCAATGGCTAGAGTTGAATCTCATCTTAGTGTTAGAGAGAAGGGCACACTTCCTGCCCCACCTCTTCCTAACCCAAGAACCCAGTTTGAGATACAAGATGCAAGCTCATCCTCCCACCACACGGAACATGTTCAAGCTATCACCACTTTGAGAAGTGGGAAAGAAATTGACAAATCTAATCCGGTGAAGGCCCTAAAGCCTAAGGATCCAGAAATTTCCAAAGAGGATGATAGCTCAAACAACACTCCACAAGAGAAAGAACCAGAAAGGCAATACAAGCCGGTTGCCCCGTTTTCACAAAGGTTGATTTCACCTAAACCTTTAGATAAAAATCTGGAAATTTTAGAAGTATTCAAGCAGGTGAAGATCAACATCCCGTTGTTGGATGCAATAAAACAAATACCATCTTATGCCAAATTTCTAAAGGAATTGCGTACAGTCAAAAGGAAACACAATGTTCACAACAAAGTACTTTTGACTGAGAATTTGAGCGCCATCACAAACAAGAGGTGCCCCAAAAATACAAGGATCCGGGTAGTCCAACCATCTCATGCATCATAGGAGATTACCGGATTAAACAAGCCTTACTCGATTTGGGGGCAAGTGTGAACCTCATTCCTTACTCCGTTTACGAACAACTTGGGTTAGGTGAATTGAAACCCACCAAAACCACACTCCAACTTGCTGATAGATCCATTCGTATACCGAGAGGAATGATTGAAGATGTTCTAGTCCAAGTTGATAAATTCTACTACCCGGTAGACTTTATTGTCTTGGATACACATCCCGTGATAGGCATCGGTGCTCAAATTCCCGTCATACTTGGACGACGGTTTCTAGCTACTTCAAATGCAATTATCAATTGTAGAAACGGACTTGTACAAATGTCCTTTGGAAATATGACCCTTGAGCTTAACATATTTTATTTATGCAAACAACCACGGGAGGTTGATGATGATATCCACGAACTAAACATGATTGAATCATTCGTGGAAGATACATTCCCCTTGTCACTATCTTCCGACCCTTTGGAGGCATGTGTGGCCCATTCTCATGAGATAAATGATGACACAATACAAGAGATGGATGCCATTCTAGATGTGATGTCGGTGCTTGATAATAAAAGATGGAGGGCCCTATTTGAGCCTTTGCCTGTAAACGAGAACAAGACCCTCCCATCTAACATCAAGGCACCAACACTCGACCTAAAACCATTACCAAGTGAGCTGAAATATGTTTATTTAGGTCGAGATGAGACATATCCAGTGGTGATTTCTTCCCACTTGGATGAGGAATAAGAGAGTAGGCTAATGGCCACTCTATTAGAGCACAAGAGTGCCATTGGATGGTCAATTGCGGATCTCAAAGGCATAGACCCACTGATTTGTACTCATCGCATACACCTTGAGGAGAATGCGAAGACATCCCGGTAACCACAAAGACGAATAAATCCAAACATGAAGGATGTGGTTAAGGCCGAAGTGGTGAAACTATTAGATGTGGGTATTATTTACCCAATATCCGATAGTCAATGGGTGAGCCCAACTCAAGTGGTGCCTAAGAAATCCGGAATAACCATCGTAGCCAATGCCAATAATGAACTCGTGCCAACTAGAGTCACTACCGGTTGGAGAATGTGCATTGACTACAGGAAGCTAAACACTGTCACGAGGAAAGACCACTTCCCCCTACCGTTTGTTGATCAAATTTTAGAATGGTTGGCGGGTCATTCCCACTTTTGCTTCCTTGATGGCTATTCAGGGTACAACCAAATAGAGATTGCCCGTGAAGACCAAGAAAAGACTACATTCACATGTCCATTCGACACTTTCGCCTATAGACGGATGCCGTTTGGACTATGTAATGCCCCTGCCACCTTTCAGCGTTGTATGATGAGTATCTTTTCTGACATGGTGGGGACAATTCTCGAAGTCTTCATGGATGATTTTTCCGTATTTGGTTGTAGCTTTGATGAGTGCCTTGAGCACTTGAAATCTGTGCTGAAAAGATGTGAAGAGAAGAACCTTGTCTTGAATTGGGAGAAGTGTCACTTCATGGTTCGAAAGGGAATTGTACTTGGTCACATCGTTTCACAAAATAGAATCGAGGTGGACAAAGCGAAAATTGATCTTATCTCTAACCTTCCACCATCCAAGAGCATACGAGATGTACGGTCCTTTTTAGGACATGCAGGATTTTACAGAAGGTTCATAAAGGACTTCAGTTCACTCTCTCGTCCTTTATGTAACCTACTTCAAAAGGAAAATTCATTCGAGTGGAATGAAGAATGTCAAAAGGCCTTTACCACCCTTAAAGGTATGTTGACATGTGCTCCCATAATGCAACCATCTGATTGGAGCCTTCCTTTTGAGATTATGTGCGATGCTAGCGACTATGCTATTGGGGCCGTGCTAGGCTAAAGAAAAGAGAAAAAGCCATGTGTCATCTACTATGCAAGTAGAACCCTAAACTCAGCCCAAGCAAACTACACCACTACTGAAAAAGAACTTTTAGCTGTAGTTTTTGCCTTGGACAAGTTTAGGTCCTACTTGATTGGATCCAAGATCATCATATTCACTGACCATGCCGCGCTTAAGTACCTTCTCTCTAAGAAGGATGCTAAACCACGGTTGTTAAGATGGATCCTTCTACTCCAAGAATTTAACATAGAAATACGTAATAAGAAAGGAATAGAAAATGTCGTAGCTGACCATCTCTCTCGACTTGTCCTCACTGATTCCCCTGAAACGACTGCGATCAATGACATGTTCCCTGATGAACAACTTTTTGTTGTTTCCCAATTGCCATGGTATGCGGACATTGCTAACTATCTTGCTACAGGTACAATTTCTACACATTGGAAAAAGCAAGATAAGGATAAATTCTTCACTGAGGTGCGAAAATTCCTATGGGACGACCCATACTTATTCAAGTATTGTCCCGATCAAATCATAAGGAGATGTGTCCCAGATGATGAACAACAAAGTATCATCTCCTTCCGTCATTCTCAGGCATGTGGTGGCCACTTTTCGGCTAAAAAGACCACAGTAAAAATTCTGCAATGTGGGTTTTATTGGCCCACCATGTTCAAAGACACACATGGGTTTTGCAAAACATGTGAACCTTGTCAGAAATTGGGAGGAATCTCTTGTAGAAATATGATGCCACTCAATCCCATCTTAATAATCGAAATTTTTTATTGTTGGGGCATCGATTTCATGGGTCCATTCCCATCTTCTTTTGGAAACACATACATCTTGCTTGCCGTTGATTATGTTTCCAAATGGGTCGAGGCCATCCCTTGCTGGAATAATGACCATAAAACGGTCATTCGCTTCTTAAAAGAGAATATACTTTTCTGGTTTGGAACACCTCGAGTCATCATAAGTGATGGAGGGTCTCACTTTTGTAATCGCCCTTTTGAAACTTCAATGAAGAAATATGGCATAACACACAAAGTGAGCACTCCCTATCACCCACAAACTAGTGGACAAGCTGAGATATCCAATAGGGAGATTAAACACATTTTAGAGAAAACAGTGAACCCCGATCGCAAGGATTGGTCGCTTCGGCTTACCGATGCGCTTTGGGCCTACCGTACTGCTTTTAAAACCCCTATTGGAATGTCTCCCTATAGACTTGTCTATGGGAAGGCTTGTCACTTGCCTGTGGAGTTGGAACATAGGGCATATTGGGCAATTAAGAAGATGAATTTTGATTCTGACAAGGCAAGCTCGTTGCGCAAACTACAATTGAATGAACTTGTAGAAATCCGGAACGAAGCATATGAGAATGCGAGAATTTACAAGGACAAAACAAAAATATTCCATGATAAGAATATTCTTCGCAAGACATTCACGATCAATAAAAAAGTCCTCATGTATAATTCTCGCCTACATCTATTTCCGAAAAAGTTGAGATCTCGATGGACCAGTCCCTACATTGTGAAAAATGTCTATCCATATGGGACTGTCGGGTTGTTAAATCCAAGGAACGGCAACATTTTTAAGGCAAATGGGCAGCAATTAAAGCCGTTCTTCGAGAAATTTTCTTCAGAAGGTATGTTCATACCTCTGACTGATCCTGTCTACCAGGATGATTGATCTCCTAGTCTGATGGAGGTGTAGAGTAGTTAGGATTAGGATTTTGCTAGCTTTTGTTTATTTTTGCTTAGGTTTATTAGAAGGAGGACGAATTCCACTCTTTCAGGTACTCTCATTCCTCACTCCCTTTTACGTTCAAATTGCTCTCATGTTTTGTTCATTGCACATCTTTTACATTGAGGACAATGCAAGATTTGGTTGGGGGGTGTAGGATCACTTGGATGAATCCAGCGTTTTGTAACGTTTCGAGTAATAATGTAGAAATTTTTCGCTTTTTCTAAAATTTAAAACTCTTTTGGAAATTTTGATTCTATGCATTCAAGATGGTATGAGCGTAAGAGGAGGGGATATGAAGTATATGAGGTTGTAAATCTTGATCTTCTCTTGGCATAATGGTTTTATATGAGAATTCCCCTAATTCTGTGATTGATAGAAAATTTGAACACTCTTACACCTAGTTCACATTACACGATTTTCACGAGTTGAAGGGATTATGTGATTTGTGGATCAGTTAGATTTT
Source organism: Liriodendron chinense (assembly GCA_003013855.2). NCBI lineage: Eukaryota > Viridiplantae > Streptophyta > Magnoliopsida > Magnoliales > Magnoliaceae > Liriodendron > Liriodendron chinense. Next base: position 8,057,250 of record ML058408.1, read on the forward strand.
GATTCAAGGTGTTGAGACATCAAGCCGGGGTACGTTGGCCATCCTCATCCATGGGAAAATAACGAAAGATATGGATTTCTAAAAATCCTATCTAAGTTAAAAGAAAAAGGAAAAGGAAGGATGAAATTGGGAATGATGGAAAAATGGTGGAAAAATCCGATTAGGGCTACCTACTACCAACCGGGGGATGGTCTACCCATAACCAAAGCCGGAAATGGGACGTAGTGTGAACGTCGTCGGAAGGACAGTAAGGCAAATTCCCGTCATTGGCTTGTTGTTGCTCTATATACCTTGAGATCCATAGTCTAGTTGATTTATGAAGAAGATAACCCTGGAAACTCATGAGATGAAGTTTCATTATGCACACTAGGTTGAATTTGTCCAAGTTCTTCTATGCATCAACCAATCAACAGGAATTTCATATGAATGCTTATCATGTTCTGAGGGTTTGCGGTTTCAACCTCTGTCGCCTAATAATTCTGAATCTTACACTTGTATGTTTTGGGATATATAGAAGGATGGTTTCTGAAAGAGAGTTGAGCTCTTAATTCTGCATATTCTAACCCCAATTAATCACTCATTGTGCAAGATTTTCATGCCTTAAAGACTAATTGAATGCATGTTTCGTGATTGCAGGAATGAGAATGGACTCTGCTTAATTGAAGATAAAAAAAGCCTATTTAGAATCATTCAGATGAAGATCGAAGGAGGACCAAAGAAAGAAGGAAGCAAGGAAAGAAGAAAAGAGAAAGAAAGAAGAAACTGAAGAAAAACAAGGCCAAGACTGGTCGTCCGACCGGTCGGCCAAAGGGGTTAGACCAGGTCGTGACCGGTCGGCCAACTCTTTGCATCTGCTGGACGGAGGAACAAGTGTGTCCGACCGGTCGTGACCGGTCGGCCAGATATCTTTTTCATACAGCAAGCTCACTGGACTGTTTCTCAGTGAGGTCCGACAGATCGCGACTGGTCGGCCAGTTACTTAGACCGGTCGTCCGACCGGTCCGCCATGCGAAAGATGCGAACTTCTATTTCTAGCTCCGGATTTCTCTGCGCAGTGCGTAACTTTTACGCAAATTCTCGAATCTTCTGAAGTTGCGGAGCCTCCCCACTATAAAAGGACACCTAGGGATCGTTCATAGGGTATCTTAGGAGGGTTTAAGCAAGCTTGGAGGTGGCGGAAGCGGATTTTAGAGTTCCACAACTCCTTCTAGTTTGTTTTACTGTTTTATGCTTTTCTTAAGTTGTTTCATGTTTCCTTAGATCATGAGCAGCTAAACCTCTTAGCTAGGACTAAGAGGTGAAGCTTGTAGTGAATCTAAGATGTTTCAATTCGTATTTAGTTGGTTTTAAGATTGGAATTCATGTTTATGAACAATGGTTTGAAGTTTATACAAGTTTTAAGTAGTTTTTCTTAGTCTTATGATGACTCATGGATGTTTGGGAGAATTACTTAAATTCTTAATTGGTTTGTATTAGTCTAGACCTGTATGATCTGAGGAATTGGAGTACGCTCTAGTACTATGATCTTCATGTGGGGACTTCCTACCAAAGTTCTACTTTTCTGAATTTCTGTAATGTGTATGGACTGTGCATGTGATTTCAATCAAGTTCAAATCATGATCTAGCTTTGTCTTGTGACAGGACTTGAGGATAGTCATGATTGTGAACTGAGCCTTTTGGAATTGGGACTGACCTATGCAATTGAGCATGCTCAGCTTAGCTTACATTAAGTGAATCTTATGCATTGGACTTACATATGACAGATTATTTGGTTTAACAGCTCTATCATCCAACTAGATAGATCTTAATATTGATTCTAGTTGAGAGAATGAGAAACCACAGCGGATTGAACATCAAGGATTGCTACAAGTGGATCCTTGAACCCCTAGTGCCTTTTTATAATTGTTTACCTTCAAATTAGTTTAAAATTACTCACATCAATCTATTCAAAATCTGGTTATTAGCTCTCAATAGACACTATTGGAAGTGTTTGTGAATTCCTACACAAGTCCCTGTGGATCGACCTCGGTCTTACCGAGTTTATTACTACATCGCAACCCTACACTTGGGGAAGCGAACAATGGGTCCTCATGTTCTTCAAATGGGCTATGTGCTCGCTTCATTCCATTGAGATGAGGCACTTAGGTTGCTCTTGGGGGTCCATTTCCTTCCTATTCCCCACTTGTCCATGTACATGTGTAAAAAGATGGGAACATCTTAAATGAGAATCATGGCCTTGGTATGAAAAGTGAACCGATCTTTGGACACATATGGACTTTGAAGAGGGACTTCTCAAGTGAAGTAGGATTCTTATCCCTTGTTGATCTCATGGCACTTGAGTGCATTTGTTGTCCAAAGTGTGTCCTTGGAAGATGGACTTTCCTTGCCTAAGGCATGGCATGCAACCTTCTTTAAGGTGTGCCTTGCTTTCTTCAATGGACCCAACACATATCCTAGGTGACACATGGAGTCAGACTTTGGATTTTTGTATTTGAACGTGAGTCCAAACCCATGGGTTTCCTGGATGATGATTTGGATCTTAACGGGTAAAGAATAGGGACTTACCTTGCCAAGCTTGTAGGATTCAATGACGGATGGTACAAGAGGACGACGGGTGATCGATGAGGATGATCCGGCCTTTATTATCCGCCAGGGGCCCATATGTGTTCCTTGGCTAAGGAGCACCAACCTCTCCCCTCCATCAAGGGTCGAGGTACCAGAGATCATTGGGATGACTGGGTGAAACACCCACAGCCTTTGCTTGAACGAGTTCTGGCTGACAATCCTTTTGCTTGTCTCCTTACCTTGTGCTTCCATAAACAATGCCAACCGCATGCTGCTTGCGGCTCTTTGTGAGAGGTGGCGGGATGAGACCCACACCTTTCAACTCCCTTGTGGCAAGTAGGGAATAACTCTCCTGGATATATATATGCAAATCGGCTTTCCATTCCATGGGACAGTTGTTCCCCAGGTCGGCTCTGTTGCTCCCATCACTTCCACTGACTGGCTACGGCTTGTAGGTGACGTCCCGCTTGAGGATGAATTCCAGGGCCATCAAGTAAAATTATGATGGTTCTACATCACCTTTGCTACCGTCACCCCTACTACCGAGCTAGAGGCCCTCCACAAAGCATGGGCCATGATTGCTTACACCTTCGGGTCCTTCCTTTTCTGTCACGCGAACGAGAGGATCGATCCTAAATTTCTTCGTTTGGTTGAGGATCTTTACCATCCCTACAATTGGAACGGGGCTCTCTTAACTCATGTTTTCCTGGGTTTGGATAAGACCTCTCGGAATAGCTGGTCCTTCACTAGGTTTCTGGCCTGTCGTAGAGATATTCTTTTTAACCTTCCCTAGAGACATTTGCCTTCTTTCTTTCTTTGATCGTTATGTGTGTCCTTGCCCAGACTTGCTTTTATGACCATTTTGTTCATCTCGCGCCGAGGATACGAGACGACATTGAGCCACCTCTGTAGCGCTATATGCACTTGCATCAGCAAAATCGTCAACGGAACTCTCATGTATCTAGGGACAATTGGCCGTGCTGACATAGATGGATTGACTGTTGAGGATGTAAGTATCTTGTTTTCCTTACCCCTCGTGCAACTCTGTAACTGATTGTGATGACCTCATTTGCTGTAGTTTGTCCGGATGCCATACGCCAACTTTTCTCTCTACTACACCCCTCAGCGTGTGGAGGCATATGATTCTTCATGCCTCCAGATCATGCTTTCTGACGCTAAATCATTTCAGTGGTATTTGGGTGAGTGGCTGCTTCGAAAGATTACTGGGATGGCTCGAGTCCCTTGTTCCACACCTCCTCCGGCTGCTCAGATCCTAGCTGATGAGATAGCTGATGCTTTTGTGGGCTAGCCCGGGTTTCGTTTCACGATCCCGGATCGCGACTATGACGAGTGGTACTTGTTGTATGGACATGGGCCTCTGCTTCCTCCGCTCTATGTTCTAGGGGGTTGTCGCAGATATGCTGGCGGATTGGTGACAGCTCCTCTGATGGACCTTCATCGTCAGGAGTGGGATGAGAGGAGGGATGACTACGACTATGTTGGTGACCTGTAGCCTGCTTTTGTATTCAGCTTGCTTGATGTATGACCTTCTTCTTTTTGCTTTTACCCTTTTCTGTATCAAAATCTTCTAAATGAATATACAACCTCTGACTTGTCTCAAATTACTTGATGATGCTTATATGTTCTGAATGATTTGTGGAAGACGAGACTTCTTAACTGCATGGATGATGACTTGAACGGCTCAGATTGCTTGATTTGGCCCTGTGGGCCCCTTCCAGACCTCAGCTTTGCTTTGGAGCACCTTTTCTTGATGCTTTGTGAGGCTAAGAAGGCTTCTCATGGTGTGGATGATGACTTGAACGGCTCAGATTGCTTGATTTGGCCCTGTGGGTCCACTTGATGATTAGATCTTGGATTCTGGCCCTCTTTTTTGACAATCAAACCCTTGATGTTGCTATTTGATGACTTATGCAAGCTTTTTCATGGTTTAGATCATGATGATCTAGTCTTTGAATTGCTCAGATTGCTTGTGGTCCTCTCTTGATCAATTTTCCTTCTCTTTGACTTGATCAGACCCATGTTGGCTGTAATACTTCGTGTTTGGACAAGTGGGGTACCTTCCAGATGATTCTGATCAACCTCAAATGAAATCTGGAGTAGATTAGAGCCTTGGGCGGCCCTCAGGGTGCCATCTGCTGATGTGGACTGTCAGCCTCACCTACCAACGACCGTGGAGCCAATCCCGCGGAGAGAGAGGGAGCGCGTCCGTACAGGCGGCCCACAGCGGGCCGCCCAAGGCTCGCCTCTTGTGCGGTCTAGGCTGGCTCTGGTTCGGACATTCCCTTCTGTCCACTGCTCTTGTCCCCACCTTCTTTGTACTGGAAAATTCGATTCCAGCCATGAATCCTCTCTTCTCTGTCTTTTCTCTTCATCTTGTCCTCTTCCTATTTTGTCTTTTCTTAGGCAGCCTTTTATGGTGATTTGGGTGTCATAGTGAGAGAGGTTGGTGGGTCCCACACTCCAGCAATTGTTGAAGGCTTTAATGATGGAGGGATTTCTTTAATGGATGGTAGAGATGGAGCATTGAATAGGGGCATTGATGATGGATTAGGGGTGGTTGTTGGTGGAGCTTTGAAATGGCAACCATGCTGGAATTTCAGATTTGAATGGACCATTGATTATGGGAGAAGTGGATGGTATGGATGGGATGATGAGACGGGACATAGGTGAGGCTATGCGTCCCTTGAGTGTGGGCTACATGGATGATGTGATTGATGGTGGTGATGGGGCTATGATGGATGTAGATGGGCTGATCTCATGTTTGAATGGTATGGATGGTTCAGATGATACCTTTGACGATCTGGATGCTCTTGATGATGGCCGAGATGTGCGGCATACTTGCTTGGGTGGACTTGATGTGATCGTTGATGATGTCCCGATGATCCCTTTGATTGGACAGGATGATGATTGGATTCACAACTTTATGTTGGAGAGGGCTGCAGGTCCAGATCTGACCGTTGATTCTTCGATCGAATTTGCCGAGGCCTTTCTTGATGGTTCAGATGTATTTTTTTACGGTCAGATTGGTCAGTATACCACGATATGCGGTGTAATTTTTGCTGATAGTCCTCTTGATGGAGAGTACCGTCCTTCTCCTGATCGTCGGTCCTTTCCGCACTCCGTTCACGAGGTGGGTGAGTCCTCACATGCGGCTGAGGTCGTGACAGTTTCAGACAGTGACGCGACTATATCAGACATAGTCGTTACTGGGGACAGGTCAGGGGCTGTTGAGTCTGCAAAGGTTCCAGCTTTTCCTTCTCCTTTGCCTATTGATCTTCCGATCCTTGATGAGCTGTCATTGATTTCTGGGCCTTTTGTTCTGGAGGGGGTACCCGTGAGGACTTGTCAACTGCTTCCTCGTCCTTCTTGCTCGCCACGACTGCTTGCTTGGCTTGACAACTTGTCAGCTTATGAGATTCGAGATTTGGAGTCCTATGGCTTCGGCAGTCTGATCCATATGGCTAGAGTTGACATTGACTAGAGGATGCTCGGGGCTGCACTGATTGACTGGGTCCCTTCGTTGAACTTGTTTGCGTTCAACGACATAGAGATGGGACCCTCTTTGGAGGAGCTTGTGCGCTTGACTGGTCTTCCTTGGGATTATTCTCAGTATTTTTTGCCGAAGACTTTGCCGAAGATTGCCACATCGTAGAACTGGTTCGGGATCCCTTATCTAGTTCAGCCTGCAGCTGCCGGCCAGGATGATGTAGTGTTCTCCTTGGATTTGCTGTATGATCTTTTTTCGGGTCCTCGGAGTGTGGCAGGGTCTATTCTTGCTCGGAATGCACTGATGTTCTGCTTGATAGCTGAGGTGCTATTCTCGAGATGGCTCAGGTCCCAGACTCCTTTGCTTTTTGAGGTGATGAGCCGAGCTATCAGACGTCAGGGGATCATTTCCCTCGTCCTGGCTGAGATGTTTAATGGGCTGACTGACTGTGCCCTGAGCCGCACTCGTGTCCTTCGCGGCTGCTATGCCTTTCTTCAGGTATCTTTTCTGCACTTTCCTTTTCTTTTCTTGTCTTTTGAGAATTGCTTTGCCCTAGCTGAACTTCTTTTCCTTCTTGTGATCAGGTCTGGCTATGGGAGCGTCTTTCGCTGACTGTTCCTGTACCATTTCCTGGCACCCGTCGCCCAGACCTTATGCGACACATCATGGAATTTCTTCCGCATACAGCTAGGATGAGCGAGCCCTTGTATCGCAGGATGTTTGCTGAGTTGCGTGACTAGAATGTTCGTTGGGAGTCATCTTGGCTTTCACTTCCTCCAGTGCTTTGCGATGCGCACCGCCTTCCTCTGATGTTGGTAGGGTTTCGATCTTACTTTTCTTATCATCCTATCCGGTTCCTGAGGCAGTTCAGATATGAGCAGGATGTTCCTCTTTTTGTTTTCACGGGTCTTGGGCGTCGAGCATTTCCATCTAGATCATTTGACTTTAGGACTCGGGTTGATGGATCCTGGGCGAGTTACTTGACTACTGATTTGCTTGGTTTTGAGCTGCGGACTTTTTCGATGGTGACCGCCCCGTATCAGCACTGGGTTGCTGAGCAGTCTCTGTATCGACGTATCCCTTGCTGGCACCAGACTGCTGATGAGGATGAGCAGGATATCCTTGGAGATGCCGGCTCTTCATCTGGTTCATATGAGCCCTTTGAGGAGCGCCCATTCATCGATCCTGGTTTCCTTTTGGCCACTCATGGCCATTTGTTGTCTGAGATTTCCGCACTTCGGTATCATTGTGAGATGATGTCGAGGAGATTGGCTGCCGATCAGAGGTTGTCTAATGAGGAGACAGCGATCCGCAGCCTTGAGCGCGATGAGGTACATTACCTGCGTATGGAGGTGAGTAGGTTGAGAGCGAGACTATTTCATTATGAGTCAGAGGACTTACCTGATGTAGCCGAGGAGGAGGGTAGAGATTGATTGTGTCGGCTATCTGTACATTCCTTTTTGCATGACTGGTGATGATGAATTTTTTTGTATTTTTGAAAAAGATGACATGATATATGTAAAAAGAAAACGATGCATTTAATGAAAAAAGAGAAAACTTTTTTTTTTAAAACATCTATTGTGCCATGAGTTGTCTTGTGAGTGTGTCTAGATTTGTGTCGGGATATAGGAATCAAAACTGAGGCTCGGCCAATGCTTTGACCGATGTCTTGATATTAACTTGTGAGGTCCCTTTGGTTCCCTAGAGGTTTAGGCCATGGAAATTGTTGCTTCCTGAGATTGTCAGAGTTTGTAGAGTTCTTTGTTCCTGACTATACTTCCTCTTGTTCTTGAACTGTAACTGCTTGAACTGATCTGGACCGTCTGATCTCTTAATATCTGCACTTTTCATTTTTCTTTTTCTATTCGAGCCATTTTTGCCTGTAGCGCTCTTTCGAGTTTTCACCACAGCCGGCCTTTTCCCGTCATTTTTGCCCATGGCTCCCTTTCGGGTTTTCACCACGTCTCGGGTGTTTGATCTTTCATGCCCCTTGGCAGCTATGCTGTTTTTACCCTCGACCCCCTTTTGGGTTTTCACCAAGTTCGCTGTATGCCCACTGTTTTTACTCGGAGCGCCCTTTCGGGTTTTCACTCCGCCCTCTTTGTTTAGGCACACATTTTTTTCCTGGATCTTTGGATAACTGCGGCGGCTAGAGGTCGAGAATCCGTCGTTGCCGGCCGATGGCAGTATTTTAGCCCTTATCCTGAGTTACCATGATAGAGCTATCGGTCTTGGCCATAGACCCTTCTGAGATGAATGGATGGATGACTGTGTTTCCTTTTGGGTTGATTTTTCTCGGGTGCCTTGTTTTGGCTTCCCATTTTCTTTCTCTTTTCTTTTTTTTGTATTCTTTTTTCTCTTCTCTTTTTTTGTATTCTTTTTTTTTTCTCTTTTCCCTTTGAATCCCCTTATTTAAAACACTTGTTGGTGGACGGAAATGATTTCTCAGAGGTTTTAGCTTCTACCTCTTGACTTCAGCCCTATTAATGTAACTCTTGATAACGTCAGAATGACTTACCTGTGAAAGATCTTCACTTTGTCGGCTTTGATTGGCTCAGGAAGATCCACCCCTCTCATGCTGGTGAGTTTGAGAGCCCCTCCAGGAAGTACTTCTATGATGATCAGCGGTCCGTCCCACGAGGGTTTGAACTTTCCTCTGGGATCAGGAAGGTGCGACGGTAGAATCTTCTTCATGACCATGTCACTCACCTTGAAACTTCTTTTTTGGACTCTCTTGTTATAAGCCCGAGCGATCCTTTTTTGATAGCACTGTGAATGACTTAGTGCACGCATACATTTCTCATCTGCTAGCTGTAACTGATCAAATCTGGCTCGTTGCCATTCTCCTTCTTCAATTCCGCTTTCCAGTAACACCCGTAGTGATGGTATTTCCACCTCGACTAGTAAAACTGGTTCCATTCCGTAAGTAAGCTTGAAAGGAGTAACGCCCGTAGCAGACCGTACAGACGTTCGATAGGCCCAAAGTACATATGGGAGCATATCTGACCAATCTCGATAGGTCACGACCATCTTCTCGAGTATCCTGACTATTGTCTTGTTTGCGGCTTCTACCCCACCATTCATCTGAGGACGATAGGGGCTTGATCGATGACGCTGAATCTTGAATTTGCTGAGGAAGTCATCCATCTTCTTGTTGACGAACGGGGTCCCATTATCTGTGATGATAGCATTGGGGATTCCATATCGGCATATGATGTTGTTCTTCATAAATTTGATCACCTGGGATGCTGCAATTGTGGTGTAGGAGGCTGCTTCTACCCACTTGGTGAAGTAGTCGACTGCTACAAGTATATACTCATGACCGTTTGATACTTTGGGACTGATCTTCCCAATGATGTTGAGTCCCCACATAGAGAAGGGCCATGGAGTTGTCAAGTTGTATAATTCTGATGATGGGGCATGAATTTGGTTCGCATGCTCCTGACACTTGAAGCATTTTCTGACGTGCTGGGAGCAGTCTGTCTCCATGGTGAGCCAATAGTAGCCGAGTCGTAGAATCTTCTTTGCCATCATGTGCCCGTTCATGTGTGGGCCACAGATTCCTTCGTGTATTTCTTTCATGATCTTTACAGCTTCTGTCTCATCGACGCATCGAAGGAGGATGTGATTATAGGATCGCCTGTAAAGAACTTCGCCACTGATGGTGAACTGGCTGGCCAAATGCTGGATAGTTCGGCGATCTGTTGTTGTTGCCGACTCCGGATACTCCTGGGTTTCAAGATATTGCTTGATGTCGACATAGCAGGGTTTGTCAGGGACAGCTTCAGCTTCTTCTATTTGCAGGCAGAAAGTAGGTTCATCTTGAATTTCGACCGTGAGCTCCCATTCTGAAGCTCCTTTTGGGATCTCGAGCATTGACACGAGTGTAGCGAGAGCATCTGCAAACTGATTCTTGGCTCTGGGCATGTATGAGACGGTGATTTCTTTGAATTCTTCTACCATATTTTCAAGATACACGTGATATGGTATCAACTTCTCATCCTCGATTTTTCATTCACCATTGGTCTGATTGATGATAAGCTGTGAGTCTCCAAATACTCGTAGCTTCTTGATGCCCAAGATTATGGCTTCCCATAAGCCAGCGATGCATGCTTCATACTCTGCCATGTTGTTGGTGCACTCGAATGCTATGCGCCTTGAGATAGAAATAGGGACATCATCTGGAGAGTAGAGGATTGCTCCGATACCACTTCCTTTAGAATTTGCTGCGCCATCGAAGAATAACGTCCACTCATCTTTTTTCATCTTTTCTTCACCTTCGATAAACAAGAGATCTTCATCATGGAAGAATGTCTTGAGCGGTTGATACTCCAAGAGAGAGTGGGCGGCAAGATGATCAGCGAGGGCTTGCCCCTTGATTGCCTTCTGAGTGACACAGGTGATGTCGAATTTAGACAGGAGTAGCTGCCATTTAGCTATCCTTCCAGTGAGTGCTGGTTTCTCGAATAGGTATTTGAACGGATCCATGTGAGCGAGGAGGAGAATAGGGAACGAAATCATGTATTGACGGAGTTGCTGAGTTGCCCAGACTAGGACGAGGCAAGTCTTCTCGATCGGGGAATACCTGGTCTTGTAGTTGGTGAACTTTTGACTCAAATAGTATATTACTTGTTCCTTCTTTCCGGTCTCGTCATGCTGGCCGAGAACACAGCCAATGGCTTCTGCTGCTACCGAGATGTATAACAATAGTGGACGTCCAGGAGTGGGTGGCACTAGAACTGGAGGATTCATGAGATATTTCTTGATGCAATCGAAGGCAACTTGGCAATCATCATTCCATTCTTTTAGAATGTTCTTCCAAAGGAGCTTGAAATGAGCTCACAGATAGGTGTGAGTTGTGCGATGAAGCGACTGATGTATTGAATTCTGTCGAGAAAGCCACAGATTTCTTTCTCTGTTCTGGGAGGGGGCATCTCAATGATTGCTCTGGTTTTGGTTTCGTTGACCTTGATGCCATCCCCGCTCACCATAAAGCCGAGGAGCTTGCCTCCTATTGCACCGAAGACACATTTCTGAGGGTTGAGGCGGAGCTTGTACTTTTCTAATCCGTTGAATAATTTCTTCAGATCTTCAAAGTGTCCTTCAATTGTGCGAGATTTGATGATCATATCGTCCACATATACTTCAAGTTCTTTGTTCATCATGTCATGGAATAGTGCTGTCATTGCTCGCTGATATGTTGCTCCTGCGTTTTTCAGACCGAACGGCATTACCCTGTAACAGAAGGTTCCCCAGGGAGTGATAAACGATGTCTTCTTGCGATCTTTGACGGCCATCTTGATCTGATTGTAACCTGAGAACCCATCCATGAATGAGAAGATTTTGTATCCAGCAGTGTTGTCGACCAGAGTGTCGATATGCGGCAAAGGGAAGTCATCTTTACGACTGGCTTTGTTGAGATCTCGGAAGTCGATGCACATTCGAACCTTGCCATCCTTCTTTGGTACTGGTACGATGTTGGCGAGCCATTCAGGGTAGTTGGAGACTACCAAGAATCCCGCATTGTATTGCTTGATGACTTCATCTAGAACTTTCAGGGCCCATTCTGGCTTCATTCTTCGAAGTTTCTGCTTCACTGGCTTCATATCCGGCTTGGTTGGCAGATGGTGTACAACAAGCTCTTCATCGAGCCCCGGCATATCTTCATATAAGAATGCGAAGTTGGACAATCTTGGAGCTAGGAACTCTACCATTCTCTGCTTCATCTCAGGTGGCAACGATTTTCCAATGCGTACTTCCCTAGGGATCTCAGGTGTCCCCAAGTTTACTATCTCGAAATCATCGGCTACAACACTGGCTTTAGATTTGAACTTTTTGAGGAGATCCTCTAGTTCGGGAGCCGGGTCATCATCTTCCTCATCCCGAGCTTCGTCCAAACCCATGAGCTCGAAGTCTAGTTCGATGTCGAAATCATATGATTCGACTTCAAACTCATGCAACTCTTTAGACGAACTTGGCACATTATTGAACGTAGGGAAAGACATGTTTTTTGGTTTTTGAGACTTTTCTGGAATTGAAATGCTAGATGTTTTTAGTTTTTAAAAGTTTTTTATTTTTTTAAATTTTTGAAATTTACGGGACTCTAAACAAGCGGGCATTGTAGACCATGATTGATCCCAACTTGTCCCAAAGTTCCACTTGCTGCTTAAACAGGCATTTTTTTTGGAAGCTAGAGCCCTCAGATGACTCTCTAGCTGATTCAAGAGTTAGGGGAACAAATGACCATTCAGGACCCCACACTTCCTCCCCTGAAGAGGTGGGGGTTGATGATTTGGGCGAAGAGTCACAGTCTGGCCCAATGACCATGATTTCTCACTGGTTGGGTTCGAGATCTGAGTCGTACTCAGTCCCTCCTGGATCACTTACCTCGCATTGCAGTTCGTCTGGTTCCGCAGTGAGACCTGAGTTCGGAATCTGGACATCAGACCAATCCAGGGCTGGCCATTTCCCTTTCTTGGTCCAATGGATGGGCTGCTTCTGCCCCTGGCTGATGGTTGATAATGTTGATTTTTCAGAGATGGGTGGGCTGTACCCCTTGTTGATTGATGCTGAGATGGGCAAGTTGTGCCCCTGGTTGATTGATGCTGAAGTGGGCAGGTTGTGCCCCTGGCTGGCTAGAATTGAAGTGGGCAGGTTGTGCCCTTAGTTGGGAGGAGTTGAAGTGGGCAGGTTGTGCCCCTGGTTGGGAGCAGGTGTCAGCGTAACCCGGTCCTGAAGCTGTTGTATTTGACTTTCTTCTTCATCTTCATCATTTCCTTCTTCTTCTGGAGGCTTGGATGGTTCGAGAATCTGGTCCCATCGAATGGGGGGCCACGTGGCCCAAGCTAGGCTCATCGGGAGGCCTTTGTGTAGTGCAGTCGGTTGATTCCCTCCTGGATCTTTGCAAGGTTCTCCTGGCTTGATAAATGGAATGGGGGAGCACCGAAATTTCTTCTTTCTTTTGTCCATGAAGATTGCCCTATACCCGAGCCCCCATTTGCGTTGATTATATACCAGCAGTATTTTTCTGGACTTGAAATGATTCTTCATTCGGTACTTGAGGCTCAGTCGTTCTGCTGGTGAAAAGACACGATCCACCCTTATCGGTTCCGGGTTGGCGATAGCATTCACAGTCTCGAACTCGAAACTATGAAATGGGACGTCTTCTTCAGAGTGCTGGATATCAATGATAGGGATGTCTGGTTCAATGGCAGCAGCATTGGAAGGAATGATGAGCTCCTTCTCTGCATGGATAGAGATCACTTGATTTCCATAGATGTATTTCACCCGTTGATGCAGGGTTGATGGCACAGCTCCCACTTTGTGCAGCCAAGGTCGTCCGAGCAACATGTTGAAAGAGGCTGATATATCCAGGATTTAAAATGTGATAGTAGAGATTTTCGGACCTATCTGGACCTCTATGTCGACCTCCCCTTCCACTGATCAGCAAGTGTTGTCGAATGCTCTAACGCATATGGTGCTAGGTCGAAATAAAGAGGGACTGATTCCCAAGCGTTCCGCAGTCTTGAGAGGGCAGACATTTAAGCTTGAGCCGTTATCAATGAGGACCAGCGGGACGTATAGATCTTTATATCGTACGACTATGTTGAGGGATTTCCCATGATCGCGCCCTTCTGGTGGCAGCTCATTATCGGTGAAGGTGATGGCGCGTGGAGCCAGGAGCTGATCGATCATCAATGCTATCATTTCAGGTGCCGTATCGGAGGAGACATGAGCATCACTCAGGGTTTTGGCAAACATTTCTCTATGTATGCGCGATGTGCAGAGTAGCTCCCATACCGAGATTTGAGCAGGGATTGACTTGAGCTGAGTTGCCACATCGTATGCGACTTCATTTTCGTTGCCGAGGCCTAAGAGAGCGCCTTTGGGATCTCCTCTATTCTGAGTATCTCTTCGGATGCAACGCCCATTAGGATTCATGTTTCCCACCTCTGCGCATTCTGGATAGTGCCATGGGACCTCTTTATAATTTTCCTCACCTTTGCCTTCTAGGACCACCAGCTCTTGCAACGGTGCTGGTGTGGGTACTAGATCTTCCTCGTATGGAGCTTTTACCTTGAGGACTACATTGTTGCCTGTGCTGAAGGGGTAATATCGAGGCTTGTCTTCATAGATCACATAAGGTTGCGGTCGTGGCTTGAATGTTCTTGGAGCAGGAGGCTCCCATGGAATGAACAGTGGTCCTCTTGATATGGCAGGGGGTTTCTCTATTCGTCCCAGCTGTCGTAGTGTGATTGACACACCTCCGGGATTTGCCCCTTGCAATATGACTGGCTCGACTGGAGGAGCTCCTTCCAAGACAATGGGTTCTTGCTGCTGATGAGTATGATCCCTCGATTGTGGATTGTATTGTTCCTGTGCTGAAATTGCCCCTTGCAAGATGACAGGTTCGTATGTGGGCTCGACGTATGATTGTGCTCCTTCCAGGACGACCGGCTCCCCACATGAATGGCTGTAAGGTGCCCCTTGAACAACTGGTACATCATATGGAAGTGCTCCTTAGAGTACTACTAGCTCGGAGACTGAAGGAGGAAAGGGGTTTGCCCCTAGCAAGATTGGGGGAGGATTTGCTGGCCCATAAGTGTAGGCATGAATGGACTGTATTGGGGAGAAGAAATGATCGAGACGCTCTCCTTCTTCTATGTTGTTGACGGCAGGACCACGAGATGAACTGGGGTCCGTCGGATGTTGAGGCAGAGGATTCTGCAGGATGTTGGTAGAAGCTGCTGGAGGAGTTCCAGGGACCGAGATGACGATCTTGCCGTCATCAATCAGATCTTGTATGGCATTCTTCAAAGTAAAGCATCGATTAGTGGTGTGGCCACGCCCTTGATGGTAGGCACAATACTCATTTTCTCGGTAGGTTGGAGGCAGAGGATTTGGAGGAGGCCTGGGTGCCATCAGAGTGAGCAACTGCTTTTGTACCAGCATAGCCATGACTTGACTAAGTGGTTGAGTGAGTGGAGTGAATTTCCTGAGCTCCCTATAATTCTACCTATTCTGGTATGAGTATTGGCCGTTCCCCTTGAACTGCTGCTGCTGTCGAGGTGATTGTGGCTGTGGTTGAGGATTCGGTTGCGGCTGATACCGTTGAGGTTAATGCTGAGCCTGATTCTGTTAATACTGTTGACGTTCCTGTGGGGGAGCATATTGATTACCCTGAGTAGTGGTGTTGATGTTTTTTACCTCTGTCGGGCGAGGAGGAGAACTGCTGCGGTTTCCATTCCCATACCCAATAGGTCTTCCTTCCACTTTGTTCCTTTTGACTGGAGTGGCTTGATGAGGCCATGGGGAGATTATCCCGGCACGTATTCCTGCTTCGACTTGTTCTCCAGCACGATCAACTGTGAGAAATTCGCATATGGATGCGAGATGAGATATCCAGATATGCCAGGATATGTTGAATGAACAATCATGGAAATTTGTTCTTCGTCGTCGATAGGTGTCCGCATTCTGGCTGCCATAGCTTGCCAACGTCCTACATAAGCTGATAGTGTTTCATCACTCTTTTGCCTGAGAGCCGCGAGGTCGGCCCTTCTAGGTGCCATTTTGAGATTGTACGCGAATCTGTCAACAAAAGCCTGGGAAAGTTGTTCCCAGGTCTTGATGCGGTGGCAGTCCAATGAGGTGTACCAATCTAGGGCATCGCCCTTCAGAGATTTTTGGAACAAACGAATGAGGGCCCCTTCATTTCCTGAGATTGCACTCAGCTCTCCACAGAAGGCCTTGAGATGTGCTGTGGGACAACCGCTGCCATCGTATCTTTTGAATTTTAGTACCTCAAAGTTTTGAGGTACTTGAGCATCTAGGAAAGGACACAAGTCTCTGAACTTGGTCGAAGGTAGATCGATTCCTTGTTGTCTCTAAAGCTGATTTTGTAAGATCTGAAATTGCTCTCGCAACTCGTCCAGTCCTGAGTGATCTGTTGAGCGACTGGTGCCTCTTGGAGTAAGGCACGTTCTTCTTCGTCATAATGGTTGATGTCTTCAACCCTATGGGCTTGCTGAAAAGCAACCACAGGTTGCTGAAATTGATTTGATGACTGGACTGGATTCTGATGAACTTATGCTTGAAAAGATTATAACTGAACTGGAGATTGTACTGAAGGTTGAACTGGAACTTGCTGGAAATTAACTGGAGATTGCTTAATTGAAGATTACTGGAAATTAACTGGAGTTTGCTGAATTGAAGATTGCTGAAAATTAACTGGATCCCATCAGCGGGGATGTGCTGGAATTGAAAAGTGCTCCTGTTTGTATGAGGCTGAGATGCTGGGAAGTGACCCCCTTGTTGGGTATTCGCCACTGTCCGCTGATTGATGTGGGCTTGACACTGACCCCCATTGTGGGCATTCGCCAGTGCTGTCCCTGTTGCTGGAAATTGAATTGAAATCCCATCGGCGGGGATGTGCTGAAATTGAAAAGGGGTCCCATCGGCGAGGACATGTTGAGAAAGAAAAGGAGTCCCATTGGCAGGGACATGCTGAAACCTACTGAGATTGTTACTTGTAAGATTGACTGGAAGCTGACTGGAAGTCCCTGCGATGGGAGTGCTCTGAGACGGCCTTGTCGTCGGGGGAAGGTACTGAGGAGGATGCCCCATAGCGAAGGGCTGAGATGGCTGCTGTCGGTAGTCCTGGGCAGACTCCGATGGTTGTGCTTGATTTGAACAGGAGGCTGGAGGGATCCGGCATGGCTGCTGAGTTTGCTGAACTGGGCCAACCTGATTGTTGGCCGCTGCGGTAGCTTGTGCTTGCATGAATTGCAAGAGCATTTCTTGCATTTCTCTCATTCATTGTGCCAATTCTTGTATGCTTGGCGTATTCTCAATTGGCTGTTGCGCTGGAGGTTGCGCTTCGGTCATTTCAAGAGCGGGGAAGAGGTGAGTTTCCTCTTCGTAGTCGGACATGGCTTGCTGTGCCCGAGTGCGGATTATGCTGCGGAAGGGAAGTTGTTTCTGAACACGTTGAGCCCGAGGAGGCACAATGGTGAGGACTACACTCTACTTTTTTTTTTGGGTTTTGGGATTTTTTTTTTTTTTTTTGTTTTGGGTAGAATGCTATGCAGATGAGATTGTATGAGGACTAATGACTTTCAAGTATAGGAAGGATTTTATTTTTCAAGTCGGATCACAACTAGTGGGACTAGCATTTCCCCAGCAGAGTCACCATTCTGTGGACCCTCGCCGTTCTGCGCTCCCACGACATTCTCCCTTTCCTTTCGGAAAAGAAGAAGGGGAAGCGTGCACGCGAATCGCCGTTTGTGCCACTAGCTTGCCTCGTTCTCGAGGGCTTTGTTTGGTTGTTGTGTTAAGCTGAATGTGTTTAAATGAGTTTGTATAAGACCAGAGTCGCCATTAGCCAGTTACTTCGAATCTATAGTCGGCTAGACCCTGTAGAAACGTTAGAGAAGGGGATCCGGAGATTCCTTCCTCTAAAATGACTCCTTTTGATCTGCGGCCAGAGATTCGAGGTAACGGATCACGGTTACAGGGCGGGAAGAGGTTAAGCACCCCATACACTGCCCGTACCGAAGTACGGTCTCTACTTCACAGAATCGAACTAATACTTGAAAGTCTGATTTAATCCTTGTACATTCTCATGGATGACATGATGCATGAATGCAGGTCTGAACAGTAAGAGTTTCTGATGGGTAGGTTTCCATTAACAGGCAAGCCCAGAGCATACGCTCGAACTGACGGGTGCTTTATGCGAGATGCATGCTGTGTGTTTAAATAAGCAAAGTGCTCGTAGTGACTGATGCATGAATGCAGGTCTGAACAGTAAGAGTTTCTGATGGGCAGGTTTCCATTAACAGGTAAGCCCAGAGCATACGCTCGAACTGAAAGGTGCTTTATGCAGGATGCATGCTGTGTGCTTGAATGATCAAAGTGCTTGTAGTGAAGCAGGGGGGTTGGAGGAAAAGTAAATGTTGCACTTATGCTAGATGCGAATGAGATGATGCTGGTAAAGAGTAGCTAGATGGACGGATGTGTCGCAAGGATTGGCTTCGAGTGGCTGGATCGAGACTTGGATGGCTTGGGAGCGTTGGACCAGTTTTCAGGCTGGGCTAGACCAGGGCTAGGCTCTCCTCACTCGAGCTCTCCTTGGTGGAAGAAACGGGCTAAAGGGGGTGAAGGTGGACTCAGAGCTCTCGGACTGAAGAGGGGGAGGTGGATCGAATGTGAAGGGGAGAGGGGGTATTTATAGCAGCGGGCAGTGGCAGATTGCGTAAATAAGTTTGGGCGGCACCCAGGGGGCCGCCCGTACGGCCGTTTCTTGGGCTCCAGCGGGTAGTACGGACATGCTCTAAGGCTGCATCTTGGAACTCGGTGAGTTGACTGGGTTTGGGGAATGGGTTGACACGGTGAGTTGACTCAGCGGGTTGACTCGGCGATTTGACTCAGCGGGTTGACTCGCCGAGTTTGATTTTTTTAAGGACTTTTTTGACTGGTTTTTCTTATGGGGGGTTTTTAGGAGTGAGTTGACTGGGTTCAGGCTTGAGCTGGGCTATGGATTGGGGTTTACAAGAGTGAGTTTGGCTGAGTTTGGTCATGGGATTTGGGGGTACGGTCCTCCATTCATTCAGCTATCTCTACCAACAGTGTAGCCGAAGGTGGGGTGTCTACAATTGCAAACACCTATAAGCTTCACCTCTTAGCCCTAGCTAAGAGGTTTAGCCAAGCATTAACAGATTAAACTAAAACTCAAAAGGAAACTATTATAAAAGCATAGAAAAACCATAAAAACCTTAGTTAGAGGAGCTGTGAACGCTCCACGACGCTCCTTTCCACCTTCCACGAACTTTCTAGCATTCTATGATGAGTTTAGACAAGCCTGTAGGTGTCCTTTTATAGATTGAAAGCTTCACCACCTCAGAAAGTTCCAGAATTGCGCAAAAGGTTACGAAGCGCATGGTTTTTCGGAGCATGAAAAATAAATTTCTGTAACTTTTTTACATGGTCGACCGATCTGCCAACCGGTCGCCAACCTGCTTTTTCAGTCCAGCGAGTTTTTACCCAAAAATATAGAAATTCGGCTTGTCCCGACCCCAGGGCCAACCGATCGTTCTGGCCGCCGACCGATCGTACATGAAATAGTAGGGCTATTTTTTGCAATTTCTACACTTTGGTTTTTCTGACCCTGCAACTCTGCACTTTGGTTTTTCTTGCCCTTCCAGGTCTTTTAACATGATTTCTTCAATGTTTTTCTTTATTTTTTCGATTCCATCTTCCATGGCTTCTTTCTTCCATTCTTGGCCTTTCTTCCTTTAATTCTCAAGGTGTCCAAAAGCGGTCTTTTAGCATTGAATTCATAAGATCTCTCTCTCATTCCTACAAACACAAACACATGCATAAGATGAGTCTTCAACACTATAAATCATGCGTAAAGAGTGATGAATTGGGGTTAGAATATGCACAATTCAGAGCTCAACAATGTTACTATACAAAGTAATAATACATGAAATAATCTTAAGATGTATCAGAATATACATGTTGGTTGAGGGGAACTGATGAGACAGAAGAACTAGCCTCATTAGGGGCAGTAGGAATTTCTGATACTTTAATCTGAAGATTGATGTTCAAAGATGGCTCTCCAGCTACAGTATTAGAATCCATCATTCTAGGAGTTGTTGTTTCTACAGTCAGATTAGTAACAAGAGGCACAATAGAAGGAGCAATTGTAGGAACATAAGTGCCTCTCCTGAAATAAGCTTGTCTTTAGCAGTGGTGGCATTATTGATATCAGGAGCGACTGTGTCATGGTATACTTCCATGCTCATTGGAGTAGATAAATGCCTATTGGGAGGAGATGATTTTTCTATTTCCTGTGCTTTAGTAGTTGACGCTTCAACCTCACGAGAGGAAGATACTTCTGCAATTGTGGGAAGCGCACCATGAGCAGGAGAAACGCATTCAATGAGAGTGTTGTCCGCTAAGGAAAAGATCTTCAAGGGGAGTAACGTTCGTTAACAATATTACTAGATTCGGGTTGGGGAGTACGTGGAAACCTCAAAAGACGGTGATAATCCCCTTGTTGTTGGTGAAATTGCGGTTTTACCGCTTGTAGAGACACTTGGAGATATGTCTAAGGACCTAGAAGGGGTGATATGGACCTTTTTCAAATTCTTTTCGCCTACTTATGCAATTCAATAAAATAAGCTTTGTAAGCAAGAACACCTCGGCTTCCAAGCCTTGGTGGGTCCAATCAAAAGACTAGCAAGAGGATAAGCAATAAACAAACCTAGTCTAAGCATGCATAGGAAGTAAATTATACAACTAATCAAGCTCCTAACCTATGCATCTTGTGTAGACTTATGAGAGTGGATCAATGAGCTCAAGTCTAAACAAGTAGTGAAGGTACATCTTGTGTGGGGATGCCTATAAAATGCCTAGCATGCATTCCTATCAATCATTCATAATTAAGCAATTAAACAAACAATGCAAAGATAGAATGTGCTCAAGAACAGTCACAAACACAAGGATGTATAGTGGTTCGACTACTTGTCTACTCCACTCCCGGTTCAAGTACTCAACCCCTTTGAGCACACCGGCATTCACTATCGAAGGTTTTAAATGAGGTTTACCTCTCAACCTTTACACGGAGGTTTTATCGGTTCACCTCTCAACCGTATCCGGAGTTTTAGACATAGGCTAACTCTCAACCTTATCGCACGTTTTACTCCCGTGTCGGAGGCTCCCCCTTGGAGACTTAGTTTAGGCCCGGCTAACGGGCCAAGGAACGGCTAACGTCCCTAAGGCGAGTTGACAAACAAACTCTAAAATGGACTCTCAATTAAGACAACTTACTTGTCGGATGAGCCCCTTGTTTAGCGCCGTATTGGGTTGCTTGATCTTTGCTCTCCCGTGCTTCAATCAGCTTCCCTTTGCTCCCTCG